>JBBGZY010000140.1:1295000-1895000 GCA_037952925.1 Lithobates clamitans | reverse complement strand
TTCTGGAGCTCTGGCTGCAGATGTCACATGTCAGAAAGCCTCAGCCCCTTACATTCAGGAATGCTGGAACCATTTCCTAGGGTTGAAGCCCAGTAGGGTTATAGGACACTGGAGGAAGGAGATAAAGAATTACCCTGCTTAGTAAGAACCTGGGAAGTTCTGTTCAGAGGAGTATTATGACCTGAAGATGAAGTATAAAGATGTCCACCCGACCGAATAGGTTACGGCTCGGTGCATGGCCTTCATCTCACCCTTCTAGCAGAACTAGATGTAGCAGTATAAGTGTTATACTCCTGCTATGAACTTTATTCTCCTGAAGTAATCACTCAGGCGTAAGTAAAGCCACAGAGTGGGCATGCCTTAAACCCAGGGATCAAGCCTCGGTTAGTCTATTACCCTTAAGTAGGCTTCCCTTTAGTCTTTGCTGATGTAAAGATAAAAATGAACAAAAAAGGTTGTCTGTTAGGGGCCCACCGTTTTTTGCAGTTTTAATTCCCTGAACAGGGTAGTGTTAAGACAGGCCCTCTTAGTGATCAATTAGTGTCCTTGTCTTACAACACAGGTCTCTGATTAATCTTTAAGGGTTCTAAGTAGCACCTACAGGCACAATAGGCCATGGTTGTTAGATGTGTGAGACAGGCAACATTGATAACCCACAAGTTTAACATGTTTTCTGATTCCATCTTTAAGAGCCCACTCCACCTAGGTCCTGCATCCGAAGCAGAGAAGGCAGGGACATCGGTGGAGTAGACCTGCAGACCAGCCGCATGATCCAGCTATAATACCTTCATCAAGCATATGGAGTGGAGGTAAAACTCACTGCAGAACCAAGGTTCGCCAAGAGGGTCTTGCAGTGGTCCCACCCTAAGGTAGGCCTGAGGTACTTGATTATCCTCTCAGGTGTGCCATCCTGGAAGATGACTAGAGAAAATTGACAGTTACTTACCGATAACCTGTTTTTCTAGGATATCTTCCAGGACGGCAGGCCTACTTCCCGCCCGTTGGAGGAGGGAAAATGGTAGAACACTAGAAGGTGAGTACCTATGAGGAATGATTTCCCTTGTGAACCAGGTTCAGGAGTTACTTCTCTACAAACTGAGGATCAAGGGGAAGGGTGGGGACTTAAAACAGCTGTCGATTGATTGTGTTTCCTGTAGGGAGGAGCCTCTCATCTCTCAGGTGTGCCGTCCTGGAAGATATCCTAGAAAAACAGTTATCGGTAAGTAACTGTCAATTTTTTTCCTCCTTCATTGATGTACGCTGATGGGCACTGATGGGTGGCAGTGATTTGCACTGATGGGTGGCAATAATGGGCACTGATCAGTTACACTGATAGGCAGCACTGCTAGGTGGCACTGATTGGCACCACTGGTGGGCATTGATAGGTGGCACTTGTAGGCATTGATAGGTGGCACTGTGGGCGTGGTCAGGTGGCACTGGCAGGGGGTACTAGTGGCACAAATGAGGCAGAATTGCCTCTTCCTCTTCGGGACCAATGTCCCTTGCTGATAAGCCGGTGATCAGCTTTTTTTTCTCCTCACGCTGTCAGCGTGAGGAGAAAAAAAAACGATCACAGAGCTTTTGTTTTGATCATGTGATCAGCTGTCATTGGCTGACAGCTGATCACATGGTAAGGGGTCGGGACCGGCTCCTAACTCGAATCGGTGATCACCCAAGTCTCAGTGACTTGGTGATCACAGCGCGCTCCATGCGCACACTGCAGGGCGCGTTCACAGAGGAGGCCATCATATGAAAATTCAGGTCCACGCTGTAGCCATCATTCGACTATAGCGCGGATGTCAAGTGGTTAAAGGGGGCTCCCAGATCCCACTAAGCCCCCCGACCACAGACCCCCAACAACCAACAGCCAGGGTTGTCAGGAATGGGCCCTTGTCCTCATCAACATGAGGGCAAGGTGCTTTGGGGTGGGGGGGCGCAGGGCCCCCCTGCCCCAAAGCACCCACCCCCCATGTTGAGGGCATGCAGCCTGGTACGGTTTAGGAGGGGGGGCTCCCTCGTTCCCACCCCCTTTTCTGACCTACCGGGCTGCGTGCTCGGAGAAGGGTCTGGTATGGATTTTGGGGGGACCCGCACACTGGTTTTTCGGCGTGGGGGGTTCCCCTTAAAATCCATACCAGACCAAAGGGCCTGGTATGCTCATGAAGGGGGAACCCATGCCGGTTTTTGAAAAAAAAAAATTGGCGTGGAGTTCCGCCTATTGGGGGATCAAAGTTGTGTCCCTGGTCATTGAAGTCCTACTTCAAGTCGTAGGGCAAAGTCGGATCCACAGTCGTATGACTGTCTTGTCAAAATTGCGGCTGCAAAATCGCGGGACTTTGGAGTAGCACAAGTGTGAAAGGGGCCTTACAATCATTGCTCCTGAAAAAACAGACGTTTTAAAAAAAAAAAAATATATATATATATATATATATATATATATATATATATATATATATATATATATATATATATATATATATATGCTCTGATACATGTCCCCTGGGGCAGGAGCCGGGTCTCCAAACACTTTTTATGGCAATAACTTGCATAAAAGCCTTTAAAATTAGCACTTCTCATTTTTCATGTTCGTGTCCCATAGACTATAACGGTGTTCGCACGCATTTTTGACCTGTTTGCAAGTTCTGGTGCAAACCGAACTTGTGTTCGGCTCATCCATACCCAATAGCCAATGGCACATGATCATGGTTGGTACCATGATATTAATGCCTCAAATGCAAAACATTATTGTATAGAATAAAAAGAATCAAACATTAGTAATAGTATTTTCTATGTAGAATTTTGCTTAGTTCCATAGCGTAGTGGTATGCCCTGCAACCTTCAAAGGTTCATACCATGGGTTTGAATCCCACCAATGGTATCACCTCCTGAAAACGTACATTGTACTCAGCAGCATAATTAGCGAATGCACATCAGTTTGGTTTATTCCATCATTTTAACTCTTCAAATGAATGCAATGGTATGTAATTATTCAATAACAGTATGGTGTTGAATTCCAAAAATCCAGCTATTCAAAAATCAAGGAAAAAAATGGCGTAGGTCCCAGTGCATACCAAGCCCTTTGGATCTGGTCATTGTGATTGGTCCTGTAACCATGGGGTCACTGTGACCGATCACAGAGATCACAATAGTAAGTAATCTGTCATGATTGAAAGCGATTCATTACAGTTGTGTTTGCTGTGATTGGTCGGGTGTGGGTAGAAGATCCTCCGCCTGCTGTCACAATGGGTGTTGGGGTGGGTGGGGGGGGGGGGGTTGTGGGGGCTGCTGCTTTAGTAACATGTAACACCCTGAAGATTCAGATGGAACATGTTACTAAAAAGGTGAACTTATTCTTTAAAAGATACAAAAATATTTTGTTTCTACTTTAAAATAACATTTGTGCCTTTTTTAAAGAAATATTGTGGCTGTATTACCATACTTCCATGTATTTATTTTTTACACATACAGGGACTTATTAAATTAGGCCAACAGCACAGGACAGTGATATATAGCAATAATTCAGAATTGATCTTCTATTGATCCGACTTGAAATCTAATTGGCCTATTATGTCTTTCTGCATTTGCACATAATCATTTCTCATTGTAGTGCCTTACTGAATAATGTTGTTACATGAAATCAATAATACCTAGTCATGACTTATCCAAGGTCATGAGTAGGTTACATTTAGATTGGAAGCAGGTTCTCTTAGTGTCACTGAATGCCTGTATACAACAAGCAAACCTGGAATGCAGAATGGTAGCTGGAAAGCAGACAGTAGTGCTCTTTATTCTCTTTTGTATGGATGTCAGCACTTGAGCAAACAGAAAATGAAGTCATGTAAAAGAACCATAACTGACTGTGTCCAAGATGCTATAGAAACACTTGATGCTTTGGCTACAACATAAATAGTCAAAAACATATATTTGTTAACTGGGCACCAAACACAAATCCAACACGGCTGCTGGACTGAATTAAAAGATCCCAACAGAATTTATTTATGGATATTAGCCAAAATTATAATAAGTTTCACATTCAGAATATTTTCTTCATGTTTTCTTTTAGTCACATTATCTTTTTTATATCTGGATGAATTACTGGTTATGTGTAGATATATGCACTGCAGAAAAATGTGTTCGTTTTTTTCGTTTCGTTCATTTTCTTTTTTTCGTTTTTCGGGTCATTCATTATGATTGAAATTTGTTATTTAGAATAAATTTGTAACTTCGGGAAAATTGGAATTCGTTATGTTACAATCGTTTATATGCGGTATTTGTGAATTCAGAAATTCGTAAATTTGAAAATACCTAAATTCGTAAATTTGAAAGTTCTGAAATTTGAAAATTTGAAAATCCGAGGAAATCAAAAATCCGAAAATTCAAAAATCGGAAATAATAACTATTACTAACTAAGATTAACTATCAAATTATAGGTATTGGAATTTCCTTTCAAATGTGGCTGTTTATAAACGTAACAAATACAAAGGTACAAATCATCGGACATAACGAATGCCTAAATGATTGGAACGTAACAAATTAATAATAATAAATAATAAAACGTTTTTATTATATAAAAATATATATAAATATATGTTATATATATAATTTATAACTTCTGAAAAATTTGTATTCGTTACATTCACTAACTCCCAAATTTGAAAGGAAATTCTAATACCTATAATTTAATAGTTAGTAATAGTTATTATTAGTTATAGATTAGTTTTCGGATTTTCATTCTTTTAGGATTTTTCAATTTTCTAATTTACGACTTTTCTAATTTACAAATTTTTGTTTTCGGGAAAATTTGTTAAATGGGTTTTCATTCATTCAAATATTTCCGAAATAACGAATTTGTCGAATTTCATCGAAAAACAAATTCTGAACTGAATGAATTGCACGTGTCTAGTTATATGATATCATTTATACAGCTTAACCAATTCCTTTTTTTTATTAATTACTTTTTGTGTATTTCTTTTGTTAATGTCACTATAAAAACAAAGGTGCTTGGAGCGAATACTGATATTAACTAATTAATTAGCTAAGAATTTTGGATGTGAAAAGATTGACATGGATAATACCTTAAAGTGATAACTAAAGTTTTGGGTTTTTTTTGTTAATAACAAACATGTCTATACTTACCTGCTCTGTGCAATGGTTAAACAAATTCTCTTGCAGATTCATAGATTGTAACCATCTTAACACTAATTGTGGCTGAGATTCTTTATAAACTACATGTGGCATATGTAACCATCCCTGGTCTGGCATCTAGAATCAATGCGTTTCATTCGCCTCTTCAGGATCCATGCTTATCGCATATTCTGTACATCAGATAGTCCATTCTACAAAATAAATACAACTCATTAATAGGGATGAGCCGAACACCCCCCGGTTCGGTTCGCACCAGAACCCGCGAACGGACCGCAAGTTCGCACGAACGTTAGAACCCCATTGACGTCTATGGGACTCGAACGTTCGAAATCAAAAGTGCTCATTTTAAAGGCTAATTTGCATGGTATTGTCCTAAAAAGGGTTTGGGGACCCGGGTCCTACCCCAGGGGACATGTATCAATGCAAAAAAAACTTTTAAAAACGGCCGTTTTTTCGGGAGCAGTGATTTTAATGATGCTTAAAGTAAAAAAAAAAAAGTGAAATATTCCTTTAAATATCGTACCTGGGGGGTGTCTATAGTATGCCTGTAAAGTGACGCGTGTTTCCCATGTTTAGAACAGTCCCTGCACCAAATGTCATTTTTAAAGGAAAAAATCTCATTTAAAACTGCTTGCGGGTTTAATGTCATGTCGGGTCATGGCAATATGGATGAAAATCAGTGAGACAAACGGCATGGGTACCCCCCAGTCCATTACCAGGCCCTTTGGGTCTTGTATGGATATTAAGGGGAACCCCGCACCCAAATTAAAATAAGGAAAGGTCCCTATATACTCTGAACAGCAGTATACAGGCGGTGCAAACAAGACAGGGACTGTAGGTTTGTTGTTAAGTAGAATCTGTTTGTAATTTTGAACATTTTTAATGTGTTTAGCTCCAGCCAAAAAATCTTTTCTAAGCTTTTTGGAAAACATAGGGAAGGGTTATCACCCCTGTGACATTTGTTTTGCGTCTTTCCTCCTCTTCAGAAGATTTCACCTCACTTTTTTGTCCCAATGAAAAATGTTTTTTGAAAATTTGTGTTTTTTTGTGGAACAAGGATTGGAAAGCATCAGTGGAAAGGAAAAATTGTTTTCCCATATTAACTCTTACAGGAGAGAATTTCCCTTCCTTAGGGGTAGATTTCATCTCACTTCCTGTTGTCTCCTTCCGTTTGCAAGTAGGAGTCGTTTGTAAGTTAGATGTTTGAAAGTAGGGTCCTGCCCTATATACTCAGCAGAAATTTGGGCCTTAGGTGTTGCTGTGGCCAAAACACTGTAAGCCCTCACAGGGCCCTGCTGTGAAATATTAGATCAAGAATTGTAATTACATGCCCCTGTTGAACAGGAGCTGAAAAATTAGGCCTTAGGCACTGGTGCTGGTGCCACAACACTGCAACCCCTCACAGACACTCTAGTTGGAACGCAGGAACGAGCCCTGCTGCAAAGTATTGCATCAAAAATTGTAATTACACGCCCCTGTTAGACAGGGGCAGAAAAATTGGGTCTTAGGCACTGGTGCTGGTGCCACAACACTGCAACCCCTCACAGACACTCTAGTTAAAACGCAGGAACAAGCCCTGCTGCAAAGTATTGCATCAAAAATTGTAATTACACGCCCCTGTTAGACAGGGGCTGAAAAATTGGGTCTTAGGCACTGGTGCTGGTGCCACAACACTGCAACCCCTCACAGACACTCTAGTTGGAATGCAGGAACGAGCCCTGCTGCAAAGTATTACATCAAAAATTGTAATTACACGCCCCTGTTAAACAGGGGCTGAAAAATTGTGCCTTAGGCACTGGTGGTGGCGCCCAGAACCAAAAATGTTCTTACAAGCTATCAGCGTGATGATTGAGGAGGAAGAGGATAATTACTCAGGGATAGTCACTCAGCATCAGCATAGGCAGTCTTTGAAGGGATCTGAGATTTCAAAAAAAATTATTCGGTTACATCTGCATCAGGTGCTTGGTAGCTGGTGGTGATCCAAGACTGATTCATTTTTATGAAGGTCAGTCGATCGACCGAGTCGGTGGACAGACGCACCCTGTGATCGGTTACCACGCCTCCAGCAGCACTGAATGTGCGTTCCGAAAGAACGCTGGATGCAGGACAGGCCAGTAGCTCAATTGCATACTGTGCAAGCTCTGGCCAGTGATCCATCCTCAAGACCCAGTAACCCAGAGGATTTTCGGTGGGAAAGGTGTCCAAGTCTGATCTTGCCCCTAGGTATTCCTGCACCATGTAAAACAGACGCTGGCGATGGTTGCTGGAACCGATCATACCTTGGGGCTGCGGACCAAAAAATTGTCTGAACGCATCGGTCAGACGGCCACCTTCTCCACCGCTCCTTCTTTGACTGACCGAAGCCTCAGCAACACGTTGTCCAGAAACAGGAGTTTGTAACCTCCCAGTCTCTGGGAACGCGTTGCACAGACCTTTCTGCAAGGCCTCCCGAAGATGTTTCATCCTCTGCTCCCTCTGCGATGGCAAGATAAGGTCCGCAACCTTACCCTTGTAACGTGGATCAAGGAGGGTTGCCAGCCAGTATTGGTCCTTCTCCTTGATACCACGAATACGAGGATCCTTACGCAGGCTTTGCAGGATCAGGGAGGCCATGCAGCGTAGGTTTGCTGAGGCATTCGGTCCGGAGTCCTCTGGGTCACTAAGGACAACAACGTCCGCAGCCACCTCCTCCCAGCCACGTACAAGTCCATGTGTTCCTTGGGACTGATCCCTTAAAGACTGCTGATGCTGAGTGCCAGGCTCCACCTCCATACTGACACAATCTTCCTCCTCCTCCTCCTCCTCCTCCTCGTCCTCTTCCTGTGTGATCGGCGGGCACGCAGGAACACTGTCTGGATAAAGGGGGCCTTGAGAGCTAAGGAAGTCCTCCTCTTCCTGCCTCTGTTCTGCCTCAAGTGCCCTGTCCATTATTCCACGCAGCGTGTGCTCCAACAGGTGGACAAGGGGGACAGTGTCACTGATGCATGCACTGTCAGTGCTCACCATCCTCGTGGCCTCCTCGAATGGTGACAGGACAGTGCATGCATCCCTGATCATGGCCCACTGGCGTGGGGAAAAAAAACCAAGGTCCCCTGACCCTGTCCTGGTGCCATAGTCGCACAGGTACTCATTGATGGCCCTCTGCTGCGTGTGCAGCCGCTGCAGCATGGCCAACGTCGAGTTCCACCTGGTGGGCATGTCACAGATTAGGCGGTTCTTGGGCAGGTTAAACTCCTTTTGGAGGTCCGTCAGCCGAGCACTGGCATTATATGACCGGCGGAAATGCACACAGACTTTCCTGGCCTGCCTCAGGACATCCTGTAAGCCCGGGTACCTGCCCAAGAACCGCTGCACCACCAAGTTAAGGACGTGAGCCAAACAGGGCACATGGGTCAGTTGTCCCTGTCGGAGGGCAGAGAGGAGGTTGGTGCCATTGTCGCAAACCACCATTCCTGCCTTAAGTTGGCGTGGCGTCAACCACCTCTGAACCTGCCCCTGCAGAGCTGACAGAACCTCTGCCCCAGTGTGGCTCCTGTCCCCCAAGCACACCAGCTCAAGCACCGCATGGCATCTTTTGGCCTGCGTACTTGCGTAGCCCCTTGAACGCCTACGGAGCACCGCTGGTTCCGAGGAAGAGGCCATGGAGGAAGAAGAAGAGGAGGGGGTGGAGGAGAGAGGTGTGTCACAATCAGCATTTTGGAGGCGTGGTGGCGGAACAACCTCCAACACTACTGCACCTTGTCCTGCATCCTTCCCAGCTGCCAGCAGAGTCACCCAATGCGCCGTGAAACTTAAGTAACGTCCCTGTCCATGCCTGCTGGACCATGAGTCAGCGGTAATATGCACCTTACCGCTGACCGCCCTGTCCAGCGAGGCATGGACATTGCCTTCCACATGCCGGTAGAGAGCCGGAATCGCCTTCCGTGAGAAAAAGTGGCGTTTGGGTACCTGCCACTGAGGAACCGCACATTCCACAAACTCACGGAAGGGGGCAGAGTCTACCAACTGAAAAGGCAGCAGTTGAAGTGCTAGCAATTTTGCCAAGCTAGCATTCAACCGCTGGGCATGTGGATGGCTGGGAGCAAACTTCTTTCGGCGGTGCAGCAGCTGGGGCAGGGAAATTTGCCTGGTACAATCTGACGTCGGTGTACCAAAAGCAGATTGCCCATAAGTACTTGGCTGTGACACACCTAATTCTACACCTTCATTCCTCTCACTGCAGGTCGCAGAGAGGACTGAAGGTCTAGTGGGGTTGGAAATCTCAGCTGATGAGGAGCAAGGAGAGATCGTCTTTGTTCTTTGGTGTGGGTCTTTTAGATACGCTTGCCAACGAACTGCATGGCAGGTCAACATATGTCTGGTCAAGCATGTGGTACCCAAGCGGGAGATGTTTTGGCCACGCGAGATACGCTTGAGACATATATTGCAAATAGCAGCGGTGCGATCTGATGCACTCGTCTCAAAAAAGGCCCACACCAAAGAACTTTTTGAATAACGCGCAGAGACTGCAGCGCCCTGCACATGTGGAGCTTTGGGGTGTGATGCAGTCAATGTGCTGCCCTTAGGCTGGCCCCTGGAGGGCATCCTGCCTAGTTGGTGATGTGCCACCTCCTCCTCCTCCTCCTCCTCCTCCTCCTCCTCCTCCTCCTCTCTCCTATCAGGCACCCACGTTGAGTCAGTGACCTCATCATCCCCTCCCTCCTCATCACTGGAGCAAACCTGGCAGTATGCTGCAGCAGGGGGAGCATGACTGCCAGATTGCTGTCCTTCTTGGGCACCCCCTCTGTCCGTGCTCATGTTACTGCCTTCATTGAGCTCAGTATCATCATCAGAGCCTTCCAAACGCTGGGCATCCTCCTGGAGCATGTACCCAACACTGTGGTCAAACAGTTCGAGGGAATCCTCAGGAGGACATGGTGGGGCTAGGGAAGGAGTCACTGATGACATTGAGCTGAGGGAAGAGGCCGCTGCTTTGCCAGACAAAGCACCCTGGGCATGGGTGAGAAAGGATGAGGAGGATGAGGACGGCTTGGTCATCCACTCGACCAAGTCTTCCGCATGTTGCGGCTCAACACGGCCAGCTGCCGAAAAAAAGGCCAAGCGTGTCCCATGGCCACGTGCTGATGAGGATGCACCGTCTCCACGACCAGCACTAGACACAGAGCCTGCTTGCCCTCTCTTATTGGCTTGTGACTGTCTGCCTCTCCTTCTTGGCCTTCCAGACATACTAATGGCCTGTAGCTGCACTAAGCTGGGATAGAACACCTGTAATTTTCTTCAGGTAGCTTTATATACTGTAACCAGACAAGCCTGCCTGTCAGTAGGAAGATAACAGGAACGGATCTAGCTGAACACTGTGAGCAGGACGTACTGCACTAAATGTATATAGCAGGAACGGATCTAGCTGAACACTGTGAGCAGGACGCACTGCACTGAATGTAAATAGCAGGAACGGATCTAGCTGAACACTGTGAGCAGGACGCACTGCACTGAATGTAAACAGCAGGAACGGATGTAGCTAAACACTGTGAGCAGGACGCACTGCACTGAATGTAAATAGCAGGAACGGATCTAGCTGAACACTGTGAGCAGGACGCACTGCACTGAATGTAAATAGCAGGAACGGATCTAGCTGAACACTGTGAGCAGGACGCACTGCACTGAATGTAAATAGCAGGAACGGATGTAGCTAAACACTGTGAGCAGGACGCACTGCACTGAATGTAAATAGCAGGAACGGATCTAGCTGAACACTGTGAGCAGGACGCACTGCACTGAATGTAAATAGCAGGAACGGATCTAGCTGAACACTGTGAGCAGCACGCACTGCACTGAATGTAAATAGCAGGAACGGATCTAGCTGAACACTGTGAGCAGGACGCACTGCACTGAATGTAAATAGCAGGAACGGATCTAGCTGAACACTGTGAGCAGGACGCACTGCACTGAATGTAAATAGCAGGAACGGATCTAGCTGAACACTGTGAGCAGGACGCACTGCACTGAATGTAAATAACAGGAACGGATCTAGCTGAACACTGTGAGCAGGACACACTGTACTAAATGTAAATAGTCTAGCTGCCTGACCGTGGTACTAATAGGATCAAAAAGAACACCTGTAATTTTCTTCAGGTAGCTTTATATACTGTAACCAGACAAGCCTGCCTGTCAGTAGGAAGATAACAGGAACGGATCTAGCTGAACACTGTGAGCAGGACGTACTGCACTAAATGTATATAGCAGGAACGGATCTAGCTGAACACTGTGAGCAGGACGCACTGCACTGAATGTAAATAGCAGCAACGGATCTAGCTGAACACTGTGAGCAGGACGCACTGCACTGAATGTAAATAGCAGGAACGGATCTAGCTGAACACTGTGAGCAGGACGCACTGCACTGAATGTAAACAGCAGGAACGGATGTAGCTAAACACTGTGAGCAGGACGCACTGCACTGAATGTAAATAGCAGGAACGGATCTAGCTGAACACTGTGAGCAGGACGCACTGCACTGAATGTAAATAGCAGGAACGGATCTAGCTGAACACTGTGAGCAGGACGCACTGCACTGAATGTAAACAGCAGGAACGGATGTAGCTAAACACTGTGAGCAGGACGCACTGCACTGAATGTAAATAGCAGGAACGGATCTAGCTGAACACTGTGAGCAGGACGCACTGCACTGAATGTAAATAGCAGGAACGGATCTAGCTGAACACTGTGAGCAGCACGCACTGCACTGAATGTAAATAGCAGGAACGGATCTAGCTGAACACTGTGAGCAGGACGCACTGCACTGAATGTAAATAGCAGGAACGGATCTAGCTGAACACTGTGAGCAGGACGCACTGCACTAAATGTAAATACCAGGAACGGATCTAGCTGAACACTGTGAGCAGGACGCACTGCACTGAATGTAAATAGCAGGAACGGATCTAGCTGAACACTGTGAGCAGGACGCACTGCACTGAATGTAAATAGCAGGAACGGATCTAGCTGAACACTGTGAGCAGCACGCACTGCACTGAATGTAAATAGCAGGAACGGATCTAGCTGAACACTGTGAGCAGGAAGCACTGTACTGAATGTAAATAGCAGGAACGGATCTAGCTGAACACTGTGAGCAGGACACACTGCACTGAATGTAAATAGTCTAGATAGAAGATAACAGGAACGGATCTAGCTAAACTGAATACAGTGTATATATATATATGCAACACCTGGGATGCATATATATACACAATACACTGTAAGTGCAGCTAACTGACTGACTGTTCTGCCTAATCTATCTAACTCAAATCAAATGACACTGTCTCTCTCTCTCTCTATCGCTCAGCACACCGGAACACACACTACACAGGGCCGCCGTGCAGGCGGCCTTATATAGTGTGGGGTGTGTACTAAATCCCCTGAGCCATAATTGGCCAAAGCCACCCTGGCTTTGGCCAATTACAGCTCTCTCTACTGACGGCGCTGTGATTGGCCAAGCATGCGGGTCATAGTGCATGCTTGGCCAATCATCAGCCAGCAATGCACTGCGATGCCGCAGTGAATTATGGGCCGTGACGCGCCACACGAATTTGGCGCGAACGGCCCATATCGTTCGCAATTCGACGGACGGTCGAACAGCCGATGTTCGAGTCGAACATGGGTTCGACTCGAACACGAAGCTCATCCCTACTCATTAATATATAATACAATACATACATAATATAACACAAACATCGGATTAAAGAAATTACAATATATATAGATATAGATATCTTACACACACACACACACACACACACACACACACACACACACACACACACACACACACACACACACACACACACCAAAAGTTTTGGGACACCTGCCTGTACACGCACATTAACTTTAATGGCTTGTAGTACCATTTTTGTTAATATATAAAAAAAAAGGTAAGGTAAAAACTAACAAAAATGGCACTACAAGCTGAAAACACATTTTAGACACAATGGGTCTCAAGCTGGCCGCAATGTAATGTCAATACACAGGCTCCATCCCCTAGTAGGGGGTTTTATCCCATGTGAATAAGCGATTTGGAGGAGGAAAGTGATTACCAGCACCACACAAGCCCTCTCTATTATCCCCAGAGGGGAACACAGCTGATTTGACTCAGATGTGAGGTGAGCAGCCTGTGATGCTGGTGGAGGAAAGCACAAGCAGTTTGGATCTTGCACTGTTGATGTATTGATTTTTTGAATTTACTTCAATCAGTCACACATACTATAGATGAACGTTCAGCAATATACTGTATGTTTATTGATTACCATTTTTACACTTTTATTATTATTGATGTTTTTTTATAGCACAGCACTGCCCATTGTCTATGGGAATGTTTGACTATTCTTCCAGAAGCGCATTTGTGAGGTCAGGCACTGATGTGGACGAGAAGGCCTGCCTCACAATCTCCGCTCTAATTTATCCCAAAGGTGTTCTATTGGGTTGAGGTCAGGACTCTGTGCAGGCCAGTCAAGTTCCTCCACCCCAAACTCACTCATCTGTGTCTTTATGGACCTTGCTTTGTGCACTGGTCCAAATCATTTTTTGGAGGGGGTATTATGGTGTGGGACTGTTTGTCAGGGGCTAGGCTTGGTCCCTTAGTTCCAGTAAAGGGAACTCTTAAGGCGTCATCATACCAAAACATTTTGGACAATTTAATGCTCCCAACTTTGTAGGAACAGTTTGGGGATGGCCCCTTCCTGTTCCAACAAGACTGCTCTCTCTGCCAGCGTAAGTAGAGGAATGCCGATAACTGGCACTTTCTATTTACACTGTTTTCAGCTGTGGTTGGACACAGCTGATCACACGGTAAAGAGCCTATATCATATGTCACCACGATCACGCGCTGCGTTTAATCTGCAAGTTTGGAGTATTTCCAGAGTGTATTCTATAGGGACATCATGGGACAGTGCTGCAGGGCATTTGGAAGACCCATTTCAAGGTGTGACATTGCTGTCAATTCTGTATTGGGGAAAAGTATCCAAGCTGCCCTCTAAATCCCACCCTGTAAAATGCTGGAGTTGGGCAGGTATGAAATAGAATGTAGAGTTCTGGATTGCCAAACCTCCCTGATCCTTTCTGTGCTGTAGTTTGGCAAGTTTAATTCTACCAGATTATCTCTTCCAAAGAAGTTCCCTAATTTGGATATATATATATCTATATATATCTATATATATATATCTATATCTATATATATATATCTCTCAATTATGGGGCCCACACGATTATGATCAAACTAGTTTTTCCTGCTACTGACAAGGGCAGTTTTCACCAACTAGAACATTTCTGTTTAAACGAGAAGAGAATAGGCTGGAGGTTCAAATCCAGATAGGTTTGAGGGCTGTGTGTAATCACAACGCACAAGTATTTGGATTGAATCACTTTAATTTGTTGAGCACATGTTGACAGCGGATGAGAAATCTCATCCAAAGGTAACAGCATAGATTTGATCCAATTGATAGCAAACCCTGAGAGACTACCAGACTGTTCTATAAGGGACATGATGTGATGTAAGGAGGCCGTTGTATTCCCCAAGCACAATAGAGTGCCGTCTGCATGAAAGGAGATTTTGTCTTTCAAAATTCCCCTGTGATAATGGATTATGTCAGGCAGCTGTGCCAATGGTTCTAAAGCTAGGGCGAATAACAGGGACGACAGAGGGCACCTCTCAATCTGGCCATTGGAAATGAATAGATTATCTGGATCCACAAATGTGTCCCCTAACCAAAATTATGCCAAAACCTCCCAAAGGTATGACCACTCGATGCTGTCAAGAGCTTCGGCAGCATCGAGGGAAAGGATAGTCCTATTGTCTGGATTGTCCACTGAGTTGTAAACCCAGTAATAATTGTCTGATATTGAGGGCTGTAGACCTTGAGGAGATAAATCCCAATTGGTCCATATTTTTAAGTTTGGGGAAAAGGCCAGTCAACCTAGTTGCCAGGAGTTTAAGGTCAGTATTCGAAAAGGAAATGGGCCTATAAAAGCCAGGCAGCGGGGGCGTGGCCTGGACATGGCTGAGTGAGGACGCATTTCCCTGAGCTCCCGGCCTCGTCCAAAAACACCCGACTAATAATACCCTGTCTGAGGCATGCAATCGGCCAAACGACACAGGACCAGAGCATCCACTCGGGGGACACCCGCTGGCAAAAGTCCCGGTGAGATACGCCGCTATTTCCTACAACTACAAGGCTCTTATCCTGGGGCTACAGTAACGGCGCCACGAGGCTCTCCGCGAGGTGAGAAGCAGAGGGCCTCAAGACAAGCTGAAGCCTGCTCCTCTCCTGATTATCAGCCTGCACGGGAACTTTCCGCAGACTCCCGCGGAGAACCTCAACAAAACACGATGGCATCCCCACAACCACCCGCACCCGTCCTAATCGATCAGGACATTAGAAGCCTGCTCCAGGCTCTTCCCACCAGATCGGACATTGAGGCTCTTATCCTCAAGCTCGAGGAAACACATCGCCGGGATATCCAAGAAGTCAGAGGAGAAATATCGAACCTGACAGAGCGTGTGTCTACCGGAGAGTCCTCGGTCTCTTTATTGACGGATAGGGTGTCGGCACTGGAGCAGGCCAGAGACCAACAGAGAGACGCCGCCATAACCCTGCAACTGCATTTAGAAGACGTGGAAGACCGCAGCCGCCGAAACAACTTGCGGCTTCGAGGAATCCCAGAAACAGCACAACAAGAGAACTTGGGAGAGACAGTGCGGGAGATCTTCTGCACGGTACTGGAGGATCCTCAGCTGGAAATTGAACTTGATAGAGTCCACAGAGCCCTGGGCCCCAGATCTGATGACCCGGATAGACCTCGGGACGTGATCTACAGACTCCACCGGCACACGCAAAAGGAGAATATCCTCCGACGCGCCTGGGAACATGGAGATGTGGAGATAGAGGGCACGCGCGTGAAGATCCTGCCAGATCTATCCAGAGCAACCCTGAAACGAAGAGCCCTTCTACGTCCACTTCTGGATCTGGCAAAACAGCAGGGACTTACATACAGATGGGGATACCCCCTCTCAGTGCTGTTCCGCGGAGCAAAGGGCTCCTTCTCTCTCCAACGCCCGGAGGACCTCCCAGCTCTCTTCCGATTTATGGAAGCGGAACCGATCCAAGTTCCAGACTGGCTTCAATTTCTTCCTTGCCCATCCGGAAGATCGGGATTCCTGAGGCCGCGCGACCCTCTGCCACCGAGACAACAGAGGAACAGACGCAGGAACCGGTCAGCTTCGTGAGGTGATATACGTGAGTAGGCCTTTGGCCGCCCATCCCTACCCAGCCGCAACCTTTTATTGTTTTAGCGGGCAGCCCCCAGGTCCATGTCGGCGGCCTACTCCCACTGAACACTAAACTCGCCTCCCAAGTGGAGTGATCAATCATCTGAGAGACCTCCAGGTACTTAACAATCCCTGCACCTTTTTGTTCGTCCCGCCGGTACCGATCCTGTCCTGCACAAGGGCCCTCCCACCTGTCTCTCCTGAGAGGCGCAACCGAACCGGGGGAACTTTGTCCGGCACCTCTAGGGGTCCCACTAGGTCTTGAACTCAATAAGACTCACGACATACACAGAAGCTTACAGTGGACACCTCACCCGGACCTCTCCACAATCCCCTTCACTCCTGGATACAGAGAAACATTGCTCCACGAGAGTGGGATTAAGTTTAAACACCCCCTCCGAACATCCGCTGCATGGTCAACTACGTGGTGAGGGAACGTTGCTCCCGCAAGAGACCCGATTCTTACTTTACCCCTTGGAGAGAGACGAGAGTATCCTTTCTGTTTTAGCCCTGATATCCAGGATCTTTAAACCCCTACCATGGGTACGGCTATTTTATTTCTTGTGAGGTTGCCCGCACTCTAACTCACTATATTATGTCTCATTCTATGTTACTTCATTCCAAGCATTATACCCTGGTGCAGTGTCTTGGGGCCGTGCCCCTGGCTCATCTACTCCTGTGATGTTGCTGTGGGCGTTGTCTTGGGGTACCGTAACCCAGGATGGAGAAGGGATGTTTGCCTACACGGTATTACTGTTACTCCCATGCGTTCATGGTTCTTGCACTGATGCCTAAATTATATTTGCTTAATTATATGTCTCTAATGTTCCATATCTACTTATTTCATTAGATTGTTTGCCTTACTTCCAGTTATGTATTTTTACCAAATGACAAATCTAGATAGTCGGATGTGGATGGCGGGGTGCGGGGACTCTTCACTTGGCCCTGCCCTCTCACCGTCCCAACTAGAGTGCGCTCCGTTTACGACCTTTTGTCGGAGGAGTGTAATAGCCGATTGAGCTACGCTAGATTTTCTTTCTAAGCTGCACACCCTAGTGCCAGGTCTCCTTTTTTCCTCTTTGTTCCCTATTCTTGTAACTCTCTAGGGGTACTGTCTTTCCCTACTTACCAACTCTTTACCCTCTTTCTTATCCTACCTCCCCTCCTCTTCCTCCCCTTCCTCCCCCGGTCCCAAATCCTCATTTTTTACACCCACCAGACAACTCGCAGAGATGGACTCCCTAAATATAGTCTCCTTAAACATGAAGGGCCTAAATACGCAAGAGAAGAGACAGATGTTGCTACAGGATATGCGCCGCAAAGGTGCTGATATTGTTTTCCTACAGGAAACACACCTTAGAGAGGGGTCCTTGCCGACTCTTCAGAAAAGATACCATCCGGTAGTGTATCATTCAAAATACAAGGAAACTAAATCTAGGGGGGTTTCGGTTCTGATCTCGGCAAGGGTCCCTTGGACACACACAGATGTAAAGCTTGACAGGGAGGGAAGATTTCTCTTCCTGCGGGGTAAGATAGGGGACGTTAAAATTACCTTGGCCAACCTGTACGCCCCCAATACGCACCAGGATACCGTCCTAAAGCGTCAGCTAGACCTACTTCATCAATTCTCTGACGGACAACTGATCATAGGAGGAGACTTGAACATCCCACTCACACCATCAGAAGACACTTCCAATGGGGTATCTTCGACTTCTCGAGACCTACGTAAACGTATTAGCGCGACATTGCACTCTTTACAATTGATCGGCGTCTCTTCCATGCAGGAGAGAGGGACTACACCTTCTTCTCCAAGCCACATCAGTCCTATTCTAGAATTGACTACTTCCTAATTCCTCACAGACACCTCCAAGCGATCAAAGAAACCACAATAGGGTCAATTACATGGTCTGACCACGCCCCGGTAACCCTCCGCTATGCTCTTTCGGACCCCTTGCGAACTCAAAGACCACCATGGAGACTGAATGAGGGACTTCTGAAAGACCCAGTAATCATAGCTGAGGTAACTAAAGAAATAGGTCACTACTTCGCCTCCAATGATACCCCTGACTGTGACACGGGTTTGGTTTGGGAAGCCCACAAAGCCGTTATTAGGGGGATACTTATCAAACATGGCACACGCATCAAACAGCAGAGGACTGCGCAACTGGAAACACTACTTAAGACACTAGAATCGTTAGAGACACGCTATAAACAAACACCCACAAAACAACTAGGATCAGAGTTAGACTTGGTTCGCATGCAGGTCACGGACCTCTTGCGATACAAAGCAAAAGCGACACTTCAGATTACCCGACGGAAAATATATGAATCAGGCAACAAATGCGGTCGGTTGCTGGCTCAGTCCCTCCGGGAACAATGACTTGCTACATATATTCCACATATCACGTCGAATACAGGTCAGAAAATCTCTCTACCCCAACAAATAGCACAGGAATTCGGCTCCTATTACTCGTCTCTATACAACTTGACTGAAACGCAAACCTCCTCAGAGAAAACAACAGAATACTTAGCGACCTCCCTCATGCCGTCCCTCCCAGAAGACGCTAAATCACTTCTAGATGACCCTATCACCCTGTCCGAACTACAAATTGCATTAAAAAACTCCAAAACAGGTAAGGCCACTGGCCCAGATGGCCTCACCACCACCTATTACAAGTCTTTCCTGCCCTCCCTGGGTGGACACATGGTTAAACTCTATAACATTCTAGGCTCAGGTAATAAGTTCCATAGAGCTACCTTACAAGCGCAAATTGCAGTCATACCGAAAGAAGGTAAAGACCCAGGCCTATGTGGGTCTTACCGCCCAATCTCCCTCCTGAACACAGACCTAAAACTTTTCACTAAGATCATTGCTACAAGACTGCAACATCACCTCCCCGCGCTAATACATCTAGACCAGGTAGGCTTTATCCCGACGAGGGAAGCTAGGGACAATACGACTAAAGTACTCAACCTAATACACATCGCAAACAGCACTAAAACCCCATGCGTGTTCCTCGGGACAGATGCCGAAAAGGCTTTCGACCGAGTAAATTGGCAATTCATGTTCGCAACACTGAGATACATAGGCCTGGGAGACACAATGTTAAACTGGATATCGGCAGCCTACCTGAATCCAACAGCGGTAGTTCGAGCTAACGGGGTAATGTCGGAAATCTTCCCAATCACCAACGGAACACGTCAGGGATGCCCACTATCGCCGCTGCTCTTCGCCCTATCCCTGGAACCTTTCCTATGTCACGTCAGGCTAAATCCCGACATCACAGGAGTAGAAATCAACAGAGAACAATTCAAGGTTTCTGCTTATACGGATGACTTGCTGTTCTCCCTTACAAAACCCATCATCTCGCTCCCTAACCTTATGAAAGAATTTCACACCTACGGCCAACTAGCTAACCTGAAAATTAACTTCAGCAAATCTGAGGTGATGAGCATTGGGATCCCTATAACACAACTCTCACACCTCCAATCTGGCTTCCATTTTAAATGGTCCTCTACAGCCCTGAAGTACCTGGGTACGTTCATACCCCCGAAGCTTTCCCAACTGTTCAAGCTCAACTTCCCACCCCTCTTAATTAAGGTCAAACAATTACTAGACAAATGGAACGGTTGGCTGCACTCTTGGTTTGGCCGCTGCAGCATTCTCAAAATGTCGATACTACCCAAATTCATATATATCATGCAGGCCATCCCAATCCGCATCCCGGTAGACTATTTTAACCAGATAAGAACAGCTTTTATACAATTCCTATGGGTGGGGAAGAAGCCACGTCTGCAGCGGGGGGTCCTCTCGCTGCCTAAACTTAACGGGGGATTGGCTATGCCAGATCTTCGAAATTACTATAGAGCATCCCACCTGAGTAGACTTATAGATTGGTGTCGTCATACAAACACCAAGTTGTGGACAAGACTCGAACAGGCGCAGACTGAGATCCCCCTGTCTAGAGCTCCATGGTGCCACGCTCCCCTCCCAACGGATATTACACGCCACCCTTTAATTGGTAACACAGTCCGAGTTTGCTCACATCTGATACACAACTCTCCTCACTTCTCACGTAATTCTCCGCTCAGACCTATTCTAGGTAACCCTCAATTTCAACCAGGGACACGAGATAGGAGTTTCTTGAACCTGAAAGAGGAAGGTCTGTACCAAGCCTCTCACTTTAGCGTTATGGGGAGGTGGAGGACAATCTCGGAGCTTACTGACCCTGACGGTCAATTCCGACTAGACTTTTACAGAGCTATGCAGCTCCATCACTTTCTACGATCCTTGCTGCTCCCCCAGGATGCTAATCAAACTCTCTCAACCATGGAGGTTCATTGCTCGGAATCAGGGAACCTCCCACACGCACTCTCACTCGTGTACAAACTACTCATCACCCCACCGGGAGATTATCAGGTACAAAGTCTCAACAGATGGGAAAGAGAACTAAATTGTAGCTTCACAACCAATAAAAAAAACAACAAATATTAATGTTCACCCATAAATCCTCTATCTGCGCCAAAATCCAGGAAACCAATTACAAAATCCTTACACACTGGTACAGAACTCCTGCTCTTCTGAAATCAATCTTCCCCTCCTTAACGGACGCCTGTTGGAGATGCCAGGAAGAAAGAGGTACACTCATCCACATTTTCTGGACCTGCTCTCGGATCCAGACTTTTTGAAGAGAAGTACGCCAGATAATGCAAAAATTCACTGATCGCATTGTCCCTGATGACCCCGCTTACTTTCTCCTTCATGCGACTGACATACCAGCACGGTCCTACAAGAAATCAATCATACGACACCTATTAGATGCAGCGAAGGCATGTATCCCATCCCTCTGGAAATCCCCTCATGCACCATTAATAGCCTTTTGGCTTCAAAAAGTTGAGGAGATAAACCAGATGGAGGATCTAATCCTCACAAGCCAAGATAGACAGGAGCAATACACCAAAACCTGGCAACTTTGGAACATCTTCAAGTACTCGGAGGAGGGGAAAACCCTTCTGGCGGGTGTCACCATTCCTCATTAGATGTCCAGAACTGGGGAATAACTGATGACTGCCCACTCCCGTCTCTGCGGGACACCAACCCTACCACCTGCCCTCCCGCCCCCCATTTCCCCTTTCTACCTTCCTATGTTCCCTCTATCCCTTCCCCTCCCCTCCCCTTCTCTTCCTCTCCTACTCCATCCTTCAACCTTTACTGGTCTATTTCTTTTCTGATACCTATTTTCTCTTTCTTTGGAAAATACAAAACTGACAGGGAAGCATTCAAGTAAGGATTATGATTCCCAGGAGCACCTGGACTCAAAAACAGGATATACGGTTATATAGAGAAAATGAAAAGACGGATCATACGTGTGTCACATGACTATAATAAATAAATTCCCCACACCAATAACCTTTTACAAGCCACACAAAGCTTATAGTTATGTTGAGCATTTTCTCTTGTTCAGTTCATCTAAGCTTGACTTGTACATGTAATCCTACTCTGTAATTGTTGTAACTGCAACTATACCTTGTTATATGTATACGTATCCTGGTGAACTGGTTTCCTGATAATAAATAATTTTGAAAGCCAGGCAGCAACTCATCCTTTCTGGGCTTTGGTAGTAATATTATTATTGCCTTTTTCATAGAAGGAGATGAGTAACTGATATCAGTTACTGTAACTGATAGCTGTTACAGTGTTAAAGAATCTGGGAAGAGCTAGGCTGAAACCTGGCATGCTGCTGAGGTTTACTTAAGCAAGCATTCCTCTCAATCAAGCCAGTGCATTTCTGTGGTGGGGTTATCAAAGAAGTGCATTTCCCCCTCTACAACCACCCTCTGCTGGGCCAGATAGAGCTTTGCATGTTGGACATTTAGAGACTGGAGGAGTTTTTTAACCTCCAGGAATTTTGATCTCTGGCATTGGAGATTAGCCGAGACATCAGTGAATAATAACATTTTTAAATTATCAATAATCAGTTCTTCTCCCATGGTCCTGGCCTGGCTCCTGGCAATGGTGGTCGACCTGCGACTGTGGATGTTTTCCACCAAAAACATATGCAAAAAGGAGTCTTTGCCAAATGTATTCACTCGCAAATTTTCAGTAAAGGTAATGGAATTCCTGCCTTACCCTCTCAGGGATACCTATGGCTCAAACGTTAATTAGAGAAAACATGCTCATGCTCCCCTTTCCAGGGGCCAGCAAGGCTGTATGCTTGGATTAACGGCATGGTATGGATTTTGGTGGGGGCCCCTACATTTTTTTTTTTTTTTCTTGTGCATGGGCTTCCTGCTTACAATCTATATAGATTTCTTGTGGGATTTCATGCTTTTTTTTTTTTTGTTTTTGTGTGGGGTTCCCCCTAAAAACCACGCCAATCTCAAAGGGTCTGTAATGCTTTTGGGGGGACTCTATGCAATTTTTTTGGGAATTCTTGTAGGGTGTGCTACAGCAAAAGTGAAATTTACAAATCAAAAAAAATTATACAGTTAAAGTTGCCAGAAAATGACATGTCTTTGCCTGCTTCTTTTTTAGGAAAAACAGCGCACAGACCTCTACAAAGATCCCATAACATACATATTAGATCCTATGGGGAAGATTTACTAAAACTGGAGAGTGCGAAATTTGGTGTAGGTGTGCATGGTAGCCAATCAGTTTCTAACTAGGGCTTGTTCAAATAAGCTTTGACAAAAAATGTGGAAGCTGATTAATTTCTATGCAAATCTGCACCAGATTTTGCACTTTCAAGTTTTAGTAAATCCACCCCACTACCTGCAAATTTATTTTGGGAATTATTTGGAGAGGTCTGTGTGCCAATTCTTATAAAAGAAGCCAGCAGGGAAATGTATAACACTTTTTTCCTTTGTGGATGTCAGTGCTCCTGCAGCACTTTCTGTACATCACGGGGATGCGCCCTTTCACAGGCAGAATTGGGGTTCACTTTAAGCATTTAAAAAATTCAATGCATCCAGTCAAATTGAATTAAAATTGCATTGGTGCATGTTCTCCAGGACAACTCCTTGCATATTAGCATCAGAAAATGGGCTTTTTTGATTTTACAGATTCGGCTCCCATTGATTTCAATGGTTTTCAGTATACAATTTTTTTGAAGTTCACTGAACCTCATTTGAACTAAATTCAAGGCAGTCTAGCTGATCCCCAATGAAGATGTGATTTTTAGTTAGAAGGGGAAATGGTGTGCTTTAATAACTCAACTTTACCATGAAAGAGCATTAATGAGAGAGCCATTATTAAATGAGAGAGCCATCAGTGTTCAAAATTAAAGTTATGAGCAAAAAGGTCACATGGTTTATGAAAGAGTGGCTAATGGAAAAACATACCCAGGCTGTTTATAGGATATAAGCTAAGAAAGCTTAGGTTTGCCTTAACTTAATCTTAGAGACCTATTTTTTATATATATATATATATATATATATATATATATATATATATATATATATATATATATATATATATATATATATATATATATATATATATATATATATTATTATTATTATTATTATTATTATTATTATTATTATTATTTTATCCCCCTATCCCTTTCCTGGTGTCAAAACTTATAGCACAACTAATTTATTATTATATCATTTATAAGTTCTGTTTTCACTTTGCCACTGTGAAATTCAGCCCTTTTGTTGGTCTATCCCAGTGGCATCCCACCTCCAGCACAAAATCTGGCCTTTTTTCACAGTGACATCCCATCTCCAGCACAGAGCTTAGCTTTTCTCCAGTAAGATCCCTCCTTCAGCACACACTGGTCTTACCCCTGTATACCTCCTCCAGCATAAACTCCCCAGTTCCTCCTGAAGAGACTCATTAGTCTTCAGTCTCACTTCCACCACAAAAACTTCATATTGAACACTGTTCATGACCATGACTTCCCCATAGACATCGCATACAGAGGTCAGACACACATCCTGGAACTTCAGAGCTCAGAATGAAGCTTTGTTCAACAGCAGTCTCTGCCCCTCTCACCTCTGCAGAAGTAAGTTTCTGATTAGAGTGTCTAACCCCAAAGTGTCCAGCCCAATGCTGATGAGCAACAGTGACAGCGCAGTGCACAGATTCAACAGTGCAATAAAGTATTGCCAGTTGGACAGGCCGAGTGAGCTACAACTGAACATCACAATGTGATGTAATATAACCTGCATGCTGCTTAAGTCAAGCCCACTACACTCCACTTTTGGCTCCCCCGGGAAGTTAAAGCGGGGTTCCACCCAAATTTTGAACATTATCTCTATGCATTCTCTTCCTTGCCTAGATGCTGACATGCTGTGTAAAAAAATTTAAATCGCCGTAATTACTTTTTTTTTTTTTTTTTTCTAATCTTCTTAGTACTTCCTGGTTTTCCTCCCATGGGAGTAGGCGTGTTTCTAGCCTCTCCCAGACCTCCCACAGTCCCCTGGGAGCTAGTCTCAGGCTTCCCAGCATGCATTGTGCAACAGCGTCATCACAATATCTCGGTGAATGCTGGGAGCACAGCATTCACCGCATCCAGGAAATACAAGCTTGTGGGCTTCAAATGCCCACAATGAAGATGGAAACCGCCTTCAGTGAATTTTATAAGTTATTCTTTACAACGAAATCGGACACAGGTGGACTTATTACACAGAACATGTGAGTAGATAATCATGAGAAGAAAAGTTTGTGAATGAACTCCAAAAAAACGATAGATAGGTGGACCCCCGCTTTAAAGAGACTGTACTGAGCCGTCAGAGTTCAGCGAGTGACAGACCAGAGGTTGACCTGTAGACCTGACACCAGGATACCCCATAGGCTTGAAGCGGCACGGAGCAGGTGACCATCTAGGAACGGGCAGCCACACTCATCTTCTTCCCCAGCAGGAGCATAATCAGTGGACACCCTTCAGTCAGAGCAAACAGAGAGGAAGACCTCTCCAAAAAAAACCCCACTTTATGCGGTTCACCCCTGCAGGGGTATGAGGATCTGGTGAGTGGGGAACTGAAGGGGAGCATGGACATCACCTAATGCTGCTTGCATAGAAATTTGCACAAGTTACTTTAAGCATCACCTTATGCTGTCTTCACAGGATTTTGCAAAAGTCACCTTGGACTGCTTCACATAAGATTAGTCCAATAGACTGAACCTACATTACCTACGATTGTTTTGCACATAAGCCTTTACCTTATTATTTTATTGATGAATTCACATGATATTCATGTTTACTTTTGAGTTTAGTATTCACTACTTTAATAAATGTATTGAAATTTTGAATGTAACATAAACATTGTATATTAGTGGAGAGGTTCAGGTTACTTTACACACCTTAACATGGGTTTTGAAATTTACACCCACCACCCTTCATTCTTTTTTCCCCTCAATACTACAATAGGGTACAGGAAGCGCCACATAATATCACACAATCCCAGTCTATACCACATAGTGGTTTCACTAGCACTTGCACTTTTTACTACAACTTATCACTGGAGGTTACTCTCCAGGTGATAGGCAGCGCCACCCGACCCCTGTACATATATACGCAAGACTGGATAATAGCCAAACTTACTAACCAGATGCAAAGGGCACAAACCTCTGGTAGCCAGTACACTCACTGTATTTATTTCTTTTTTTTAATCTCTTAAAAGCAATCTCATGATGTGTACACTGACATCTCATGTGATCAGTGTACACTGACAGTGGTAGGTCTTACTGTCAGAATACAATGCCTCCTCAGAGGCAATTCCTCCATTCACCTCATTTGTGTGAATAGGGGAAACTATTATTTTTTTTTTTCTCATTCAGCCCACTGGCTGAACAAAAAGCAAATGACCCGTCTATGGCCAACTTTAGAATTTGAGAGAGCTGAACCCCAACTCAGGAAAAAAATTATCAAGGGCCCTGTTTGTGTTTTGCTAGAACACACATTCTCTGTATCCTGCATCCAGAACACACACATCATTTCCTAGTGTGCATACTAGCAGTAAGATGCTCCTCCAGTACATAAAGCTCTCTACCCAGTTTTACACCAGCAGAGTATGAGCATGAATCCAGAAGGGACCATTCTGCAGTTTATGCCGATTAATCCATCAGTCTGGATTGCATGTGCAACAACTATTCAGTTAGCAGCAGCTACTGAAGAGCAAGGTTGCCAACTGTCAGTAAATTTACTGACATTTTGTAAAAATCTGTGACTTTTTTAACTGTGTAAATATCAGAGCCTGTCATGCTGTGTTGACTTTTGTAAGTGTAAACCAGGCAAAATATTTGTTATATGTATGGTCAGTGTTTCAATATTATGTTTATACTGTTTAACCACTTCCATTCAGGGCATTTTCACCCCCTTCCTGCCCAGGCCAATTTTCAGTTTTCAGCGCTGTCGCACTTTGACAATTGTGTGGTCATGCAACACTGTACCCAAAGTTTTTATCATTTTTTTTCCCCCCACAAATAGACTTTTCTTTTGGTGGTATTTGATCACCTCTGCTGTTTTTATTTCTTGCGCTATAAACAAAAGAAGAGTGACAAGTTTGAAAAAAAACACTATTTTTTACTTTTTGCTATAATAAATCCCAATTAAAAAAAAAAAACACATTTTTTCCTCAGTTTAGGCCGATATGTATTCTTCTACCTTTTTTGGTAAATAGCAAAATGCGTATATTAATTGATTGGCATTTTTATTATTTAATTTTTTTTCTTACTAGTAATGGTGGCGATCTGCGATTTGTTTTTTTTGTTTTTTGTTTTTTTTTATATATCATGACTGTGACATTGCGGCGGACATATCAGACATTTTTGACACTATTTTCAGACCATTCACATATATACAGCGGTCTGTGCTATAGAAATGCACTTATTGCTGTATAAATGTCACTGGCAGGGAAGGGGTTAACACTAGGGGGCGATCAAGGGGTTAACTGTGTTACCTAGGGAGTAATTCTAACTGTAGGGGAGGGGGACTCACAAGAGGAGGAGACCGATCTGTGTTCCTCTGTACTGGGAACACACGATCAGTCTCCTCTCCCCTGACAGGACGTGGATCTGTGTGGTTACACACACAGATCCACGTCCCTGCTCTCTTACCGGCAATCGCTGGTGCCCGGCAGACATGGCGACCTCCAGGCATGCGCATCGGCTCCCAAGATATGCGGAGGCGCGTGCGTGCCCCCTAGATGGCCGGGAAGCCGAGGATGTCATATAACACCTGCCCAGGATGGGAGATCCCTCCTGCGGACATCATTTGTCTATGGGCAGGGAAGGAAGTGGTTAAATATTGATTGTATTAGTTTTTAAAAGGAATTCTATCATTTTTCATTTTGCCAGTAAAAAGGTGCTTTGTCAGTAAATTTCCCATGTTTTGTCAGTGAAAAATGTCGCTGAAGGTTGGAAGCTCTGCCCCAAGAGGCGTTAACCCCTAGCTTCCCCAGCTTAAACACGTTAACTCCTCACTGACCTGTCTGCAGTGTAAGTGATCTGCTTCAAGAACATGTACATCAATCCCTAAATATTCAGTGTATGCGCATTTACCCCTCAGTGACCTGTCCCCTAAGCTCCCTAAGCTCAGATGCATTAATCACTCAGGGCCAATTCCTCTTCCCATATGTGATAACCTCTCAGTGCCTAGTCCCTCAACCCATGTGCATTATTTCCTCAGTGCTCTTTCCCCAGACACACATGTTAACCTCTTAACACCCAAGTCATACAGCACTCAGGACACAATGCATGTGCTTTAACCTTTCATCAACTATTCTGTCAATCTGTTTTGCTTATGTGCATTAACCTCTCAGCTTCCAGTACCCAACACATGGCTATTTACCCTTCAACAGTCAGTCCCCAGAATATGTGCAATAACCCCACAGTGGCCAGCACTTGTGTGTTAACCCCTCAACATCCACACATGTGTGATTTGATTATCTCACGCATTTATTTGGTGCGTCAAGCCAAATGTCATTCTCCCCATTGACTCTGGTCCAATGAGAATCTCAGCTCTGCTTTAGCCATCTACTGTTTAAACAATCCTCAGCAACAAAGTCATGCCCTAACTCACAACTCCCTGCACTGTTTCCACTGTTCCTGGACTCCATGACAGTGAATTTGAATATTATTCAGTGCACCAAATTGATTCTATTCAAATGCTGCCATAATTTATAAGCATAATAGCATATTATTTGTACATATACAAATATGTATACCCCTATGTGTGGTTACTTTACCCACAAAAACAGTATTCTGTGTGCTTCTCTTTTTATCTGAGGGTGTGCATAGTTCCTCACTAACTCCATGACACAGTCATGATGTTAAAATCCTGATTAAAGTAGAGTTCCACCCATACAAAAGTCAGCAGCTACAAAAAGTATAGCTGCTGACTTTTAATAATCGGACACTCACCTGTCCCACAGTCCAGCAATGCGGGTGAACAAAGCCCCGCTTCTCTCCCCCTCTTCTTGGTGCCAGCATTGTGACTGTGGGTGCCCGGCTGTGGCTTCACAGCCAGGCATGCTCTGCACATGCATGAGCTGCGCTGTGCTCTGTGATTGGCCGGGACCTGTGACATGTCCCAGAAGATTGCACGGAGAGAGGGGGGAAAGGTGAACTTCCTTCTGGCTCCGTGGAGCCCTAAGAGGAAGTGGGAGCTGGATGCCCCTAAAAATAGGGTATCCGCTCCCCCCCCAAAAAAAATGACATGCCAAATGTGGCATGTCAAGGGGTCACCTTCACTTAAAGCGAAAGTTCAATTTTTGGGTGGAGCGCTGCTTTAAATTATGGTGTTGCCTTTTCTACGTCCATTGTCCCCATAACAATTAACACATTTGTCCTGTTTCAGTTTCAGTACCCTACCCACCGCCTTTAAAGTCTGTGGTGTTGGTGACATGATCCCTACAACTTCCACTGTCCCAGAAAAACACGCTTCAATTTTAGTCAGCCCATTTTCTAAACATGGATTTGACCTCTTTTACTCCTTTAAAACCCTCTGTATGAAGAGTTCAGTTCTCATGCAACTTCTCTATATTTACTAATGCATTATGGAGCACATATTTCCACCTCTGTCATTCTTCTGTATAGCTATGACCATATTTTTTCATGATCGTTTTGCTAATTATTGAAAGATCAGTAACCAACATTTGTCAAAATATTAAATGATCTTCCCATTCTTCTCCCCTACTCTTCACACTCTTCTCCTGCACCTAATGCGTGCTGTCATACCTTCCACAATTCTCCCCTGCACATACTGCCCTCTGTTATGCCTATGAACCTCTCTACTGCACCTGCTGCCCGTTGCCACACCCTACTTACTCCTTGCCTGCACATATTGTCCATTGCTCTGTACCCCTCTCCTGCACACATCTTCCCCCTGTAAAATCCTCCACACTCTTCTCCTGCACATAATTCCCCCTGTATTATGCTCTGCACCCATCTCATGCACATATTGCTCTCTGTCATACCCACCACCCTCTCCTCCTGCAAATACTGCCCTCTGTTATACCCTGCACACTTTCTCTACTGCAAATTCTGCACCCTCCACACTCTTCTCTTGTACTTACTGCCTACTGTCACACACCCTGTAATCCTCTCCTACCTTTCTGCTGTCATACTGTCTCCACTACTCAAATGCACATACTGTCCACTGGGATACCCTCCACACTTACATATACTGCCACTGGTGACATTTCTGTTATGTCTTTCCTGTTCCAGATTAGGCACACTTTTGTCAGTACCTCTTATAGTTCCGCATATATTTGATTTTATATTAGTGATCTATAACTCTTGCTATTGCCATGTAAGCATAGAAATACATACATAGTCTGGTATGGACTGGAGGGGGACCTTATGACATTCTTTTTTTTATTTATTTTTTAAACAGCCGGGTGCCAGCAATTGCAACCGCGAGCAATTTAAATGTGATTTGGTGCGCTTTTTTTCTTTGGAAATGTCATTTTTGCTGCAGCATGTTCTATGCATGCTACAGATGCACCACTTTAGAGGCAGAGTAAGCCCCCCCAGGTACTATAGTTAAATACATTTTTAATTTTTAATTGTTTCACTTTTAAGCATCATTAAAATAACTGCTCCTTTAAAAATGATTGTTTTAAAAAAATGTTTTTTCATTGATACATGTCCCCCAGGGCAGTACCCGGACTCCCATACCCCTTTTATGGCCAAATACTTTCATATAAGCTTTCAAGATGCGCACTTTTGATTTCTCATAGTTGGCTCCGATAGACTTCAATGGAGTTTGCTGTTTGGGGAAGAACGTTTCCTCTGTTCAGGAGTTCAGCTGCAAACTGAAAAGGGGGGGTTTTTGGCCAATCTCTACTTATAAATTTAGACTTTTTGTAAAAAAAGTCAGCTGGTAAGACCTTACTGCCATTGCTTTCTGCTCTCCTTAGCTGCTGATGATATATGACTGTCAAGAGATGTGCGGTTTTCTTTAAAATATGGATTATGATTGATGGTTTGGTTTCACCTTCTTGATGCTAAGTGACAGGTTGGATGGCAGTGCCCAGTATGGGAATACCTCTGCGAACAGACTGGTGCTGAGTTTTTCTGCTCTGGTTGTTCATCGTTAAGTTGTTTATAAGGTAAATAGTTAATATTTACCAGAAATGTATGTGAACATTGTCACAGAAAGGGGTTGCTTTAAATAATAACGTGTTAAGCCCAGTTATACTAAATCTACTTTGTCCCCTGGAGAGAATGAACTTCAAAATCTGTTACCTGGAGAAAGCATATTTCTTGATAGAATGACATATAAGACAATTAAAATCTTTGCTCAATTAGAAAATTTTAAAGGCACATTTCAAGCGCCTGATGAATACCACATTTACTTGAAACAGTTTTTTGATTTGGCAGCATATGACATTTAAACATTGGAATAATTATTGTGTTAGTTTGTAGCATCAGTTTTGATTTCTAGAAAGTTTTACCCCCTTCCTGACTAGGGATGAGGGAACACCCCCCGGTTCGGTTCGCGCCAGAACCTGCGAACGGACCGAAAGTTTGCACAAACTTTAGAACCCCATTAAAGTCCTTTGGACTTGAACGTTCGAAATCAAAAGTGCTAATTTTAAAGGCTAATTTGCAAGTTATTATCCTAAAAAGGGTTTGAGGACCCGGGTCCTGCCCCAGAGGACATGTATCAATGCAAAAAAAGTTTTAGCAACGGCCGTTTTTTTCGGGAGCAGTGATTTTAATGATGCTTAAAGTGAAATAAAAAAGTATAAGTATATAAGTTTAAATATCATACCTGGGGGGTGTCTATAGTATGCCTGTAAAGTGGCGCGTGTTTCCCGTGCTTAGAACAGTCCCTGCACAAAATGACATTTTTAAAGGAATAAAAGTAATTCAAAACTGCGGCTTTAATGTTATGTCTGGTCCCGGCAATATGGATGAAAATCAGTGAGACAAACGGCATGGGTAACCCCCCCCCCCCCCCCCAGTCAATTACCAGGCCCTTTGGGTCTTGTATGGATATTGAGGGGAACCCTGCACCCAAATTAAAAAAAAGAAAGGCGTGGGCCCCCAGGCCCTATATACTCTGAACAGCAGTATACAGGCAGTGCAAAAAATACAGGGACTGTAGGTTTGTTGTTAAAGCGGAGATCCGCTGATTTTTTTTTTTTTTTAAGTCAGCAGCTATAATTACTGCAGCTACTGACTTTTAAAACATGGACACTTACCTGTCCAGGGCGCCCGCGATGTTGGCACCCGAGGCTGAACCGTCTCACGGTCCTCGGGTGCTGCCGCCTCCATCTTCGGTAAGGGAATCAGGAAGTGAAGGCTTGCAGCTTCACTTCCCGGTTCCCTACTGCGCATGTGCGAGTCGCGCAGCGCAATATGGATGGTCCCTGCTGTCTCTGGGACCCGTGTGTTTCCCAGCAGACAGTGGGGGGGGGGGACAGGAAGTGGCGTAAATAACCACAGATTCTGCGGCTATCTATGCCGGAAGTGGGTACAGATACCTGTAATATACAGGTATCTGCATCCCCCTCCCCCCTGAAAGGTGCCAAATGTGACACCGGAGGGGGGGAGGAATCCGATGAGTGGAAGTTCCACTTTTGGGTGGAACTCCACTTTAAGTAGAATCTGTTTGTAATTTTGAACTGGTAAATTTTTAAAGTGTAGCTCCAGCCAAAAAATCTATTTTTTAAGCTTTTTGGAAAACATAGGGAAGGGTTATCACTACTGTAACATTTGTTTCGCTGTCTGTCTGTGCACCTCTTCAGAAGATTTCACCTCACTTTCTGTCCCAATGACAAATGTTTTTTGAAAATTTGGGGTTTTAGTGAAACAAGGATTGGTGATAAAGCATCAGTGAAGAGGAGACACATTTTCCCATATTAACTCTTACAGGAGAGAATTTCCCTTCCTAGGGGTAGATTTCATCTCACTTCCTGTTGTCTCCTTCTGTTTGCAAGTAGGAGTCGTTTGTAAGTCGGATGTTTGAAAGTAGGGACCTGCCCTATAAACGCTGCAAAAATTGGGGTCTTAGGTGTTGGTGTTGCCACAACACTGTAAGCCCTCACAGTTACTCTTGTTGGGCGCAGGAACGGGCCCTGCTGTGAAATATTAGACCAAGAATTGTAATTGCATGCCATTGTTGAACAGTGGTAGAAAAATTGGGCCTTTGGTGGTGGTGCTGGTGCCACAACACTGTAAGTCCTCACAGTTAGTCTTGGTTGACGCTGAAACGGGCCCTGCTGTGAAATATCATATTAAGAATTGTAATTACATGTACCTGTTGAACAGGGGCAGAAAAATTGGGCCTTTGGTGATGGTGCTAGTGGTGTTGCCACAACACTGTACAGTCAGGTCCATAAATATTGGGACATCAACACAATTCTAATCTTTTTGGCTCTATACACCACCACAATGGATTTGAAATGAAACAAACAAAATGCGCTTTAACTGCAGACTTTCATCTTTAATTTGAGGGTATTTACATCCAAATCAGGTGAACGGTGTAGGAATTACTACAGTTTGTATATGTGCCTCCCACTTTTTAAGGGACCAAAAGTAATGGCACAGATTAACAATCATCCATCAAACTTTCACTTTTTAATACTTGGTTGCAAATCCTTTGCAGTCAATTACAGCCTGAAGTCTGGAACGCATAGATATCACCAGACGCTGGGTTTTATCCCTGGTGATGCTCTGCCAGGCCTCTACTGCAACTGTCTTCAGTTCCTGCTTGTTCTTGGGGCATTTTCCCTTCAGTTTTGTCTTCAGCAAGTGAAATGCATGCTCAATCAGATTCAGGTCAGGTGGTTGACTTGGCCATTGCATAACATTCCACTTCTTTCCCTTAAACTCTTTGGTTGCTTTCGCAGTATGCTTCGGGTCATTGTCCATCTGCACCGTCCAATGAGTTCTGAAGCATTTTGCTGAATATGAGCGGATAATATTCCCCGAAACACTTCAGAATTCATCCTGCTGCTTTTGTCAGCAGTCACATCATCAATAAAGACAAGAGAACCAGTTCCATTGGCAGCCATACATGCCCACACCATGACACTACCACCACCATGCTTCACTGATGAGGTGGTATGCTTTGGATCATGAGAAGTTCCTTTCCTTCTCCATACTCTTCTCATCACTCTGGTACATGTTGATCTTGGTCTCCAAAGGATGTTGTTCCAGAACTGTGAAGGCTTTTTTAGATGTTGTTTGTCAAACTCTTGCCTTCCTGTTTTTGATGCTCACCAATGGTTTACATCTTGTGGTGAACCCTCTGTATTCACTCTGGTGAAGTCTCCTCTTGATTGTTGACTTTGACACACATTCACCTACCTCCTGGAGAGTGTTCTTGATCTGGCCAACTGTTGTGAAGGGTGTTTTCTTCACCAGGGAAAGAATTCTTCGGTCATCCACCACAGTTGTTTTCCGTGGTCTTACGGTTCTTTTGGTGTTGCTGAGCTCACCGGTGCGTTCTTTCTTTTTTAATATGTTCCAAACAGTTGATTTGGCCACACCTAATGTTTTTGCTATCTTTCTGATGGGTTTATTTTTTGTTTTTTCAGCCTAATAATGGCTTGCTTCACTGATAGTGACAGCTCTTTGGATCTCATATTGAGAGTTGACAGCAACAGATTCCAAATGCACATTGAAATGAACTCTGGACCTTTTATCTGCTCCTTGTAAATGGGATAATGAGGGAATAACACACACCTGGCCATAAAACAGCTGAGCAGCCAATTGTCCCATTACTTTTGGTCCCTTAAAAAGTGGGAGGCACATATGCAAACTGTTGTAATTCCTACACCGTTCACCTGATTAGGATGTAAATACCCTCAAATTAAAGCTGAAAGTCTGCAGTTAAAGCACATCTTGTTTGTTTCATTTCAAATTCATTGTGGTGGTTAGGGATGAGCCTAACACCCCCCGGTTCGGTTCGCACCAGAACTTGCAAACAGACCAAAACTTTGCACGAACGTTAGATCCCCATTGAAGTCTATGGGACTTGAACATTCAAAATCAAAAGTGCTCATTTTAAAGGCTAATTTGCATGGTATTGTCCTAAAAAGTGTTTGGGGACCCGGGTCCTGCCCAAGGGGACATGTATCAATGCAAAAAAAGTTTTTAAAACTGACGTTTTTTCGGGAGCAGTGATTTTAATAATGCTTAAAGTCAAACAATGAAAGTGTAATATTCCTTTAAATTTCATACCTGGGGGGTGTCTATAGTATGGCTGTAAAGGGGCGCATGTTTCCCTTGTTTAGAACAGTCTGACAGCAAAATGGAAAAAGGTCAGAGGGGCGGGTGATACTACAGATACTGCAGCTAGCAGAATCAACTGCCTGCCTGTAGTATTAGTATAAGAACACCAGCAATTGTCTTCAGGTAGCTTTAGGTGCACACTGTGCAGAGGACACAGTACACTAATGCCCCGTACATACGGTCGGACATTGATCGGACATTCCAAAAACAAAATCCTAGGATTTTTTCCGACGGATGTTGGCTCAAACTTGTCTTGCATACACACGGTCCCACAAAGTTGTCGGAAAATCCGATCGTTCTGAACGCGCTGACTTAAAACACGTATGTTGGGACTATAAACGGGGCCGTGGCCAATAGCTTTCATCTCTTTATTTATTCTGAGCATGCGTGGCGCTTTGTGTGTCGGATTTGTGTACACACGATCGGAAATTCCGACAACGGATATTGTTGTCTGAAAATTTTATAGCCTGCTCTCAAACTTTGTGTGTCGTAAAATCCGATGGAAAATATATGATGGAGCCTACACACGGTCGGAATTTCCGACAACAAGGTCCTATCACACATTTTCCGTCGGAAAATCCGACCGTGTGTACGGGGCATTACTGTAAATACTGCAGCTGCCTGCCTGTGGTATTAATAGGATCAGAACACCACCAATTTTCTTCAGGTAGCTTTAGGTGCACACTGTGCAGAGGACACACTACACTAACTGTAAATACTGCAGCTGCCTGCCTGTGGTACTAATAGGACCAGAACAACAGCAATGGTTTTCAGGTAGCTTTAGGTGCACACTGTGCAGAGGACACAGTACACTAACTGTAAATACTGCAGCTGCCTGCCTGTGGTATTAATAGGATCAGAACAACAGTAATTGTCTTCAGGTAGCTTTAGGTGCACACTGTGCAGAGGACACAGTACACTAACTATAAATACTGTAGCTTCCTGCCTGTTGTACTAATAGGATCAGAAGAACACCACCAATTTTCTTCAGGTAGCTGTAAATACTGTAAAAACGCCTGCCTGTCAGTAGGAAGAGAATAACAGGAACAGATCTAGCTACACTGAATACAGTGTGTGTGTGTGTGTGTGTGTGTGTGTGTGTGTGTGTGTATATATATATATATATATATATATATATATATATATATATACACACACACACACACACACACACACACACACACACACACACACACACACACACACACTGTAAGTGCAGCTAACTGACTCGCCTGCCTACTCTATCTAACTTAAATCAAATGACACTGTCTCTCTGTGTATCTCTCTGCCACAACGCACTACACGCCATGCAGGCGGCCTTATATAGTGTGGGGCATGTACTAAACCCCCTGAGCCATAATTGGCCAAAGTCCCCCTGGCTTTGGCCAATTACGGCTCTCTGTACAGACGGCGCTTTGATTGGCCATGCATGCGGGTCATAGTGCATGCTTGGCCATTCATCAGCCAGCAATGCACTGTGATGCCGCAGTGAATTATGGGCCGTGACGCACCACTCGAATTTGGCACGAACGGCCCATAACGTTTGCAATTCGACAAACGGTCGAACAGGCAATGTTCGAGTCCAATATGGGTTTGACTCGAACTCGAAGCTCATCCCTATTCCTGACCAGAGCATTTTTTGCTATTTAGCACTGTGCCATGTTAACTACCAATTGAGTGGTCATGCAATACTGTTTGCAAATGTAAATATAGCTTTCTTTTGATGGTATGTGATCACCACTGTTTTTTTTTTTTTTTTTTGCAATATGAATGAAAAAAAGATTAAACCATTTTGAGAAAAAAATATTTTCTTCTTTGTGTTATACAACATATCCAACAACAAAAAATCAAAAAAACAACGAATTTCTTTAAAAAAAAAAAATCAAGCCAACATGTTTTCTGCTATATGCCTTTGTTAAAAAAAATAAGTGTATAATAATTGGTTTGTGTGAAAGTTATAGCTCTGTAAACTACGGTGCATATATATACTGAAATTTACGCAGCTATGACGCTATACTGTAATGGCAGTGATCGGTGACTTATAGGGGGACTGTGATAGTGTGGTGAGCAATCTGGCGCTGGCTGGGAGGTCCACTAACTGACATTAATAGTGACACTAATACAGTGATCATTACTAATACTGTACACTGTCACTGTACTAATGACACTGGCTGGAAGAGTTTAACATCTAGGGGCAATCAAAGGGTTAACTGTGTGCCTAGCAATGTGTAATGGGTGCTGCTTTTACTTTAATATCTGGTTGTTTGTTTTTTTTTTTCTCCCCGTTTTGCAGGGAGAAGAAACAGCCAGATCACTCGTCACAGTACACAGAGAAAAAAAAAACAAAAATAACAGGCTTAGCACATGTGTTTAGCCCAACAGTTGGGGTGATTAGTCATGGATCCTACACTCTGTAAGGTGCTGTTGCCGTAACTAGGCATATAACAAAAAACAAAAAGTACAGGTGTAGAGCACCAGAAAAGTGTTTCTATTGGCAACAGAAAACAATCTTTTTAGGAGTATCAAAATTCATATTTATTAAATTAATTATAGACAGATTGGTAAAGTGATAGACCAAAAATATATATGAGTCACTGGCGCACAATAACCAATATTGTGTCAATAATTTTGTTTGCTGCAATCAAAGGTGCATACCAACCTAAGGTGGGATTTTAAATGTAAAGGAAAAAAGGAAAGTAACTGCACTAACTCCTAATCAAATTTGTGTTCTACCACTCTTATTATAGCAGTGAAAAATTGTATATCTTTTAACTATTACTGTGAAGTATTTTTACAAAATACCCACCTTTTATCCTATCCAGTGATAAACAGTTAATATATGTGTCTAAATTTTAAACACAAAATAATACACCTAAAAGACTAAAATATATGCTACACTCCATATATATATAAAATGAATAGATAAATACGTGTCTAAACCAATCAAATATACAGTACTAAAGTAAACCAGCAAAGTGAATTCACAAATAAAGCGAAAAGAATATTTGTGAAATAATTGTAAATAAATAATGTGTATCAAATCCCAGTGAATTGCATCAGTGAAAATCAACTAATTCCTGTGTGTTCATCCCTCATCTGTGTCTCTGTGCCACTGATTCCACCAATGTGTGACAACACCACCACCTTGTAGATTGGCCACTCACCAGAAATAAATATACATATGCCTTTGGTTCATCAATGGGATAACCACTCCACTCAGAGCATTAGTCTGCACTTTTCCCAAACAGTGTGTCAGTATATTTGGTTTATCCTGTTCTATCAGCTCTCATAAAAAATAAACCGCAATCATTGCGCAGTATGTCTTTACTGTTTATTATTAAAAAGGTATAAAAGCTGTCAAACTCACAATTTCATGTGCCCACAAGCCGGCACCAAGCTTATCCAGCGGTGTGTATGGGGTAGAAAGTATCAGCATGTGTTCCCCTATGATCTCCTGTGTTGGCGTGCCTCCCAGGCCTAGCACCCACTCGGCAGGAAGTGACGTATTAATTCTCCCAGCAGCCTCTACGCATTTCGCAAATAGTATTGCGTCATCAGGAAGCCTCACAACCCCCAAATCACTATGGTCACATGATAGACAATACCCGGAGGGGACTAAATGCCTAAATATCTACCATAGGTGTGTATAACACTGGGATTTGATATTATCTTATCCAGGGACTTATTTTTGTTGCCCTTTACATTGGCGCTACTGGAAGCTTTCGGAAAAATTGCTCCATACACATAAGATCTGTTTGATATGCTCCCATAAATACATGGTTGAAAATTACCAAAGACACCTTCTTCCGGATGGAAATTCTTTTCAATATTTTTATTGAGATTTTCAGTACGTAAATAACAAAAGCAATACAGATACAGTATCCTCCTATAGGCCAACATAGCCTACCCAGAGTATTGAACGTAAAAGGGTTAAATATTTAGCAAATAGTATTTGGTATACATTTGTGTATATATCTGAATATGTGATTCATTACCCAATATGATTCGAGAATATAACGTTAATCTTCTCATTTTCAATACTTTCTATTGTAAACAGATAAAACAATTAACATTAACAACACTGTGTCATATAGCGAGATGGGCTTATAGGCAGTCAGTAGACCCAACAATCATGTTGGCATGTACTTGGTTTAGAAAATCAATGCGTATCTCCTGTTTCTAGGGATTTTCAAAATCTAGGTGTTATGTATTCATCTAGACCTTTATAACCACTGCATATGTATGTGGGTCGATCGATCCAATCCATTGTGTGGAATAGTCCCTGTGTAAAAGGCTCAGTTAGGACTTCACTGCGTCAGGGCCTCCGGGACCACCACCCCACCCCTATGGGTGCACACTGTGGGGTGACAGAGCCCGTGGACCCAGCCCGATGATGTATCCCACCTGCAACCCCCCCCCTCCCATCCAGGGAATGCCCGTCCCGGCTGACTTCCAGATCGCAACATTCCCCTGAATGGGGTGAAGAGGGCTATTCGAGTTGGGGTAGTTTAATCACAATCAAGAGCCTAGTTATCAGGACAAACTATGAGTGACAAATTGCTCTATAAAGATCGAGGTGTAAAGCTCACGATATGCCAATAACAAATCTGATGTAATACACTATAAAAGATATGTAAGAGAGAAAGTGGGGGAGAGTAATAGTAAAGAAAAGAAGGAGGAAAGTGGGAGAGGGAAGTGGTCTTGTTGGAAATTCCTTCATGTATGTAGGTGACCCGGGTAAAGTGGGATCTTGATATGGGATGCCCATGCTTCCCAGACCCTTTCAAAGTGTTGGACCGTGTCCCTCAGCTTCGCTACTATCTGTTCTTGTGTCATGATCCAGGATATTTTTCGTTTGGCAGCTAGCAGCGAAACCGCTGTTTTTTTTCCAGGCTTTAGCTAAGGTAATCTTAGCTCCCAAGCACATAAAGAATATAAGTTGTTGAGTGCTCTTAGAGGCATTGTGCACCAGGTCCACCATATATGGAGCATCGTGCCTACATGCCCGCATCCTCTAAAACAGAGGGGGGAGGCATCTGGGTAAATCTTGGAGGGCCGAGCTGGCACATAGTACCATTTAGTGAGTAATTTAATGTTGGCTTCAATCAGTGAGATGTTTAAAATACCCTTAGTTGATCTGCGGAAGGCCTGAAACCATTGGGCGGGGTCCAGCTGGATGTTGAGATCATCTTCCCAGGATCGAGCGTATGTCGGGGAGTCCTCCCTATCTGCCAGAGAAGCGTATATGATGGAGATGCTGCCCCTTTGAGCTCCAATTTGGAACACCATTGTTCATATATAGTTGCTTTGGGAGGGCTCGATTTGTCAGACCAAAGGCTATGCAGGAAGTGCCTGATCTGTGAAAGTCTGAACTTTTCAGATGTTGGCATAACCATTTTGCTCTGACAATGCCCTAATGTTATGGGACCGTTTGATGTTAGGAAATGTCCTATCCTGAAAAGTCCCTTGTTCAACCACCAGCGAAAGGTGTATATATTCATACCTGGGGGAAAGTCTGGATTGTGAAAGAGATGAGCAAGTGGTCTCAGGGGAGATATTAGTTTTGTGTGTGTATGTATCTTATCACAGAGTGTCAGAGAGTGAGATAATGTTGGTGCTAGGATAACTGGTCTGTGTTTTGCCGGTCTCCAGATTAAATAGTCGAGCGTGTAACGTGGGACTGCCTGCCTGGAGACCCAGTCAGGTTTGTGGCCCCTAGAATATATGATGGAAAACTGAGCTAGTTGGGCTGCTTGATAGTAAAGCCATAGGTTGGGGAGTCCCAATCCGCCTTGGGTTTTAAGTTGGAGAAGAGACTCTTTCGCAAACCGGTGACCCCGATCCCCCCAGACGAAGCCGACAATCTTGGATTGCAGTTTGGTCAGAGTGGATTTTTTAATAGGGATAGGGAGGGAGCGGAAGAGGTATAGTAAACAGTGCAGTAATGTCATCTTAACCGCATTTAGCCTGCCGAGCCAGGATAGTCCTCCCTTCGACCACATTTTAAGGTCTGCTTCAAGAGAGCTGAACATATAAGGATAGTTGGCATTGTAGAGACTGCCTATACTTTTGGTTAGTTTGATTCCTAGAAAGGGAATCGCGTCTCCTGCCCAAGCGAAGGAAAAGTGTTGTTTGAGTTGGTCTATTAATTGTGGTCGTACAGATATGTTTAGGGCTATCGATTTGGTTACATTTACTTGGAGACCAGAAATATACCCAAACTCCCTAAGTAGTCGGAACACATTGGGGGTGGAGATTAGTGGTGACGTTAGGAACAATAGCATGTCGTCAGCAAAGAGGGCACACTTATGTTCCTCTTGGCTGCATTTAACTCCTTTTTATATCGGTGTTTGTTCTGATGGCTATGGCTAGTGATACTATAGCGAAGATCAAGGGAGATAGAGGACATCCCTGCCTCGTTCCTCTGTTAATTTCAAAGGGCGCAGAGTAGTGCCCCATTAGACGTACTTGTGCCGTCGGGTTAGAGTAAAGGGTGTGTATTAGTCTAAAGGAATTTAGCACCAAACCCCCATCGTTCCAAAATATCAAATAGGTACGGCCAGGACACAGAGTCGAAGGCCTTCTGCAGATATAACGATAACAGGAAGCCTTCCTGATGTGGCCCCCCGTCCCATTGGGATTGTAGGAGGGAGATCAGGTCAACTGTCCTACGAATTTGGTCCGGTCCCAGTCTCCCCGGGATGAAGCCCACCTGATCCCCGTGTATGTATCCGGCTATGAAGGACAGTCTCGTTGCTAAGATTTTTGTCATAATCTTAAGGTCATTATTTATCAATGAGATGGGGCGATAATTGCCCACCTCGCTCGTGTCTTTCCCTGGTTTGGGTATAACTGATATAAAAGCTGTATTTGAATCACTAGGTAGGGGAGCTCCATCCCGGAGAGAGTTAAAGAAGCGAGTCATGTAGGGAGCCAGGCGTAATCCGAATTTTTTTTATAGTAACAGACCGAGAAGCCATCAGGTCCTGGAGCCGAGGCTAATTTTAAAGATTTGATCACGTCTACTATTTCGTCTGAGGAGAAAGGTTTAGCTAGTAGTTCTTGGTGGGTACGTTTTAGCTGGGGCAAATTGAGATCTTGGAGAAATGCCGTTCTTGTCTTGGGGTGTGATTTGAGATAGGGCCTTATAAAGGTGCGAGTAGAAGTCGTGGAAGGAGTTCATGACTCCCATTAGATTTTGGGTTAAATTTCCCATCTTGGTGCGAATTTTTGGGTAGGCAAGGAAGCGTGTCTTTGGGCTCAGTTTAGCTGCTAGTTTAGAGCCTATCCTGTCTTTTTGGTAATAAAAGCGAGCCCCTGTCTATCTTAGATGTTTCTCAGCTGAGGTAGTGAGGGAGAGATTTAGACTGATTCGAGCTGAGTCAAGTTTAGCCAAACTGTCCGGGGTGGGGTTGCTTTTATGGCGTTTACTGAGCGCACAGAAGTCTTCTGTCAACTGTTGTATTTCTGCCCTCCTTTCCCGTTTAATTTGGGATGAAAGCTGGATGAGTCTACCTCTCATCACCGCCTTATGCGCCTCCCACAAAGTGCCTGGTGAGATAGAATCAGTGTCGTTGTCCTGAAAGTATTCCGCTAGTGTTGTGTCTAGTAGTGTGCAATGTGCCAGATTGCTCAACAGAGCTTCATTGAGGCGCCATTTGAAGGGCCCCCTCTCTCCGACTCCACCCCTGAGGGTAAGGGTCATCATGGAATGATCAGATAACAAAGTATCGTGTATTTTGAAGGCCTCCTCCCTTGGAATTGTATGTGATAGAACAAAGATGTGGTCTATCCTGGAGTGTGTGCGGTGTGGGATGGAATAGTGTGTGTAGTCCCTGGTTCGGGGGTTCATTTCCCTCCATATATCAACAAAGCCATGAGATTGAATGGTCTGCGCTACCCGCAGGCTACATTTAGGAGGTCTCTTGGCTTTTGGGATCTGGGGGTTGGACTTGTCTGAGGAGAGATCAAAAGGTGTGTTAGAGTCCCCACCCAGAACTACTGTGCCAAGAAAGTGAGGTTGCAGGGTCTGAAGAACAGTTTCAAAAAATTTGTCTTGGTGTGTGTTAGGGGCGTAATAGGACACAAATGTGTAAGTTTCCCCGTTGATTGTACCAGTAATTAGGATGTACCGGCCATCCGGATCTTTAACTATTTTGGTAAGAGAGAATCTTGTTCGAGAAACATACTGCAACCCCTCTTGTCTTGTTGGCCGCGTTTGCTAGGTAGAATTGAGTGAAGTTTTTGTGGAGGAATGAGGGAATGTAGGTAGCTGGGAAGTGTGTCTCTTGAAGCAACACTACATCCGCGTGCAGTGTGTGGAGCTGTTGCATAATTTTGCGTCTTTTTACTGGGGAGTTGAGTCCCTGCACATTATGGGAGAAAATCCTGATGATCGGGTTCATTGGTTGGGCGTCAGTCATGGTGTAGTTGTACGTTTTGAAGCTGTGTGTAAGGTAAACGTACCCGTTGTTGACGCCTTGCCTAGCAGATGAGAGTCCCCCCGATCACTACTGCGATCCGATCTTGAGGTAGGAAGTCCAGCAAGACCCTGTAGCCGAGGAAGGATGGGGGGGTGGGGAAGGAAGAAGGGGGAGGGAAGAGCGTAGCAAGAAATGGAATAAGAAAAAGAAGAAGTGAGAGAAGATTTATTAGAAAAAACATTATACAATACGAACCCAGTCCCACTAGGCCTGGGGAGGGACCCATCCCTGTCCCATCCTTTTCCCAGAGGAAATCTAAAACGTCCTAGAGTGCACGTGGAGATCTGACTCCGACAGGGGAATCAAAAGAAATTCACCTATCGGCGTCAGACAGAGGTGCACGGTGACCACTCCAGTCACCCCCACTTTAATAGGTTACGAGAACAGTGTAAGGAACTTAAAGTCTGAGCCCTGCGGGCGTAAAAATAGTGCGTATTCAGGTATGAATGGTCTATTCCCCCACCCTCCCACTCGGCAATACGCGTCACCCCTTAGCAGGTGGGTATGGATAGTAATAGTGTTGTGGTGACGCCCGTTACCAATCATGGGAGAGGACGAGACACCCACAATTGTCCGTATAGCCGATCATCTGGGGAGAAAAGAAAAAAAAAAAGGAAAATTTAATACATTTAAAATTTTTAAAACCCAGGAAGAAAGTCCTTAGTGAAGAACAAGAAAACTTGTATGTAAAAGAAACCAGGAAACATGGGTATCCAGGGAGTTGCAGGAAAAGCCAGTTGAATGGAACAATCTTCCCTTGTGGAACTTGGGGCCATTCCCGAAGTAAACTTAATGGCATCATAGCGCCATTCCGATGGCGGAAGGTTGACCGCGAACACAGTTCCAAAGGGAAGCGAGAAATTGAAGAAATGTTGATAGTAGTCAAGCCAGCTCATGGTGGAAAGGATTCTCGTAAACGTTTAGGTTGCTGTTTTAGCCACACTTGGGACAGCGGGCTAGCAGGTGACGGTCGTTTAGAGGATTGCGCTCCTTTATGGATCTGGAGAGGCTGCAGTTCCTGGGTAATCAGGCCTAGACGTAGGAATAGTCGTTCACCTTCAGAAAAGAAGGAAAAGTTATAAGGTTTGTTGCGGTACGTGAAGTTCAGGCGATGCGGGAAAGCCCATCTGTAAGTGATATCTCTGCTAGCTAGGACTTGAAGCAGTGGTGTCAGCGATTGTCGCTTTTGTACCGTGTATGGGGAGAGATCCGTAAAAATTTAGATCTGGTGACCCATCATCTCCAGTTTCTTCGCTGAGCGGGATAGCTTCATCACTTCTTCTTTGACCGCATAGAAGTGCGGTTTCACTATAACGTCCCTTGGTAGGCCATCAGGACGGGGAGGTTGGAGCGCTCTGTGGGCTCTGTCAAGCTCTAGGCGGTGCGCCGGGATGTCAGGTATTAGAGTTTTGATGAATTCCTGAACCGCCGAACGAACTTCTTTAACAGATTCTGGGAGTCCTCGTATTCTGAAATTGTAGCGTCTCGACCTGTTCTCGGTCATCAATTTTAGAAGTCGCTACCTCCTGTTGGTCTTGGAGCTCCTGGATTCTGGCAGTATTCTGATTTATTCTCAGGGCTGCTTGGTCAGATTTCTGTTCAATCACCTCTATTCTTGAGCCTATTTGCTGCAGATCAGCATGGATGGAGGCTGTGATCTGTGCTGCATTATGGGACAGGCCTCTGGTCAGCATTTTAGAGAATGCTGCCATCATGGAGGGGAAGTCTGTGGGTGTGAGAGAAGGGGTCCCATGTTTCCTGTTCCCAGGGGTCTGGGCTGAGCGGCATCTGCTGCAGTGGTGTGTGGGCTAATCCTCCCAGTGTTCTCCTCAATAGGGATTCAGTGGATGCAGGTGAGGGGGCCGCTTGTTGTGGAGTACTCACTGTGTCTGTCAGTGGATGTGAGGCAGGGAGATCGGCATGATCCTGGTCTGCAATGGATTCCTCAGTGTGTGCTGTGCCTCGTGAGGTAGCGGCCGCCATTTTGGATTGGCCGGGCCGCGCCAGTGCTAATTCTAATTCACAGGCCAAATTTCTTCTGGCAGTGCCTGAGGACATCGGGCAGTGGTAGGGAGTGTCCCCGGTCGGCTGGTGTTGTTACCGAGCCGGAACGAGGGCTCAGACGGCCGCGGTGTGGGTTGTTAGACTGGAGTGGCGTGGAGCTCCCGGTCTAAGCGGCCATATTGGACGCTGCCGTGCATGCGCCTCTTCCGGATGGAAATTCATTGATCTATGTCTCCCAATACTATGCACTTTAGGGCACTGCATGCCCCTTTACAGTGATTATCTTCATAGTCAGCCTCCTCTTTCCTTTCCCTTCCCCTTCCCCTATTTCCCTTTCTCCCTGGAGCCACACACAGGTCAAGCTGCCACTTTATTTAAGTACCTAAATTCTTTTATTTAATGTTAGTAAGGATGTATTTCATCTGACACCTTAACCTTTCTGTTGCTATACGGTGTCCGGACGCTTCTTTTTAATTGTTATATGTAGTGTTTTTTGTTTACATGTCTGTGTGATGCATCAATTTGCAGTAAATATCTGCTGGCCATTATAGTGAAGCTGTTTTATCTCTATGACCTTTGATCTATCATTTTACCACTCTGTCTATAATTAATTTAATAAATATAAATTTTGATACTCCTAAAAGGATCATTTTCTGTTGTCAACAACACTTTTCTGGTGCTCTACACCTGAACTTGTTTTTTTGTAAACACAGAACTCTGTGTGTGATTGATCACAGCCAATCAGCTGACTTCATCCAAGATCATTGGCTGAAATCAACTGCCGTACTGGTGCTGTCTTCAGTCACAGCACTGGTCAACAGGGGTGCACACATGCACGCCTTGAACTTGTGAGAAAGGCCTCAACTTACCAGTACATAGCCCGGCCTGCAGCTGCCATCCGCTCTTAGTACAACTACTGTGGGTGGGCGGCAAATGGGTTAAATAATGACCTCAGTAAGTTGTGTATTTAGTAATCAGGTGACCTGTGATCTAGACTGTGTTGTATGTGCCTATGATATCTGATTGACAGACAATTTTTGGGTGAAGTCTGTGATCTACTCACAGCCTTGTCAGTAAGTTTGAAATATTGTCATGCCTCGCTTATAACCTTCAAACTAATGCATACAGGTATGTTCAAAGGTTTTTCATCCCCCTGAAATAATTTATAAATTATTAACTATTTTTTGCTGCATCATTGCCAAAAAACAGCCCTTTTACAATACTCTAAACAGTACTTTTAGTCTAAAAAAATCTGGCACAAAATCATTTGGAGTAATTACATTTTTTTGAACTTTTTGGTTACAACCGTGAATGTTATGTTTAGAAAAGAGTCAACAAGGTCTATTAAGAGAAGCACATCACCCTTTACTGTGCAGTATGGTGGTGGATCTCTGTTGTTTTGGTGGTATGTGAAATTTAGTCAAAATTGATGGCAACATAATAGCATATAAAATGGACTGGTTTCCCCAGGGGTTTTTTTAGAGGAAGACAATCAAAGGAAGGGTATAATACAACATGAATTATTTTTTTATATTGCATATTAAATTAAATGTAGTTGGTTTTGTCAATGTTTAACCCTACAAGAAAATGCTGAGGCAGTGCCTGTGTAACTGTTTATCTGCATTGATCCTTTAAAGGTTTATTTATTACCCACTATTATTGTCCAGATTATTTAATCTTTAAAGTAGTATGGCTCCTAGTTTTTAATCAAGTGTTATTGCAAATAATTATTAGATGAGTATTAATTATATTTTGGGGGGGAGGGAGGAGAGAGGGGGGAAAAAAGGGGGGGGGGGGAGGAGGGGAAAAAGGGGAGGGGTGGAAAGGGTGGGAAGTAGGGGGGAAAGGGGCTTGACATGTAAAACTCACACACAGTTTTACAGGCCAAGCCCCTTTTCCCCCCTGCTTCCCCCTTTTCCCCCTGTTCTCCCATCCCCCTTTTGAAACCATTAATAGTCCCTTCAGTATCAAGCCATTGAGGCCTGTAATTTCTTCAAAATGATTGTATATCTCTTGGTAGCCTCTCTTACTACTCTTGATCTTGCATGGTGGATAGCCTTTTCTTGGCAGATTCCATGTCTGATTTATCTGTACCCCAAGGAATATTAGAAGAATTTTCTTGTGCCCATGCCTGGATTTGTGCTTTTCATTTAATTTTCTTGTGACTTGATCGTAATGTTTTATAATCACGGTCTGATTCCACAGAGGATGGACAATCAGGTACAAACCTATTTATTATTTGAAACTCCTTCACTATACACAGGTAGCCTTCACTACTCACAGGTGATCTTAATTTAACTAATTATTTGACTATTAATTAATTATAGTTAATTAAAAAAAGGGGGGGGAGAAAGGGGGAAAAAGGGGGGAAAGAGTGGGAAGGGGGGTAGCAGGGGGAGGGGAAGGAAAGGGGGAGGGACTTGGCCTGTAAAACTGTATGTGAGTTTTGCACGCCAACCCCCTCCCCCTTTCCTTCCACCTCCCCCCCTTTCCCCTCCCTTTTACCCCCTCTCTCCTCCCTTGTTTTTCCCTAAAATACAATTTAATACTCACCTAATAATTATATATAATAATACTTGATTAAAAACTAGGAGCCATACTACTTTAAAGATAAAAAAATCTGGACAATATCTAATAGCTAATATATAACCTTTAAAGGATCAATGCAGATAAACAGTCACACAGGCATTGCCTCAGCATTTTCTTGTAAGGTAAAAATTGACGAAAACAACTACATTTCATATAATATGCAATATATAATATAATTTATATTGTATTATGCCCTTCCTTTTGATTGTCTTCCTCTAATAATTAAGACTATCACTGAATACCACAGGTGCAGGCCATTCCTTCATCTCCACAAGGCTACAACGCATGGCTCCTTGTAAGCCTATCGGGGCCGGATATCATTTTGAGGAGGTGAGAAAGGTGCGTGGCGACTATGGGATCACTGGGACCTTTTTAAAGCAACGTTTGGTTATAGGATACAGTTTCATTTAATTTTTTCTTCTGAGTGGTAATTATAATTTCTTTTTTTTAAATATTGATTTTATTAAGTTTTTCAACACAGAAATACAGAAACTGTACAGAACAACTGCGGTTATGATAGACAATATAATGCGACATGTGGGCTTTTCCGGTAAGAGTCCCTATGCTACCTGCAATGCAGAATACATAAATCTCAACAAGAAATTCAAAGTGTGGCGCTAATAATAGCAATATAAAAAACTAAGCATAAAATGACATCACAAAATTACAATGTGAACCAAAAATGCCACGTGGGCACATGTGACAGTGACTAATAAGCAAAATGATAAATACATATATGTGTTCAATTCAAATAAACATTAAAAACAAATATCAAATATAAAGTCCAAAACACCAAAGAAAATTTGTGATATCAGTGCATAAACAATTATCAAATATAAAGTCCGAAACACCAAAAAATTAGTGATATCAGTGCATAAGCAATAATGAACAGGTGTTTTCTTGTATGTGCAGAAAAACTTTCAACCCAGTAGCCTGGTAGATAAATGGACCATAAAAGACCAAAGGTGCACGGAAGTTTGAAGACAGTGCCAGGACCATCACCAGAAACTATGGAGGCTTACCGGAAGTAGTGGCCTGAAATAGCATATGCCATACAGGTCAAAGAGGCTTAGTGACCAACAGGTCTAGATGTATTATCCGGTCAGATGTCTTCGTCACACAAACCATGGGGGGGAGGAATTGGTCAGCACGACTTCCACATTAATAGGTATACCACCATAGACCATGCGAAAGATTCGTATTGCATGTGAGGAATGAAAACACTCACATAGTATAATAACGTATGAACTTGGATTTATTTAAAAAGTAACAGTAAAAAACAGATTCACATTTTTTGCAGATAAAATTAGCGTATCAATCATGTAGCGGTAGTTGTGAGGGGTCCACCCGACATGTTTCAACTAAAAAAAAGTCGTCTTCTGGGGTGTGGAACCCTCTCACCCCACCGCTCTATTTATAGACAGACAGGTACAGCAATATTGCTTTAATACAAATTGAGAATAACTTTCTTGATCTTGTTTGCTAGCATATATGGTATCATCTTGATCGCCAAGTTGCATGTTTAGTTGGAGAGACCGTATCTCAAATCAAATCCACAGCACCCTATTGTCATGACTTAGAACCAACAGTTTAAAGAAGAAACATCAAAAAGGCAGAGAAGGAGGGGAGGTGGGGGGGGGGGTAGGGGAAGGGATTATTGTTCAGCACGGAGGTGATGGATATATCAATGGTGTCCTCTACACTTGACCAGCCTCGGGAGAACTTTCATGAATTTAAAAAGGATTGTCCTTCATCAGAGTATATGTATAAGTTATAATAAATAAAATCAGGTGTGCTACTAATGTCAAACACACTGGTAAAAGATTCACCTCCAAACTAGGTGTACATATTCAGCAATACCTAAATGTGAGTAAAAACGATAAATAAATTAATTCAATAATGTGCAGTCCATCAAAAGAACAAATAACTAATAAAAAGTCCTTAAAAGTGATCCCAAACGGTGTGTACTTTTCCTTTATAAGCAACCCTTTCTTCAAATGTGGAATACAATCTTCATTGTGTTAAACAAGCCAGATAATGGTAGAAAAGGCCGCTTAACCAGATGCGTAGGACCCCTATTACGAGGGTCTTCAGAGCTCAAATGTGCCAGATCTTGTAGGCAGGAACAGCTGGTTTTGATTTCAAACAGAGACTTCCATCCGCCTTAGACCCTTCTCAAGCACTATGGTCATAGTGCAGCAAACTGTACCTCTGCAAGATCGCTCGTGATATGTGGGGAGAGATTACAAGAAAAGGAGGTACCCCATAGTGTAGTAAATTATTTAAACTTCTTTTATTAAAAACGATGGGTAGCCGACATCCAATGGTATAGCAGAAAATACAAAACGAAACAAGCAGCCGAGCCTAGCCGCGGTGAAGCTAGCCAGCTGATGTGTGGTTATGTCAGGTCCCGTAGCTCCGCCCGACGCTGCGTTTCTCCATATGAGGCGTCGACTGGGAGAGGAGACTGGGGCCAGATGTCACACACCACACTACATAAGCATCTCCGCAGGAAGGTGACACCGGAAACACGATTGAAATGATTTATCAATCGGTTCACAGTGTAATCGGATGAATACTAGATCGGGAGCTGTTTTTAATTATGTCCAGACCAAAGTATCCATCATAAAAATCTATGTAAGACAATTGTGTTAAATAGTATTAAAATACAAATTACATTGAGAAGCGAATTACATTTTTTTTTTTTTTTTTTAAACACATATGCAAAAAACACATATAGAAAACATGTAAGTGTGTGTGAAAATATATAAACAATATATACAAAATATCATTGCTAAGGATGACTATTACTGACTTTAAATGGAAGTGAACCAGTATGCCTATCCTCAGAGCACAGCATTGGATCATTTTTCTCTGCAAGCTCACCCCATTATCCAAAAAAGGGGAGCACTGAGGGCAAGATGGAATATAATATAATATCTAAATATTCTATGTTATTCTCATACACTAGATAGGGAAAATAAAACAAATTAAATACACTAGATAAGGAGAAAATAAAAACAAATTGAATACAGCACCAAGAAGGGATTATGTAACTAAATTACCATATACGCTATATAAACGTACGACTCCAATTCGGGGCGACATCAAATCGCTTTGATAATCTACAAAAGATATCAAAAAATATCCTAGACATTAGTGGTCATATGAAAAAACATTTTCCCCGGAGGGGAAAAGTGATATAAAGAAGATTAGAAAATAGCAATTGCATGGATATGTGAAAATGGGATTATGCCAGAGGGAAGGAAAAAAAACATTTTAGCTGTTATCTATATAGCAGCTAATGTACCATTTGATGTTAAGGCCCAACGGGCTATAACACTTCATATCGAATATCCAGCGGGTTTCACGACGTGAGATATAGCGTTTTAAATTACTACCCCTCCAATGGGGGTGAATTTTTCAATAGCCATAATTTTCAACAGTGATGTGTCTCGGTTGTGAAATTGGCGAAAATGCCATGAGACTCTATGTACAATAAATCCCCTACGTATTTTGGACAAGTGCTTGTCGAGCCGAATTTTAAGTGCATGGGTAGTCCTACCAATATATTGAAAGCCACATGGACAACTGAGGAGGTATATTATCCCTATAGTCCCACAGGTAATAAAATCTTTTATAGAATAGACCCTTGAGGTGACAAAAGATGAAAAGGTGGAACCTTTGATAGTTTGAGATGACCTACAAACTGCACACTTTCTACAGGGAAAGAAGCATTTTGGATTACCAAACATTTGTACCTTGGGTGGGTCAGTAACGCTGGGTGCCAATAAATCTTTAAGGTTTTGATTCTTTAAAGACTGATCGCAATGGATTTATTCCATTGGACAGTGGACATCACTCGAAGTGGCTTAAAGCCATCCCAAAGGGACAATTCCAACGCATTAGAAGAAACTGTTCCCACATAGTAGATTTTCAAACTCAAGCTACTGTCCTAAAAAATTGATTTGTAGAAAAAGGATATCAGCCTTCCTTATTGGATAGGGATCTACAGGAAGTTGCCCTTCTTGACAGACCATAACAGAAATGAGAGAAAAAACAAAGACTTGGAGTGGTCTTTTCTAACCACCTTTTCCTCTCATTACTGGTGGGTGAATAAAATCATTCGGAAGCATTGGCAGACCTTGAAGTGCGATAAGGTGTTGGGCCTGTACTTCCGGATCGGCCTAATGTCTTATACAGAAGGAATCAAAACCTTAAAGATTTATTGGCACATAGCGTTATTGACCCACCCCCCCAAGGTACAAATGTTTGGTAATCTAAAAGGCTTCTTTCCCTGTAGAAAGTGTGCGGTTTGTAGGTCGTCTCAAACTATCAAAGGTTCCACCTTTTCATCTTTTGTCACCTCAAGGGTCTATTCTATAAAAGATTTTATTACCTGTGGGACTATAGGGGTAATATACCTCCTCAGTTGTCCATGTGGCTTTCAATACATTGGTAGGACTACCCGTGCACTTAAAATTCAGATCGACGAGCACTTGTCCAATATACATAGGGGGTTTATTGGACATAGTGTCTGTCTCATGGCATTTTCGCCAATTTCACAACCGAGACACATCACTGTTGAAAGTTATGGCTATTAAAAAATTCACCCCCATTGGAGGAGTACTAATTTAAAACGCCATATCTCACGTTGTGAAACCCGCTGGATATTCGATATGCAGTGTTATAGCTCGTTGGGCCTTAACATTGAATGGGACATTAACTGCTATATCGATAACAGCTAAAATGTTTTTTTTTCCCTCCTTCTGGCATAATCACATATTCACATATCTCTGCGATTGCTATTTCTAGATCACTTTTCCCCTCCGGGGAAAATGTTTTTTCATATGACCACTAATGTCTAGGATATTTTTTGATATTTTTTGATATTTTTGATATTTTTTGTATATTATCAAAGCGATTTGATGTCGCCCCGAATTGGAGTCGTATGTTTATATAGCGTATATGGTAATTTAGTTACATAATCCCTTCTTGGTGTTCTATTCAATTTGTTTTTATTTTCCCCTAATTAGTGTAATTTTGATTTTATTTTGCCCTATCTAGTGTATGAGAATAACATAGAATATTTAGATATTATATTATATTCCATCTTGCCCTCAGGGTTCCCCTTTTTTGGATAATGGGGTTGAGCTTGCAGAGAAAAATGATCCAATGCTGTGCTCTGAGGATACTGGTTCACTTGCATTTAAAGTCAGTAATAGTCATCCTTAGCAATGATATTTTGTATATATTTTTTTATATATTTTTACACACACTGTTCAAGTTGAAACGCATCAGTATTTTCATGTGGACATTATTTCTGTAATGTAATAAATTTTGGATTACTGCATTATGTGAAGCTTGACAGATGTAATGAAACATGCTTGTATTAATCGATAGCCAGAATTCATATTTTAACTCTAATTCCACTTTTTAAAATCGATTTTGTTAAATAAAGTTTTTAATAATTAAACCAATATTTTGATTCAAGTACTTGACTGCTAAAAAAAACCCCTGGGGAAACCAGTCCATTTTTGGAGTGTGCAGCCCTTCCAAACTCTCCATATGCGCTCTTTCCATTTATACATAATAGCATATTATCTAAAAAAAAATGGAGGAGAATTAGTACTCAGAAATTGTCCATTACACATGGACTTGGACTTTCCAGCTGTTGATCCTTCATTGACTGCAGCACAAAAAAGAAGGTTCCAGAGTGGCCATAATCAATAAACAGGAATCGTTTTAACATTTTTGTGCCCTTTTTTGCTGCCTAAAATATAACTTCTATGGTTCACTGTCACTATGAAGCTAATGAGAAACTCTTCTTGAAGAGATTAGTGATAATACACCTGTACATTACAAGTGCCATTACCTACAGTGCCAGAGCCATCTTGTGAAATAGGGAGGAGTAGTGAGGTGGGTGGTACAGTCAGAGGCAAAATAATATTTTATATGTCTATTTTTTTTTTCTTGTAAGCAATAGTGGAAAATTATTTTTGTGTCTCTTTTCTTATCATTGAGCAGAGCAGTGGATGTTACTGTACCTTTTTGGATTATACATTACCCTTTTATAGATCCCTTTTTATTACATTTCTTAATATTTTTCTCCTGCTCCAATTTGCTCTACAAAGGCTTATAAACACTGTTTAATTTATAATGTGGAGCATACTAAGCAACTTACTTGTTTGAAAGGCAATACATGATATAACACGTGATAATGCCACTACAGTAGTCCTTGATCAAAAGCAGCATGTGGGAGAGAAGTCTGTGGAAGTGATAGCAGCATATCATTGGTAGCATATAGTCTCAATAAAAAGTATTTGTCTCTTCTTCATATTTTATTGTCACAGAACAATAAATCACCCTGGATTATATATATATATATTTTTTTTTTTACACGGATCACAAAAAAATACTCTTTAATATCAAATAGAAAACAGACCTATGAAAAGTAATTTAAATTATTTATAATGAAAGAAACCACAAAATAACAACTGACACCCTATTTATTGGCATACATAAATCATCGCTGGTGCTGCCAATTATTTTTCCAAGTCAAATAATTAGTTAACCACTTGAGCCCCGGACCATTATGCTGCCTAAGGACCAGAGGTCTTTTTCCAATTTGGCACTGCGTCGCTTTAACTGCTAATTGCGCGGTCATGCAATGCTGTACCCAAACGAAATTTGCGTCTTTTTTTTCCCACAAATAGAGCTTTCTTTTGATGGTATTTGATCACCTCTGCAGTTTTTATTTTTTGCGCTATAAACGGAAAAAGACCGAAAATTTTGATATTGATATTTTCTACTTTTTGTTATAAAAAAAAATCCAATAAACTCAATTTTAGTCATACATTTAGGCCAAAATGTATTCGGCCACATGTCTTTGGTAAAAAAAATGTCAATAAGCGTATATTTATTGGTTTGCGCAAAAGTTATAGCGTCTACAAACTAGGGTACATTTTCTGGAATTTACACAGCTTTTAGTTTATGACTGCCTATGTCATTTCTTGAGATGCTAAAATGGCAGGGCAGTACAAAACCCCCACAAATGACCCCATTTTGGAAAGTAGACATCCCAAGGAAATTGCTGAGAGGCATGTTGAACCCATTGAATATTTTTATTTTTTTTGTCCCAAGTGATTGAATAATGACAAAAAAAAAAAATATTTACAAAAAGTTGTCACTAAATGGTATATTGCTCACACAGGCCATGGGCCTATGCGGAATTGCACCCCAAAATACATTCAGCTGCTTCTCCTGAGTATGGGCATACCACATGTGTGGGACTTTTTGGGAGCCTAGCCGCGTACGGGGCCCCGAAACCCAATCACCGCCTTCAGGATTTCTAAGGGCATAAATTTATGATTTCACTCTTCACTACCTATCACAGTTTTGAAGGCCATAAAATGCCCAGATGGCACAAAACCCCCTCAAATGACCCCATTTTTGAAAGTAGACACCCCAAGCTATTTGCTAAGAGGCACGTTGAGTCCATGGAATATTTTATTTTTTGACACAAGTTGCGGGAAAGTGACAATTTTTTTTTTTGCACAAAGTTGTCACTAAATGATATATTGCTCACACAGGCCAATGGCAAATGTGGAATTGCACCCCAAAATACATTTAGCTGCTTCTCCTGAGTATGGGGATACCACATGTGTGGGACTTTTTGGGAGCCTAGCCGTGTACGGGGCCCCGAAAACCAAGCACCTCCTTCTTGATTTCTAAGGGCGTAAATTTTTGATTTCACTTCTCACTACCTATCACAGTTTTGAAGGCCATAAAATGCCAAGACAGCACAAAACCCCCCAAAATGACCCCATTTTGGAAAGTAGACACCCCAATCTATTTGCTGAGAGGCATGGTGAGTATTTTGTAGCTCATTTGTTTTTGAAAATGAAGAAAGACAAGAAAAATGTATTTTTTTTTCTTTTTTCAATTTTCAAAAGTTTGTGACAAAAAGTGAGGTCTGCAAAATACTCACTATACCTATCAGCAAATAGCTTGGGGTGTCTATTTTCCAAAATGGGGTCATTTGGGGGGGGGGTTGTGCCATCTGGGCATTCCATAGCCTCCGAAACTGTGATAGGCAGTGAAGAGTGAAATCAAAAATTTACGCCCTTAGAAAGCCTGAAGGCGGTGCTTGGTTTTCGGGGTCCCGTGCGCGGCTAGGCTCCCAAAAAGTCCCACACATGTGGTATCCCCATACTCAGGAGAGGCAACAGAATGTATTTTGGGGTGTAATTTCACATATTCCCATGGCATGTTTGAGCAATATATCATTTAGTGACAACTTTGTGCAAAAAAAAAAAATGTCTCTTTCCCGCAACTTGTGTCACAATATAAAATATTCTATGGATTCGACATGCCTCTCAACAAATAGCTTGGGGTGTCTACTTTCCAAAATGGGGTCATTTGGGGGGGGGTTTGAACTGTCCTGGCATTTTATGCACAACATTTAGAAGCTTATGTCACACATCACCCACTGTTCTAACCACTTGAAGACAAAGCCCTTTCTGACACTTTTTGATTACATGAAAAATTTTTTTTTTTTTGCAAGAAAATTACTTTGAACAGCCAAACATTATATATTTTTTTAAAGCAAATGCCCTACAGATTAATATGGTGGGTGTTTCATTTTTTTTTTCACACAATATTTGCGCAGCGATTTTTCAAACGCATTTTTTGGGGAAAAAACACCCTTTTTTAAATTTTAATGCACTAAAACACACTATATTGCCCAAATGTTTGATGAAATAAAAAAGATGATCTTAGGCCGCGTACATGGATACCAAACATGACATGCTTTAAAATTGCGCACAAACGTGCAGTGGCGACAAAATAAATAAATTTTTAAAAGCCTTTACAGGTTACAACTTTAGATTTACAGAGGAGATCTACTGCTAAAATTACTGCCCTCAATCTGACCTTCACGGTGATACCTCACATGCATGGTGCAATTGCTGTTTACATTTGACGCCAGACCGACGCTTGCATTCGCCTTTGCGCGAGAGCAGGGGGGGACAGGGGTGCTTTTTTTTTTCTTATTATTTTTTTGCTTTTTTATCTTATTTTTAAACTGTTCCTTTCATTTTTATTTATTTTTTATTAATTTTATTGTTATCTCAGGGAATGTAAATATCTCATATGATAGCAATAGGTAGTGACAGGTACTCTTTTTTTTTTTTTTTTTTTTAAATTGGGGTCTCTCCTCTGCCCTCAAATTATCTGACCACACCAAGATTGGTGTGATAAAATGCTTTCCCAATTTCCCAATGACGCTGTTTACATCCGGCGATATCTAAGTCATGAAATGCTCGTAGCTTCTGGTTTTTTAGGCCATAGAGATGTTTAGAGCCATTCTGGTCTCTGATCAGCTCTATGGTCAGCTGGCTGAATCACCGGCTGCATTTTCAGGTTCCCTGTTGGGACAGGAGAGCCAGAGAAAAACATGGAAGGCGGTGGGGGGGGCATTCCCTCCCACTGCTTGCAAAAGCAGTCTAGAGGCTAATTAGCCACTAGGATTGCTTTTACATGAAAGCCGACGGCTGGCTGAAAAGAATGATACCAAGATGATACCTAAACCTGCAGGCATCATTCTGGTATAACCACTCAAAGTCCAGCAACATACCAGTACGTTGCTGGTCCTTTTTGGGCATATATTGTAAACCTTTTTTTTCATGCAGCCTGTGGGCTGAACGAAAAAAAGATATTGATCGGTGGGTATGCCCACCATTAGAATACCTCCCTTCATCCACCCACTTCTAATGATGGGCATACATGCACCATTTATATATGCCGAAGCATGGGGGCATCCTCCCGCAAAAGGCAGGAGCAAATCGCTCCTCCACCCACTGCTGCCCCCACGCTTCGGCATATATGCTGAAGTATGTAACTGTGGTGGTGAAATCACCTCCGACAGCGCTGGAGTCACGGCTTTATATATCGTGGGAGCAAACGCTGTTGCTGTCAAGATAAATAAATCCGCGCTGCAAGTGAATGGCGTACCTGCTAAGCAAATGATGGTTAACAATAAAACAAAGTAACATTACAGTATAACAGTAAGACTTACCATACCTGCAAAGCAAATACAAAAAAAAACATAGTAAAAAATAAAACATTTAACGCAACCTGTGCCTAAAATATATATATGCCGAAGCATGGGGGCATCCTCCCGCAAAAGGCAGGAGCAAATCGCTCCTCCACCCACTGCTGCCCCCACGCTTCGGCATATATGCTGAAGTATGTAACTGTGGTGGTGAAATCACCTCCGACAGCGCTGGAGTCACGGCTTTATATATCGTGGGAGTAAACGCTGTTGCTGTCAAGGTAAATAAATCCGCGCTGCAACTGAATGGCGTACCAGAAAACAATAAAATGGTTACCAACAAAACACCGTAAACAGTAAAGTATAAAAAAATTGCATATCTGAAAAGCAAACATGGTAAAACATAATAACAATAAAACATTGCAGAATAGAATAGAGTAAAAAAGAGCAGAACAATAGAGAGAGAATAGAGAGAGAGAACAATAAAACAACAACTATTTTTGTTTTTTTTATTTTATATTTTTTTTGTGTTTTTATTTATTTTTTTTTTTTTTTTTTTTTTTTACACTTTTTTTAGTAACTTTTAACTTTTGTAACTGGTTCCAGGTTTGGGTCTCTCAAAATGCAATGGCATCTTGGGAGACCCTGTGAAAGTGTGTCCTAGTCTGTGCAGTGCTGAACCTTACGCTAATACTCAACTAGTGTATGGTAGCGTTGAAAACATTCACCCATGCAAAGACCAGGATCAGATTGGAGCATGTGGCACCTTGTGACCGAATTTTGTAGAGCCGATCGTATGCAGGGTCTCCACGAGGACGACAGAGTTCATTGTCGTTGAAGTGCATGAACCGCAAAATCTGCTCGTATCGTGCCCTGGCCATGGAAGCAGAGAACAAGGGCGAATGGTAAATTGGGTCAGTGGACCAATATGAACTTACTCTTTTTATTCAAGCCCATGAGGAGGGGAAAGGCCCAGAAAGGTCTTAAATTCGGAGACCGTAATTGGTCTCCAATCTCTGGCAAGGGAGGACTGGGGATTAGCAGCGATGTGTTGACCAGCGTATAAATTGCTTTGGTCCACAATAGATCTATAGAGATCTTCGGTGAAAAACAGTGAATAAAAATCCAGTGACGTAAAGTCAACTGTTTCCACCTGAATTCCGGGTTGGCCAGTGAAAGGGGGAAGTACGGGTGCTGCAGAAGTGGTGGGTTCCCAATTCGGATTGGCGAATGCAGCAGGAAGGGCACTATGGGCATGACTGGCCTGTCTTTGTCTTCTTGGTGGCAGCTGGACACTACTAGTGCTTGCCACCTCACCAGCTTGAACTGCACTTATGGGACTCGCCACATCACCACATGATACTGCAGTGCTGGATGTACGACCAGGGTGTACTAGGCCGCTGGTGCTTGCCAGTTCACCAGAAGGAATAGCGGCGCTAGTACTTCTCTGCTCCATACGAGAGCCCTGCGGTTCTTGCACTTCAAGGACAGAAGAAGAACGGGGTCTGGTACGCCTGACCCTAGCAGGGACCACAACTCTGTCGTCAGAGCTATCTGTCATGGAGCCGCTGTCCTCTACAGGATCGTATTCTGAGCCTGAACTTGACAGATGAGTGACTTCCTCTTCACTATCTGTCATGCTCAGAAACGTGTAGGCCTCTTCACTAGTGTACCTTCAATTTGCCATTTTGGGCTCTAAATTTAAGGGTACACTAGTGAGATTCACAGGCAAAAAAGCTCCCAAACTGTCAGCGACTGTATCAAAATGCTACCAAAAAACTGTTAGCGATCACAGGGATCAGGCCTGACTCTGCGAACGCTGCAGTTATGTGTGCTTAGTGTTTTGTAAGTGCCAGTTATCGATCGATACTGCACTTGGGTGGGCTGGGCAGGGCTGGGCCGAGGGGCAAAACGCAGGTGCTAGCAGGTATCTGGGCTGATCCCGCTAACACTGTGTTTATGGGAACCCTAAACTGCTGGGGAGTATAGATCTGATCGGATCAGATATCGATCCGCTCAGATACTATAGCACTAAGGGAGGTGTATGCTGCGTGCGTGGGTTTTAGCGGTACTGGCGCTAACCTGACGCTGCCTGGGGCGACGCAGACCTTATCTGACCCTAAAAATGTAATTTATATCACCGCCGGGCAATTAGGGGGTTAAACCTTTATAAGGTAATAAACGGCGGGTGCCCTAAAACTATAATAAACTATAATAAACTACAAAAAACAAACTAGCTAACCAGCGTCACCCGTAACACTTATACGGTGATCGCTGGTGAAAGGGTTAACTAGGGGTCAATCAGGGGGTTAAAACCTTTAGCAGGTAGTATATGGGGGTCCCTGTCGCTATAAAACACTGACAGAGAACCTATATACTTACCTCCCTAACTAGCGTCACCTGTGTCACTAATACAGTGATCAGAAAAACGATCGCTTAGTGACACTGGTGACAGGGGGGTGATCGCGGGGTTAACCTTTATTAGTGGGGCATTAGGGGGGTACCCTGGACATAAAGGGGGCTAACCTAACTGCCCTAACACTTATAACTGTCACAAACTGACACCAATGCAAAAAAAAAAACCTGCTATTGGTGTCAGTGTAACAGGGGGTACAGGGGGGTGATTGGGGGGTGATCGGGGGGTGAAGGGGGGTGACAAGTGTGCCTGGCGTGTTCTACTGTTAGTGTAGTGTTGTGCAGACTTACTTGATGTCTTCTCTCCTCGGCGCCGGATCGAAAAGACCGGCTCGAGGAGGGATGGCATCACTTCCTTTCCCTCTGTTTACATTACAGAAGGAAAGGAAGCGTTTTCATTCACCGGGAGCGATCGGGAGGGGGTGGCCAACAATGGATGGCCTCCCCCTGACCTCTCATCGCCCGGGAAGAAATTGCGACCGACTCGGGCACCGGGGGGGGTCCGATCGGACCCCCCACCCGCGGAAGGCAAATCACGTATATGTACGTGATTTTGCCTGTCCGTGCCACCTTGCCGACGTACATTGGCGTGAGGCGGTCGTCAAGTGGTTAAGTTAAGATCAACTGTGAGTAGTGAAGGTTACCTGTGTATAATGAAGGTTACCTGTGTATAGTGAAGGAGTTTCAAATAGTAAATATGTGTGTACCTGATTGTCCATCCTCTGGGGAATCAGACCCGTGACGTTAAAAGATAAATACTCCTAATATTCCTTGGGGTAAAGATAAATCAGACATGGAATCAGTTGACATGCCCCAATCAGTGGGTGTGCACCTTTCCCCTCTGCATAACGGGCGGCAGGCAGCAAAAGATACCACTCATGCATTTTTCTTTTTAGAATGGGGATTACATGATCCCTAATTCTTTTAAAGAAGGGGCATTTAGTTTTACCAATATAGAAACAACCGCACAGTCACTTCATGAGATATACCACTCCTGGAGTTTGACACGTTACTTTTTGTTGAATAGAATGTATTTGTCCATTGGGAAGAATGGCTTCATTGCTATTACAGATGAATCGTCAAACGTCGCATCCACCGCATGCAAAGGTCCCTGTTCTCGTGGCATTTGGGGTTGATGCCACGACAGGAGGCGACATGTCCAAGCAAGTTGAGCACATCGTCCCTGGCAAAAAGTTCCTTCTCCCACCCCCCAGGTACAGGTTGGCATACAATGGGGCACAAGGAGTCCCTATCACAACCCCCTGCACCTGGAGGTAGTGGGACATTCCAAAGACAAAAACATTGCGTGTCAAAATTAGCTTTAAAGGGTCAACTATGAATCTGTTATAATTATTGGCTAGTTTACCTCTCTCGCTGAGATGACCCTCAATTACTGCCAAACCTTTTTCATAGGGAATGGTGTTGTATAGTCTTTCAAGATCCATAGTGACCAACCAAGTATTGGAAGGGAGGGTTACACCCTCAAGGTTTTTCAACAGGTTTTTGATTTGATTTTTACTGCATTACTTAGTGCTTTACTCTACTCTCATACATAGTCTGCTATAATCCGTGGCTGTTTCTATTTACACCGTCTGCCATCTGTCTCAGTCTCCCTTGGGGAACAGATGATCTGCAGCAGGATTATAGTCTCTGTTTTGTGTAACAGCTGACCTAGACTTTCTTGACTTTGACTCTATATGTCGCCATATCAGTTCTCTTCTCTTCTTTGTTCAATCTCCAGTCTGTGTTTTTTGGACCTAACTGGATCCTTTACTATCCTATTGTTGTAGCATTTTTTATCTTGTGACTTCATTACTTAGACCATGGTCTGCACTTTGGCATCCTTGGCCCATCTTCATTTCAGCAGCCTTCTTTGTAAGCATGCCATACTTATATATGGTTCATATCTACATATTTATATGCATCTTTGCACTCTTTCAACAATGTTTTTTTCAAATGTTTTTTCTATACCTTATATATTGTGACACATTCTATTGATCTTATTGGCTATATTTTCAGTCAATATTTATCTATTTTATTTTTTAAATTTATTAGCATATTACACCGACATATACACAGACTCCAGCCAGGTATGGCCTTCTTTTTTCTGGCATCTACCTATAGGCAGAAGAGACCATATGTGGGTAAGCAATAATGAAGTGTAGCATGGTTTTTGATATTGTAATTCATTATGCTTTGTAATAAGCGATTGTATCTGTTCTTAACTATGTTTTGTTTTATGCAGTGCTACATCCTTTGTCTTTAAATATATCCCCTAAAGAAGCCCTAGGTGGCAAAACATGTCAGAATAACCATTCTTCTGTCACCTTGAGAGACCAAACTCCAAAGACACGATGCTCTCATGCACTTGTGTACTAAAAGCACAATTAATTTTCTAATTATATATTGTATGTAATAATAATTTTTTTTTAATATATAGCTGAGTACTTGTATTTACTTATTGCTGGCACCCTTAAAATCCCCCAAAAAACCTTCCCTGTCTATATCTCCATTTCAGGGATGTTGGTGCCTTTTTGACTCTGTCACCTACCCATACCACCACCCTCTCCCCATAATATCCTGCTTGTGTGATTGGCTCACTGATTTTCCTAGAAGTCTACATTAAGATAGAAGTCAGATTTTCGACATTACCTGCAACAAAAATTTAATTTTTGGTAAGATACTCCCAATGAGAAATAATGTCTAAAGGGATGCAGCTCCTGCAACTTTCCTCATTAGAGCCCTGATTCTGCAGCAGTTAGTTGATGATTATAAAACCACTCCTATTAGACTCGCTTAGCACATTGGCACAGAGGAACAAACAGTGATTTCTTCAGAATAACAAAAGGTAGGAATCTACAACAAAGTTTGTTAAAATCCTTGCTATGTTCATAGATCACCCAGAGGGGAATGTTTTTTTCTCAACAAAAGTGGAGTTTTTAAATAATAGCCTTTATTATCACTTTAATGTCTTGGAATCACAAAGTCAGAGTCCAGATCTAAATCTAATAATTTGTGGCTGGATTTGAAAAAAGGCTGTTTACCTACAATCCCCATGAAAACTAATAGAGCTAAACCAGATTACCAATGAGGAAACACAGCAATAATTTTTTTGATTTTTCATTGTAGTTAGCTTAACCACTTGCCAACCAGCCACTGTATATATACAGTGGCAGGTCGGCTCGATTGCGCAAACTGCCATACTCATACGGCGATCCGTGCATGCGACACTGTGGGCATGCACGTGCGACGGCTACACACTGCGGGATCGCGCCTGTGGGTCCCGCAGACTCAATGTCCGCCAAAGACCCACGGTCACGGTACACAGAGGCAGAATGGGGATCTGCCTATGTAAATAAGGCGGATCCCCATTCTGACAGGTAATATCATGGAGATCTGCTGTTCCCAGTGATCAGGAACAGCAATCTCTGTGGTGTTCCATTGAGCCCAGCCCCCACACAGTTAGAACACACCCAGGGATCACAGTTAAAACCTTGATCACCCCCTAGTGTTAACACCTTTCCTGCCAGGGTCATTTATACATTGATCAGTGCATTTAGCACTGATTAATGTAATAATGTCACTGATTCCCAATGAGTGTCTCTTAGGGTCAGATTTGTCGAATGTTGTTGTTGCAATTTTTTGGACCAAAAATATGTACATATTGGCCTAAACTGATGAATACATTTGTTTTTTTTATATTTTTTTTGGATATGTATTATAGCAGAAAGTAAAAAATATTCTATTTTTTTCAAAATTGATGGTCTTTTTATGTGTATAGCGCAAAAAATAAAAACCGCAGAGGTGATCAAGTACCACCAAAAAAAGCTCTGTTTGTGGGAAAAAAATGACGTCAATTTTGTTTGGGTACAACATCGTACTACCGCACAATTGTCAGTTAAAGCGATGCAGTGCCGTTTCGAAAAAATGGCACGGTCATTAAGGGGGTAAATACTTCCAGGGCTGAAGTGGTTAAATCACTTTGACATTAATGTGTATTTGAACCCAACAACAAATTGTTATATATATATATATATATATATATATATATATATATATTTATATATATATTTATATATTTATATTTATAGTGGACGCTTGTCTTTCAATGTTCTATTAACTCTCCACCTGTCATTTTTAGCACTAGGAAAGGTAGACAACAGGGTTGGGTCAGTTGACACTTTTTTAATAGAATTATTGGAGAAGACAGAAGCTCTGTGTTGGATTAAAATACTCCAATTATATTACCTTCATTTAAAATATATTCTGTAGTGATTCCTAACACATTTTCATATTTATCTGCGAGTGTAATGTAAAACCACTTTTACACAGTTTATGAACATTATTTTGTTTACAGAAAGTCATTAGTCATGCATCACAGGAAAAATGTTTAAAATTATTACTTTGATACATACTGAAAGCCTCTATCGAACCTGAACACAATAATAAAGTAGTATTAATTGAAAAATGCTAAGAATTTTCTGTTATACAGTGCATTCAGAAAAATATCTTTTCACTGACCAATTAAAAACCCTGTCTGTCATAAAGACATTATATACAATTAACAAAGATACAGAAAAGTAAGGATAAACATTTCTATTTTAACTGGAAAATTATCTTTTGTTAAAATAATTAAATGCATGTATACCGTACAAACCTATGAAAACATACACATATCTGTTTTTCTGGATAAAAAAAATGGAGGCACCAAATTTTATTCCAATTTCTTAAATTATAGCACATAACATCTATAAAAAGAAACTCACATATATAACTTAATAATAAGAAAGCAAGAACTAAGACTTGTACAGTCTGGTTAGGTGAAAACAGAATATTTAAGAGCACAAAAAGTAAAAAGCTTGACATTGTGGAAATAAATCATTTTTTTTTTTCTTCATTCTTAGAATGTGTTTACCCGTAAGACCAGCTCATTGTTTTTTCTATATAAAAAATTACTTTCAGCACAGTTTATGGTCCTAAAAATATAAAACATGCGATAAAAGTACAGTATATGCATACAGATGGTTAAAGTTTACAATGTTGGGCTACCAACAGGTGGCAGAAGAAAGCTACATTTTCCAGTCTCCACAAATCACCTGAATATTTATCATACATTCATCTGCAATCGTGTTTTATTTTAAACAACCAAAACAGATATTTAGTTTAAAATGATATGTATTTCAAATGAACACCACTGTGGCATAAAAAGCACTTTTTTTCTTGATGCTAAATGAAACTCTGAAATTATCTGTGCACAATTTAATATGAAAACAGTATAGTAAAATAGGCAGCATTAGACATTGAAATTGAATGGTTCAGCTAATATGTACTTTACTCTTAAAATCTCTTTGAAACACTCTCCAAAAATATTATATTTGACAATATGGTCAAAATTGTGAATCTTGCAATTGTAAAATTAAGGATATCTGTTTTTGAAATGTGTGATTGTGATGGAAGAATGATGTACAATGTAAAATATGTTAAAATATTAAAACAGGGTCAGTGAAAATGTACACCAGCCTGCTTATATGTATGATTCCAGTTAAAAAAAATAAAATTTTCCTTAATATCAGAGAATGTTGAAGAGGTGGACTCTTTACTTCATAAGCTTCTATATTTGTGCATTATTGAAGGTATAACTTTGTAATAGTCTCTGTACACTCTATTCCTTCTGTTGCATGCTTTATTTTTGATTTCTATTTTGTTTATTTTGTAAATTTCACTTCTAGGTTTTGATTATAATCAAGAAAGTAAATGATACATTTCTAAACAATAATGCAATAAAAAAAGTAAATATATACATATGTTCAAAGGAGTCTATAAAATGGATTTATGATGCAAATAAAGAACACTATTAATATTCATATTTCTTTAAAGATTCCATAAATACAAACTATTCTACCAAGGGCTTAACATTCCCCCGGAACCATACTTTTACAATATCATCAGTAAAATCAAAATGCTGGCAAATCATATGAGCATCTGTAAAAAAATATGAGTAATGTCAGATCTTATACATTGTCCAATGTTGGCTGATGATTTCCAGAATACATGTTTGTAATTATGATTTTGTGTTAAAAGACCAAAACCAGAATTCAATCAGTGTCTACAAAAACATTATTTTTCCCTTTGGGGGTGGGAATGTGGAGGGGGGATGCCGACTAATAAAAAACGCTTTATCTTTCTATGAGCAAAACATAGAAGTTAAGACTGAGTGAGCAGCACTTTTCTATTTTTTGACATTCTAATATCATATTTAATGTATTGCATTTTGTTAATTTAACAGTATTAAAATTAATCTGTCACATTAGAGAAAAGTTAACAGCAATGTAGAGGAGGATGAGACACTGCAGTAATTGCCTTTTATTATTTAAGTTCATACTTCCATACTTACATACTGACACTGACTAATGCAGAACCTTTTATGCAAATCCCTGACATGTTTTGCAGACAGCAATCTTTCATCTGAATATTAGAAGCACCAATGAAGTTGGACCTCTTAAAATCGATTTGTCCTAGATCCTAAAAATATTTATTAATAATAATAATAATAATAATAATGATAATAGTAATAATATTAACAGTCTGTATATTACAACAACCTTGATTTAACAGACTTGTGACAGTTTTTTAAATGCCATCTTTTTTTGAACTGCAATAAGTTTTGTGTGCCTACTGCTTTTTATTCCCTTAAATTGTATAATTCTTTTCTAATGTGCAGGAGTGCTTTACTAAATCACCTTTGTTTAACACAAGCTTAGCAAATTTATGTGTACTATTAACATCTAATCAACCTCCAATCAAATCATGAACTCAATTTTTTATTTATTTATTTTTAAATCCCTTTAACCTGCTTGACATAAGCAAAGCTTACAATGTTGGTGCTGGCTTCTGATTGTCTCAGTTTTCAGATTTTAAATTTTCCATTAACACATAGAAAATGATTGTCCTCATTTGTATCTTTGCAAATATAAAGTATTACTGATATAGGGCAACAGTCCATGCCACCTGCATTTGTACATCGTTCTCTGTTAACATTTTTATTCAATAAAATTAAATGTTATATTTGATATAAATATCCAATGATTATGAAACATGTTTAGGAAATAAAATTGTACACTTAGCTTTTTTTACATTAGTTAACTAGTTTAATAAAACAGACAACAGAGCTATATAGATGTTGGACGTGCACCAATAATACGTGAGAATGGAGGAGTTTCATTGTTTTAAAATCTGTACTCTTAATAGCATAACTAAGATATGTAACATAAATATACAATGTGTATGAAAAAATTCTATATTGCTATCCACATAATACAGAAAAAAATACTTATGAAATAATTTTAAGAGCTTGAGGAATATAAAATATGTGCTACATTTTATTCAGCTCTCTAAAAAGCTAAGTTTATTAAGTAACATATTTATATGGTTTAATTGTCCATAAAGGTATGCTAAACCAAACAGTAGCTGGAAAGAGCTTGAGATGTTTGATGTTCTGTTTACATTTGTTGTGCAGTTATGAACAAGTCATTGTCATTGGCCATTTATTGCATTCAATGTCCAAAAGTGCCCCACTGTAGATTCTTTCAAATGGAAAACAAACAAAAATGCTGTAATATACTGAAGGCAAATCATTCTCCAAAAAGGGCAATCTTAATGAATGATAGTTACATAAACAATATTTCTCAAGTCATCTTCCAGGACGGCACACCTGAGAGATGAGAGGCTCCTCCCGACAGGAAACACAATCAATCAACAGCTGTTTTAAGTCCACACCCTTCCCCTTGATCCTCAGTTTTTGATTGTGTTTCTCCCTACACGGCGAAACTGTTTGTTTTTTTCCAAATGACCGAAGCCTGGGGCTGGTGGTCTCCCCCTGGGAGCCGGACCAAATGCCTGGGAAGCCTCTGGGTCTGGCAGGATATATTTATCCTTCCCGGGGGGTTCCCCTATCCTTTCCTCAGGGGGGGCAGCAGAAACTGGGAAAGCCCCCCTGAGAGCTGAAGGCCCCTGGGTACAGTGGTGTCCCCAGAACTTCAGGGGCCTTTATCCTGTCTCCCCCCCCCTTACCTGTCCGGGCGTCCGTTCAGACGGGGGTGCTGGCCGTCGGTTCTTTCCAGGGGGATCGTATCCCCTGACTCCTGGGTCCCTGGTAGCTCGCGTGGGCTGCTGGGGAGGGTACCGCCTGAACGACCCGCGTTCTTACCCAGAAGGGAAGGCTGAGAGTCAGCAGGAGCAGGCGCCCACATCCTCCTTTCGAGGAGGCACCAGTTTACTATGGTGAATGTCTGCCTAAACCACCTCATGGGAATGAGGAACGTACGGCATTGCCCCCCCCCCCATGTGTATATACTGACTGGACAGTGCAGGACACAGCCTAACCTTGCAGCTCCCTAAAGGGACAGCAGTTGTGGGGGGGGGCACTTTGGCGGCTATCCTCCTTGCGTGTGGACCATAAGGATGGAAAAGCAAGCCCGGTGGCTGTGGAAAAAGGGGAAGACGACAACGGTGAGTCAAAAATCCCCAATCCCAGCCAGATGGTTTCTGGGCATTTGAGATCATCTCCCCTGGGGTCTGGATTCAAATAGCCCAGAAGCTTTTGCTAAAGACACCAGCCACAGCTCCCTCCTACATCAGAGATGCTGTATGGTGGACAAGTGGTGCAGAGGAGCGAGTGTGCCTAAACCACCTCAGATGGGAAAGAGGTAGGTAAGGCATTTTTTCCCCTTCCACCTGTATTTACTGAGTGGTGCAGTGCAGGACCTGGGGTCTCCATAACAAAATAGCCCAGAAGCTACTGCTAAAAGCCACCAGCCACAGCTTCCTCTTATAGCAGAGACACTGTGGTTATCACAACAGTAGGTTGCCAGCCTCTCCCTACATACCCGGTTGTGGTACATTAGTAGGGGTGAATACAGCAAAGAGGGTGACCTGGTAGAACAAAGAGTTCCTTACTGGCCAGGTATACCACTGAACAAGTTATTAATGGTGCAATGGTTGAAGGATTCAGGAGTAAGCTACCTTGCTCAGCAGGTGCACTAGGTTATCTGGCCCTATTTGCCCAGCTGCCAGGAATCTGCTTAAAGTTGCTCCAAGATGCTTAAAAGCTGACCTAACTTTCAACAATGTGGCAGGGACCAAGCTTCTGTGTGGCACAGTAGGGGTTCCCTTGTGACAGATCCTCCTTTTGGGGGTTGCTTGCTATGGGTAACTTTTCATAAGCTCCAACCTCCCACTCCACTCTTACATTGTGGTTATATTTTAATGCAGGGGGTAAGAAAAACCTTTTTGGTTTGGACTACAGTCCACTCAGTGACAGATCTAAAGGCGATTTACCATAAATCGTTTTCCTATATCCTTTGATTAAGGATTTTCTGTGCAAACATATGCAAGAGCTAGATGGCTATATGATTGCTTCTTTAAGGGCTGCAGGTGGCTATTTACCTCCAGGCTAAATTGGTAACCACCCTTTTTAGAGGTCTTATATTGGTCTCTAGGGCTGGGCTCATTGAGACTTTAGTTTCTGATCAGCCCCACCTGTGTGTGAGCTGGCTAGCGTTTGCTCAATCTACGGAGGTAAGGTAGGACAACAGCTACTATAGTAAGGTGTCCAACCATTTTAGGATTGGTTCCTTCACTGGTGGTGAAGGATTAGTATCTACAGCCCAGGCTAGGCCTATGAAATAAATTGCTCCTGTTTGGTTATTTCATAAAGGGATACACCATGACTCCTTGGCTGCTCACCAGTAGACCTCAGTAGTGAAGGTTTGTCCTTGCTGGGGTGTTTGGTGGCACAACTAAAGTACACATTGAGATTTGTGACATCTCTGCTGAAGCTTGTTGGGTGTCCTTTATATCCTAAAGGTACTGCTTTGTTTGGCTACAGATCAGAAAATACAACAGGGAAGGTGGTCTGTACTTTCTGGTTTTTGTGCCGCACGCCAGAAAAGCACATCATTGAGTCTGGTGATGACATTTCTGCTCATAATTGTTATATTGCTGCACATCAGACCTACACAAGATTGGGGTCTGTCTGTGGGGTTTTTGTGTCCTGTATTACTGCCTTATTGGTTGCTTATCAGAAAGGCAGCAGGAAAGATTGATGGCAGGGGTAGTACATATACTGCCTTTGGTAATCGGTACAGCACCACAAGGTGGCGTCGTGCTGATTCAGACAGTGCTATTAACGGCAATAGCTGCCGATTTTAGGCATGCGATTTGACATGTGAGTCGCATGCAAAATCGCTTCAATATGGATGTGCTATCTCTATTCAGAATTGTTAGATTGTTGCACATTAGAGATATACACGATTGAAGTTTGTCTGTGTGTCCTGTATTACTGCCTTATTGGTTGCTTATCAGAAAGGTAGCAGTGAAGATGGATGGTCCTGATTTTGTTGGAAAATACAAATTGAACCTGGGCCATGGGTAGTACACATACTGCCATTGGTAATCGGTGCAGCACCACAAAGTGACGTGCTGATTCAGACAGCGCTATTAACAGCAATGGCTGCCGATTTTAGGCATGTGACTTTGACATGTTGAGTTGCATGCCAAATCACTTCAATATGGATGTGCTATCTCTATTCAGAACTGTTATATTATTGCACATCAGACATATACAAGATTGAGGTCTGTCTGTGGGCCCTGTATTACTGCCTTATTGGTTGCTTATCAGAAAGGCAGCAGTGATGACGGATGGTCCTGATTTTGTTGCAAGATACAAAATTTAACCTGTGCCAGGCGTAGTACACATACTGCCATTGGTAATCAGTGCAGCACCACAAAGTGGCCCGGGCTGATTCAGACAGTGCGATTAACGGCAATGGCTGCCAATTTTAGGCATGCGATTTGACATGTTGAGTCACATGCCAAATCACTTGAATATGGATGTGCTATCTCTATTCAAGATTGTTGTTGCACATCAGACACATACAAAATTGAAGGTTTACTGCCTTATTGGCTGCATGTCAGAAAGGACACAACAGTGAAGGTTGTTTGTCTTTTTCTGATTTGTTTTTGCTGCTCAGCAGGGAGACACATTGAGGGTAATGACATCTCTGCTCAGTATTGGTATATGCTACACATCAGACATACACAAAGATTGAACATTGTTTGTGTCCTGTATGTTCTATATTTACTGACTTATCGTCCGTATATCAGAAAGGCACAGCAGTAAGTGGTGTTTCTCATTGATCTTCCTTGCTGTTTCTTAGGTATACACAGTAGGGGGTTGTTGGCTGCACTCCTCCAGGGAGCCACAGCATGGGGACCCCTTGTTCGACCCGAAAACTGCTTTTCCTGCGACCTGTGTAATCTTGAGGTCTGTGGTTCCGTAAGCAGGGACTGCTGGATACGCTGCGACCTGGAGTCGCACAGTCTCGAATGATACCCTTTGGAAGCCATAGTAGGACTTCTCATGCGTCTTGCAGTCCCAAGTGGCAGGTTGGGTCACACGGGTGTGGGAACCCTAAGCTTATCTGTCCCTTCTGGTTCAGGTTTTGCAATGCTGCAGGAATACTCATTGTGGAGTTATTGCCTTATTTTGCAGTAGACCAGAAAGATCGCAGCTGTAAAGGCTGTCTGTTGTTTCTTTGTTTTTATGTTGCTGCACAGCAGAAATACTCAACATTGAAGCTTGTTGGTGCTTTCTGTTTCATATTGCCTTACCTTATGGTACTTCAGAAAAACACAGTGCTGTAGGTTGCTTGTGTTCTTTCTCTGTTGGTTCTATGTAACTGCACTACAGAACTGCATAACAGGAAGTGTCTTATAACTGTACTTGGTGGTTCGTCATAAATACACAACATAGAAGTTTGGGTCTTTCTGTCTTCTCTTTATAGCCTTGTTTTGCTGTACATCAGTAAAACACCACTGTAAAAGGGGGTTCCCGGCCTTTCTGTATTTACCAGTTATGACCTAGCTAGCTGCACTTCAGAAATGCGCAGCATTTAAGGTGTGTTTGTGTCTTAATGCTTACATATTGGCCGCACATCAGAAAACCAGACTGTGAGGTTCAGATTTGGGTCTCTTCCCATATTTGATATTTTGGTTTAGCTAGTCACACTCAGATACACAACATTGAGGTCTATGCTTGTGTCCTTTCTGTCTAAATCTATTGTGCTATGTCCACAATCTATGATTTTTTTATTTGTGATATTAATAATACATGTATCACCTTTTTGTATTTCAGCCTTCTCTTCCGTGAAAGGGCCTGGAGTCCAGGTGCAGATGTCACATGTCAAAAAGCCTCGACCCCTTACATTCAGGGATGCCAGAGCCATTTCCTAGGGTTGAAGCCCAGTAGAGTTATGGGTCACTGGAGGAAGGCGATAATGAATCGCCCTGTTTAATAAGAACTTAGGAAGTTCGGTTCAGAGGAGTTTTATGGCCTGAAGATGAAGTATAAACATGTATACCCGACCAAATAGGTTACAGCTCGGTGCATGGCCTTCATTTTGCCCTTCTAGCAAAACTAGATGTAGCAGTATGAGTGTTCTCCTCCTGCTACGGATGTTAATCTCCTGAGTAGGCTCTCAGGCATAAGTAAAACTATAGATTGGGCATGCCTTAAACCCAGGGGTTAAGTTTTTGTTAATCTATTTCCCTTAAGTAGGTTTCCCTTCAGTCTTTGCTGACGTAAAGATAAAAATGAACAAAAAAGGTTGTCTGTCAGGGGCCCCCCTTTTGGCAGTTTTATTTCCCTGGACAGGGTTGTGTTAAGACAGGCTCCCTTATTGATCAATGTAGTGTCCTTGTCTTACAACACAGCTCTCCGATTAATCTTTTTAGTGGTTCTAAGCAGCACCTATAGGCAGAATAGGCCATTGCTGTTAGATGTGTGACAGGCAACATTGATAACCTACAAGTTTAACATGTTTTCTGATTCCATCTTTAAGAGCCCACTCCACCTAGATCCTGCATCCGAAGCAGAGAAGGCAGGGACACCGGTGGAGTAGACTGGCAGATCAGCCGCATGATCCAGCTAAGATACCTTCATCAAGCATATGGAGTGAAGGTAAAGCTCACTGCAGAACCGAGGTTCGCCAAGAGGGTCTTGCAGTGGTCCCACCCTAAAGGTAGGCCTGAGCTACTTGATTATCCTCTCAGGTGTGCCGTCCTGGAAGATGACTTGAGAAAAGTACTAGTTACTTACCGGTAACTGTCTTTCTGGGAAATCTTCCAGGACGGCAGGCCTACTTCCCACCCGTTGGAGGAGGGAAAATTTTAGAACACTAGAAGGTGAGTACCTATGAGGAATGATTTCCCTTGTGAAACAGGTTCAGGAGTTACTTCTCTACAAACTGAGGATCAAGGGGAAGGGTGTGGACTTAAAACAGCTGTTGATTGATTGTGTTTCCTGTCGGGAGGAGCCTCTCATCTCTCAGGTGTGCCGTCCTGGAAGATTTCCCAGAAAGACAGTTACCGGTAAGTAACTAGTACTTTTTCCATAAAAATAATAATAAAGCACATGGTGATTCAGGGCTATTTAAAAATAATTTCAGTTTAATTGTTCTGCTGACATTTTGCACATTGCTCAACAACAGATAAGGCTGAGTAGAGCATTCACCCCAACTATTTATATATGAGCACACATACCTGCCATTCACAAATATCTTTAGTATGTGATTTTGTAAGTTGTGCACTTGCTGGAAATCAGTGGAAAAGTCACTCATATAGTAAGGTCCCTGGATGAAAACTTTGTAGAATTTACTTTTTTAGTATTGGGCTGTAATAGAGACAGGCATTTGCAAAAAACAAAATCAATTAAAAATTTTGCTCTACAGTATTAGTGTTGGAGTACTGTAGTACCACCTTGAAAATCAGTTATGGAAAAAACTGCTTCAAGGGCTTCAGAAGAGGCAGGGTAGAAAAATAGGTGGTTAAAGCAGGGTTCCACTCAAATTTTTAACTTAATCTTACCCCCTTCAGTTAATTGCATAGATGTTCAAATGCCGCACAAAATTTTTTTTATTGCTGTAATTACCTTTATATTGTACTTTATTGTGGCACTTCCTGTCTCTCCTCCCATGGGAGTAGGCGTGTTTATTGCCTTTCCCTGGTGCCGCACTGTCTCCTGGAAGCTTAGTGTCAGGCTTCCCAAGATTCAGTGCGGGAACAATGATCATGCGTGTGAACAAGCTGTGAATGAATAGCATTCACCGCATCCAGGAAATCAATGCTTGTGGGCTTCACATGCCCACAAGCAAGATGGAAACAGCCAGCATCACATTTTTAAAGTTATTCTTCAGTACGAAAACAGACAGAGGCGGAAATATTACACCCAAACTGTGAGCATTATTTTGGGATTAGCAAAATGTCTCAATGACCTAAAAAAAAAAAAAAAAAAAAAAAGATTGGTCACCGGACTCCCACTTTAAGCACGTGTGAAACTGGGGCCAAATCCATGAAGCAGTGACTTACCCACTTCAGCCCTGGAAAGATTTACCCACTTCTTGACCAGAGCACTTTTTGCGATTCGGCGCTGCGTCGCTTTAACTGACAATTGCGCGGTCGTGCGATGTGGCTCCCAAACAAAATTGACGTCCTTTTTTTCTCACAAATAGAGCTTTCTTTAAGTGGTATTTGATCACCTCTGCGGTTTTTATTTTTTGCGCTATAAACAAAAAAAAGCAACAGTTTTGAGAAAAATGCATTATTTTTTACTTTTTGCTATAATAAATATCCCCCAAAAATATATAAAAAAAACATTTTGTTCCTCAGTTTAGTCCGATACGTATACTTCTACATATTTTTGGTAAAAAAAATCGCAATAAGCGTTTATTGATTGGTTTGCGCACAGGTACGTTACTTTGCCCAGCCGTGCCATTCTGCCTACGTATATGTGCTATCAGCGGTCGGCAAGTGGTTAAAGTGATTGTTAACCCTTAGACATGAAATAAAAACAAAGCGTATCCCTCTATAGTGTGTACTTTTCTCAATTAAGTCCACTAAGTGTCATGTCTGTCTACTACTCCATTCCTGTGCTATCAGCATAAATCACTTCTCACAAGTTTTCCTCACACCAAGAGAAAAATGGTGACGGGGAGGGACCTCCAGCAGATTGACAGCCTCAGCTCTGTTCCTGTGTGCTTTGTGCAGAGGGGTGTGTCCCTTCCCTCCAATCAGCTCTCAGGGCTCTCCTCACTGAGCTCTGCAGAATAACATTTCAGCTCCCCCGCCCCCTTTTTGCTGAACTCTCAGACAAGCTATTAAAAGTCAACACTTTGAACTGATGCAGATAGACAGGTATAACTTATGTAGGAGGAATTGTTTGATCTCTGTGTATCACCTGAGGCCAGTTACTTCACTGGATATACAACCATTACATACAACCATTTTACAACCATTTTAAAGAGTGGGTTGTACAAGATTAAAAGTGAGGGCAATGTGAGCCATACTGCTGCTGCAGAGTATCCACAAACCAAATTATTGAAATCTCATATAAGCTTTAACATGTTACTTTGAAAAGTTGTTTTAATACATTTTTATTTTTTAAACGCTGTTATCCCCGCCCATTGCATCAATTCCTGTTTTCGGGCCGTGGAATGTCCTGGCTTCCTGTGTTTTTTTTTTAAAATTCTTTATTTATCAATTTTTCATAACAAAAATATATCCCGCCAACAACATTCCATATTACAAATCCCAATATTATGTAAAAAATGTATCCCCCCAACTCCCCAACCCTCCCACGCACCCCGCCCTGCAGGAAACTGCTCACTGGGGACACCCTTCGACTTGGTCTAACTGCACGTCTAAAAGATTCCTGCCTTCCTATACCATATTTGTAATCTCCTTTAGATAACTCCAGGTCTTTTTATAATTAATCCAACATGCCCATTTCCCTGTGTGTTCCTCCTCTTCCTCCGGTTCCACACTCTCTTCATCCATACCCTCAACGATATATATTTCGTTTAGGCAGAGAAGCCAATCACGAATGTTAGGGCATGATGAATCCAGCCAGTTCAAAGCGATCTGTCTCTTGGCTACATCTAACATTATGGGGACCAGAGAGGATTTATATCTCCCTACCGGCTCAGAAGTCCCATGAAAGACGCAGACCCATGGGTCCTCCCCTATATCTGTCCCAGAGATCTCCTTTATAAGAGATAAAAATTTTTTCCAAAATATCTTAATAATAGGGCACTCCCACCAAATATGGGCCATCGTTCCCAAGCTAGTGCACCCCCTCCAGCAGGTATTAACCTTAGTCCCGTCCATTTTACCTATCCTGTCTGGAGTGGCATACCATCGCGCAAGGCATTTATAGTGAATTTCCGTTCTTTTTATGTCTAGTGATAGGTAATGAACCATCCTCAGAATTTTATCGACCAAATTCCGACTCCGCCCCCAATATCCTGTAGATTTGGGCTATAACCCCTCCTGTATGCTCCTTCGTACAGAGCAGCTCAAAAGGCCTGAGCTCTTCCACACTTCTGAGAGGTTTCGGTAGTTTGTTCATAAAGTGGGAAAGCTGGAGGTATCTCCATCCATCTATCACCCATAAGTCTGACTCACTCCTCAATTCAGTGAATGTGCAGATTCTCCCCTTACTTAAAAAATGTTTTAATTGAATAGAATCGTCTTTCAACCAATTCCCTCCCACCTCCCTCCTCCCAGGCTCGAAATATATATTATTTTTCATATATATCAGTGGTGAGTTATGTGACCATTTATGCTGCGCGTGTATTCTGTCCCAATATTTAAAAGTGTTGTGCGTCAGTGAAGATGTGTTCGTGCTAAGTGCTCTGAATTTTGGGGGATTCCATAAAGAATGCCCCAGATTAGTGTTACTCAAAAAGTGCTCAATGTTAACCCAGCGCTTCTCCGACCCCGTTTTAAACCACTCAGTGACCCATGAGAGTACTACAGATATGAAGTACCTATTGAAATCTGGTAAAGCTAGTCCTCCTTTTTTTTTCCCCCTGCTCAGTGTCTTGTAAGAGATACGAGGTTTTTTGCCACTCCAGACAGCCTCCCCTATTAAACTCCTTAAGGCATTAAAATAATACCTGGGTAGCGGGATAGGTAACAATTGGAATTTGTACAGAAGTTTAGGTGTTAGAATCATTTTGACCGCATTTACACGCCCAAACCATGAGAGAGGCCTGGATCGTATTCTTCTCACTTTCTGCCTGATCTCATCCAGCAGCGGGATATAATTTTTTAGAAACAATTTTTTAAAAGAATTTGCTAATTTAATCCCCAAGTACCCAATTTCCTTTTTCCAGCGGAAGGGAAAGACTGCTGCTAGTTGGTCTTCTTCTTGCTTGCCCAAGCTTATATTTAAAATCTCTGACTTCCTGGGATTAATTTTAAAGTTTGAAGCCTCTCCATATCTTCTGAGGATCCGGAGCACGTTTGGAAGAGTTATTCTGGGGTTAAAGATGAAGAACAGAACATCGTCGGCAAAAGCCGCGAGTTTGTGTTCCTCCGTTCCCACCTTCACCCCGCTGCAGTCAGGACTGTTACGTATGGATGCCAGTAGAGGTTCAAGGGACAGAATGAACAGGAGAGGGGACAATGGGCAGCCCTGCCTGGTACCGTTTACCATCTTAATAGGGCTTGAAGTGGCCCCATTTACTCTTACCACAGCCGTAGGGCTGCTGTACAGTATTCTAACCCATGAAATGAATCTCGGGCCAAACCCCATTACCTCCAAAGTGTTCATCATGAACCCCCAGTCTACCCTGTCAAACGCTTTTTCTGCGTCCACTGACAGGAATAGAGCTGGGGGCCCACCTTGTTTACAAAATTCCGACAAAAGCACCGCCCGTACCCCATTATCCCTGCACTGTCTGCCGGGAACTAACCCAGCCTGGTCCGGATGCACCAGGGTTGTCATTTTAGCTTTCAGTCTTTTTGCCAGTACTTTCGCGTATAATTTGACATCTGCGTTCAGCAGGGAGATAGGTCTATAGCTGGAGCAACACCCTGCATCCTTCCCCTCCTTCAGAATCAGGGTAATCGTGGCAGATAGTGCCTCTCTTTCCATTCTGCAGCTGACCCCTAGTTCGTTCCAATAGTGGCATAGCCTAGGGACCAGGATATGTTTCATTTTTTCTAGGTATATGGTGGTGAATCCATCCGGTCCTGGACTGTTACCCTTAGGGGAGTCTCTCAGAGCCGCCAGAATTTCTTCCTCCTCAATAGGCTTGTCCAGGAGAGAGCTGTCCTCAGCGGACAGCCCTACTAGTCCTGCTCCCTTAAGAAATTCCACGCCTCTATCTATCCGGGTCCTGTCCTCCATCCTCTGCTGCCCTATGGAATGCAGGTTGGCATAGAACTTTTTAAACTCCTTTGCTATACCTCCACTGGTCACTATTGCCTCTCCCCTTTTGTTATATATTTTTTCAATAAAATTCCAACCCCCTTTTTTTTTCTTTTTTTTTTTATTAATCTAGCCAGGTGTTTACTAGACTTTTTCGCCCAATGATAATTATCCCTAGTTATTGTATTGACAGATCTTTTTGCCTCCTGTTCCATCATGTCCCTGAGCTCCTCCCTTTTGGCGACCAATAAGCGATAACAGTCCTGATCCGGCCCCTTTACCTTTTTATGTACCTGCTCCAGGGAAAAAATTTCCTCTATGAGCTTGCCCCTTTCTGCCCTTCTCTTTTTTTTTAAACCTGCTCCTATTGAGATGAGGATCCCCCTAATGTAGGCTTTGTGTGACTCCCAAAGAATAGTGGGAGATACATCCCCCGTGTCATTTAATTTAAAGAAGAAATCAACTTCCTCCTGAATCCTCTCAACTACTTTGGGGTCCTTCAACAGACCTTCATTCAGCTTCCACGAGAGAGGCCGTCCCAACACTTCTGGGATCTTTACCCTCATCATGACCGGGGAATGGTCTGAGAGGGACATTATTTCTATTCTGGTTTCCTCAACCCACTCCAATAAGCTGTGGTCGACAAAAATATAATCTAATCTGGAGTAAGTCCTGTGCACAGGGGAGAAGAAGGTGAAATCTCTCTCTTTAGCATGTTGCAATCTCCACACGTCCATTAACTGACTATGGTGTAGCTTCCTCCTAATTGACCCTAATGCCACCTTCCTTATCCCCTGGGCACAGGACGCACTGTCCAGCTCTGGGTCAAGACAAAAATTTAAGTCCCCCGCCAGAACTACCTCTCCCTCCCCAAATTCTGACAACTTCCCCAGGACCTGTCCCAGGAATGCCGTTGGATTTTTGTTTGGACAGTAAACGTTTGCCAACGTAAACGTCCTAGTACCGATGTTACCTTTTAAAAAAATATAACGGCCCTCCGGGTCAGTCTTTCTCTCTAACAACGAGAAACTGGCAGCCTTTGAAAACCCTATGGCGGCTCCCTTCGACCTGCTGGCGGGGGAGTCCCCATAGTACCACTGAGGAATTTTAGGAGCAAAAAGCCTAATTCTGGAATCTAGAGTCAAATGAGTCTCCTGTAGGAACACTATGTCCCTACGCAGGAGGCAAAGCTCCCTTAAAATTTTGTGTCTTTTCGTAGTGTGTCTTTTTGAGGTTTGCCCTCCTGAGTTGGTCGAGAATAGGTCTCATCTCTCTTCTCCGGGCCAGAGTCCCTGCTGATAAATCTGAGAATATCTGCAAATTTTTATTTTCAAAACTTATTGGGGGGGCCCCCTTTAAATTCTTCCAAATTTTTTCTTTATCCTCATATAAATGAAATTTGACGATGACATGTCTTGCTTTAAATTGGGTGGCTTCCTTATTCTGTGCACCCTGTCAATCTTTAGGGCCTCTTCTTCTCGTCTTCCCAGAATGGGGTTGAATATCTTCCTCATCTTCTCACACAAATCCTCATTTTGTTGTTCCGGGATGAGTCTGATGCGCAGATTTTGCCGCCGGCTCTGGTTCTCCTGTTCTTCTAATCTGAACCCCAGCAGGCGGTTTTCATTCTGCATTTTCCTGACTTGGTCTTGTAAGTCCGAGATTTTTTTTGCTTGTATTCCTGAGGTCTCTTCTACTTCCTCCACCCGCCGGAGGAGGTGTCCCATGTCGGAATGGACATTTAAAATCTCGGCTTTAATAGAATTTTCTAGTTTAGAGAACATTTCGCTCAGATCCGTTTTGCTCGGTACCAGGGCCATTATTCTTTGCTCTTCCGCTGCACTCCATGCAGCTGCTCCCTCTAAGTCAAGCTCTTCCCGGGTTCTGTCCCCCTGTCCCCCCTTTTGTTTCTGCTGCTTCTTCTTCTTCTAGCAAAGAAGCTAGCACAAAGAGCCTGGGAATGGAGTCGAAACTTCTAGGAACGAAGGACAAGAAGAAGGAGCTGGCTTCCTGTTTTTAAGCCTTCGCTCTGTATTTACAGACTTAATGTGAGTACGTCTTTGTCTATACAAATAAACATACAATATTTTTTCCCGTGTGCTACACAATGGCAAATACTGTGAAGGCGTAATACCTCCTTGTGGGGTAAATAATTGCTGTGAGTGCATTTCCTATGGGGCACCTTTTAAGAAGCACCGAATAACAGTTGTGAAGAGCGCTTGTCACTTTATTTTCACGACATTTGGACTTTTTAGTGCACCAGCACGGCTTCTTAGAGGACATCACATATATGTTACGCTCATTGTTATATACTATTGGCAGAGCAGATTATTGGTCATAGTTTGCACAGGAGCATATATATTTATAGTGCACTTAAACTGTTTGTATGATTTACGTTCTTTTGATCTATCGTCACATGAGACAGTTTGGTTTAGAGTGTGGTCCAGGCATTATTAGTACGGATTGGATTGGCACCAATCTGTTCTTCAGGAATAACACATTTATTTTGTGTCATTTAGCATAGTTACCATTTTAATATTTCAGTAACAGCATATCAGAACATTCATAATCTTTTGCACCTTCTGCAAATTTTTATGGTAACAACTATTCAGATGATTTGTACACTGCACTTTTTTTGCACATTTTTATTGCATTATTTGCACAGGCACCTTATTAGGATTTCACCACGTCAGTAGAGGGTTTAAAACACACCAAGTTCAGAACAGCGCCACTTCTACCCTCCCTTCCTCTAACTCCTTCTATCTTCACCTTTTGATGCATTTATTGGTACAGGCTGCAGTTCTCTTTGTTTCTTGTCGTTTGTTGCCATAAGCACGGGAGTCTATACACATCTTTACATTGTACCCTACACATTCACCTGATAGTTCACATGACAGTAGACAGTTTGGAAGTCCTTTATTAAGCAAAAAAAAATGTCCATTCATCTTCGATCACATTGCTGATGACCCAAGAAAAAAAAATGAAAAAACTCTGCTTCGATGGGAGGCTCCTGCCGACTGCAGCCTTTTTTGCTTTGACAGCTGTTATATAGCTGAGGGCAGGGCCACCTGGTGACATGAGCGGGTGACCCCGCCCCTTCTGGCATCATGGGACGTCACATAACATCAGAGGGGGCGGAATCACCCATTTTAATCATCGGGTGGTCCCGCCCTCAGCTATATAACAGCTATCAAAGCAAAAATCCTGCAGGCACTGGGAGTTTTTCCGTTTTATTTTCTTTTTCTCGGTCTGTCTGCGCTGTGATTGAACTTTAACTTTAACTTTTTTGACACTTTTTTGGTGAATGTGTAGGTGTACAATGTGCCCGATACCCATTCACATGGGGGGCTGGGATTCAGGGGTCCCCTTTTTAAAGGGGGCTTCCAGATTCCGATAAGCCCCCCCGCCCACAGACCCCCACAACCACCAGGCAAGGGTTGTGTGGAAGAGGCCCTTGTCCCCATCAACATGGGGAGACGGTGTTTAGGGGGACCCCAAAACACCCTCCCCAGGTTGCGTGCTTGGATAAGGGTCTGGTATGGATTTGGGGGGGTGACCCCCACTACATTTTTTTGAAATCTTGGCACAGGGTTCCACTTAATATCTATACCAGACCTGAAGGGCTTGGTATGGATTTTAAGGGGGACCTCCAAGCCATTTTTTTTTCCATTTTGGCCCAGGGTTCCCCTTAATATCCATACCAGACCCAAAGGGCCTGGCAATGGATTGGGGGGAAACCCATGTCGTTTTTTCAATGATTTTTATCTATATTGCTGCAATCTGGCAATACATTACAGCCATGAGTAATTTTAAATTACATTTTTTCCTTTACAAATGTAATTTTGCTGCTCTCATTCATAAAACTATGTATGGCCACCGTGCAAGCAGCCTAACATAGTGTGGGGCGTGGACTCTGCCCCCTGAGCCATAAATGGCCAAAGGCACCCTGCCTTTGGCCAATCATGGCTCTCAGAGCAGATCAGGTGCATGCTTTGGCCTAACAGCAGCCATCAATGCACTGCGATCTCGCAGTGCATTGATGGTCTCGCCGTTCATTATGGCGCATTCCGTGGGCACTCAAATTTCCCACGAACGCCCCATAATGTTCTAAATTTGGCGAACGGGTGAACACCCGATGTGTGAGTCAAACTTATGTTCAACTTGCACATCTGGCCCATCCCTACATAGAAAGGCTATCATTTTCATACATAAACCTCAGCACAAAAGACCATTTTTAAAGGTTCATTTAAAAAAGTGAAACTTTTCCATTACATGGCTTTTCTATTTACCTATCTTACAACGTCTCTATGGAACAGTCAACACCATTTTTTACTACAGTTTCTTATTTTTCCACTACTTCTTCTCATTATCCAAAAAAACACTATACTCCTTATCTATGCTATCTACTTTCAACAATATCAATTCCCACCTGCATTTTATTTATACATTGCACAAAATCTGTCTGAATAAGGCATCATTATTACGAACTACATCTAACATTTACTTTCTAGTTTGGAGCAGTATAAGTAACAGTCAAAACTTCTGTGAGATTTATATTGCTATGTATGTCCCCATTGGTAAGATTAATTCTCACTTTGTGTCTTGTTGCTCATTATCATTGATATAAAGAAGCAAAATCTAAAATGTTACAGTTGTTACCAGTAGAAGACTAGAGGAAAATCTCCCAGTGGAGACACCTGATATAGGCAGAATTTTTCTCCCACTTTGTGAACAAGAAATGAGGGCAAATAAAGGAAAATCAACATAACAGGTACACTGATACCAATAAAAGGCAGAGGGTTTAAAGTGGTTGTAAACCTCTGACATGTAATATGAACAAAGCACATCCTTCTATAGTGTGTACTTGTCTCAATTCAAAGCACTGAGTGTGATTTCTCTCTTCTGTTTTGTCTATCTGCTATCTCTATGTGTGACTTCTGACAGGTTTTTCCAACTCCAATAGATAGATGAGGAGATGAGCTCCAGCACACAACCTGTGATTGACATCCTCAGCTCTGCATGGTGCCTGTGTGCAGTTTGTAGAGGCTATGTCCCTCCCTTCCAATTAGCTCTCAGAGCTCCACTCTCCGAATTGTGCAGTGTGTGATTTTAGATCTTTGTCCCCTACTTTCTGAAAGCTCAGACAAGCTGTGTGAATTCTGTATTTTAAAAGGATGTAGAGGAGAGAGGGCTGCAGATAAACAGGTGCAAATTATGTAGGATGATTTGCATCATCTTTGTGTATTACCTGAGAGCAGTCACTTCATTGGGTATATGTGAGGGTTTACAACCACTTTAACCCTTTTTCACTAAATACTAGAAAAATATATCAACTGGAGTTCCATGTTGACAATAGAAATCTAATGTTTTCAAAATAACCAATTAAATGCATTTATTTTTGGTTATATAAATACCAGTAATTAATCAATAAAAATTAACAAATACCTGGCCAATCAGTTTGGAGAATGGGAAGCTCCCCAGATCCTAATGCTTCAGTTGCAGTTGTAAATCCCTTTAAACTTATTAGCATTTAGAAGCCTCAGAGCAATGTCACTCATTAGCTTATTTATGGACCTCTCTCAAGTTAACAAAATGAGAGCCTGCCCACTTTTGTTCCTTCTATTATGGAAACACCAGCCCATATGTCTGGGGAGCTAGCTTGGCATTTTTGGGGAGAGAGGATATCAGCTTTTTGAAAATGTACTGCATCATCAGTCTTGACTCCTCTATATTTTCACAAACACACAGTAGAAGTTAATTCAGTGATGTAGAGCTTGTTAGTGATTTCACACCAAGCAGGAACTGCATTTTCAGAGCTTTATGCCCACTTTTATTAACCACTTGAGCCCCGGACCATTATGCTGCCTAAGGACCAGAGGTCTTTTTCCAATTTGGCACTGCGTCGCTTTAACTGCTAATTGCGCGGTCATGCAATGCTGTACCTAAACGAAATTTGCGTCCTTTTCTTCCCACAAATAGAGCTTTCTTTTGATGGTATTTGATCACCTCTGCGGTTTTTATTTTTTGCGCTATAAACGGAAAAAGACCGAAAATTTTGAAAAAAAATGATATTTTCTAATTTTTGTTATAAAAAAAATCCAATAAACTAAATTTTAGTCATACATTTAGGCCAAAATGTATTCGGCCACATGTCTTTGGTAAAAAAAATGTCAATAAGCGTATATTTATTGGTTTGCGCAAAAGTTATAGCGTCTACAAACTAGGGTACATTTTCTGGAATTTACACAGCTTTTAGTTTATGACTGCCTATGTCATTTCTTGAGGTGCTAAAATGGCAGGGCAGTACAAAACCCCCCCAAATGACCCCATTTTGGAAAGTAGACACCCCAAGGAAATTGCTGAGAGGCATGTTGAACCCATTGAATATTTATTTTTTTTGTCCCAAGTGATTGAAAAATGACAAAAAAAAAAAAAAAAAAAAATATTTACAAAAAGTCGTCACTAAATGATATATTGCTCACACAGGCCATGGGCCTATGTGGAATTGCACCCCAAAATACATTTAGCTGCTTCTCCTGAGTATGGGGATACCACATGTGTGGGACTTTTTGGGAGCCTAGCCGCGTACGGGGCCCCGAAAACCAATCACCGCCTTCAGGATTTCTAAGGGTGTAAATTTTTGCTTTCACTCTTCACTGCCTATCACAGTTTCGGAGGCCATGGAATGCCCAGGTGGCACAAAACCCCCCAAAATGACCCCATTTTGGAAAGTAGACACCCCAAGCTATTTACTGAGAGGCATATTGAGTCCATGGAATATTTTATATTTTGACACAAGTTGCTGGAAAGTGACACTTTTTTTTTTTTTTTTTCATAAAGTTGTCACTAAATGATATATTGCTCACACAGGCCATGGGCCTATGTGGAATTGCACCCCAAAATACATTTAGCTGCTTCTCCTGAGTATGGGGATACCACATGTGTGGGACTTTTTGGGAGCCTAGCCGCGTACTGGACCCCGAAAACCAATCACTGCCTTCAGGATTTCTAAGGGTGAAAATTTTTGATTTCACTCTTTACTGCCTATCACCGTTTCGGAGGCCATGGAATGCCCAGGTGGCACAAAACCCCCCCAAATGACCCCATTTTGGAAAGTAGACACCCCAAGCTATTTGCTGAAAGGCATGGTGAGTATTTTGCAGCTCTCATTTGTTTTTGAAAATGAAGAAAGACAAGAAAAAACATTTTTTTTTTTTCTTTTTTCAATTTTCAAAACTTTGTGACAAAAAGTGAGGTCTGCAAAATACTCACTATACCTCTCAGCAAATAGCTTGGGGTGTCTACTTTCCAAAATGGGGTCATTTGGGGGGGTTTTGTGCCACCTGGGCATTCCATGGCCTCCGAAACTGTGATAGGCAGTGAAGAGTGAAATCAAAAATTCACGCCCTTAGAAAGCCTGAAGGCGGTGCTTGGTTTTCGGGGTCCCGTACGCGGCTAGGCTCCCAAAAAGTCTCACACATGTGGTATCCCCGTACTCAGGAGAAGCAGCAGAATGTATTTTGGGGTGTAATTTCACATATTTCCATGGCATGTTTGAGCAATATATCATTTAGTGACAACTTTGTGCAAAAAAAAAAAAAAAAAATTTGTCTCTTTCCCGCAACTTGTGTCGCAATATAAAATATTCCATGGACTCGACATGCCTCTCAGCAAATAGCTTGGGGTGTCTACTTTCCAAAATGGGGTCATTTGGGGGGGTTTTGAACTGTCCTGGCATTTTATGCACAACATTTAGAAGCTTATGTCACACATCACCCACTCTTCTAACCACTTGAAGACAAAGCCCTTTCTGACACTTATTGTTTACATGAAAAAGTTTTTTTTTTTTGCAAAAAAATTACTTTGAACCCCCAAACATTATATATTTTTTTAAAGCAAATGCCCTACAGATTAAAATGGTGGGTGTTTCATTTTTTTTTTTCACACAGTAATTGCGCAGCGATTTTTCAAACGCATTTTTTGGGGAAAAAACACACTTTTTTTAATTTTAATGCACTAAAACACGCTATATTGCCCAAATGTTTGATGAAATAAAAAAGATGATCTTAGGCCGAGTACATGGATACCAAACATGACATGCTTTAAAATTGCGCACAAACGTGCAGTGGCAACAAAATAAATACATGTTTAAAAGCCTTCAAAAGCCTTTACAGGTTACCACTTTAGATTTACAGAGGAGGTCTACTGGAAAAATTACTGCACTCGATCTGGCCTTCGCGGTGATACCTCACATGCATGGTGCAATTGCTGTTTACGTTTGATGACAGACCGCCGCTTGCGTTCGCCTTAGCGCGAGAGCAGGGAGCGACAGGGGTGTTTTTTTTTTGTTTTTTTTTTCTTTATTATTTTTTTGCTTTTTTAATCTTACTTTTAAACTGTTCCTTTCATATTTTTTTTTTAATCATTTTTATTGTTATCTCGGGGAATGTAAATATCCCCTATGATAGCAATAGGTAGTGACAGGTACTCTTTTTTGAAAAAATTGTGGTCTATTAGACCCTAGATCTCTCCTCTGCCCTCAAAGCATCTGACCACACCAAGATCGGTGTGATAAAATGCTTCCCCAATTTCCCAATGGCGCTATTTACATCCGGCGAAATCTAAGTCATGAAATACTCGTAGCTTCCGGTTTCTTAGGCCATAGAGATGTTTGGAGCCACTCTGGTCTCTGATCAGCTCTATGGTCAGCTGGCTGAATCACCGGCTGCATTCTCAGGTTCCCTGTTGAGACAGGAGAGCCAGAGAAAAACACGGAAGACGGTGGGGGGGGGCATTCCCTCCCACGGCTTGTAAAAGCAGTCTAGAGGCTAATTAGCCGCTAGGATTGCTTTTACATGAAAGCCGACCGCTGGCTGAAAAGAATGATACCAAGATGATACCTAAACCTGCAGGCATCATTCTGGTATAACCACTCAAAGTCGTGAATGGCGTACCTGAAGACAAAAAAATGGTTAACAATGGTTAACAATAAAGCACAGTAAAGTGTAAATAATTACACACCTGAAAAACAAACATGATAAAACATAATAACAATAACAATAAAACATTGCAGAATAGAATACAGTAAAAAAGAGCAGAACAATAGAGAGAGAGAATAGAGAGAGAGAGAACAATAAAACAACAACTATTTTTTTTAATTTCTTATTTTTTTTTTTTTTTACACTTTTTTTGTAACTAACTTTTATAACGGTAACCGGTTCCAGGTTCGGGTCTCTCAAAATGCGATGGCATCTTGGGAGACCCTGTGAAAGTGTGCCTAGTCTGTGCAATGCTGTACCCTACGCTAATACTCAACTAGTGAATGGTAGCGTTCAAAACATTCACCAATGCAAAGACCAGGATTGTCAGGACAGGAGGGACAATAATAGCGGGTGTCACGCCTATATCCGCGCTTGCTGCAGACACGACATCTTTTTTGGGGGGTTCATTGGGTAGGGGTACTCGGGAGGACATAAAAATGCCTCTCATGCAGCCGACTGCATTTGGTTGGGGATGTGAATGGGGGAAGTATGGGCGCTGCAGAAGCGGTGGGTTCCCAATTAGGATTGGCGAATGCAGCAGGAAGGGCATTATGGGCACGACGGGCCTGTGTTTGTCATTTTGGTGGCAGCGGGACAGTACTTGTGCTTGCCACCTCACCAGCTTCAACTGCACTTATGGGACTCGCCACGTCACCAAGTGTTACTGCAGTGCTGGTTTGACTACGACCAGGGTGTACTAGGCCGCTGGCGCTTGCCAGTTCACCAAAACGCTACCAAAAAACTGTTAGCGATCGCAGGGATCAGGCCTGACTCTGCGAACGCTGCAGTTATGCGTTTAGTGTTTTGTAAGTGACAGTGATCGATCGATACTGCACTTGGGTGGGCTGGGCCGGGCCGGGCGGAGGGGCAAAACGCAGGTGCTAGCAGGTATCTGGGCTGATCTTGCTAACACTGCGTTTTTGGGAACCCTAAACTGCTGGTGACGCTAGTATAGATCTGATCGGATCAGATATTGATGCGATCAGATACTATACCACTAAGGGAGGTGTACGGTGCATGCGTGGGTGTTAGCGGTACTGGCACTAATCTGACGCTGCCTGGGGCTGGTGCTTGCCAGTTCACCAAAATACTACCAAAAAAACTGTTAGCGATCGCAGGGATCAGGCCTGACTCTGCGAACGCTGCAGTTATGCGTTTAGTGTTTTGTAAGTGTCAGTGATCGATCGATACTGCACTTGGGTGGGCTGGGCTGGGCCGGGCGGAGGGGCAAAACGCAGGTGCTAGCAGGTATCTGGGCTGATTCCGCGTTTTTGGGAACCCTAAACTGCTGGGGACGCTAGTATAGATCTGATCGGATCAGATATTGATCTGTTCAGATACTATACCACTAAGGGAGGTGTACGCTGCGTGCGTGGGTGTTAGCGGTACTGGCGCTAACCTGACGCTGCCTGGGGCTGGTGCTTGCCAGTTCACCAAAATGCTACCAAAAAAACTGTTAGCGATCGCAGGGATCAGGCCTGACTCTGCGAACGCTGCAGTTATGCGTTTAGTGTTTTGTAAGTGACAGTGATCGATCGATACTGCACTTGGGTGGGCTGGGCGGAGGCACAAAACGCAGGTGCTAGCAGGTATCTGGGCTGATCCCGCTAACACTGCGTTTTTGGGAACCCTAAACTGCTGGGGACGCTAGTATAGATCTGATCGGATCAGATATTGATCCGATCAGATACTATACCACTAAGGGAGGCGCATGCTGCGTGCGTGGGTGTTAGCGGTACTGGCGCTAATCTGACGCTGCCTGGGGCGACGCATATCACCACCGGGCGATCGGGGGGCTAAACCTTTATTCGGTAATAAACGGCGGGTGCCCTGACACTATAAAAAATAAACAAACTAACCAGCGTCAACCGTAACGGTTATACGGTGATCAGTGGTGAAAGGGTTAACTAGGGGGCAATCAAGGGGTTAAAACATTTATTAGGTAGTATATGGGGGTCCCTGACGCTATAAAACGCTGACGGCGAACCTAAATATTTACCTCACTAACTAGCGTCACCAGCGACACTAATACAGCGATCAGAAAAATGATCGCTTAGTGACACTGGTGACAGGGGGTGATCAAGAGGTTAAAACTTTATTAGGGGGGGTTAAGGGGGTACCCTAGACCTAAAGGGGGGTAATACTCACTGCCCTAACACTGTAACTGTCACAAACTGACACTATGCAGTAATCAGAAAAAAAAAACTGCTGGTGTCAGTTTGTGACAGGGGGGGGGGGGGGGTGATTGGGGGGGGATCGGGGGGCGATCGGGGGGGGATCGGGGTGTTTTGTGTGCCTGGCATGTTCTACTGTGTGTGTGTTGGTGCACTCACATTGATGTCTTCTCTCTTCGGGCCGGAACGGAAATTACCGAGCCGAGGAGAGATGACATCATTTCCTTTGCTGCTGTTTAGCATACAGCAGCAAAGGAATGATTCGATTGGCCGGCGGCGATCGCGAGGGGGGGGCCACGAACGGATGGTCTCCCCCTCATCACCGATCGCCGCTGGACAAAAGACGACCACCTCGGGCACCGGGGGGGGGTCCGATCGGACCCCCCACCCGCGAAAGGCAAATCACGTACCCTGTACGTGATTTTGCCTGTCCGTGCCACTTTGCCGACGTACATCGGCGTGAGGCGGTCGTCAAGTGGTTAAGCATAGTTCCTTAGATCAGGATTTCCCATGTAGAGGTTTCCACTATCACATACATGAAAATACATGATGAGCAGCCTCCTGGCTCACTCCTGCAGCACTGCTGCTTAGGCCTCAGAATTAGGCCTTTGAGGCTCTCTGAGTCCTCTCAGACCTCTAGGTTTTCTCACCCTTATCTCTACTCTCTCAGTGCTCAGTCCAGTATGATCTCCTGAGTAGAGCAAACCAGTCTCATTTGAAACAAAAAAAGATTAAATGTGTCCTCAAGACAGAATGGGAAAAGAACAAATATATATATATAAATAATATATTCTGTGAAGGATGAACTGAGATTAAGTTCTGTTAAGAGGGAGCTGTCGATACATTCATGTATGAAGATCAGAAAAAAAGAGACATAAAAACCTGACTGAGCTCAAACTCAATTGTACACACTGTGTGCTGTATCCATAAGTAAATATAATGTAAAAGGACCTAGTGATCTGACATATATAGTAATGTAGAAAATAGCTTTATTTAACACAATATCTATCTAATAAAATCATAATTGGCCAATTATTAAAAAACACACACCAGTCTAATTACAACAGCCCTGATTTGCTTTCAGGCCTTTGATTATAAGGGCTATTTACACCTGCACACACTCTGCTGGTCTCTGGCATTACCTGAACACTGGGTTAACTCTTTTACTACCAGGACCTAAAAAGTGCCCGCAGATTCGGATTTCATTTCTCCCTCTCCTATAAGCTTATGGTCACTTCAATGGCCATAAGCTTATATCAGAATTGTTTAATAAAGAGAAAAACACATGTGGGAGAGACGCATGCGCTGCACACCCCGAAACAATAATGTTAAAAAATGGACAGTTTCCCCGGTGGGGCTTTGGACAGCAATATCTTGATTTTCAGAAATAATAAAAAATGTATAACCAGTAAGTGCTTTTATTGAACCATGAACAATTGTAATGTTATAATAATTCAATTGGCATTACAACATAGAGCGCTGGCCAAGTAGTACAATACATATTCCACAATATAAAGTCGACACATCTTTACACAAAATTATATACAGTCATACATTTCCGGGCTGTTGACGGTATAAATCCCCGACGCGTTTCGACCTGTGTACGGTCATCATCAGGGGGATAGTTGGTTCTATAAAATACATTGAATATCTTCAAAATTTAAGAACATGTCATCATAAATCTCATTATAAGGTTAAAAGTGGTAGTATATTTACCGCTGAAAAGTAGAGGGAATAATCCTTTGGCCAGTAAAAGCCGTAAATGGATCCGGGGGGCCCCCATATTCGTCCCTGTCTCCCCAGAGCGCATGAGTCCAGGGGGGGGCCACGAACGGATGGTCTCCCCCTCATCACCGATCGCCGCTGGACAAAAGACGACCACCTCGGGCACCGGGGGGGGGTCCGATCGGACCCCCCACCCGCGGAAGGCAAATCACGTACCCTGTACGTGATTTTGCCTGTCCGTGCCACTTTGCCGACGTACATCGGCGTGAGGCGGTCGTCAAGTGGTTAAGCATAGTTCCTTAGATCAGGATTTCCCATGTAGAGGTTTCCACTATCACATACATGAAAATACATGATGAGCAGCCTCCTGGCTCACTCCTGCAGCACTGCTGCTTAGGCCTCAGAATTAGGCCTTTGAGGCTCTCTGAGTCCTCTCAGACCTCTAGGTTTTCTCACCCTTATCTCTACTCTCTCAGTGCTCAGTCCAGTATGATCTCCTGAGTAGAGCAAACCAGTCTCATTTGAAACAAAAAAAGATTAAATGTGTCCTCAAGACAGAATGGGAAAAGAACAAATATATATATATAAATAATATATTCTGTGAAGGATGAACTGAGATTAAGTTCTGTTAAGAGGGAGCTGTCGATACATTCATGTATGAAGATCAGAAAAAAAGAGACATAAAAACCTGACTGAGCTCAAACTCAATTGTACACACTGTGTGCTGTATCCATAAGTAAATATAATGTAAAAGGACCTAGTGATCTGACATATATAGTAATGTAGAAAATAGCTTTATTTAACACAATATCTATCTAATAAAATCATAATTGGCCAATTATTAAAAAACACACACCAGTCTAATTACAACAGCCCTGATTTGCTTTCAGGCCTTTGATTATAAGGGCTATTTACACCTGCACACACTCTGCTGGTCTCTGGCATTACCTGAACACTGGGTTAACTCTTTTACTACCAGGACCTAAAAAGTGCCCGCAGATTCGGATTTCATTTCTCCCTCTCCTATAAGCTTATGGTCACTTCAATGGCCATAAGCTTATATCAGAATTGTTTAATAAAGAGAAAAACACATGTGGGAGAGACGCATGCGCTGCACACCCCGAAACAATAATGTTAAAAAATGGACAGTTTCCCCGGTGGGGCTTTGGACAGCAATATCTTGATTTTCAGAAATAATAAAAAATGTATAACCAGTAAGTGCTTTTATTGAACCATGAACAATTGTAATGTTATAATAATTCAATTGGCATTACAACATAGAGCGCTGGCCAAGTAGTACAATACATATTCCACAATATAAAGTCGACACATCTTTACACAAAATTATATACAGTCATACATTTCCGGGCTGTTGACGGTATAAATCCCCGACGCGTTTCGACCTGTGTACGGTCATCATCAGGGGGATAGTTGGTTCTATAAAATACATTGAATATCTTCAAAATTTAAGAACATGTCATCATAAATCTCATTATAAGGTTAAAAGTGGTAGTATATTTACCGCTGAAAAGTAGAGGGAATAATCCTTTGGCCAGTAAAAGCCGTAAATGGATCCGGGGGGCCCCCATATTCGTCCCTGTCTCCCCAGAGCGCATGAGTCCAGCCCAAGGGGCTTACAAGGAGCCACATAGACGCCCTCCAGGGGAAGGAGAAGTCAGCACCTGCGACAAATACCCAATAAGTCAAAATGATTCTCAGCACATTGGCAAAAGTATGAAGTGTATGGGCTAACTGCAATCCTAGTGATCAATATATATTGATCTGGTGTCCTAAGGTTTCATGATTGTAATTAATTATATAGAAAGTGGCACAACCATAAAAGAAATGGTTGTATAGTTATAGGGTTGTTTGAGTGGTGTGGTGTGTAAACACAGGTGAGTGGGAAGTGATATGTGGTACTAGGAATATGAAAAACCCTTTGAGTGATAAAGTAAAATTAAATGGATGGCCAGCACAATGCTGACTACAGTGCCATGTCCAGGTGAATGAAATGAGTGTATGGTGTCAGCCAACACATGGTGGAATAAAAGTGAAAAACAAGTCAAAAGGAGAGTGTGTGAATGAATAAAACCAAATAAAACAATCAAAAACATGTGTGGAAGATCTAAACTGATTATAGGAATAGGAGTATGAGTGTAGTGTTGTAATATTAGAGTAGTAAGGGTATATGTATGGTATAATAATTTACCTTGTGCCACAGTGTGGCTGATGTAGTAAAGTTTGACTTGTATGAACCAAATTGCAATGGAGCAAAAAAGGTAAAAAGCTGGAGCCAAAAAAAGGATTTGTGCAGTGCCATCCATTACGGTCTGCATGGAGTCATAGTAAGACTCACAGGCAGCCGATCATGGATATATGCCTAAAGTAGGCAATTATTTGAGTAGGCACAGGTGCTGATCTCCTCCCCCCCAGAGTGAGCAGCCCACATGTGGCTCCCCCGGCATCCCTGTAGGCAAAAAAAAACAAAAAAACAAAAAACAAAACAAAAAAAAACCCCCCGGCAGCTGCCGTCAACTCCGCCGCAAACCGCGGGATGTCGCGGCGCCGTGCACATGCCAAAGTAACTCGCACATGCGCACCTCGCCGCGGCTCATCCGGAGGTGATCAAGGGATGCCGCCGGCAGAGTGAAGCTCACGTAGGCGGACGATGAATAAAAACGTCCGTCAATCAGAGCATGGGGGGGAGAGCTCAGATCCTGCATCACCCCCACATTCTCACCCTGCCGGGAAGCCTTCAATTGGACCAGGACTCACCTCCATGAAGCCGACAGGGGCGGCAGAGGTCCACCATGATCCATGACGGCCATAATCTAAAGTGCATATGTAAATGCAGTGGGCACTAAATTGTAGATGATGAGGTAATCATTGAATTTATGCAGGAGCTGAGTGATAGCTCACTGACCCAAGATCCTAACATGTATATTTACAGAGCAGGTGTTAGTTAAACATCTGATCTACTGCAATACAGGAGTCTAAAATAGATCTATCCTGATGCATGAGGTGGGGAAAGATACAGTTACGATCTACTCCCCCATTTTGGGGGGCGTTTCCTCCGCAAGAGGCAAACAAAGTGTCACCCCCCAAAATGCGTATCGTATCAAAAGAGGTTTTAGACATGTGAGGGTTTGAAGGGCCGTGTGAGCAACACAAAGCTCCTCTCATGTGTCATAGGGGGGAAGGGGTGTTTAACCACCCAAAATTCAGTAATAAAGAGAAAAACACATGTGGGAGAGACGCATGCGCTGCACACCCCGAAACAATAATGTTAAAAAATGGACAGTTTCCCCGGTGGGGCTTTGGACAGCAATATCTTGATATTCAGAAATAATAAAAAATGTATAACCAGTAAGTGCTTTTATTGAACCATGAACAATTGTAATGTTATAATAATTCAATTGGCATTACAACATAGAGCGCTGGCCAAGTAGTACAATACATATTCCACAATATAAAGTCGACACATCTTTACACAAAATTATATACAGTCATACATTTCCGGGCTGTTGACGGTATAAATCCCCGACGCGTTTCGACCTGTGTACGGTCATCATCAGGGGGATAGTTGGTTCTATAAAATAGCAGACTCCGCTAAACAATTCTATAACTCTGATCATCGAATTAAAACCCGCTGATCAGAGTTATTAACCTCTAACGTGACAGCCCCCCACCCCTGCTGCCGCTTCCCTGCCCCCTGCTTCTCTAGATCCCGCCACTAAATTTCATCCCAAACTGCGCCCCCACTCTCCTTTCATATCCCCTTTACCCCCTTCCTCCCCCCAGCACTGATTACTCCCCTTCCACCCAATCTGACCCCCCCAAACTCGATCCCCCCAGTTACCATCATTAGCCGGCAACCCTCCTCTGCCACTCCAGGTGGCTTCAGGTGCTACTTGGGGGAGATCCAGATGTGTCCCCCCTGCCAGTCAGATCACCCCCCATACTGCCGCACACCCTCAATCCATGGCCACTCTGGGCGGCATCTCTCCCCTTCCACCACCTGTAGCTTGTCCCTGCACTGATCTCCTCGCTCTGTCAGGCTGGGTAGCACGGTGAGGGGGGGGTGTAGTTGGGACTTAGGTGCTTGATACACATGTGTTTACTAAGCCCCCCTGTAGTACAGTGGATATAGGCAGTGATCGCTCTTATATCCGCTGACAGCTGATACATAGTAAACGGCAGTGTTACTATGTATTAAACCGTCATTTTATGAATGAATGGAATCTATACAGATTCCTCATTCAAGTAAAGTGCCGCAGAGAAAAGGAACTATCTTCAGTCCCTTTCTCTGTATCAAAAAAAGAGATATGGGGGTCTGTTTAGTTCTCTAAAATCTCACCAAAGACCCCCCCAAAAAAAAATGATAAAGAAATTTTAAAAATAACTAAAAAAATGTAAAAAGTACATTAAAAAAAAACAAAAAAACACAAACATAGTAAGACCCCCAGGTCCACCCACACTCACTCCCCCACGATGACGCCCCCCCACCCCTCCACAACTTTTTCGGCTTCTCCTCCCAGACAACCCGATCTGTCCTGATTGGTCAGGAGGAGAAGCTGGAAGACAATAGCGAATATAAGTTCACAATTGTCATAAGTTGTTGGGTTCGGGGTGCAATGCTCTGCTCCCCAAGCCCAATCTTTTTCAAGCCAATTAGAGCCTCAGGTTCTAATCATGTGGCTTAAAAAAACACATACAAACATATGAGTCTGACACCCTGCAGGGGGGGTGATTCCCCTGGGCCCCTAATGGATCGGCCACTCCTGGAAAGACCCCTTGCACATGGTGCGGACTCTGTCAAGCAGATCCTCCTGCTCAGCAGGCGATCTGTCTGCTGATCCCCACTGGGCAGGTGAATGACAGATCCGTGTCCACTCTGCTAATGCAGAGTGGGCACAGACCCAGCCCACAGTTCTAAATGGGGCAGACGGGTGGAAACAGACCATTTCCATCGGATACCATATGATCTGCTAGATGGATGGGGTATGGAATCACCATCTGTTTGTTTCTAGCGGACTGGATCGGATGCAGGTGGGTGTCAATGGACCCACCTGAAAAGTGGACAGGGAGACCCGATTGGTCTGCTTGTGTGAAAGGGGCCTAAGGCGTTCACATAAGGCAGACACAGCATACCTTTACAGGGACGCACAAGTGTTCCGTGCATCTCTGTGCAGACAGTCCTATTGATGTCAATTGGGATGTAGCAACTGCTCAAACAGAGCTGCTGCTCCCAATTTTATATCCATGTAGGTCCGCATGCATGTCCCTGAGCTCACACTGTCTGCATTCAGGGTCATATATCCATATCCACACGAATGTCAGATTGGGAACAGCTATACCTGTGCAGCCGTTGCATCCCAATTGACATGAATGGGACTGCCTGTACGGGGATGCACGGAACACCTGTGCATCCCTGTGCAGGTAATAATGGCCCTCCATGGGCATACACTTTAGTATGCTGCATGTGAACAATGCTTTAGTAGCAATTTAGCAGGAATTTTGTACATTAAGTTGTGTTTATGTGCACTATTAAAGGGGTTGTAAACCCCTTGTGTTTTTTCACCATAAAGCATCCTATGCATTAAGGTGAAAAAACACCTGGCAGTCACCGACCCACCAGCACCCCCATTTTACTTACCTGAGCCCCTTTATCTCCTCGGCAGGGACGCGCTGTTTCATTCTCCACGGGGTCCCCGATTTTAATTAGATAGATTAAGAGCAGCGCAGCCATTGGCTCACGCTGCTGTCAATCAAATCCAATGACGCGGGTGTCGAGGGGCGGGGCCGAGTGTCTGTGGACGCAAATGCTGGACTCGGGAGCACGGCTGCAAGGTAACCCCCTCGAGAGAGCGCTTCTCCTAGGGGGTTATCTGATGCGGGGAGGAGCCGCGAGAGCCCAGGGGACCCCAGAAGAGGATGTTCGGGCCCACTCTGTGCAAAACGAGCTGCACAGTGGAGGTAAGTATGATATGTTTGTTATTTTTTAAAAATAAAAATAATCCTTTACAATTACTTTAATGATTTTAGTGTTTTTTTTTTTTTAAAATAGCGATATGATGAACATTTGCGCAATTATTGAGGGGCCCAAAAAATCAGTAGCATTTTTTTGTATTCTACAGGTCATGTGCTTTCAGAATATGTCTAGTTTGAGGGGTCTTTTCAAATTCTGAAAGGTGAAAAATGGTAACCTCCGGGTTTTGTGAGTAAATTGTTTTTATTTACAGTTTTGCATACCTTCAGTTTTCACCATTTCAGCAAAAGGTGCAATTTAAAGCATACAAATATTTGATATTTATTAACTCAATACAGTTTTAACTTTTAAATTTACTAGGAATTTAGCAGGAATTTTGTACATTTTGCCATGTATGAATCCACTGTTGATTTTAGTGTATTTTTAGCAAAAATATTGTTTTGATAAACATTTGCGCAAATACAGCAGGGCCTAAAAAATCAGTAGCTGTAAGTGAGAAATGAAAACCTCCAGATTTTTTGAGAAATTTGTTGGGTACGTTACATTTTCACCATTTTGCAAAAAGTCGCAATTTAAAATTTACAAATATTTGTTATTTATTAACTCAACACAGGATAAGCTTTTATATTTACCAGAAATTTTGGAGGAAGTTTGTAAAATTGTTTGTTTTTATCTGCTAATAATGGTTTTAGTGTATTTTTAGCGACAATATTGAATTGATAAACATTTGCGCAAATACCCCAGGGCCTAAGAAATCAGTAGTACCTTCTTTTTATTCTAGGAGTCATATACTTTCAGAAAATATATGGTTTGGGGGTCTTTCACAAATTCTGAAAGCTGTTAGGGAAAAATGAAAACCTTCAGATTTTTTGAGAAATTTGGATAATTACTTTTTTACGTATGTACGATTTTCACCATTTTGCAAAAAGGCGCAATGTAAAAATTGAATTTTTTTGTCATTAACTCCATACAGGTTAAGATTTTATATTTAGTAGGGATTTAGCAGGAATTTTTCAAACTTAGCTGTGTTTTTATCTGCTATAAATGGTTTTAGTGTATTTTTTGCAAAAATATTGGTTTGATAAACATTTGCGCACATACTGTGGGGTCTAAAAAATCAGTAGCACCTTCTTTTTATTCTAGAGGTCATATGTTTCAGAAAATATATGGTTTTGAAGGTCTTTCACAAATTCTGAAGGCTGTAAGGGAAAAATGAAAACCTTCAGATTTTTTGAGAAATTTGGATATTTATAATTTTGCGTCTGTTCAATTTTCACCATTTCGCAAAAACACGCAATTTAAAAGTTACAAATATTTGTTATTTATTAACTAAACACAGGTTAAGCTTTTATATTTAGTAGGAATTTTGTAAAATTTCCTGTGTATTTATCTGCTAATCATGATTTTAGTGGACGTTTAGCAAAAATATATTGTTTTGATAAACATTTGCGCAAATATCATGGGACCTTACAAATCAGTAATACCTTATTTTTATTCTACTGGTCATGTGCTTTCAGAAAATATATGGTTTGGGGGGGTCTTTTACAAACTCTGAAAGCTATAAGTGAAAAATAATAAAGCAAATGAAAAATTGCAAAAATGGTCTTATTCACCTATTCTCACATAGTGGTAGGGCTTTGCATTGTCACAATGCTATTACATGCTAACATGGAAATAATTGTAACATTCATTTCCACCTGCCCTGTATCTTATTGGGAAGGTAAAAGGACACTCTGAAACTGGCCTAAATAAAATATATTAAAAGTTGTTCTGTTTTGTATGGAGAGAATAGTTAATTGTTATGACCCTTTTAGGTTTTTAGTTTTTTTTACATGTGTGGCCCATTAGGGAGATTTCTCTTCACTTCCTGTCCTGTAGGTACAGAATGAAGTTAATGGAAATCTCTATAAAGTGAGGGAAATGCCTTCTTAGACAGCTGTCACCTGAACAAGTGTCCAGTTAGACAACAGGAATTGGCCCTTATCTCCTACCAGTTGAACATACCTGGGTTTAGTTCGGGAAGGGTTCGGCAAATTTTACTTTAGTCCAGATGCTAAATCCAAAATCCATTAAAGTCCATGGGAGCTGAACCTGACATTCAAATAGAAAGAAAAATACTGTCTAAAATCGACAGTAAATTACAACTCCAGATTGCTTACTGCCAGGAAACAAACTTGTCCCAATGTTAATCAGGGCAAGGGCCTCTTCCCCATTAATGATTATAGGGTACAAAGCAGCCCTATTCATTCAGAAAAATTGAAAAATACAAAAACTAAAAAGTCCTATGATGCAAAACCATCATCAATCACATCATACAGCAATGCAGATGCTTATCAACTATGATAAACAACACTCACCAAAAGAAAAAAAACAGCCAACATGCCTGGTTACATCACTGACTTAACACAAATGACAACTTCGGTTCCTGCAGCAGAATGTAAAAAAGAGGGAAGGGTATCCTGTAAGTAAGTCTATTTATTTTCTAACTGTTTACTTTGTTTCATGAATGAGTGAGGTTACTAGATGCTCCTTACTCATTCACATAGGGGGTCAGCATCTGGAGGCCCCCTATTTTTTAAATCCTGTCATCCCGCCAAAACCCAGAGCCACTGGGTCAGGGTGGTGGGGAGGATAACTTTACCTTCATTAACATAAAAAAGTTTTTCTAAAAAGTGCAGTGCTATAAAAAAAATAAACCCTGTTCAAAATATTTTCTTAATCATAGTTCATTATTAAACTATACTACAATGTACTGTATGTAATTCAATATATCACCGATGCCAATGATTCATATATACAGGTGATACCTAATCTGAACATAATGAATATATGAAAAAAATCCATTAAATTTAGTAGATACTGTATGTGCAGAAAAAATCAATAATCCAAATCTATTTATATCCAAAAAAACTAATATTGTGTGCAAAAAATCCAAATCAACCACAATTTTCCTGTGCAACTCCACACTCTTTAACCATTACACCTGAACACACCTCATGGTTATAGATGTGCTCTCACCTCTTTAGATGGACCTCTTACGTTATATGAGATCTTAAAGTGGTTTTGGTCTTAAAATGTTTTGTTCCCCACAATCTCCCAAACAGACTTTTGCTCATTCTAAACTGGGGCATACTCACTGATACACATGCTGTGCTTCAGCACCCCTTCTCCCAGCATGATGACGTCACAACGGAAATCTGCCTTATGCTTTGCATCTTCTTGAACTTGGTCAGAGGTTAGGATTCTGCCCAAGCCATCTCGCTCAAGAATCCAACCCCTGTCCTATTTCTTAGAGATGTTTTGCCAGGGAGATCCCTAGTCCACAACAACCAGCTCCCACCTCCCTTCTGTCATGTCATAGCCCTCTCATGTAACTTCTGGGAATATCTCATTCCTGTTTGTTCTGACCAAGCTCCTCAACCACTCCCCTGTCCTTCCTCAGCAGCGACATCATTGATTTATGTGCACTGCTCCCAGGGAAAGAATACATTTAGACACCTCCTCCACCTTGCACATTTGACACTGAGATTTGCTTTCTTTGTTTTTTTCCGTTATTTTCAAAAGTTTATATTTTTGCTCTGTCAAGTAATCAGATATACTGTTTGAGCTGGTGGGTAACTGGCTTAGCTATTCCTGTTGTTGGTTCAAACAGGGACTGTGCTCACTGAAGAGAGCAGTAAAAAAACATTTAGATATGACCACCTAAACAGTAAAAGCAGATGCCAGTGTAAAATGGGTCGAATGGAGGACTGCAGTCAAATAACCTTTTACTGACATGAATGTAAACAGAATAGAGCCAGAATGAAAGAAATGCTGTGCAGACATAATATATTGTCTTAACTGCTGTCATTGGCTATGCTATGTGTGAACTCCAGATGGTTGATTTACTAAAAGCAAATATTCTGTTGACTTTTCAAGGGAATTTCCCCTTCATTGACCTTTATCATCCAATCATTTTAAAGCAAATTTACTTTTTTTTAAATTTTCTTTGCATGTGATTGGGTATTCTAACAAAGTGAATTTTCACCACATTCACTAAACTAAAGGAAAATTCCCTTTCAAAATGTATAGCCTATTTTCATTTATATAGAATCCCCATGAATCTGCACAGCTAACAATGTATACAATGTGGTGGATTTACTAAAGGCAAATAGACTGTGCATATGCAACATATTGGGACTTTAAATTAAGCATGTTTAATGTGACCAGCAAACGAATCAATACAAAAAATATATATGTATTTTTTTATCTGGACGGTAAAAAAAGTCTCATATTGAATACAGCAATTAAAGCATGACTTGAGTGATACCTCTGCGTCTGCTGGGTCTGATGACACATCACTTCGAAGACCTTTTGGATGTCTACACAGGGAAGGCATTTACAGGTAGATGAAATGCAAATATGTTTAATCCACATTTATTCTTATGGGAAGATTGTTGTTGAGATGAAGTCTAGTGAAAGGGGTCTAAAAAATTTGGTTCAGTCAAATAAAATATTCTAAAAACTAAACTAAACTAAAATACTGCTTATGTTCACTTACCTAAAACCAAAGATACCTTTAATTGGAGTTGCATATGTTGGAAAAAATCAATCATATATTATGGGGGGAGTGGGAAATGAAATCAGACTTTCTCAGTGCCTGCCTTATCTTAGTGGACCCTTTAACAATATGACAACGATAAATTAGGGCCTATAAATGTGGGTATTAGATGCTAGCTTACTGCTTAAATGGCAAAATGTTTTTATAATTTAGTTCAATTGCAATGTAGTGCATGTTCACTTTTAAAGCAAATTTTCACTTTTAATAGCGAATTCTCAACTCTCATAACGAATGAGGTAATACAAAGTGAATCTTAAATTTGTTGCAAAAAAGAAGAAAAAAACAGATTTTAGGATTTATGCTTAGGTTCTGATAGAATACTTAATGTTTACCCTTTTTGCGGGTTTTGCTATGTAAAACATGAAAAAATAAGTGCCTATACTATTTAAAAGGTTCCCTGCCCCCCCCATTTGCAAATACAATAGCGCTGCGGGCCGACTGGGAGAATCAAGCAATTTCAAGTCATCTATGGGCTGCTTAACTAAGCCAAGACATACAATCGAGGCTGGAATTTAACACATTTTGGTTACAGAAAGTGACATATACAGTAGTTTTTGAGCGCAAGGAGAGAGGAGAATTTTCAATAAGGAAGTGATTGCTCAGGGCTCCAACAAAATGGCAACCTTCATCAAGAAGAAAACAGGAGCAATGCTGTAAGCAATTTACAGCACACACTAATTTTGATAGCGTGAATATTAATGTGGAATGTATGTTCTTTTGTTAATGAACAATAGTTGTTATCAAACTGTTATGAGTGAAGTTCCACTTTAGGAACTTCCAATGTTGATCCATTCTCTCAATAACTGGTTAGTTAGCACAGAACAAATGTACATGCAATTTTAGTGGATGAATAGCTATGTTTTTTTTTTTTAAATATAAATACACCCCTTAGTGACCTGTGAAAAGTAGTTCGAAAGAATGCAGAATATTCTGCATTCACAGATATGCAATATAACAAGAGCCATGACAAAAACAAGAATAAACACTGCTCTACTACCCAGGCCCAACTTCCGCCAAAATGTCAACCAATCTACACAAAATCAGATGGCAGTCATCTCCTGCTTGTAGGTACCTGAAAAGATGTAAAATGTTTTATTTTATGTTAATAAGTAGGAAAAATTCTAAAGAAAACATCCATTATCAGGAGACAATACAAAGAGATACAACTCATAAAACAACAGTTCTCTGGTGTTTTGTCTTGTTGATTACTTGCAGCACACCCAAGTCGTTAGCTAATCAGCACAAAGAGCTGACTGGAATGTCATTACTTAAGTATAATCTCTGAAGGCTCTAGAGGTGTGGGCTTTAATGCAGTCTGACTGGAAGCTTTACACAGTGAGAAGGAAGAGATATTTAAACAAGGCTTGTAAAAGCACATACACTATGTGGTCACAGTCACAAAGACTTTTTTTTTGCCACAGGCAGATGATGCTCTGAATGAATGGGACCCTAAGGAAGATTGCCACAGGCCTAGACTGGAAAATAAATCCTTTTTTCTGAATTAAGCTTTTATTGGTCTATTCAGCAAAAACAAACTCAAGAGAGCTCAAAATGCAGTCCTATGCCCAAGCATGAACAGGAGGATTTTTGTTGTCAGGGAAAATAATAGGTTACATAGCAAATAGCTGTCTTAATAACTATTTCAAAGATCAAACCTGTCATTCAGTGTGTTTGGATTTTTATTCCCACAGAATATGCAAGGTTTTCCTACTTCAAGATATATTGTATGTTTGATTTTTACCAGAACATCAAAAACTTATCTAAACTTAGTGGTCCTTTATTTATTTATTTTTATGTTATTTTATGTGTCTAGCAGTTAACTAGAATTAAAAGAAACAAAATATCAAGTTATTTTACTGTGTTTACAGGCCCCTTCCACACAAGCTTTCAGATCAGGTCTGCCTGTCAATTTTTTAGGTGGACTTGATCAGAAGCTCAATGCAGGTCAATAGGAAGGCAAATGAAAACAGATTTGTAGCTCATTTACATCCACCTTCCTTCTAGTCCATCCAAGTCTGGAAACAAAGCAGAAAAAGACTGCATCAACAACCAATAGACAGTCCATTTACTTCCACTACAATCCACTGTTAAAATGTGGGCTAATAACTGAATGGGCAGCAATGTCACAATGTATAAATTCAATTTTTGCATTTAATAGGGAAGAGCGCCTACATTCGAACAGTTATATTACCAGATAAAAGTACCATCATCCCAAATATCTAATACAAAGGGAGGCAGGGAGTAGGGAACGGCCGCAGTTGGCTGCTTCTGTCGGCAGATATCCCAACCCCCCACACACGAGGAGAAACAAAGGGGGACTATTACGGTACTGAAGGTAGTTGGGTATTTATATAAGAAAGGGTGAAAAGAAGAAAGGTAGTATGATAAAAATTACATTTTAATAAGAAACAATTTTAAAAAATATTACAATGTCACATACAGTTGTAATTTAAAGAAAAGGCAGTATATACAACCATACGAATTGCACCCAGTAATAACAGAGGGTACACATATGACTTGGATTCTCGACCGGTTTTGCGGTATTCACTGCTTCCTCAGGAGAGTAAAGTCTATAATGTAGCATAGAAAACATGTAATGAATACACACAAATCCACAGATGCATGAAGATTTTTTGAGGTTGCAGCAAGATCATTAAATAATGCATTAAACAATTATGTACAAGTTAGATATAGAAAGGTCAGGCTCACCCGTTCAGGAATTCTCTGTGGGTATGTGGAGCCCCATACAATTCCCCCTGCGACGAACACAGGGGATAACAAACAGCCTCTGGTAAATAAAATGTTTGAATCGTTGATTTGCATAGGTCACTAAACCACAAAAAAGAGAAAAGTTGCAATATAGGGGTGCCGGTGAAGTAGCTCTGAGATTTAGAAACCAGTGTGCAAAAGAATGATGAATATTGAAAATAGTGATGGGAGGGAGATAGCGGGGAGGTGAGGGAAGGATCAGGAAAGGGGGGGGAAGGGGGGAAAAAGGGGGAGGAGAAGTGGGAAGGGGGGGGAGGGGGAGGATGGGAAGGGGAGAAAGGGGGGGGGAGGGGGGGAAAAAGAGGGGGAAGAAGGGGGGGAAAGGGGGGGAAAGAGGGGGAAAGAAGGGGAAAAAAGGGGAGAGGGGGGAGGAAAAAAGGGGGGGGAAGGAGGAGGGGGGAAAGGAGGGGGGGGGAAAGGAGGGAGGGGAAGGGGCAGGGGAGGAAGGAAGGAACTGTGAGGATCAGTAAAGTAAGCGAGACCTGGTACTTCCATCAGTGTGGAAAGTAGGTCAAACTTAAAAGAAACTGCACACAGGTGTTTAGAGCTGACACTTACCCCTACAGCATTGATCAGTGGAAGAGCGAATAGATTGAAGTAAAAGAGGACAATATAATGATACGGATCGTAATATGAAACGGTTTAAAAGAGCCAAGCGCCCTTGGGTTAACAATGAAAGCCCCCCAGGGCTGGAGCCAGTGATGTATGCAGAGGAAGTGATCACCGCAGCAACTGCAATTAAAGTTTAATAAAATTACACTCCGCAGTGGTAAAAGGGGGGATTTGCCCACAAAATAGACGGGGACAGCAGAGGTAACACACTGGGGTAAGGATACCAAGGCATAGGTGATATAGATAGGTAATAACTACCAAAGAATATCAGAGTAAAAGATTTTGGTCCCCAATGAGGGAAATAAGATTATAAGGTAACAATAGATAAACAGGCATGAACGCTGCAGGCAGCCCTGCATGGGGAGGCAGTAATGAACAGATCCGGCATGAACTGAAGGAGAAGCACACAGGGAAAGACCGACCAGGAACGGAGGAGAGGGAGGGGGGAGTGGGGGGAGAGGGGGGAAGCGAGACTTACCCAGAGTGATAATCCTCAGATAGCGCGGCATCGAGAGGCTGTAGGCTCATACAGCGGCTGTGTCTGGCCGCTATAAGAGCACCCAAACCCGGAAGTCAGGGACAGCATGGCAGAGGCGGTCCCTGACGTCACCGGGTCTGCTCGCCCGCACTGCGCAGGTGCACGGTATGTGCTACTGCGCAAGCGCGCACTCCTGTCAAAGAGAATCAAGTTCCCAAGGAGACGCAAGCAGCCCCGAGGGCTGCCAGGGTGTGCATGTGTCCGCCGCACAAGAGAAGGATCGGGGCAGAGCACAACCAACAGAGTCTGATAACGGGGGAGGGAGCCTGGCCTTGAACAGCAATACAGATAACAGCATTGTACAACATAATGAAATGAAAAAGGAAATAGTACATTGGTTGTATGTAAAGTTATAATATAAGGGTATCAGCCACCCACAACTTTTGAGGATAGACCTTAGGCAGACAGGGCCAAATCACTGAAACTAGAACCCAAGATGACAAAAATGAAGGGGAAGGAAGGGATGGGGGGGGGGGGGGGGAGGAGGAATGGGGAGAAGGGGAAGGAGGGGGAAAATGGAAGAGAAGGAGGGGAATGGGAGGAAAACAAGGGGAGGGAAAGGGGGGAAGGGAGGGAAAAACAAGGGGGGGAGGGGGGAAAGAGGAAGGGGGGGGGAAAGGGGAGGAGGAAAGGGTGGGTAAGGAGGGGGGGAAGGGGGGGGACAAGAACAAGGATGGAAGATTGGGGGAGGAGAAAAGGGCGAGGGGGGAGGGAAAGGGAAAGGGAAAGGGGGGGAGGGGGACAAGGGGAAGGGGGGAGGGGAGGGGGGAAGGAGGGGAGGGGAGGAGGGGGGGAAAAAGGGGAAGGGAGAACAGTAAGACAAGATTATCATAAGGAAGGCCCTATAGGACACCGACTCATTTAGGCCAGGCGGGATGGTGGCGTTGAGTCACTCGATCCAGAGGGATTCCCTCTGGAGTATCGAGCGATCCCAATCGCCACCCCTGGGCCTGGGTTGAACCACCTGTAGTACCAGAAATTTGACCACGGAATTGTCGAATCTATGGTAGAGTCCGATATGTCGGCCGATAGTAGTCAATTTACCGTTTTCTGAGTCGTAGAGGTGGTCACCGATTCTCTGCCTAAGTTCCCTAATAGTTTTGCCCACATAGAAGGCTTTGCATACACACTTCATGAGATAGATAACCCCCTTTGTAGCACAGTTAGCAAAGGTCAGTGGAACCAGAATTTCCCCATTGGGTAAGGCCACAGTTCTGCTTTCGTGGACCCAAGGGCACCGGGGGCATTCCCCACATTGAAATGTGCCGTTGGGGCCACTCCTCACAGGTTTGGTGGGATAATAATGGCTGGCAGTTAGTTGATCACGTAGTGATCGAGCTCTGCGGAAGACCACTTCCGGTGTGTGTCTAATGTATTTAGTCAATGTATGATGTTCAGCCAAGAGGTGCCAATGTTTGGCTAGGATGTTGCGGAGTACGTGGTGGTGTGCAGAGTAGGTGGTAATAAATCTTACAGTTTCTGTGGGAGAGACGGTTTCCTATCTTTGAAAAGGAGAGAAGTCCGTGAACGTGACAAGGACTTATTATACGCTTTGCGCAGGGTGGTGGAGGAGTAACCTCGTCGTAGAAGGCGGTCGCGCAATGCTTTGGCCTGGCGTTTGAAGTCGCTGTCGTGTGTGCAATTCCTGCGTAGTCGTAGGTATTGGGCATAAGGTATACTCTGTACCAAGGAGTTTGGGTGGGCACTCGTGGCAAACAATAAAGTGTTCCCTGCAGTGGGTTTTCTGTAGAGGTCCGTTCCTAAGGTGCCATCTGGTTGTTTGATGATTAATAGATCTAAGAAGGGGATTTGCTCCGTCTCGATTTTAAAAGTAAATTTGAGATTTAGATCGTTGTTATCAAGTTGACGTAGGAATTGTAAAAGTTTTTCCCTAGGACCCGACCAAACCATAAACAGGTCATCAATAAAACGATACCATAAAAGGATATCGTTTAGAAACTCCGTGTATTGGTCATGAGCGTGAATCTTTCGCTCCCAGCCACCTAGATATAAGTTTGCATATGCTGGGGCGCAAGACGTCCCCATTGCAACACCCTGTATTTGTAAAAATAATTGATCATTAAAGGTAAAGTAGTTCTTGGTTAAAATAAAGTACAGTAGTGTCAATACAAACTGGTTCAGGGGCCAGGTCATTGTATCTTGTTCAGCTAAGAAGGATCCAGCCGTCCGTACGCCCTGCTCGTGGGGGATACTAGAGTAAAGGGCCTCAATATCAACAGCCACGAGCAGGGCGTCCGGAGGGATCTGGATACCCTCAAGATGCTGCAACAGGTCGGTGGTGTCTCTAATGTAGGACGGGAGGCTGCGGACATGGGGCATTAGAAAAGCGTCAACAAATTTACTCGCGTTGTCTGTTAAAGAGCCTATCCCCGACACTATAGGTCTTCCGGGAGGGCGATGCACATCTTTATGAGTCTTGGGTAAGGAATAGAAGGTAGGGGTGCGGGGAAATTTGGGGACCAGGAACTCCAAGGTATCTTAGTCAATGAGGCCTGAGAGATAGGCCTCAGTGCAAAGAGCCTGGAGTTCTTGTGCAAAGGACGATACGTGTGTGGCGGAAATAGGTCTATACCAGTGTTTGTTGTTCAAAATGGCAAGGCACATAGATTGGTATTGATAGTTGGTCATGAGGACAATATTCCCACCCTTGTCTGATTGCTTGATCACGATATTGAGACGTTGCTGCAAGGACCGAAGAGCTCGAATTTGACTAGGGTCAAGGTTTGGGGAAAAGTCGGGCCATTTTTGTTTCTTAAGGTCACTGATTGTAGCTCGCAAAAAGGCCCATATCTCGGGGCAAGTATTAAGATCGGGGAACCTGCGAGATCGCAGACGGAAGGATTTAGGCAGGGATGTTTGTCTGAAGGCGACCGGAGGATCAAGCCTATTGGGTGCAGGGAGAGCGGATACAGCTGTCCCTGCTGCAGATTCATTTAAGGAGATGTTATCAAGATCCTCGCCATCCTGTGAGGCTGCGGAATCTCCAGTATCTCCCTCGTCGAAAAGGAGCATCAGGTCGCGGAGCGCCCTAATTTCCCACCAAACCTGTGAGGAGTGGCCCCATTGGCACATTTCAATGTGGGGAATGCCCCCGGTGCCCTTGGGTCCACGAAAGGAGAACTGTGGTCTTACCCAATGGGGAAATTCTGGTTCCACGGACCTTTGCTAACTGTGCTACAAAGGGGGTTATCTATCTCATGAAGTGTGTATGCAAAGCCTTCTATGTGGGCAAAACTATTAGGGAACTTAGGCAGAGAATCGGTGACCATCTCTACGACTCAGAAAACGGTAAATTGACTACTATCGGCCGACATATCGGACTCTACCATAGATTCGACAATTCCGTGGTCAAATTTCTGGTACTAGAGGTGGTTCAACCCAGTCCCAGGGGTGGCGATTGGGATCGCTCGATACTCCAGAGGGAATCCCTCTGGATCGAGCGACTCAACGCCACCATCCCGCCTGGCCTAAATGAGTCGGTGTCCTATAGGGCCTTCCTATGAGATCTTGTCTTACTGTTCTCCCTTCCCCTTTTTCCCCCCTCCTCCCTCCCCCTCCTTCCCCCCCTCCCCTCCCCCCTTCCCCCTTGTCCCCCTCCCCCCCTTCCCCTTCCCCTTTCCCTCCCCCCCCCCGCCTTTTCTCCTCCCCCAATCTTCCATCCTTGTTCTTGTCCCCCCCCGCCTCCCCCCCTCCTTACCCACCCTTTCCTCCCTCCCCTTTCCCCCCCCCTTCCTCTTTCCCCCCTCTCCCCCCCCCTTGTTTTTCCCTCCCTTCCCCCCCCTTTCCTCCCCTTGTTTTCCTCCCCATTCCCCTCCTTCTCTTCCATTTTCCCCCTCCTTCCCCTTCCTCCCCATTCCTTCCTTTCCCCCCTCCCCCCCCCTTCCCTTCCTTCCCCTTCATTTTTGTCATCTTGGGTTCTAGTATCAGTGATTTGGCCCTGTCTGCCTAAGGTCTATCCTCAAAAGTTGTGGGTGGCTGATACCCTTATATTATAACTTTACATACAACCAATGTACTATTTCCTTTTTCATTTCATTATGTTGTACAATGCTGTTATCTGTATTGCTGTTCAAGGCCAGGCTCCCTCCCCCCGTTATCAGACTCTGTTGGTTGTGCTCTGCCCCGATCCTTCTCTTGTGCGGCGGACACATGCTCGCCCTGGCAGCCCTCGGGCTGCTTGCGTCTCCTTGTTTGGGAACTTGATTCCCTTTGACAGGACCGCGCGCTTGCGCAGTAGCACATACCGTGCACCTGCGCAGTGCGGGCGAGCAGACCCGGTGACGTCAGGGACCGCCTCTGCCATGCTGTCCCTGACTTCCGGGTTGGGGTGCTCTTATAGCGGCCAGACACGGCCGCTGTATGAGCCTACAGCCTCTCGATGCCGCGCTAGCTGAGGATTATCACTCTGGGTAAGTCTCGCTTCCCCCCTCTCCCCCCCTCCCCCCTCCCTCTCCTCCATTCCTGGTCGGTCTTTCCCTGTGTGCTTCTCCTTCAGTTCATGCCGGGTCTGTTCATTACTGCCTCCCCATGCAGGGCTGCCTGCAGCGTTCATGCCTGTTTATCTATTGTTACCTTATAATCTTATTTCCCTCATTGGGGACCAAAATCTTTTACTCTGATATTCTTTGGTAGTTATTACCTATCTATATCACCTATGCCTTGGTATCCCTTACCCCAGTGTGTTACCTCTGCTGTCCCCGTCTATTTTGTGGGCAAATCCCCCCTTTTACCACTGCGGAGTGTAATTTTATTAAACTTTAATTGCAGTTGCTGCGGTGATCACTTCCTCTGCATACATCACTGGCTCCAGCCCTGGGGGGCTTTCATTGTTAACCGTTTCATATTACGATCCGTATCATTATATTGTCCTCTTTTACTTCAATCTATTCGCTCTTCCACTGATCAATGCTGTAGGGGTAAGTGTCAGCTCTAAACACCTGTGTGCAGTTTCTTTTAAGTTTGACCTACTTTCCACACTGATGGAAGTACCAGGTCTCGCTTACTTTACTGATCCTCACAGTTCCTTCCTTCCTCCCCTGCCCCTTCCCCTCCCTCCTCCCCTGCCCCTTCCCCTCCCTCCTCCCCTCCCTCCTCCCCCCCCCTCCTCCTTTCCCCCCCCTTTCCCCCCCCCCCCTCCCCCCTTTTTTCCCCCTTCTTTCCCCCTCTTTCCCCCCCCTTCCCCCCCTCCCCCCTTCTTCCCCCTCTTTTTCCCCCCTCCCCCCCCTTTCTCCCCTTCCCATCCTCCCCCTCCCCCCCCCTCCCCACTTCTCCTCCCCCTTTTTCCCCCCTTCCCCCCCCTTTCCTGATCCTTCCCTCACCTCCCCGCTATCTCCCTCCCATCACTATTTTCAATATTCATCATTCTTTTGCACACTGGTTTCTAAATCTCAGAGCTACTTCACCGGCACCCCTATATTGCACTTTTCTCTTTTTTTGTGGTTTAGTGACCTATACAAATCAATGATTCAAACATTTTATTTACCAGAGGCTGTTTGTTATCCCCTGTGTTCGTCGCAGGGGGAATTGTATGGGGCTCCACATACCCACAGAGAATTCCTGAACGGGTGAGCCTGACCTTTCTATATCTAACTTGTACATAATTGTTTAATGCATTATTTAATGATCTTGCTGCAACCTCAAAAAATCTTCATGCATCTGTGGATTTGTGTGTATTCATTACATGTTTTCTATGCTACATTATAGACTTTACTCTCCTGAGGAAGCGGTGAATACCGCAAAACCGGTCGAGAATCCAAGTCATATGTGTACCCTCTGTTATTACTGGGTGCAATTCGTATGGTTGTATATACTGCCTTTGCTTTAAATTACAACTGTATGTGACATTGTAATATTTTTTAAAATTGTTTCTTATTAAAATGTAATTTTTATCATACTACCTTTCTTCTTTTCACCCTTTCTTATATAAATACCCAACTACCTTCAGTACCGTAATAGTCCCCCTTTGTTTCTCCTCGTGTGTGGGGGGTTGGGATATCTGCCGACAGAAGCAGCCAACTGCGGCCGTTCCCTACTCCCTGCCTCCCTTTGAATTTTTGCATTTAAAGAACAATAGTAAGAGGCAGGCATACTTAGTGTGTGAATTAAATATTGGGTATGAAAGATGCTGCTCTAAGAGAACAAATGAACTTAAAAATTTACTAAACTAAGTGGACTCTTTGCTGATGAGACAATTTGTGTTGATCAAAGAAAATGTTTCCCAACTGAACAACTGCTCACAGAAAGATACCCACAAACAGATATCTACACAGATTATATACCATGCATGTAAAGCGCTGTCCCTTAAGGTGCAAAAAATATATATAAATTAATTAAACCACCAACCCTCTGAAAATAACTCCATCAATCAAACATCCATGATATAATTTTTACATTACATCATAATTAAAAAATATAATTTGTGATGACTATATCATAGATGTTTAATTGTTTGTGATTGTAAAAGCGTTGATAGTAAAATTCAGTGTTTCTGAACTCCAGTCCTCAAGGCGCCCCAACAAGTTTATGTTTTCAGGCTTCCCATTATTTTGCACAGGTTTGATCAGTTTCACTGCCTTAGTAATTACCACAGCCATTTCATCTGAGGGAAATCCTGAAAACATGACCTGTTGGGGCGCCTTGAGGATTGGAGTTGAGAAACACTGGTATAATTAATATATACAGTATATCATTTTGCACTTAAAGGGACAGCGCTTTACATGTATGGTAAATAACTTGAAAATGTGTCAAAATTCATGTGTCCCCAAATAAATAAATGTGAAACGTAACATGTGTAAAAATTGTAATCAATACAAATGTAAACTACAATCAATAAGAAAAGATTGATGTACAGCAGTGTGATCAATATGCAGAACTGATAAATAAACAACAAATTGCACAACCAATCAATAAAAAATGATAAATGATATGTACAAATACATAAGGGGTCCATATAGTAAACTTGGTGTTGAGTTATTCACTGTAAGGTCATCACAGAAGACAAGGGGGTCACTTTTTAGGCTTAATGTACTGTACATGGGATGTTTTACAACCTCTCCTGTACTTTTTAAATTGACAAATAGTAACCATCGTTTAAATATGTCTGTTTTGCTGCTTTTAAATGCCGAGGGTAGCCACGTTTGCGTTTAGAAGCGTTTTTTTTTTTTTTTTTTTAATTGTCAAAACTTAAAAATGCCTGTAAACGGAACACAAGTAAATGTGAGTTAAAGAGTTTACAAGATATTAAAGGTATTTGGCATTTCAATGCCTCTGAACATCCGTTCTGAGTGCATTTTTTTGCTTTCCAGAAAAAAAGCTTCTAAACTCAACTGCCTAGAAACGACTATAAATGACTGTACATGTACTGATAAGATAACATAGAGGAGAGTTCAGGGGCATCTGAAAAAAACACCCAACTGCTCCTAAATGTCCGTTTACCAGCAGCAGTGTACATGAAGCCTAACATCTAGAGGAAAAGAGATTTAATCTCCAAATACGGAGATAGGTTTCTTCACAGTAAGCGCTGTGAAAATGTGAAATAGACTCCCTCCAGAGGTGGTTCTGGCCAGCTCAGTAGATTGCTTTAAAAAAGGTACCCCAGACGACGTCGTCTTATGAAGAAACACTTGTCAGGTGGGCAGGATGTGCTGACGTCATCGCGTTTGACCTCCTGAGCGAACGGGAGTTCGCATGCTGGCCAGCCTATATGCTGCTTTTATCCCTTCGTTTGTAAGTGCAATATTTTTTATCCTTTTATAATAAAAAATTGTATCAGTATTACACTATGGGAAGTTCCCTTTTCTCTATTTCTGGGTAACATCTGATATACAACTGAGTCCTGGTTTGATGCCCTCTGAGTTCTATATCCCAGACCCCCTAGCACAAGACCCTGGCTGGGTGTTTAGCCGCAAGCTGTCCTTTGCTTGCCTTCTGGTAAGCGTGCACTTCTCACGGTGATCAGCACTTAAGGGTGATGGAAGATTGCACATTTAGACCACATCACCATAGTGGATGATTTGGACTTTGTTGTACATTTATATCACATTATCATAGTGGATGTTTTGGACTCTGTTTTTTATTAGTTTCAAATTCACCTTTTGATCAATATCACATTCTTTAAGATCTTCATATATTCAATTATTTTGTCCTTTTTTGATTATTCCTATATTTATGTTTATTTATTTTCACCTTGTATAGCACTGCTTCATTACTAGTGGTCTCACTGTTTAGCGCAGCTATTTTTTCCACATTTAATGTCATATGTATGTATTCTATATATTAGTTGCTGCTCTACATTTATTTTTAGGTTTATTTATTCTGTTAGGAGCGCAGTATTTTCCCCTTTTTTTATCTTTGCTTTAAAAAAGGCCTGGATTCTTTTCTAAATGTACATAGTATAACTGGGTACTAACATATATAGGTAAAGTTGATCAGTAGATACTGTAGTGGCTGACTTTTAATATAAGGACACTTACCTCTCCAGGTATCTCATGACATCGGCACACCTAGCCAAATCGTCCATCTGCTTCGGGTGCAGGCTCTGGCATCCTTACTAAGGCCCCTTTCACACTGGGGCGGTGGGGGCGTTGGCGGTAAAACAGCGCTATTTTTAGCGCTGTTTTGCCGTCGCTTTTGCGGCTGTATTCGGCCGCTAGCGGTGCGGTTTTAACCCCCGCTGGCCGCCGAAAAAGGGTTAAAACCACTCGTACAGCGTGGGTATAGCCGCGGTTCAATGGGCAGGAGCAGTTTAGGAGCGGTGAACACACCGCTCCTTCACCGCTCCAAAGATGCGGCTCGCAGGACTTTTTTTACCGCCCTGCCAGTGCATCGCTTCAGTGTGAAGGCCCTCAGGCTTTCACACTGAACAAACAGCGGAGGCTGTTTAGGGGTGGTTTGCAGGCGGTATTTTTAGCGCAATAACGCCTGCAAACTGCCCCAGTGTGAAAGGGGCCTTAGGAAAACAGTGTTTTCTACTGTGCGTGCACAAGTCACGGTGGGCTTTCTGAATGGTCCTTCTTTCTTCTGGGACCTGTTTGTCTCCCAGAAGGCAGCAGGGGGGAGGAGGAGGGGCCAGAAATTTTGTAGATTGTCGCTATCATTGTGCAGCAATTTTTTCCACAAAGTAGGAGCAGGTACCTGGTTTTGACAGGTATCTGCTCCCCCCAAAAAGTGCCAAATGTGGCAATGGAGCAATGGAGCTTCAAAAATCTGACATAATCATACTGCCAGGGAGGTTAAGAAAGTACCATCACAGGTAAGCAACATATCAACATATAACATATACAGGTAAGCAACATATCATTCCTTTAACAAAGACTTTAGTTTTTTATTTTCGTTACATCACTTTTAAGTGAAGGCTTAGCATGTACAAAGTTAAGCATTTTAAGAAGATTTTGCCTTTAGGTGATTTATTATGATTTATTATTATGCATTTAGGTATGTGAGCTAAAAGGTTTTCACCTGGATGGCGGTAAGATATTTTACTACATGATGCCAACTTACTGTTCAGAGGATAGGAGTAAATACTACGATGCTCTATAATACAAAAATGTCTATCTTCTCTTGTCATAGTGTGGGTATTTTTACAAAAATACTTACAAATATTAATAATAACCTTTAAATTGGAGCCAATTATGTGTTTTAGGTTTTGTGACCTAATAACCTAAATGGGTCTTTACGTTAGGAATAGCTTTCTTTTGCAAAATACATCTGTTTTTTCTTTGCAGAACTATAATACGTCAGATATTGGTAGTAGTGATGCATGACATAGAGATAATCTTTTTTTCCTTATTTGCATTTACTTTTGAAGTATTTTCTGCATAAAGAGATTTACAACACCATTTTTCTCTGTGCACTTTCACTAATAAACCATATGAATTTGCAGATAATCCCATGCATCTCACCTTTAATCCTGTTGCATTAGTTAGCGGTTTCCCAGCTCTCAGAGGGATACATTGACAAACGTCTGTGAACTCACTTGTGTTTATCTTTCTACAGCAACATTTTTGTGACTGAGTCTTTTTCTTTAAAGTAAAAACACGTTTTTATTTTTTTTGGGGGGGGATTTTTTTTGTTTTGTTTTTTGCAATTAGAGACAGTATAAAAGGACATGTCTAGTTTTATTAGTACTATTCATTAACTTGGTTACTGCAACAATTATCGTCATCACCATTTTCAAATAATAATTATGATCATAACTAGAAAAAAAGAACTCACTATTTTAAACATTTTCCTCTTTGTATATTAAGATATTTAGTGATGGCCAGCAGAAAACCATTTCATTTTAGCTCTGGGGTCTTGGTACTGTCAGATATCTGTGTTGTCTGTTGTAGGTGCTGATAAAATTAGCATTCGCTCTTAGGGTTTTAGGATTAAGGTAGTGGCTAAGATCAGAGTGATTAAGGGCGAGGGTGATTAAAGTTCAGGTTTTTAATGTAGGTTAAAGTGAAACCCCAGCTGTGTGACATAAAAATGCCCACCTAACCCCCACCCACAAAGGTCCTGCCCCCCCTGTGTGAACTGGTAATGGGGTACAAATGTACCCCTATCATTTCACAAAAAAAGTGTCAAAAAGGTTAAAAAACGCAAGAGACGGTTTTTGATAAGTCCTTTATTAATATCTTCTTCTTTCATCTTCTTACTTCTGATCTTCCTTTGGTGTTCTTCTTCCTCCATCTTCTTCTTCTCCATCTTCTTCTTCTCCATCCTCTTCTTCCTCCGCTTTTCTCGTCCCGCATCTTCCTCCAGCTTCTTCTCCACTCTGTCCGCACGATCCACCTCAGTGGGAGTCTTCCGCCGTGTGATGCTTCGGTTCTTCTGACACTTCTTATATAACAGAGGGTGGGGCTACCTGGTGACCCTGCCCTCCTCTGACGCACGGAGAAAGCCACAGGGAATTCCCCGTAAAGTCCCCGTGCATCAGAGGAGGGCGGGGTCAGAAGATGGAGGAAGAAGAAGAACACCGAAGGAAGACCAAAAGAAAGAAGATGGAAGAAGAAGCGGAAAGAAGACCTGAAGAGCCTGGTATGGAATTTAGGGGGACCCCCACGCATTTCTATTGAAATTTTGGTACGGGGTTCCCCTGTGGGGAAAATCCATGCCATTTTTATCAATGAGCCTTAATGTGTATTGTCAGACCGACAATTCATATTAGCCACGAGTAGTTTTAAATTACTTTTTTTCCTTTAGAAATGACATTTTGCTGTCAGACTGTTCTAAATACGGGAAACCTGCGCCCCTTTACAGGCATACTATAGACACCCCCCAGGTATGAAATTTAAAGGAATATTACACTTTTATTGTTTCACTTTAAGCATTATTAAAATCACTGCTCCCGAAAAAATGGCTGTTTTTAAAACTTTTTTTTGCATTGATACATGTCCCCTGGGGCAGGACCCAGGTCCCCAAACACTTTTTATGACAATAACTTGCATATTAACCCTTAAAATTAGCACTTTTGATTTCTCCCATAGACAATTCACTATAGCCGACACTGCTATTACCTCATGACTTTTTTTTCCCTTTAGAAATGTAATTTTGCTCCTGAAAAATGGACGTTTTTAAAACTTTTTTTGCATTGATACATGTCCCCTGGGGCAAAACCCAGGTTCCTAAACACTTTTTATGACAATAACTTGTATATTAACCCTTAAAATTAGCACTTTTGATTTCTCCCATAGACAATTCACTATAGCTGACACCGCTATTACTTCATGACTTTTTTTTTTCCCTTTAGAAATGTCATTTTGCTCTCTGACTGTTCTAAACACGGGAAAAAAGCGCCACTTTACAGGTACGAAATTTAAAGGAATATTTCACTTTTATTGTTTTACTTTAAGCTTTATTAAAATCAGGCAGGACCCAGGTCCCCAAACACTTTTTGTGACAATAACTTGCATATAAGCCTTTAAAATGAGCACTTCTGATTATTCATGTTCGTGTCCCATAGACTTTAACGGTGTTCGCGTGTTCAAACAAATTTTTTGCCTGTTCGCATGTTCTGGATGTGAACCGAACTGGGGGGTGTTCGGCTCATCCCTACCGGTGACCCACAGGCTGGGCTTACTATTTACTTTAGCGACAGAGGATATAAAGCAACATATTTCCCCTTTTACTCACCCTAGCTGAGTCTTCCCCCTTTCATGCATTGGATTTTATTTTTTTCAATCATGGAGGTCCAACATCACACATGGGTGTTACTTGGTCAGTCTGCGTGCAAATGCTATGTCCACTCCTCCAGAGTGACATCCATTTATCAAGGCAATTTAATATTTACATAACTCTTCCCAAAGGCCTGCCCACTGCTTACATAGAGGCTTAGGGCTTGTCATGAAGATCCTGCCAGTAACCGGCGTCCCAGGCGCACGGGAACCCGGCCACGGGTCCCATTGTGCATGCGCGCGCGTTCACGGGTGCGGTCACGCACGGGCACGCGCGCGCGCACTCCCGCTGGTGTCAGGCGGGCTATTTAAACCTGCCTGTCACACTCCATCCCTGCTGTCTGCTCTACAGCGTTCTGTGAGTGTTACCTGATCTGATCTGTGTTTCCTGTTATCTGACCCGGCTTCCTGTTTGACTATCCTGCTATCTGCCTGCACCAGACTCTCTTGGCTTGCCTGACCATCCCTCTGCATTACCCCTGGTACCTCTGCTGTCCGAACGTTACTGACCACCGGCTTGTTGACCCTCCGCTGTGTTCATCAGCTTCCAGTCTGCTATTACCTGCTGTTGTTCCTGGTTCCAGTCCAGCTTCCAGTCTGCTATTACCTGCTGTTGTTCCTGGTCCCAGTCCAGCGTTCCAGGCTATTACCTGCTGTTGTTCCTGGTTCCAGTCCAGCGTTCCAGGCTACCTTCTCCTGTGTTCCAGCCCAGCGTTCCAGGCTATCTTCTGCTGTGTTCCAGTCCAGCTTCCAGTCTGCTATTACCTGCTGTTTTTCCTGGTTCCAGTCCTGCATTCCAGTCTCTGTCCTCAGTCTACTCCTCAGGCTACTGACTCCAGAGGGTGCCACCACTACTGGACTTTCAGCAACTGTTGATCCTGCCAGGCACCCATACCACTCTTCACTCCTGGCCCTCTGTCTCCATTCCAGGGGAACGGGAGTGGGAGCTGTAAGGGAGGTCTTTTCCTGCACTTCAGGCTCACAACCTACCAGGTACGTGACAGTAGCAGACAGCCATGTCTGAGCCTGAGCAGGGAACGTCTCCCATGGAGGAACTCTGTGCACACCTGGCAGGATTGACTGAAGCAGTCAAAAATCTACAGCAAGGATACACCAGACTGGAGGAACGAGTGTTAACCCTGTCTAACCCCATTGGGGCCCAGGGAGCTTCCTCTGCTCCTGCTCCTTCAGTTGGGCCTTCCTCAACGGTGGTGATGCTCCCTCCGGAACCTAAGGTTCCCACACCTGAACGTTTCTTTGGAAATCGCCATAAGTTCAGAGCCTTCCGCAATTCCTGCAAACTATTTTTTGCTCTTCAGCCACGTACCTTTTCCCTGGAGGCTACAAAGGTGGGCTACGTGATTTCTCTGCTCTCTGGTGACCCCCAAACCTGGGCCCATCACCTCTTAGAGCAAAAGGACATATCTCTGACCAACCTCTCCACTTTCTTTGACGCACTAGGCCAGTTATATGATGATCCCCAGCTATCTGTAACTGCCGAGGCGGCTCTACACACCCTTCAACAAGGTCGCAGAGCAGCGGAGGATTATGTGGCTGAATTCAGGAAGTGGAGTGCGGATACTAACTGGAACGATGCGGCTCTCCGTTATCAATTTCGGTTGGGACTTTCTGATCCTCTGAAGGATGAACTGGCCAGGGTGGGTACACCACAGACTTTAAATGCTTTAATCGATCTAGCTATCCAGATCGATCGACGTCTACGAGAGCGCAGGTCAGAGAGAGCTATGGGGTCTTCTCGTCCAACTTGGGTTACCCCTAAGGTTCCCCATCACCCATCATCAACACCATCTACCTCCACGCTTAACTTACCTGAGCCAATGCAACTGGGTGTCTTGCGACCTTCACTCACCCCAGAGGAACGACAACGTCGTCGTGCAAATAACTTGTGCCTGTATTGTGGGGAACCCAGGCACTACGTCAGGAACTGTCCTCTCAAACTCCGTAAGTGTTTATCCCTATCTACTGACTATGTGACATCTCTGGTTAAAAATACCACTCACCTTGCTCTTCCTCTTCTGCTACAGCTTCCAGGGAAGGATCTACAAATCACCGCCATTATTGATTCGGGAGCTTGCAGCTGTTTCATGGATTCTCGTTTTGCCATCCAACACCAAATACCCTTGTCACCTAAAGCCCATGGACTTCCTATCCATCTAGCTGATGGAACCGCTATCAAGTCTGGACCTGTCACCCAAGAGACTTTGCCAAAACCCGTTTTAGTTTCCAACGTCCACCAGGAACAGCTGCGCCTGGACATTATCGCTTCACCCCTGTTCCCCATAATACTCGGCATGCCATGGTTACAGGCCCATAATCCGGACATAAATTGGATCACGGGTGAGGTGACCTTTCCCTCTCCTTACTGCCAACAGTTTTGCAGAACCCAGAACATCCAGGAGAACTCTACTCTGTTATGCCTAGATACAGATCCTAGTCTACTTCAATCCATTCCTTCCGCCTATCATGATTTCCTGGACGTATTTAGTAAACAGAGGGCAGAGGTGTTACCCCCTCACCGGGCCTATGACTGTCCCATTGAGTTACTTCCTGGTGCTGAAATTCCTTTTGGAAGAATATTTCCCCTGACTGAGGTGAAGCAAGGGGCATTGAAGGAATACATTGACGAAAACCTCAAAAGGGGCTTCATTCGTCCATCCACGTCCCCCGCAGGTGCAGGCATCTTCTTCGTGCAGAAGAAAGATAAAACCCTCAGGCCGTGTGTGGATTACCGCGAACTAAACAAGATTACTGTGAAGAATCGGTACCCTCTCCCCTTAGTACCAGAGTTGTTTCAGAGACTGGGGACGGCTACCATATTCACCAAACTTGATCTCCGTGGGGCCTACAATTTAGTTCGTATCAGGGATGGAGACGAATGGAAGACCGTTTTTCGTACCCGTTATGGGCATTTTGAGTACCTCGTGATGCCTTTCAGCCTGTGTAATGCCCCTGCCACATTTCAATACTTTATTAATGATGTGTTACGTGACTTTCTAGACCTGTTTGTCATCGTCTATTTAGACGACATATTGATTTTCTCTTGTTCTCTTGAATCCCATCGCAGGCACGTCAGAAGTGTATTGGGCCGACTTCGACAACACGGTCTATATGCAAAGGCTGAAAAATGTGAATTCGAACAGGAAAGTATTCCATTTTTAGGGTTGGTCATCTCCAGTAAGGGCATTAAAATGGACCCCCAGAAGGTCACGGCTGTTCTAGATTGGCCAGTCCCGACTGATAAGAAAGGAATCCAGCGATTCGTTGGATTCGCTAATTTTTACCGCAAATTTATTAAGGGGTTCTCAGCCATCATTGCACCCATCACACAGCTTACCAAACAGGGTACACGCTTCCATTGGTCGGCCGAGGCTCAAAAGGCTTTTGTGACTCTCAAGGGCCTTTTTACCTCCGCCTCTGTACTGAAGCATCCAGATTCCTCTCTGCCATTTATTCTAGAAGTGGATGCATCTGAAATTGCTGTAGGAGCAGTATTATCCCAAAGACAGGGAACCAAAGCCCTGCTGCATCCTGTGGCTTTCTTTTCTCGTAAATTATCCACGGCAGAGAGAAATTATGATGTAGGTGACAGAGAGTTGTTGGCAATCAAGTCAGCATTGGAGGAGTGGCGTTATCTGTTGGAGGGTGCCGCTCATCCAGTTTTAATCTTTACAGATCATAAGAACCTGGAGTATTTGAGGTCTGCAAAGAGGTTGAAACCACGTCAGGCCAGGTGGGCTCTCTTTTTCTCCAGGTTCTCCTTCCATGTCACTTACCGTCCTGGCTCCAAGAATACCAAACCTGACGCCCTGTCTAGGATGTTCCACAAACCTCAAGAGATTTCCCCTCCAGACACCAATCTGTCTCCAGGGAACTTTCTTCTACTTCAGGGAAACCTGCTTTCCCAGATTAAACAGGCCTCCGCAGAAATAGAATCTTCCATTAAGACAGAACTCCAGGTTAAGGATGGGTTATTGTGGCATGAGAATAGGATCTTTATACCTGAAACACTACGAGTTCCAGTACTAGAGCTCTGTCACGATCATGCGCTGGCTGGGCATTTCGGTGTGGCTATAACCACTGATTTGGTTCAGCGCACCTTCTGGTGGCCTCAGCTGCGCAAAGATTGTAAGGAGTTTGTAGAGTCCTGTACCACCTGCCTTAGGAACAAAGGGCATAAAACAAAGGCATGGGGTCTACTAAAACCCTTGCCTGTCCCAGATAGACCCTGGAAAATACTCTCAATAGATTTTATTGTAGAACTACCCCCGGCCGGGGGCTTCACTTCAATCTTAGTCATAGTGGACCGGTTGTCGAAGATGGCGCACTTTGTCCCAATGAAGGGTACCCCTTCAGCTACAGAAACAGCACAAGCATTCATTAAAGAGGTCGTCAGGCTCCATGGGGTACCAGTTAACATTGTTTCAGATCGAGGGGTACAATTTACCTCTCGATTCTGGAGGGCTTTGTGTAAAACCTTGGACATTGAACTCTCATTTTCATCGGCTTATCACCCCCAGACTAATGGGCAAACAGAAAGAACAAACCAGACCCTTGAACAATATTTGCGCTGTTTTTCTTCCTTTGCCCAAGATAATTGGATTGCTGTTTTACCATTGGCCGAATTCGCTTATAACAATTCTATTCATTCTGCTATCAAGCAAACTCCGTTTTTTGCGAATTATGGTTTCCACCCCTCATTTTTACCAAACTCTCTTCCAGAATGCACAGTACCCGCAGTCCAGGAGAAATTGGATTTCTTTACCTCTAACAACCAAGTTTTACAGGACACCATGACCAGAACCCAGGAGTACAACAAAGCAACCTTCGATAAAAAGAGGCGAGGTGAGCTCTTACTTGCACCTGGGGATCAGGTATGATTGTCCACCATAAACCCCAGGTTGGCCTGCCCTTCCAAGAAATTGGGTCCCAAATTTCTTGGACCATTCCCTGTTAAACGGAGAATTAATGAAGTTGCATATGAACTTGAACTCCCGGATTCACTAAAGGTACATCCAGTTTTTCACGTGTCTTTGCTTAAACCATCTATTACTAACCCATTTCAAGGTCGAAGTACGGATCCTCCTGATCCAATCCTGGTAGATGGGGAAGAGGAATTCGAGGTGGAGGCTATCATGGACCACAGGAAAAGAGGTAACCAAAATCAATTCTTAATAAAGTGGAAGGGGTTTGGCCCAGAGGAGAATTCTTGGGAACCAGAGGATAATATTCATGCTGAAGACCTGTTACAAGCCTTTAAAACAGCTCATCCAGAGAAATTTTTTCAAAGGGGCATCCGGAGGCTGCCCCTTGGGGGGGGCAATGTCACGAAGATCCTGCCAGTAACCGGCGTCCCAGGCGCACGGGAACCCGGCCACGGGTCCCATTGCGCATGTGCGCGCGTTCACGGGTGTGGTCACACACGGGCACGTGCGCGCGCACTCCCGCTGGTGTCAGGCGGGCTATTTAAACCTGCCTGTCACACTCCATCCCTGCTGTCTGCTCTACAGCGTTCTGTGAGTGTTACCTGATCTGATCTGTGTTTCCTGTTATCTGACCCGGCTTCCTGTTTGATGATCCTGCTATCTGCCTGCACCAGGCTCTCTTGGCTTGCCTGACCATCCCTCTGCATTACCCCTGGTACCTCTGCTGTCCGAACGTTACTGACCACCGGCTTGTTGACCCTCCGCTGTGTTCATCAGCTTCCAGTCTGCTATTACCTGCTGTTGTTCCTGGTTCCAGTCCAGCTTCCAGTCTGCTATTACCTGCTGTTGTTCCTGGTCCCAGTCCAGCGTTCCAGGCTATTACCTGCTGTTGTTCCTGGTTCCAGTCCAGCGTTCCAGGCTACCTTCTGCTGTGTTCCAGCCCAGCGCTCCAGGCTATCTTCTGCTGTGTTCCAGTCCAGCGTTCCAGGCTATTACCTGCTGTTGTTCCTGGTTCCAGTCCAGCATTCCAGGCTACCTTCTGCTGTGTTCCAGCCCAGCGTTCCAGGCTATCTTCTGCTGTGTTCAAGTCCAGCGTTCCAGTCTATTACCTGCTGTTGTTCCTGGTTCCAGTCCAGTGTTCCAGGCTATCTTCTGCTGTTGTTCCAGTCCAGCTTCCAGTCTGCTATTACCTGCTGTTGTTCCTGGTTCCAGTCCTGCATTCCAGTCTCTGTCCTCAGTCTACTCCTCAGGCTACTGACTCCAGAGGGTGCCACCACTACTGGACTTTCAGCAACTGTTGATCCTGCCAGGCACCCATACCACTCTTCACTCCTGGCCCTCTGTCTCCATTCCAGGGGAACGGGAGTGGGAGCTGTAAGGGAGGTCTTTTCCTGCACTTCAGGCTCACAACCTACCAGGTACGTGACAGGGCTCTTGAAAGAAGTACTAAGTCGGAGGACCCTGATGTTTCCAGGAAGCTATGTACAGCACCCTGATGGTCCCTAACACCAGCATAATCTATAACTCTGTTTCCTCCTCTCCAGTCCCTCTTTTTGTAGGGGTACCTCAAGGTTCTGTCCTCGGACCCCTTATCTTGCCCATTTACACCTCCTCCCTTGGTCTGTTAATAAACTCCCATGGCTTCCAGTACCACCTCTATGCTGATGACACACAAATTTATCTCTCTACTCCTCACCTCATTTCTTCAGTCTCCTCTCCCATTACTAGCTTACTAACTGACATATCAACATGGATGACACACCGCTTCCTCAAACTCAATCTTTCTAAAACTGAGCTCGTCATTTTTCCTCCTGGCTGTGCCCCTCCCCCTGACTTCTCTATCAAGATCAATAATACAACCATCAGTCCCTCCCCTCATGCTAAGGTACTAGGTGTAATCCTAGACTCTGACCTGTCGTTTAAACCCCAAATCCAATCGCTGTCCAAATCGTCCAGACTTCACCTCCGAAACATCTCCAAAATACGCCCTTCTAACCGTCAAGACCACTAAGCAACTTATTCACTCCCTTGTTATCTCTCGCCTTGACAATTGTAACTCCCCCCTTATTGGCCTACCTCTCTGCAAGCTATCCCTCTTCAGTCTATCATGAATGCCGCTGCCAGACTCATTCACCTTACCAACCGTTCAGGGTCTGCCACTCTTCTCTGCCAATCCCTCCACTGACTTCCCATTGGCCAACTAATACAATTCAAAACATTAACAATAACATACAAAACCATTCACAATTCTGCCCCAAGCTACATCATTAATCTTATCTCCAAATATAACCCAAACCATCCTCTCCGCTCCTCCCAAGACCTTCTGCTCTCTAGCTCCCTTGTCTCCTCCTCCCATGCTTGTCTCCAGGACTTCTCCAGAGTCTCTCCCATCCTCTGGAAAATACTCACTACCACAATCTGTCTGGCTTTCTCCTACTCTGTCCACTTTTAGGCGATCCCTGAAAACTCATTTCTTCAGGGTGGCCTATCCTGCCTCCAGCTAACAACCAAATCTTCTACTCCCCTCATCAGTTCATCCCTCACAGTCCCTACCTTTTGTTTCACCAGCCCCTCCCTCTTAGATTATAAGCTCGCAGGAGCAAGGCTTCTCTAACCCTCTTGTTTTGAACTGTACTGTTGCTGTAGTGTCTCCCTACATTGTAAGGCGCTGCACAAACTGTTGGAGCTATATAATTCCTGTATAATAATAATCTACCTGAATTGCTTGGAGAAGCACATAGACCTAGAGAGGATGTCACTGGCTTTAAAATAGCATATGTAATGGAAAGGAGTTATTTAAAATTTAATCAGCATGTTAATGAGGGGGTAAGGAGGGGGGAGGGGGCGTGGATTCAGAAATGGCAAATATAAGCAGATTACCTTCAGCTTTAGCAGTTTGTATGTTGATCCCTCAGTGACCAATGTATAGTTTAAGCACATTTATTTATCTATTACTGGTACTTATATACTTTGTCAATTTACAATGCGCTTTGCATACTATATATATTGTACATTCACATCAGTCCCTGCTCTCAAGGCATATTTACTCATCCTTGAACAGTCTTCAGTGTATGTGTATTAACCCCTCAATCACTAGTCTCTAGTGTACATGGAGTCAGTAATCAGTATCCAGGGCATGTGCATTAACCCCTAAGGGACCGGTCCCTAGAGTATGCGGGTTACCTCCGACCTGCCTCTAAGGTATGTGTGTTAGCCTCTCAGTAGCCAGTCTCCAGAGTATATGTATTTGGAATGTGTATATGTTTACAAAAATATGGATGGCCCATGACATTACCTTGGATACTCTGCCATTGTTTTACATTCTACTAAAGAGACTGGTAGCTTTTATTTATGCTGAGAAGTGTACAATTTCAGGGGGACGCAAAACCATTTGTTTTCATGCAGGGTCTTTCATACCAAGCCTAAGGGTCTGGTATGAGATTTGGAAGGGACTGCACTCTTTTTTTTTTTTTTTGCATTGTCCCCGTACCTTTGTTTACATTTACCTGTCAGTCAGGAATCCCCAGCTGACAGTTCAATTGACAAGATGGGAGTACATTACTAGTTAGGACACTGGCAGCTGCCAGCCTCCTAACAACTAGTCTGAGTGGGAAACTGTTACATTTATAGGAGCATCAATAATATTATCACTGCTAAATGTATCACTTTCCACTTCAGCCAGAGGTTCAGTCCAATGAAACACCGATTTAGTTCAACTATTCTGCAAACCTGTGAACAAGCAATTCGTGGAGCTTATTCCTACCCATCAGCTTGTTTACAATGTGAAACAAGTCAACGGAATATTGTCATTTAATATCGATAGGGCTACTACCACTAAATGAATGACTCCTGGCTGCAGCAGCTAAAGGTATGTGGGGGCAGGGGGGTTTAGACAAACTGGCCAAATGTTTCCATTTAGCTTGCCGTTTGATGAATTGTGAACAGCATGGGTTTGTCCTGAGCCCAAAGCTCATCACTATTTACTACACTATGGATCTCAGGTTTGCTCATTAAACATTGGTGATTAGGGATGAGCTCAGGTGTGATTGGACAGCTAATCATAAACAGTGGAGGCATTACCCACTCTGCAGTCGTACATATACAAGGGGCATGTATACATTTGGCTGTGAGGTGGGGACTGCCTCAGCCGCTTATGACTGGCTGTCTGAAGTGACAGCTTCTTGGTGGGATAACTCAAGCAGGTTCGGACTAATGCTTAAACATGCCTGGGCTCATCCCTTGTGGTGATAAAGCTAATCCATTATCCAGTGAACAGGCGGGAGACAAAGAGATAAACGTAGCAAGCTGTATAACTGAACCAATATATACATGATTTACCTGCATGGGCAGATGTGTATAAATCAACAAACAGCCTATACAACATTACACATTAGTTGACAGGTAAAACAGTAAATATATATATATACATATATATCTAATGTATATATTTTGCTGTTTGTATGTATATTTTCTATAATCCTGTAATGATACCTACTTTTTTTTTTTTTTTTTTTTTTTTTTTTTTAGAAAAGCAATGCTGTAACTAACAGTGCTTTATCAAAAGACATATTAGTTACTCCTGTTTCGATGAAAGTAAAAAATCACTTCAACTAGTTTTTATGAAAACATATATAACACAAAAAAAACACAATATACTAAAAGTCCTGCCTACAAGAAATATTTGAAAAAACAAAACAAAAATGTGATTATATTTATTTGTACTTGTTATCAGATGTTTGCATAGTAAGTGTCCTTTAAAAGTCAGAGGAAGAAGTGCATAGTCAAAGCTGTTTGTTTCCAGACAGCATTTCTGAAGTTATTTTGGTTCAAAGAACAAAAAAGCAGACAGGCATTATAGTATTAACCTAGTCAAAATCCTTCAGACCAAATAAAGGGCTGGGATTTCACAACCTTTTTGGAAGTGCACTTCGCATATAAACAAAAAAGCATTTACACAGTTGAAGTATAGTTTTTCTTATTACATAAGCATGATCTTTTCTAACTTTTTCAGTTTGACAACTGTAATATTTTGCTGCCTTGTGTGCCTATATATATATCCTACTTATGTCTTCATTGTACCACAGGTTTTAAATGCTTCTGTGCACTTTTCCCACAAAAAAACATATAGATATGAACGTGATCTGACCTTGATCTACCATTTCTATTTCTTCCTGATTGAATGAGAAGAAAAAAATCTTATTTTAACTTTACCATGATTAGGCATTCAAAGTAAACACAGCTTCACTTTATTTACTAAACTAATTGAAATTACACATTGCAAAGTGATAATACCTTTTACTTAATCAACTCCATAGTGCCGTTGTGTTAAAGCTACTGTACTGTAGTGAATGAACAGGAAAAGCTGACTATCTGCATATGCAGAGATTATTGTAGGCATAAACTATATATATATACACCCCTCACATTTTTTGTAAATATTTTATTATATCTTTTCATGTGACAATACTGACGAAATGACACTTTGCTACAATGTAAAGTAGTGAGTGTACAGCTTGTATAACAGTGTAAATTTGTTGTCCCCTCCAAATACCTCAACACACAGCTATTAATGTCTAAACTGCTAGCAACAAAAGTGAGTATACCACTAAGTGAAAATGTCCAAATTAGGCCCAAAGTGTCAATATTTTGTGTCACCATTATCTTCCAGCACTGCCTTAACCCTCTTGGGCATGGAGTTCACCGGAGCTTCACAAGTTGCCACTGGAGTCCTCTTCCACTCCTCCAGAACAACATCATGGAGCTAGTGGATTTTCGAGACCTTGCCCTCCTCCACCGTCCATTTTAGGATGACCCACAGATGCTCAATAGGGTTTAGGTCTGGAGACCTGCTTGGCCAGTCCATCACCTTTCATAAAAAACCAAGGGTTAACGCTGCGCTAAAAAAGGAATAAAATGAATAATAAAGTGTAAAAGCCACCAGCACAAAAAAGTCCAGTACTAAACTCCAATGAATCAAATAAAATAAAAGTGCAGCGCTAAAGCAATAATGTGAAAAAAATGATAATAAACAAAACTCTCAAAAAACATATTTGTATGTGAAGTAAGAGCCAGCACATCAAGAGTGACTAAAGGTGATAGCCCATCAACATTGACACAATAAAAAATATAAATAAATAAATGAAAAAAAATGAAAAAAATATTAATAAAGTAATGGTGAAAACAAGTCTCACATGGAAGACTAAGGCAAATATCTCAAAAAGTGTAAAAACCATAAAAAATACAAGAAATGTTCAAATAGGAAAATATAAAATAAAAGGTGTGTAGAAGTACAGTAAAATCCCAAACACAAGAGGGGAAATTGAATCCCCAAAAATTGTGCAAATAAAATCCCGGTAGCAAATAGTGCAAAGAATTCCAAGCTGAACAATCCATATATAATGTGAATTAAAATCCAAAGGAAATGTGGTAAAGGCAAGTCCAACATCCAAGGTAGTTCACACCCAAGTGAGAATTGAGGCTCCTTACCAGCTAAAGATGACCACCATAACAACAGTAGTCTCGCCAGGCATTTGGAAAATATCAGGTCTCCCACTAACCTATGCCGACATCCACAGTTGATACTGTAATTAAAATCAAAAGCAGTTAGAATTAAATAAAAAATACAAAAAAAGAATGAGATTATAATTTATAAAAATTAATTGAAATAAATTAAAATTGAAATTAAATAATAAGACATAAAAAGTTTAAGAATTATTTATAAAACAATTTATGTCCCAGTCAACATTGAGGCCTAGAGGTACATAGGATTTCATATCAAAAATCCATTTTGTTTCGAGTCTACTGTGGCGTAAAGAGGGTGCTTCTCTAAAGATAACCACAGGATGGTCAGGGAGGATTGGACCCAACACCTTATCATTCTTCAGGAGATTCCCATATTTCCTAAAAATCTTTCTAACTGAAAAGTGTTGATTAGAATATCCTGTCACCAGGGAACAAGCAAAATTATTGGCATTTGCCTGATTAACCCTGCTCGGTCCTTGAAGCATGGTCTCCCTGTCCATATTGCCAACATTAATGATGGTTTCATTAATCTCCCTCTCGTCATATCCCTTATCCAAAAATCTCAATTTCAAAATCTGGGCCTGTTGTTGATAATCTGATATATTAGTGCAATTACGCCTAATCCACTGGAACTGTCCTTTGGGGACTGCTTTAAGCCATGAAGCATGATGGCAACTACTCAGTAGAATATAGGCATTGCGGTCAGTCTCCTTGAAGTAGGTAGTTGTAATTAATTGGCCATCCTTAACACAAATGTTAAGGTCCAGAAAATGAATTTGAGATTGGCTAGTTTCATACTGCAATTGAGCCTCTGAAAAAAGGCTTTAAGGGAAGAAAGATCACCCTCCCACAGGAGAAAGACACCATCGATGTACCTTCTCCAAAAACGCAGCTCCTTTGGTGAATTAACATCAATCTCCACACTTTCCCAATGAGCCATGAATAAATTCACTAGGCTAGGTGCGAACTTCGCGCCCATCGCGACACCAACAGTTTGCAAGAAAAAATTACCCCCAAACCAAAAATAATTGTGACTGGTGGCAAAGGCCAAAAGGTTTAAAATAAATTCCCTTTGTGTTGATGGTAGAGATTGGCCCTGTTCAGAATTTGACAGCCTCAAAATCGTGTTGATGAGATATAACGGTATAGAGAGAGGCAACATCAGCGGTCGCCAAGATGCAACCCTTTCTCCAACCACAATCGGCTACAAGATTAATAACTTGAGTCGTGTCTCTCAAATAAGCAGGTGTCTTGACTACAAGAGGTTGCAAAAAATTGTCAACATAATGACCTATCCTCAATGTGATTGAGTCTATGCCGCTAATAATAGGGCGGACAGGTGGTTTAGTTAAACTCTTGTGGATTTAGGCAAATAGTACATCACTGGTACCCTCGGTGCTGAAGGTACCAGATATAATTTTTCTTTTTTATTCAGGACACCCGATTGGAATCCAGCATCAATCAGGGATAGGAGTGCTCTCTTATACTTAAAAGTGGGGTTCGACCCCAATTTAGTATACAGGCATACCCCACTTTTAAGTACACAATGGGGTTTATTTACTAAAGCTGGAAAGTGCAAAATCAGGCTCACTTCTGCACAGAAACCAATGAGCTTCCAGGTTTTATTAACAAAGCTTAATTGAACAAGCTGGGGTTAGAAGCTCATTAGTTTCTATCCAGAAGTGAGCCTGATTTTGCACTTTCCAGCTTTAGTAAATAAACCCCATTGTGTACTTAAAAGTGGGGTATGCCTGCAAGTCACACTATCTGACAAGAGTCTGTTCATCTCATCCAGATAGTCATTTTTATTCAAAACAACAACTCCGCAGCCCTTGTCAGCAGGACGTATGATAATATCATTACATGCGCAGATCTGTTTAATATTGCGTTGAAGATCATAGTTATGCCCCGTACACACGGTCGGACTTTGTTCGGACATTCCGACAACAAAATCCTAGGATTTTTTCCGACGGATGTTGGCTCAAACTTGTCTTGCATACATACGGTCACACAAAGTTGTTGGAAAATCCGATCGTTCTGAACGCGGTGACGTAAAACACGTACGTCGGGACTATAAACGGGGCAGTGGCCAATAGCTTTCATCTCTTTATTTATTCTGAGCATGCGTGGCACTTTGTCCGTCGGCTTTGTGTACACACGATTGGAATTTCCGACAACGGATTTTGTTGTCGGAAAATTCTATCTCCTGCTCTCCAACTTTGTGTGTCGGAAAATCCGATGGAAAATGTCCGATGGAGCCCACACACGGTCGGAATTTCCGACAACACGCTCCGATCGGACATTTTCCATCGGAAAATCCGACCGTGTGTACGGGGCATTACTCCTAGATCTTGGTGTCTTGAGAGCGACCAAGTCCTTAACCACCATCTCTTTAAACACTTGAATAGAAGGAGCTACAAAACCCGGGGGATTGAATATGTCTAATCTGAACCATGCTTCCTTCCCCCAATCCAATGGCAGGTATAGGGTTAGCTTCTTGATTAGTATTCAGAGAGACATTTGTGGAAACCACATTAGTACTCTGATATACATTAGTGGAGACCACCTGACTGCGATTACCTATCGGATTCAACAAAAAATGTCTCTTTATATTCATTTTGCGAACAAAATTTGTGGACATCAATGAATGTCTTGAATTTATTGAGTGCACGAGGGGGTGCAAACTTGAGTCCTTGACTGAGAACAGCTTGTTCCCCTTGAGATAATTGAACAGAACTCAAATTAAAAACACCAGTGATGTTTAGCGTTTTCTTTTCTTTGGACCTGACCCTCCTCCCCCCTCTAGTGCCTCTCTTTCTTCGAAACCCCTTTTTGGCCTGGTATTGCCCATGGGAAAAAACGGTTTTGTTCCATTCGATCGGGACTAAAAAGGGATTCCTGTTGTTCATCCCTTTGCCTCAATAGATAGTCATTAGCATGTCACATAATGGCAGAGTCAACGCGTAGGGTGGAGCCTGTGACGCTGACATCATTACGTTTTTCCTTGGTGACTGATGGGATACACACAGTAAGCGGGAGGAAGTTCATGGAGACGCGGCGATCCTTACCTTGACATATGATTACGCTTTTAAAGGATGGATATTTTTTGTAAGTGCAACCTAAACAGCTTATTAAATAACATGTTTTGAATTATTACACTATGGGAGCATTCTTTGCTTTTGTTTTTTGAGTATCACGATCTCAACTGTGGTAGTGGGAGACCTAATATTTCCCAAATGCCTGCGAGACTACTGTTATGGTGGTCATTTTTAGCTGGTAAGGAGCCTCAATTCTCACTTGGGTGTGAACTACCTTGGATGTTGGACTTGCCTTTACCACATTTCCTTTGGATTTTAATTCACATTTTATATGGATTGTTCAGCTTGGAATTCTTTGCACTATTTGCTACCGGGATTTTATTTGCACAATTTTTTGGGATTCAATTTCCCCTCTTGTGTTTGATATTTTACTGTATTTCTACACACCTTTTACTTTATATTTTCCTATTTGAACATTTCTTGTGTTTTTTATGGTTTTTACACTTTTTGAGATATTTGCCCCTATTTGAACATTTCTTGTGTTTTTTTATGGTTTTTACACTTTTTGAGGTATTTGCCTTAGTCTTCCATGTGAGACTTGTTTTCACCATTACTTTATCAATATTTTTTCATTTTTTCTTCATTTATTTATTTATATTTTTTATTGTGTCAATGTTAATGGGCTATCACCTTTAGTCACTCTTGATGTGCTGGCTTTTACTTCACATACATATATGTTTTTTTTTTGAGAGTTTTGTTTATTATCATTTTTTTCACATTATTGCTTTAGCGCTGCACTTTTATTTTGTTTCAGTCCATCACCTTTACCCTCAGTTTCTTTAGCAAGGCAGTGGTCATCTTGGAGGTGTGTTTGGGGTCATTATCATGTTGGAATACTGCCCTGCGGCCCAGTCTCTGAAGGGAGGGGATCATGCTCTGCTTCCGTATGTCACAGTACATGTTGGCGTTCATGGTTTCCTCAATGAACTGTAGCTCCCCAGTGCCGGTAGCACTCATGCATCCCCAGACCATGACACTCCCACCACCATGCATGACTGTAGGCAAGACACACTTGTCTTTATTCTCCTCACCTGGTTGCCATCACACACGCTTGACACCATCTGAACCAAATAAGTTTATCTTGGTCTCATCAGACCACAGGACATGGTTCCAGTAATCCATGTCCTTAGTCTGCTTGTCTTCAGCAAACTATTTGCGGGCTTTCTTGTGCATCATCTTTAACCACTAGTCGCCCGCCCACTGTCATATGACGGTGGGACGAGGCAGCTCTCATTCTGGGCGGACGTCATATGACGTGATCGCCTTCCCAAGCCACTAGGGGGCTTGCCACATCACTGGGGACCCGATGCACGTGCCCAGCAGCTGCGATGTCAGCCGGGCACCCGCGAATGCCCAGTTACTGAGCAGGACCGTGGATCTGTGTGTGTAAACACACAGATCCACATCCTGTCAGAGGAGAGGAGACCTGTGGTGTGTCCATTGTACATAGGGACAATGATCGGTCACCTCTCCCAGTCAGTCCCCTCCCCCCCACAGTTGGAATCACCTCCCTAGGGCACACATTTAACCCCTCGATCACCCCCTAGTGTTAACCCCTTCCCTGCCAGTCACATTTACACAGTAATCAATGCATTTTTATAGCACGGATCGCTGTATAAATGTGAATGGTCCCAAAAATGTGTCAAAAGTGTCCGATATGTCTGCCTCAATATCGCAGTCACAATAAAAATCGCAGATCACCGCCATGACTAGTAAAAAAAAAAATAATAAAAATGCTATAAATCTATCCCCTATTTTGTAGACGCTATAACTTTAGCGCAAACCAATCAATATATGCTTATTGCGGTTTTTTTTTGTTTTTTTTTTACCAAAAATATGTAGAAGAATACATATCGGCCTAAACCGAGGAAAAAATGTGTTTTTTTTTTAAAAAAAATGGATATTTATTATAGCAAAAAGTAAAAAATATTGCGTTTTTTCAAACTTGTCCCTCTTCTTTTGTTTATAGCGCAATGAATAAAAACCACAGAGGTGATTAAATACCACCAAAAGAAAGCTCTATTTGTGGGGGAAAAATGATAAAGATTTCATTAGGGTGCAGTGTGGCATGATCGCGCAATTGTCATTCAAAATGCAACAGCACTAAAAGCTGAAAAATGGCTTGGGCAGGAAGGGGGTGAAAGTGCCCTCTATTGAGGTGGTTAAAAGAGGCTTCCTTCTGGGAAGACAGCGATGTAGACCAACTTGATGCAGTGTGCGGTGTATGGTCTGAGCACTGACAGGCTGACCCCCAGACCCTTCAACCTCTGCAGCAATGCTGGCAGCACTCATATGTATATTTCCCAAAGACAACCTCTGGATATTACGCTGAGCATGTGCACTCAACTTCTTTGGTCGATCATGGCGAGTCCTGTTCTGAGTGGAACCTGTCCTGTTAAACCGCTGTATGGTCTTGGCCATCATGCTGCAGCTCAGTTTCAGGGTCTTGCAATCTTCTTATAGCCTAGGATATTGATGGCAAACCTTGGCACCCAAGATGTTTTGGGACTACATTCCCCATGATGCTCAACTACACAAGATAAAAGTGTGTATAAGGGTGCTCTGAGTAACAGACCAAGCAGATATCAGTCTATGTAGGAAAAGAAGAGGGTCTTCATGCACTTCCGGCAGCATTTCAAGAGAGAAGCTAACTCTGGAAGTAAAATGAAAAGAAAAAAAGGTGCCTCTAAGTGCAGAAGTAAAACTTTATATTTCCCAAAAGGGTTAAAAACACTTACAAAAGGGTGGATGGGTAGGCGCACATCATATTAGTAATATGACAGGTGGTCCAGCGTTCTGGTAGTCCCAAGGAGTCTCAGGGATATCCGGAGGTGTAATTCTATGGTAGCATATTCTGAAGTGGCCAGCAGATTGAAGCCACAACTCTCCTGGATACTGAGAAGACAGCTAGGCTTAGCTTTTCCGAAATGCGCCGCATGTTGATGACATCACTTCCGGTTTGCTGTCCATGCTGGTTGTTGGTCCCTTTCCAGTGACGTCACTTCCTGAATTCGGCTTCCATGCTGTCGTCCCAGTATCCAGGAGAGTTGTTGCTTTCATCTGCCTGCCACCTCAGAATATACTACCATAGAATTACACCTCCGGATATCCCTGACACTCCTTGGTACTACCAGAATGCTGGACCACCTGCCATATTACTAATATGAAGTGCTCCTACCCATCCACCTTTTTGTAAGTGTTTTTAACCCTTTTGGGAAATATAAAGTTTTACTTCTGCACTTAGAGACGCCTTTTTTCTTTTTATTGCTCAACTACACTGCAGAGTGCCTGAGCATTATGGGAAATGTAGTTTCAAAACATCTGGGTGCCAAGGTTCACCATCACTGGCCTAGGCCATCTTTATGTAGAGCAACAATTCTTTTTTTCAGATCCTAAGAGGGTTCTTTGCCATGATGCGCCATATTGAACTTCCAGTGACCAGTATGATAGAGTGAGAGCAATAACACCAAATTTAACACACCTGTTCCCCATTCACACCTGAGACCCTGTAACACTAACGTGTCACATGACACCGAGGAGGGAAAATGGCTAATTGGGCCCAATTTGGACATTTTCACTTAGGGGTGTACTCACTTTTGTTGCCAGCGGTTTAGACATTATTGGCTGAGTGTTGAGTTATTTTGAGAGGACAGACAATTTACACTGTTATACAAGCTGTACACTCACTACTTTACATTGTAGCAAAGTGTTATTTCTTCAGTGTTGTCAAATGAAAATATAGAATCAAATATTTACAAAAATGTGAGGGGTGTACTCACTTTTGTGAAATACTGTATATATTGGGTAAGAATTACAATTGACACATTTTTTACATCTTTGTTATCTCAAATTTTGATATTACATTTGAAGGTTATCTACATCTACAGATATTCTACAGATATTCTCATAATTTCAATATCTATAGCCATGCATATATGTTAGATTTTAGGTATTTGTGTATCCCAATTGCCAATGTAACCAAGTTTTGTTTTTTTCTGTACTACATTATATGTACATTCTTTCATTGAAATTCTGGATAAAAACATTGAAAGAGAAACTAAGAATGACTTACTTTATTGAACACAAGAAAGGACTTGAAACATTTTGGCTTAAGGAGCAAGCACAACCAACTAGACCTGGAATGGTAGGTATAGTTTTCTGTGGGATAAAGAAAGTGCACCACACAAAAGTATGTCACAATACTGCAGTGATTGGTAGGCCTAATGAATGTGGGCATTAAAGGACAGATATTTTTACTTAAACAATGTATTTTATTAATTTTTAACATTTTTAAGTGTTATAACCATAGAACAATAAAATACAAGTAAAGAACCCTCTGTCGTTGTCTGACATTATTACAGAAAATGGTTACAGGTGCAGCATTTATTACATTCAGGGGTTTGCAAATACATTCGCAGATAAAAAAAAACAGGAGGAGAGAAGGGGAAAAGGCTGTGTGAACATTTATTAGATGACAAAAAGAAGGCACACTTATGCCGCATATTTCCGACAGAAAATGTTCGACGGGAGATTTTTGTCGGAAATTCTGACCGTCTGTAGGCTCCATCAGACATTTTCCATCGGAATTTCTGACACACAAAATTTGAGATCTGGATCTCAAATTTTCCAACAAAATCTGTTCTTGTAAATTCCGATCGTGTGTACACAATTTAGACACACAAAGTTCCACGCATGCTCAGAATAAAGTACGAGATGGAAGCGATCGGTCTGGTAAAACTAGCATTCGTAATAGAGATAGCACATTCATCACACTGCAATTTTTGTAATCTTTTAATGCAGCGCATTCTCTTCTTCTTTAGAATGCTAGAATAATGAAGTTGTTTTGCTGCTCATATTCACAAAAATGATTTCTTTATTATTTCTCATGATCTCATGAATATTTTATGTTTTGGTTTTCGCCAGATCTCCATAATAACGTATTTAATTTTGGTTTATAGTGTTTTTTATTTTTTTATCAAGATCTCCTTGTTTTTTTTGTTTTTTTTCTAGTGCTCTCCATAATATTGTTTTTAGTTTTGTGTGTCAAGTTACCACAACAACATTATTATCTTGTATTTTTTAACCTCAAGGAGGTTGGTTTGTGTTGGTGTCCCTTGTTAATTTGACATTGTATTTTTGAAATGTACCTGCCTACTCACAAACTGTCCTTTTTGAAGTAAAACACATAGGCAAGTATTTGTGAAAAAGAAATAGCCATTTGTTCTTGGTCATAAAAAAATAAAGAGTTGGGCAACGCTGGATAAACGGGTTAAATTTGCGAAGCCTTTGTACCCCAGGGCACACATCAATTATTTTACAGTCAAAATTGGTGGCCTGAGGAGTCCTTATAATATTGAGCACAATCCGGTCCAGGGCTACAAGAGATCAGGAACAGCAGCAGATGACATATCAGTCCCCAGGCTGTGGTCTTACAACAGCCTGCGTCTTTTGTCAGACCGGACTGAACCCAGGCCATCACTCTCTTCCTTCCAGGCTTGCTTCCAGGCTGTGGCTCTGGTATTGTAATTGTGGCAGGAGGTGGAGGGGGAGGACCATGGTTGAACTTTTTGTGAATATGAGCATCAAAACAACTTCATTATTCTAGCATTCTAAAGAAGAAGAGAATGCGCTGCATTAAAAGATTTAAAAAATTGCAGTGTGACAAATGTGCTATCTCTATTATGAATGCTAGTTTTACCAGACTGAGCGCTTCCATCTTGTACTTGATTCTGAGCAGGTTTTCGAACTTTGTGCGTCGGAATTGTGTACACATGATCGGAATTTATGAGAACGGATTTTGTTGGAAAATTTGAGACCCAGATCTCAAATTTTGTGTGTCAGAAATTCCAATGGAAAATGTCCGATGGAGCCTACACACGGTCAGAATTTCCGACAAAAAAAAGCCTTTTCCCCTTCTCTCCTCCTGTTTTTTTTTTATCTGCGAATGTATTTGCAAACCCGTGAATGTAATAAATGCTGCACCTGTAACGTGGGTTTGGCTTGTGAGTTCGCTCCTCAACCCCTTATTTAGGGCTTGTAACATAACTTCCTCACATAAGAGGCATTGGCCCTCCTCCATTTCCAGCATTTTGCAGGCTGCCATGTAGGCATAGTCCTCTTGAAGACTGGGGGGGTTCTGAGGGCCGAGTGTTGCCTCCTCCAGCTTACTCCTCTTCCTGGGACTTTTTTGTGGAAGGCGGAGGGGAGGGACCTGGGTTTCGGGCAGGCTGCTGGACCCGGCCACCTCCTGGCTTCCTCTTTCCATGCCCTCCTCTTGGCTGAGACTTTCCTGTGTATGAAAAAGGGACATAGTTTTAGTTTTTGGTTCATCAATCACACACAATTTTCAGCTCATGACTGTTGCAAATTGAATGTTAATAAATAGAAAAGACTATCACCCCAGCATTTTTCATTCTTCACAATCATTTGTGGTCACTACTGTCTATTGATATGTAAAACACTTTGTAAAATCAGAAATTACTGATCAATAATAACATCTAGTTAACATCATTAATTATTTGATTAGAAATATGTTGAACAATGCTATACCTGGCTCAAGCTGGGCTCCTCCACATCTTCCTGGGTGGAAGGCCCAGGTTGGATGTCGGAACCCTCAGCAGGGGTGGAAGTAAGATTGGAGTGTGATGGCCTGTGTTCAGTCTGGCCTGACAGAAAATGCAGTCTGTCATAGTACCACAGCCTGGGTACATAAATGTCAGTTGCTGCAGCTCCGGATCTCTGGGAATCCTGGACCTTCTTGCGCTCCCTATTATAAGTGCTCCTCATGCCACCAATTAGGACCTTCAAATAGGGGATGTCTGCCATGGGGATCACCGGCTTTACAAATTCCAGCAATTGATCCAGCGCTGCCTTCCTGTTTTTTTGATTGTTATAAAAGGGGTGGTTTACCTGCCATAGACAGGGCAGCTCCCTGTACATATCAATGAATATGGGGATAAAGTCATGATCATTCAATAGATCCATTTTATCTGCAAGACACAACTAAAGACAAACCCTAATGTCAGGCTAAACTCCTCTTAATCTTGTCGCAATATAAGCCTCAATTTAGAAGCAGTATAGGCCACTGATGCACAAAGTTAAAATTGTACCTTTGTTTAAACGATCTGCACTTCCGATACACCTTCCTCCTCTCACAGATCGTACGTACGATGCACGTGTGTTATGCTTTATATACACTGCGCATGCATGAAACTCTGCCTGCCCCAGACGTTCTTTCTAGTCTATTCCCTGCCCCTTGTCTTTCTGCCCAGTGGGAGAGCACATGGCGGAGACAGAGCAGGTGCCTGAGAGTAGCAGCAACGACGAGGAAAGCCCAGAGCCACAAACGCCCCGATCCCGGAGGAGATTTAAGGCCTCAAATATGTCCTTTTAGAGATGGTGGAGATGGTGGACATCTTCAAGAGGGCCGACTATGACCGGAAGCATGGACCGTACCCCAACCTAAATCTGAGAAAGGCCAAGATCATGACTAAAGTTGTGAACAGTCTGCCGAACAATTTTGGGGTACGTCGATCCAAGGATCGTCTGAGGAAACGCTGGTCAAACCTGAAATTGAGGGAGCAGGATCAGTGCAGAAGAATCAAGAGTGTGCTGCAAGAAAGTAAGTATTTTGTCATGTGTTCCTATTCTTCTTCGTACGTTCGTGCTGCTCCATGTGCTTTTCTTTACTGAAGTACAGTTTAAAATGGCAAGTTTCAGGTTCGTGGGCACAGTAATCGTTCATAGTAAACATAGTTTGTTTGCCCACTAGTACAATGTTTTTTGCAGATGCAGGTTAACTACATTTGGTCATGCCTATTTATCTTAAAAGAAGTTTAGTACATTGTTGTCTAGATGGGTTTGTAACTATAATGAAATGCAAACTTGATTTAGTGTAAGGAGAGGACACTCAGCAGCTGTTTACACATCTGGACGCAGGAGCACTAGTGTGGGACACCAGAACAAACAAAACACAGGTGCTATAGTGGATACTAGGGGTCTCTACATGTGTGATACTTTACCAAAAAAGGTAAGTATTCCAGCTTTGTAAAGGGAAAAAAATCATGTCTTCAGCATGGAACTCTGCCAAAACAGACAATTGTATGACACTTCCAAGCAATGTTTCAAGCAATGTTTCATATTCCTATTTCTTGCCTTAAATATCTGTGTGCTAAGTATACCTTTTTTTATTCACATAGGGGAGAAAAGACTCAGGACGTCTGAGGTCACCAGGGACCCCCAACCTCCTAAAGAAGGGAAACTCACAACACCACAATGTCAGGATGTGGAGGAAGGAGAGGTTTATGAAGTGGGCGAAATAGTGACCACAGCTGGTGAGTGTCTGAGACCACAGCTTCAGGTAATAGATGGATGCCTGCATATTTATAATACATGGTGCGTTTGTATTTTAAGGTGATGTGGATGTTGTGGAAGAAGAAATACATTTCACAAGTGCAAGTGCACACATCCTCATCGGGGAGATCATGGTGTGCAATCGTGATTTACAGAAGATCACAGAAGACATCAATGATTTGCAAAATAGACTCAAAATCATCATTGATGTTTTAGGCAGAATCGAAAACACAACAACATTTATCAAATTCTTTCTATTTTTCTAACTTTTCTCCAAAATTTGGAAAGCCAAATTTTGAAGATGCACACAGTGTGTCAACATGTGCTATCTGCTATCACGGGATATCTTGGTACACGTTTTGTGGGTGCAACCCTTTCCTCACAAATAAAGTAGATGAGAGGAAGGGGTTGCACCCCGATACACATCCATTGATCCCTCATGATGGGAGCTAGCACATGTTGACATTAGGCATGGAATCAGGAGGGAAATCCCCATTTTGGTTCCCAATTTTTGTGCCTCTTCAAAATTTGGCTTTCACAGGGGTGACATCACCCCATCTGATGAAGGCAATATCACACAGTTTAGACATACTAATGTCTGATATTGCCTTCACTTTGTCAAAGTTGAACTTTGTAAGTTCCTGAGTTGTGTATTGTTTTATGGTTTTAAACAAGCCTGTTTACCACAAAAAAGGCTATTTGTACTGTCAAAAAAATGGTATTACTAAAATATGTTGGTTTGTTCAAAAACCCTTTTCTAATGCACATGTGAATGTGCACAGAGTAAAACGTTTTCTACTGAACAATGTGTGGCTTCTTCTTTCAGGGCTCAATATCATTTTTTGGTGTTTACACTGTTGGTGTCTACACTGAAATGGGGGTTATTTACTAAAGGCAAATCCACTTTGCACTACAAGTGCAGTTTCAAGTGCAGTTTCAAGTGTACTTTTGCAGTGCACTTGGAGTGCAAAGTCGATTTTCCTTTAGTAAATAACTCCCACAGTGCTTTATAATTTGCCACAATCATGCCGTTTTCATGACTCTTCAAAATTCATTCATGGTGCTGAAAATGATGTATATTTTTAACAGGAATGCATTACATACATTAACAACAAAGACAAGGTGTGTGTGTAGCAGACCCACAACATAATAATAGTTCGCAGAAGAAGAGATTGTCACCTCATGTAGCAAAAAAATTACGTTTGCACTATTGAAGAAAATGTCCAAAAAAAAGCACATTAGAGAACCGAAGAGACAGCTAAAAGAAACACAAGCAGTAAATCAAAGGAAATATTATTTCAGTTTAGAGAAAAAAATGTATTTTTAAAATGTTTATTAAACATTTTCTGGCATATCAATGGCCCCCCCTACCTGCAAAGTACTCCATATATTTTATACGGACCTCGCGTGTGCTTTGGGGGGGGCAAGCACTGACAACCAGATACAAACCCACAAACACAAACTGAAGAGCTGTATTGATCAGAAAAGCACAAGGCTAAAAAGCGTGAATCGTCTGTAACCAAACTTCTACTAACACGAGATTAGCAGAAGGAGCCCAAAGGGTGGTGCACTTGGTATTGAACTTCCATTTTCTAGTGCCGTCACATGTGTTGCATGTCACCACGTTCTTGACGTTCGGAATTCCCGAAAAGATTTGTGTGACCGTGTGTATGCAAGACAAGTTTGAGCCAACATCCGTCGGAAAAAAAACATGGATTTTGTTGTCGGAATGTGCAATCGTGTGTACGCGGCATTATAGTAAGAATTATTAATATTGAATTGGGGATCGTATTCAAAAAGCCTAGAGCCATCTCTAAGAAGCCAGCTATAGCAGACAAATAACCACATATACACATGAAGGCTCAGAAGGAGTTGGACTAAATCAGTTCTCTTACTTTAGTTCTTGAAGGATAGCAGCAAAGACCTAAAAGCCAGTGCATGGAGAGCTACAGGTATGTAATAAATCTGAGAAAAAATCACTTGAATAATTTTGTCCCTAGAGGAGAGTACGGAGTAAATATTATTATCCTTAACGTCATCAAGTCATCTGTTGACAATTGGGTTGCCATTTTTCTTTGCTTCTATGATATTTATAGTTTTAGGTGTTCATAAGTAGGGATGGGATTTGGGTTTACGGCAGTATAGTCTGGTTATCATGCATGGACCAGTTAAACTATTGGGCCTGTTCACCCACCCAAATCTCCTGCTGAAAGCAGCAGCAAGTCATTTATTTATTGGCAGTATTAGTACCACCAACAAAGGACAACTTTCTGCTCTGCAGGCTGCTAGCATCATTGGTTGCCAAGACACCAGCAGCCACACAGCATCATTGGTTGCTAAGACACTAGTGGCTGCATACAGTCATCAGTTGACAAGATGCAAAACCAGCAGACAGGCATCCCAGGTAAGGTCATTGTTCAAATCTGAAATCAGCCAGTTCCTGCCCTATTTGTTTACATTCAGCTGTGGGCTGGGAGCTGGCAGTTACAACAAGGAATACATTAGGTGCAGGTCAAATCGATGAGTCAGAAGATTTTCTTTTAAGAGTGATTGAGTGCTGTTCAACGTGACAAACGATGGATCTGCATTGCTAGATGATGTGATTGATGATACATTCACACCTGGGGACATTTTCTTTTAATAAATCACTTTGTTGATGGTGTGTGTATATTTTATATTTACTACTTAATATTTTGTGAATGAGTAGTGGTACTATATTAGCCTTGAAAAAGGACAGCAAAAAATTACATGATTCACCTTGCATAGACTTCAATAAGTCTAGTTCGCTCATCCCTAATCATAGCCATACTTGGTCAATTATGTCAACCTTGTTTGTTTACATTCTAGCAGCTGAGAAATTGGAAGATTAACTGCCCAAATAGGTCCAATTTGTTTGGCGGTTCCCTGAACAAAGGGTCTAGCTCGTGTTAGACACAAACCTGAATCTAATCTTTGGACTTTTTAAAACTACAGACACCTCTAAAATATATGCCCCTCTACCTTTCATCTCCTTTATAACTCATAAAATAGTTTGAAATAGAAAAGAAAGATTCTAACCATTCAACCTGAAAAGTCAAGTTAACCCTTTGTTTTCAAAATCATCTCCGTGCGACCCTAAACCTTGGAAACTGGTAGAGATTATCTAAACATCCTGTGAAATAGCCAATTCTGATTGTCTAATACGCAACTGGATTTAATGTAATTGAACACAGGCAAATGTTGCTTTGCATCTGGTTGACCTCCATATATAAAATTAGGAATATTCACGTTTTCCTATTCCTTAGTGAATGTGTTACATTTTATAGTAATATCTTGATGGGATCACAAATTAGATACAAAATATACAGTATTTTTCTGTATTGGTTGTAAAGAAAACCAGAACACAGTTTGTAATAACATCTTGTCCAATCTTTGATTTCACAAATAAACAATCCTTCACTTTTTGAAAATCATACAATATATCCATCTGCTCTCCCAACGCTCACAACTCTTCATTATAAAAATCTGCAGTGTAAGCATGAAGTGTGACCCTGACTCTAACAGAACTTTTTATACAAAGTAATCAGTTCTTAAACTTTATATAAATATGAAATTTTGAAGCATGGGATGCATTTACCTAAAGCTTGTACAACTCTTGCTCCCTTGCGGTATGCAAACATTGGCTTCCAAAACATCTATAGGACATGAATCATGCAAGGCCAATATTCTCCACTGCATTTTGAGGTTTCAAGACACATAAAACATTCCAGGGTGGGCCAAACATTTTGTAACTAAGGACTAAGTTGGTAAACTTAATAACTACAAGCAGATGATTAACTAAACTAGTCACTATAAGACATGCAGGGCCGGATTTGCCATAAGGCCACCGAGGCCAGGCTCCTGCGGCGACTTCGCGGCCGCCCCCCCCTTTCAGGCTGCCTGTTAAAGTTGATTAAGGGCACCAGTGCCCTTAGATAAGATGGCCGCGAGCCGCCCACTACTGCGCATGCGCAGTTCCGAGGCGGCCGGGCTCGGGAAAGCTCGTACGCGCTCGGGCGGGCAGCGCATGCGCAGTAGCGTGATTGCGCCGCCCGGCGCCATTTTTAAAAAGATTAAAAAGTAATGACAGCGGTGCGGCGGTGGGGGGAGAGAGATGACATCTCTCATTGCCAGCACCGCTGTTCCGCCCTCCTTCATCTGGTGGCAGACAGGCAGTGTGGCAAGTGACATCAACATCTGGTGGCAGCGTGGCAAGTGACATCAACATCTGGTGGCAGTGTGGCAAGTGACATCCCCATCTGGTGGCAGTGTGGCAAGTGACATCCCCATCTGGTGGCAGTGTGGCAAGTGACACCCCCATCTGGTGGCAGCGTGGCAAGTGACATCCCCATCTGGTGGCAGCGTGGCAAGTGACATCCCCATCTGGTGGCAGCGTGGCAAATGACGTCCCCATCTGGTGGCAGCGTGGCAAGTGACGTCCCCATCTGGTGGCAGCGTGGCAAGTGACGTCCCCATCTGGTGGCAGCGTGGCAAGTGACGCCCCATCTGGTGGCAGCGTGGCAAATGACGTCCCCATCTGGTGGCAGTGTGGCAAGTGACGTCTCCATCTGGTGGCAGCATGGTAAGTGACATCCCCATCTGGTGGCAGCGTGGCAAGTGACATCCCCATCTGGTGGCAGCGTGGCAAGTGACATCCCCATCTGGTGGCAGCGTGGCAAGTGACATCCCCATCTGGTGGCAGCGTGGCAAGTGACATCCCCATCTGGTGGCAGCGTGGCAAGTGACATCCCCATCTGGTGGCAGCATGGCAAGTGACATCCCCATCTGGTGGCAGCGTGGCAAGTGACGTCTCCATCTGGTGGCAGCGTGGCAAGTGACGTCTCCATCTGGTGGCAGTGTGGCAAGTGACGTCTCCATCTGGTGGCAGCATGGTAAGTGACATCCCCATTTGGTGGCAGCGTGGCAAGTGACATCCCCATCTGGTGGCAGTGTGACAAGTGACATCCCCATCTGGTGGCAGTGTAGCAAGTGACATCCCCATGTGGTGGCAGCGTGGCAAGTGACATCCCCATCTGGTAGCAGGCATAGTGTCAAGTGACAAGCGATGGTGGCAAGTGACACGCTCAGGGCTCCCAATAATTCTGCATTATGGTGAGTTGAACTATTTCATTTTACATTACAATGTAATGATAGAAATAATGCTTTTCAATCATCCTGACACCATACCAACCATGGTGCTGGGGATGATTGAAGCACTAACACCAGCCATTGCCCTGAAAAATTGCCCGCGAAAAATCCTTACCCCTCGCGCGCTTACCCTGAAGTATTTTTAGTCTGTACAATTAAAGCCAGTTATTTTCAGTGTTCTCGTGTGTGGAGATATGTTTTTAATTGATCTATTGTAGAAGTCATCGATAAAGAACGAGAATGGTGGGGTGTGTGGGGGGGGGGGGGGCGGCATTGAAGGACCTGGCCTTGGGGCGGCAAAGGGAGTAAATCCGGGCCTGAAGACATGCATTTAAAATTATGGATAGAAAGATAACTGTCAGCTAAAACTACTAGATAAAGAATGAAAGAGTAACCTTATTATATATGAGCCATATGTACTTGTGTAGTGGAGCTTTATTAACCCTTGGATTCACTTCTTCACAACACAGTTTCAGTACTCCAAGCACAAATTAACTGCAAAGGTTAACTCCTGTGATGAAAAGAAAAAAAGAAAAACGAAAGAGGTCACACATGATGTGAATGACTGTGTGCCATTTCTGCAGAAAATTGTTCCTAAAATAGATACTTCTATATTGGCAGGTGCACACAATTCCATATTATAGGAATTGTGTGGATGATGTACACTATATCATATTTTTAACATAGAAATGCTCAGTCTTTTTAATAACAAGAACTCAGGTATTAAAAAAGACAGTTCCAATTAAATGTTTAAATTGTGTTTCACTATATTACTCACTATAGTAAGGATTAAATAATATACAGTATATTATTGTGTACAGGCAAAAACTAAATATGGAAAGCTATTTGACGGTCTGAGTCTAAAGTATTGCTGAGAGAACTGACCGTATGCTTATCCATCACTGAGCATGACCTTGTTATTCAGTCCATGGAGCACAGAGGCCTTGCCTGAGCCATGTATTTACTGTTATAAAATTGTAGTAGAGACACAAGTTCAAAGTCTGTAACTGTACATACACTGTGTGAGAACTATCGGCCTATAACCCTCTTAAATGCTGACCTAAAACAATTTTCCAAGATTCTTGCGAATATGTTACTGCCACATATCTCCCATCTTGTACATACAGACCAGGCAGGCTTTAACCCTCAGAGAGAGGCCAGGGACAACACTATAAGTGTGATAGATTTGATTCACTTCGCCCGCTTGGAGGCCACCCCTTCTGCTTTTAGCAACAGATGCTGAAAAGGCCTTAGACTGGTAAATTGGCAATTCTTACGCTCAAACCTTAGACACATCGGTTTGGGGGAACGAATGCAGGCCAGGATACAGTCATTCTATACTGGTCCTACAGCTACAGTGTTGGTTAACGGAGCCCGATCAGAGTATTTTTCTCTGTCCAATGGGATGAGACAGGGCTGCCCCCTCTCTCCATTGTTGTTTGCCCTAACTCTAGAACCTTTTCTCTGCAAAGTCAGATCAGACCCCACAATTAGCGGACTCTCAAATATGGAGCATAAGATTGCTGCTTATGTGACTGATCTTTTATTCTTCCTTACCAACCCGGAGGTTTCATTACCATCTTTACTCTAATATTTTTAACAGTACGAGTATCTCTCTAATGTTTCTATAAACTACGCTAAATGTGAAGTGATGAGCATCCTTCTCTCCACGGAGAGTATCAATAAGTTACAAGGCGATTATCGGTTCAAATGGGTTCAGTCGTTTATGAAATATCTGGGGGTTAAATTGACTCTGGACACTGTACTATTGTACGAGATGAATTTCTATCCATTGTAATGCAAAATATGAAAGCATCTTCAATTTTGGCAAACTCTTACTCTCATGTGGTTCGGGAGATGCAATTTCAGCATTTAAGATGACAATGCTCCCCCAGATTTTATACTTAATGCAAGCAATACCAATTATATTCCCTCAAGCCTTCTTACTCTTGCGCCGAACAATGCTGACTAAATTTATTTGGAGTAATAAGATGACCAGACTCCGTCATTCTATGATAGTTCTGCCTAAATCAAAGGGGGGGAATTGGGCTGCCTGATCTGATCTCATATTACCGAGCCGAACATTTGTCTAGAGTGGTATCATGGTGTATTTCCCCGCAGACTAAACTTTGGGTGCAAATCAAACAACAGGCATCACTGGTTGTTCTGTCGGCTCTTCCTTGGGTTGCCCATAAACACTTTCATGGATTGAAGCTGCATCCCACAAACGGGGCTACAATTGCAGCTCTCACTCAGACATTCCCTATAAAAGGCCTTTCTCCCTACCCATCTCCATTAACTCTGGTGATTCATAACCCAGATTTCCCACCCGGGGTAGATAATAAACAACCCCGGGGGGTTGGTAGGTTTATGCATATCTAGGTGTATGCACTTTGTTACCTCACAGGGATGGATGTCCACACAAGATCTACCCAGTCTCACACAGCCCCCTTTTTCTCTTGTTATTATTTTGGGTACTTATATAGCATGGTCAATTTACGCAGTGCTTTACATATACATTGTACATTCACATCGGTCCCTACCCTCAAGGAGCTTACAATCTAAGATACCTAACTCACATTCATATACTAGGGCCAATTTAGACAGAAGCCAATTAACCTACCAGCATGTCTTTGGAGTGTGAGAGGAAACCAGAGTACCCAGAGAAAACCCACGCAGGCACAGGGAGAACATGCAAACTCCAGGCAGGTAGTGTCGTTGTTGGGATTTGAGCCAGCGACCCTTTTTACTGCTAGGAGAGAGTGCTACCCACTACACCACTGTGCCACCCAACATTCTCTTCCTCTTAGGGAAATGTCTTTTCCAGATGATCAAGTTTTGGGGTCAGGAGAGGGTATTTTTGTCCTTATTAGAGTACAAAAGGAATAATAAAGAAAGAATTTAAGTTGCGATAAGAAAGTAAAGCATTTAATAGTGGTGTCACATATAGTAGAAACACCCTGTGATTATAAAGTGATCTTTTGTATACAGGAATTAGGTCATCCACTAGAATGGTAATGAAGATAATGTTTGGACTTGATTGCATGCTTTCGGGTGTTATTTTGGATTGATTAGGTTATGAAACAATATTTACCTGTGTTTTTTTTCATGCAACCTATTATGTGATGCTGTTGAATATCATATCTAGGTTGACGGCTAGATCCGCCCCCTATTCTAATCTATGTTACTCCTTTTTTATTCATTATGCTTTGTAATAAAAAATGAATAAAAATCTATACTTTGAAAAAAAGAAAGTTTATAACTGTAATGTTTTAAGTGTTGCTAAAAGTAATTTTTTTAGGATATAGTGGAGAGGGATTACAACCACTGTCAGGTTGTATTGCTGCGCTATGCCCCGTTTGAGGAGATTTACCCTCTATGTGTCCTCCAAATTTTGGGTTGACATCAGAACAAGAGGGGACATTTTCCAATGGGAACACTAGTTTCTGGTGACCTTGGTGACATTCTGAGAGTATATAAAAAATTATAATAAAATTTTTATTAAACAGTTAGTTAAAAAGAACCGCAATGGTGGCTGATAGGCATACAAGTCAACCCAATAACAAAGAGTAACAGAGTGTACAGTTCTATATAGTTCCTGGACTACCATGGTGAGATCACCATGGCAGATTGTCCAAAGACAGCACCCAATGGGACACAGATGGCAAAAAAATACTCAGTGTTTATAACCCTCCTTTACTCTATCCAAAAAAAAACAAAAAGGTGTCTTTAGTGACACTTTAATTGACGTGATTTCTTTAACCTTATGGAAGTTAGGCATGTGGTACACAAAGGAATGCCATGTTTTTTTAAAAAGGATAACAAATTTAGAATCGTGGAAAACTGGTAGATGGTCAATCTGCTTTATTATATACTTTATATTCACCAGTTGTCCTGTACTATGGATTGTACACCTCAGATCAAACTAGTTCAACTGTAGTTAAAGTGTAACAAAAGACAAAATATTCTTTTTTTTTTTTTTAGTTTTGGATAGAGTGGAGAGGGATTAAAGCACATGTCAATTGTTATTGCTTTCTGTGCTCCCATTAGGGAGATTCACCCTCTCTATTTGTCCTGTCTACCATTATCATCTAAAGTGAAAGTAAAAGAAAATCCCAAATTTTGGGTTGCCATTAGAACACTAATAGAGGGGAAATCTTTCAATATGTACACTGGTTACCGTGACCCTGGTGACACACCAGCACACCAGGATTCCCTCACTTTCAAAGGATTTCCTCTCACTTCCTGTTTTGGCTAGGGGGCAGGGGGACTATAACCCTCCCCCCCCCTTTACTCTATACAAAATAAAAAAATGCCCTTAGTTACACTTTAAAGCTCAACTCCAGTTTTAAGAGAAACCTTCTAGAACAATGGTTTACATAATTTTATATAATATATATTGCAAAAAAGAAAAAAAATACCACTGCAATACATTTATTTGATCTTTTAAACATATTAGAATATACTTCATCCTTTTGGTTACTAACTAAATATACTTTGTGCCATGGTCCTTAATATGCATTTTTTATTATAACACTGGGGTGGATTTACTAAAAGCAAATAGATAGTGCACTTTGCAACTAATTTTCCTTAGTAAATATCCATGTGGTGAAGCTTAACTGTGGGAAGTAAGCAAACAGAAAGAGAGAGAGTTTTTGGGGAAGGGGTGTACAGAGGGGAGAGGGAGGGAAAGGTAAGGATGCTGGGAAAAGACATGGGTCTGGGGGAAGAGGCTGGGAGAGGGTGGAGGAAACCTCTTGCCAGAAAGTGGATCATGTAGCCATCAATTATTAGCAGAGCCTCCCCTCCAACACATTCAACAAGCATGGGGTAAGGGCGGACTCAAACAATCAAGAAGTCTCTGTTTAAAGCAGGTGTGAGATAATGGTCTTTCCATGGGTTCCAGATAGTCCAGAAGTTGCCCAATGAGTCATTCTGCTGCTCTGTAAATTTCTAAATAATAATGTTTGTGACACTAAGCTTGGGAGCTGTATGAAAGAGTATTGGGATGCTCCAGGACCTTGCAATCACTCTCTTGGCTGCTTCAAAGCTATGTTGAAGTATTTCAATTGGGTCACTGCTACAGTTTGTTGTTCAATAAGGCTTTTAAGGTTTCCCTCTGAAATGTGCAACCCATAACAGTGGATGTAGCCAGATAGATCCTAGACAAAAACATTTCAAACTTTGGACAGTTACACCGAATGAGAGCAAAGGAATTATTATTATTATTATTATACAGGATTTATATAGCTCCAACAGTTTGTGCAGCGCTTTACAACATTAAGGCAGACAGTACAGTTACAATACAATTCAATACAGGAGGAATCAGAGGGTCCTGCTCATTAAAGCTTACAATCTAAGAGGGAGGGTCAAGTGATACAAAAGGTAATAACTGTGGGGGATGAGCTGATGAAGAAAATAGAAGTACAGTTGTTAGGTGAGGGCAGGATAGGCTTCTCTGAAGAGAAAAGTTTTTAGGGATCACCTAAAAGTGGATAGAGTTGGAGATAGTCAAACAGATTGGGGTATTGAATTCCAGAGAATGAGAGAGGCTCGGGAGAAGTCCTGGATGCGAGTATAGGAGGAGGTGATGAGGGAGCTAGAGAGCAGGTTATACAAGTAGAAGGTGCAAAAAGCTAAAACAGTTTTTATCCCATAAATATTTAATCAATGTGCTGGGTGAGCATAGTATTATATGTGCAATAAGACCCCAAGTCCACAACCTATGTGATTGTATTAGAGGAAGTCCATAAATCATACAAGATAATAATAAAGGTAGGAAGGAGAGGGGAAAAAAAGGGGGAGGAGGGGAAATCATCCACCCTCACGGCAGCCATCCGGTGGGACCAGAAACCATGTTCCCAGTACACTGAGAAAACAAGAGGGGGAGAAGAGGTGCCTCTGGGTGCAGATTTTGTACAAATTTAATATAAAGTAAAGAGTAGTAATGGCAACTCACAATTTAGGAGTTAAAAACAGGCATTGTATAGTCCCAACAACGGGGGTGTCTTCAGCAAAGTCAATCCCTTATTCTCCTGTTAGTGTGTGCTCTGCAGTCTTCTCATACACCGCTAAATGGTTCTCTGCCGGCCGCGGTGGAGTGTGCATCAACACGAGGCTTGAGGCGCAAGATGGTGTCCAGGCGAAGGATGACGTCACTGGGATGCGATGAGTTTTCTGAGCGTGTAGGCCATGGATGACATGATGGCCTTGCTCCTTCTTCAAGCTTATTGACAGGGACTAGTCAAGTGAAATATAAAGGGAGGGAAGGGGAGTGGCCAATGTGTGGAATGCACCGTAATTGGATGGCGCATTAAAACAATAGCACAGAATGTTGAAGGGGCAACGAAATGTTATACAAGAATACATACTAGAGAGCAAGGGTCTTGGGAGAAATGAAGAGGAGGATTTGGTTGGTATTTTGAGACTAGGTTAGTGATGTAGCTGGGGGCAGAGTTGTGGACGGCTTTGTAAGTTATTGTTAGTATTTTAAATCGAATTTGTTGGGTGAGTGGAAGCCAATGGAGGGATTGGCAGAGTGGGGTAGCAGAAGCTGAGTGGTGTGTAAGGTGGATAAATCTGGCAGCGGCATTCATCATGGACTGAAGGGGGGATAGCCTTTTTAAAGGTAAACCAATACGAAAGGAGTTGCAGTAGTCGAGGCGAGAGATAACCAGGGAGTGAATCAGGAGCTTATTGGTTTCATGGTTTAGGAAGGGACATATTTTAGAGATGTTGTAGATGTTGAGATGGCAAGCCTTGGGAAGGGATTGGATGTGGGGCCGAAAGGAACGTTCAGAGTCCAGGATAACACCTAGCAACCTGGCATGCGGGGATGGGTGGATGGTTGTGCCATTGCTCTTGACAGAGAAGTTAGGGAAGAGGCACATTGGGGAGGAAAAATTCTGAGCTTGGTTTTGGACAAGTTGAGTTTGAGGAAGTGTTGTGACATCCAGACAGATATGTGTGTTAGTAAGTTAGTAATGCGTGAGGAGAAAGGGGTACTATCTGCTTGACCACCTCTCAGTAGGGATGGGTAAATGGTTCGGCCACAGCATGAATTCAGGCCAAACATTGGCTATTTGCCAGTTCGACGAACACCCGAATTATTGGGGCGTTCGACCATTTGTTCGGCACTGTTGCACAGTGCATTGGAAGCCATGATTGGCTGAAGCAATGAAAGTTTTGCCCAATCAGGGTACATAGTACTGTCAGAGCCATGAATGGATGCTGGCATAATGACTCTATCCAATCATGGCTCATTGCTCTTAGTCACACCCCACACTATAAACATATTCTTTCAATAGCGACCATTTTCAGTGTGATATTGGCATGGAGAGAGATAGAACAGGGCTCTGTTCAGTGCTACTAGAGAGTTATGCCGCTTACACAGGATCGGACATTCTGACAACAAATGTTCGATGGGAGCTTGTTGTTGGAAATTCCGACCATGTGTAGGCTCTATCGGAAATTTTTTCTCGGAGTTTCTGACAACAAAAATCCATTGTCGTAAATTCTGAGCATGTGTAGACAATTCTGAAGTACAAAATTCCACGCATGCTCTGAATCAAGTACGAGATGGAAGCGCTCGGTCTGGTAAAACTAGCGTTCGTAATGGAGATAGCACATTCGTCACACTGCACATTTTTTAATCTTTTAATGCAGTGCATTCTCTTCTTCTTTATAATGCTAGAATTATGAAGTTGTTTTGCTGCTGATATTCACAGAGTTCTGACAAACTGATTTCTTTATTATTTCTTGTGATCTCATGAATAATCTTTTTTTATTTTTTCACCAGATCTTCAGAATAATGTTTATAATTTTTGTTTATAGTGATCTCCTTTTTTTTTGTAAAACAAGATCTCCTGTTTTTTAATTTTTTTTCTAGTGATCTCCATAATATTTTTTCTCATTTTGTGTGTCAAGTTACCACAACACCATTATTATCTTGTATTTTTTAACCTCAGAGAGATTGGTTGGTGTTGGTGTCCCTTGTTAATTTGACATTGTATTTTTGAAATGTACCTGCCTACTCACAAACAAACGGTCCTTTTTTAATTATAACACATAACCAATGATTTAAGAAAAAATATATACATTTATTAGGGGTCATAACAAAATAAAGAGGAAGGCAACGCTAGATAAACTGGTGAAATTGGTGAAGCCTTTGTACCCCAGGGCACACATCAACTATTTGACATGCAAAATTGGGAGCCTGAGGAGTCTAATAGGGAGCACAATCCTGTCCAGGACTTTGAGGGATCAGGAACAGCAGCAGGTGACATATATGTCCCCAGGCTGTGGTCTTACAACAGCCTGTGTCTTTTGCCAGACTAGACTGAACACAGGCCATTACTCTCTTGTCTTCCTTACATGCTTCCTTCCACGCTTGCTTCCAGGCTGTGTCTCTGGTGTTGGAGATGTGGGAGGAGGTGGAGGAGGTGGAGGAGGAGGGTGGTCCAACTCACACAGGTGGGTTTTGCTTTTGCGTTCGCCCCCCGACCCCTTACTTAGGGCCATATATATCACTTCCTCACAAAAGAGGCGTTGACCCACCTCCATTTCTTGCATTTTGTTGGCAGCCATGCAGGCATGGGCCTCAAGAAGACTGGGGGGTTCTGAGGGTCGCAAAAGCCTGCCGAATTAACCCAAGTGCTGACTCTTCCATGCTCCTCCCCTTCCTGGGCCCTTTTTGTTGAAGGCGGAGGGGAGGGACCTGGGATTCGGTCAGGCTACTGGGCCCGGCCACCTCCTGGCTGCCACTTACTCCCACCACCTTCTGGCTGCCACCTAACCCTGCCACCTCCTGGCTGCCACCTCCTGGCTGCCACTTTCGACAGCCTCCTCCTGGCTTAGGATTTCCTGTGTATGAAAAAGGGACACAGTTTTAGTTTATTTTTCATCAATCACACACAATTTTGAGAAATATGTTGAACAATGCTATGCCTGACTCAAGCTGGGCACCTCCACATCTTCTTCCTGGGTGGAAGGCCCAGGTTGGATGTCGGAAGCCTCAGCTGGGGTGGAAGGAAGAGTGGAAGGAAGAGTGGAAGGAAGGGTTGAGAGTGATGGCCTGATTTCAGTCTGGTCTGACAGAAACCGCAGTCTGTCATAGTACCAGAGCCTGGGGACATAAATGTCATCTGCTGCTGCTCCTGATCTCATGGAATCCTGGACCTTGCGCTCCCTATTATAAGTGCTCCTCAGGCCACCAATTTTGCACTTGAAATAGTTGATGTCTGCTGTGGGGATCTGCGGCTTCACAAATTCCAACAATTTATCCAGTGCTGCCCTCCTCTTTAGTCAATTTGTATAAAAGGGGTGTTTTGTCTGCCACAGACAGGGCAGCTCTCTGTACAAATCAATGAATTGGGGGAGGAAATCATGATCGTTGAATCGATCCCTTTTATCTGTAAGATACAACACAAGACAAACCCTAATGTCAGGCTAAACTCACATAATATTGTCCCAATATAGGCCTTAATCTATAAGCAGTATAGGCCACTGTTGCCCCAAGTTAAAATTGTACCTTCTTTAGAACGACCGGCGTTTCCGCTACTCCGTCCTCCACTCACAGATCGTACGTACGACGCGTGTTATGCTTTATATACACTGTGCATGCGTGACACTCCACCGGCCCCTGACCTTCTTTATAGTATATTCCCTGCCCCTTCTCTTTTGGCGCAGTGGGAGAGCACATGGCGGAGAAAGAACAAGTGCATGAAGACAGCAGCAACGACGAAAGCCCGGAGCCAAGAACGTCCCAATCCCGGAGGAGATTTAAGGCCTCTAATATGTCCTTTGTAGAGATGGTGGACATCTTGAAGAGGGCCGACTGTGATGGGAAACGTGGACCTTACCTAAACCCAGATGTCAGAAAGGGCAATATCATGGCTAAAGTTGTGAAAAGTCTGCACAGGAATTTTGGGGTATGACGATCCAAGGATCAACTGAGAAAACGATGGTCAGACCTCAAATTGAGGGAGCACGATCAGTACAGAAGAATCAATAGAGTGCTGCAAAAAAGTAAATATTTTGTTGTGTGTTCCTATTTTTATTATTATTATGTTCGTGCTGCTCCATGTGCTTTTCTTTACTGTTGTACAGTTTAAAATGGCAAGTTTCAGGTTCGTGGGTACAGTAATTGTTCATTGTAAACATTGTTCGTTCGCCCACTAATACGATGTTTTTGGCAGATGCAGGTTAACTACATTTGTTCATTCCTATTTGGATTAAAAGAAGTTTAGTACATTGTTGTCTAGATAGGTTTGTAACTAGAATTCAATGCAAACTTGATTCAGTGTAAGGAGAGGACACTCAGCAGCTGTTTACACATCTGGACGCAGGAGCACTAGTGTGGGACACCAGAACAAACTTTTTAGGGTGTCCCACACAGGTGCTCCAGTGGATACTAGGGGTCTCTACAAGTGTAATACTTTACCAAAAAAGATAAGTATTCCAGCTTTAAGAAAGGGAAAAAAATAATGTCTTCAGCTTGGAACTCTGCCAAAACAGACAATTGTACAACTGTTCCAAGCAATGTTTCATATTACTATTTCTTGCCTCAAATATCTGTGTGCTAAGTATAACTTTTTTTTATTCACATAGGGGAGAAAAGACTCAGGACGTCTGAGGTTACCAGGGACCCACAACCTCCTAAAGAAGGAGAAATCCCAAAACTACAACCTCAGGATGTGGAGAAAGGAAAGGTTTATGATTTGGGCAAAATAGTGACCACAACAGGTGAGTGTCTGAGACCACAGCTTCAGGTAATAGATGTATGCCTGCATATTTATAATACATGGTGTGTTTTTTTCTTTTATAACTGTTCTAAAAAATTTTGAAAGCCAAATTTTGAAGATGCACACAGTGTGTCAACATGTGCTATCTGCCATCACGAGATATTAATGTACGCGTTTTGTGGTTACAACCCCTTCCTCACAACTAAAGTAGCTGAGAGGAAGGGGTTGCACTCCCTAAACACATGCATTGATCCCCCATGATGGGAGCGAGCACATGTTGACCTTAGGCATGGGATCAGGAGGGAAATCCTGATTTTGACTCCATCTTCAAAGTTTGGCTTTCTCAGGAGCAACAATCACCCCACCTGATGAAGGCAATATTAATACAGTTTGGACATACTAATGTCTGATGAAACCTTCAATTTATCAAAGTTGAACTTGTTTTTAAAAACATGCCTGTTTACCACAAAAAAGGATATTTCTACTGTCCAAAAAAAAATGTATTAAAAAAATATGTTGGTTTGTTCAAAAACCCTTTTCTAAACACACATGTGAATGTGCACAGAGTAAAAACGTTTCTACTCAACAATGTGTGGCTTCTTCTTTCAATGCTCAATAGCAGTTTTTTGCTTAAAGCGGAGCGCCACCGAAAAATTTTTTTTTAAAAGTCAGCAGCTACAAATACTGCAGCTGCTGACTTTTAAAACATGGACACTTACCTGTCCAGGGCACCCGCGATGTCGGCACCCGAGGCCGAAGCGTCTCTCTGTCCTCGGGTGCTGCCACCTCCATCTTCGGTAAGGGAATCAGGAAGTGAAGCCGTGCGGCTTCACTTCCCGGTTCCCTACTGCGCATGCGCGAGTCGCGCAGCGCAATCCGGATGGTCCTTGCTGCCTCTGGGACCCGTGTGTTTCCCAGCAGGCAGCGGGGAGGGAGTAGGAAGTGGCGTAAATACCCGCAGATTCTGCGGGTATCTATGCCGGAAGTGGGTACAGATACCTGTAATATACAGGTATCTGTACCCCCCTCCCCCCTGAAAGGTGCCAACTGTGTCACCGGAGGGGGGGAGGGATCTGATGAGTGGAAGTTCCACTTTTGGGTGGAACTCCACTTTAAGTTGGTGTTTACAGTGACAATGGCGGTTATTTCCTAAAGGCAAATCCACTTTGCACTACAAGTGCACTTTCAGTGCACTTTCAAGTGCACTTTTGCAGTGCACTTGTAGTGCAAAGTGGATTTTCCTTTAGTAAATAACACCCACAGTGCTTTATAATTTGCATCAATCAGGCCATTTCCGTCACTCCAAAAAATAATTTATGAAAATGATGAACATTTTTATCATTAATGCATTACATACATTAACAATAAAAACAAGGTGTGTGTGTAACAGACCCACAACATAATAGTTAGCTGAAGAAGAGATTGTCACCTCATGTATCAAAGAAATTATGTTTTCACTATTGAAGAAAATGGCCAAAAAAAAATCCCATTGGAGAACCTAGGAGACAGCTAATAGAAACACAAGCAGTAAATCAAAGGAAATATTTTTCAGTTTTGTATATTTCAGTACATTTTGTGCCATTTAACGCAGTATATTTCAGTGCGTTACTGCACGTTTCACGCACTATATTTCTGTGCAATACTATACATTTGATGCAGTATATTTCAATGCATTGCTGCAGGTTTAACACAGTATATTTAGTGCACGTTTAATGTAGTATTTTTCTATGTGTTACTGCATGTTTAACACAGTATATTTCAGTGCGTTAGTGCATGTTACATGCTGTATATTTCAGTGCATTACTGCACGTTAAACAGAGTATATTTCAGTGCATTACTTCACTTCTAACGCAGTATATTTCTGTGTGTTACTGCACGTTTAACGTAGTATATTTCAGTGCATTACATGCCATTTAACTCAGTATATTTCAGTGCGTTAGTGCACATATAACGCAGAATATTTAAGTACATTACTGCATGTTTAATGCAGTATATTTCTGTGCAATACTGCACGTTTAATGCAGTATATTTTGGTGCTTTACACAGGCAAAGGTGGATGTGGTCAGTCCTCAGGCAGGGCATCATTTCCTCTGTTTAGTGATGTTGCCCATGCTATCCAGCCACAGCATGCAGGGGAGGTGGTGGACTGGCTTACTAAACCATCCTCATCCTCCTTTACCCAAGCATAGTCTGGTGTGCAGTCCCCTGCAGCTGCCAGAGTGTCAAAACCTGTCTCCTTGTCCACAGCTATTCCTGCCATAACCCCAGTATCAGGCATGGAGGAGTCAGCAGAGTTATTTGAACACAGCGTCAGCCATTTGCTCTATTCAGATGTTGGTTCTGACTCTGACGTTGAGGAAGGCAGGAACTTGAGCCCCACAGAGAGGGGAGAACACTGGTGCACAAATTGGCAGTCATGTTCCCCCAGTGGTAATGAGGATGGAGGAGATGATGATGATGAGGTCACTGACTCGACTTAGGTGCCATATAGAGCAGAGGAGGAAAGTGAGGGTGAGGCACAGCCCCAATGAGGCAGCCATCATGGAAGAGTAGAGAGCAGCCACCCTATTCCATCACATTGTGGAGCTGTTATCTCCCGGCTAGGGATGAGCCGAACACCCCCCTGTTCGGTTTGCACCAGAACATGCGAACAGGAAAAAAGTTCGCTCGAACATGCGAACACCGTTAAAGTCTATGGGACACGAACATGAATAATCAAAAGTGCTAATTTTAAAGGCTTATATGCAAGTTATTGTCATAAAAAGTGTTTGGGGACCTGGGTCCTGCCCCAGGGGACATGGAACAATGCAAAAAAAAGTTTTAAAAACGGACGTTTTTTCAGGAGCAGTGATTTTAATAATGCTTAAAGTCAAACAATAAAAGTGTAATATCCCTTTAAATTTCGTACCTGGGGGGTGTCAATAGTATGCCTGTAAAGGGGCGCATGTTTCCCGTGTTTAGAAGAGTCTGACAGCAAAATGACATTTCGAAGGAAAAATTCCATTCAAAACTGCCCGCGGCTATTGCATTGCCGACAATACACATAGAAGTTCATTGATAAAAACAGCATGGGAATTCAACACAGGGAAACCCCGAACCAAAATTAAAAAAAAAAAATGACGTGGGAGTCCCCCTAAATTCCATACCAGGCCCTTCAGGTCTGGTATGGGTATTAAGGGGAACCCCGGCCAAAATTTAAAAAAAAAATGACGTGGGGTTCCCCCTAAATTCCATACTAGACCCTTATCCAAGCACGCAACCTGGCAGGCCGCAGGAAAAGAGGGGGAGACGAGAGTGCGCCCCCCCACTCCTGAACCGTACCAGGCCACATGCCCTCAACATTGGAAGGGTGCTTTGGGGTAGCCCCCCAAAACACCTTGTCCCCATGTTGATGAGGACAAGGGCCTCATCCCCACAACCCCCAGATCTCGGGCCCCCCCTGTGTGAAATGGTAAGGGGGTACTTACCCCTACCATTTCACTAAAAAACTGTCAAAAATGTTAAAAATGACAAGAGACAGTTTTTGACAATTCCTTTATTTAAATGCTTCTTCTATCTTTCTTCATCTTCTTCTTCTTCTGGTTCTTCTGGCTCTTGTGGTTCTTTCTCCGGCGTTCTCATCCAGCATCTCCTCCGTGGCGTCTTCTATCTTCTTCTCCTCGGGCCGCTCCGCACCCATGGCATGGGGGGAGGCTCCCGCTCTTCTCTTCATCTTCTTCTTCATCCTCTTCTCTTTTTCCTTCTTCTCTTCTTCATTTTCTTCTCCAGGCCGCTCCGCATCCATGCTGGCATGGAGGGAGGCTCCCGCTGTGTGACGGAGTCTCCTCATCTGACGGTTCTTAAATAACGGGGGCGGGGCCACCCGGTGACCCCGCCCCCCTCTGACGCACGGTGACTTGACGGGACTTCCCTGTGATGTCACGGGGAATGCCACAGGGAAGTCCCGTCATGTCCCATGCGTCAGAGGGGGCGGAGTCACCGGGTGGCCCCGCCCCCGTTATTTAAGAACTGTCAGACGAGGAGACGTCGTCACACAGCGGGAGCTGTGCCATGGGTGCGGAGCGGCCCGAGGAGAAGAAGATAGAAGACGCCGCGGAGGAGATGCTGGACGAGCACGCCGGAGGAAGAACCAGAAGAGCCAGAAGAACCAGAAGAAGATGAAGGAAGATAGAAGAAAGAAGAAGCATTTAAATAAAGGAATTGTCAAAAACTGTCTCTTGTCATTTTTAACATTTTTGACAGTTTTTTAATAAAATGGTAGGGGTAAGTACCCCCTTACCATTTCACACAGGGGGGGGCGGGATCTGGGGGTTCCCTTGTTAAAGGGGGCTTACAGATTCCGATAAGCCCCCCGCCCGCAGACCCCCACAACCACCGGCCAGGGTTGTGGGGATGAGGCCCTTGTCCTCATCAACATGGGCTACCCCAAAGCACCCTCCCAATGTTGAGGGCATGTGGCCTGGTACGGTTCAGGAGGGGGGGCGCACTCTCGTCCCCCCCTCTTTTCCTGTGGCCTGCCAGGTTGCGTGCTCGGATAAGGGTCTGGTATGGATTTTTGGGGGGACCCCACGCCGTTTTTTTTTTTTTTTTGGCGCGGGGTTCCCCTTAAAATCCATACTAGACCTGAAGGGTCTGGTATGGAATTTAGGGGGAACCCCACGTCATTTTTTAAAAAAAATTTTGGCCGGGGTTCCCCTTAATATCCATCCCAGACCTGAAGGGCCTGGTATGGAATTTAGGGGGACTCCCACGTCATTTTTTTTTTTTAATTTTGGTTCGGGGTTTCCCTGTGTTGAATTCCCATCCCGTTTTTATCAATGAACTTCTATGTGTATTGTCGGCAATGCAATAGCCGCGGGTAGTTTTAAATGGAATTTTTCCTTCGAAATGTCATTTTGCTGTCAGACTGTTCTAAACATGGGAAACATGCGCCCCTTTACAGGCATACTATAGACACCCCCCAGGTACGAAATTTAAAGGGATATTACACTTTTATTGTTTGACTTTAAGCATTATTAAAATCACTGCTCCTGAAAAAACAGCCATTTTTAAAACTTTTTTTTGCATTGATCCATGTCCCCTTGGGCAGGACCCGGGTCCCCAAACACTTTTTATGACAATAACTTGCATATAAGCCTTTAAAATTAGCACTTTTGATTTCTCCCACAGACTTTTAAAGGGTGTTCTGCGGCATTCGAATTTGCCGCGAACACCCCAAATTGTTCGTTGTTCAGCAAACTTGCGAACAGCCAATATTCGAGTCGAACATGAGTTCGACTCAAACTCGAAGCTCATCCCTACTCCCGGCCCACTTCCCACAGCTCAGCTGCCTGGGCCTTGTTTAATACATGTGCAGCTGATCGTACTGTTGCTATTTGCAAACTTTGTCTCAAGCGCATCAAGTGTCGCAAAAACACCAACCATTTGGGTACCACATGCTTGACAAGGCATTTAACCTCCCATCACTCAGCCCATTGGCAAGGGCACCTACAAGCCACACAAGTGGGGCAAAAATCTGTCCCTCTTCCTTACTCACCTCAGTCCATCCCTGCTATACCTCATGACCTCTCAGCAGCCTCCATTGACAGGCATGATGGTATAGAGCAGAGTGTCCCAGGTCCTTGCTGCCCATCTGCCAGCAGCATACCACCAGCTGTAGACTATAGCTGGCAAATTTCTCTGCCCCATTTGCTGCAGTGGAAAAAAAATACAGTCCCTGCCACCCACATGCCCATTGTCTAAAATGCAGGCTTGTCAAAGCTCTACAACTTCTGCCTTTCCACCTGGTGGATTCTGCTACCTTCCGTGAAGTTACAGAATGTGCTGTACCACAATGGCAGGTTCCCAGTCGCTATTTATTTTCATATAAGGCCATTCCATCTCTCTACCGTCAAGTAGAAGGCATTGTTGGGCAAGGCAGTCAGCCGCAAAGTCCACGTTACTGCTGACACATGGTCCAGCAAGCATGGGCAGGGACAATATATTTCATTCACAGCAAACTGGGTAACTCTGCTTGCAACTCGGAAGGCTGCAGGACAGGGCTCAGTGCTGCAGCTTGTTGTGCCCCCACATCTTTATACAGCTGGTGATGATGCCAGATTCGTCAGCTCTACCCTCCTCCTCCTCCATGCCCTCCTCTGCTGAATTGTCCTATGAACCTAGAGGTAGACGTGATGTATCTGGATTTTGAAAAAGCATTTGATACAGTTTCCCATAAACGTTTACTTTATAAAGTAATGTCCGTTGGCATGGACCATAGGGTGAGTACATGAATTGAAAACTGGCTACAGGGGCGAGTTCAGAGGTTAGTGATAAATGGGGAGTACTCGGAATGGTCCGGGTGGAGAGTAGGGTCCTTCAGGGTTCTGTTCTGAGACCAATCCTATTTAATTTATTCAAAAAAGACCTGGAGGATTTGATAAACAGCTCAATCTCTGTATTTGCGGAAATTGCTAAGCTAAGCAGAGCAATAACTTCTCTGCAGGATATGGGAACCTTGCAAGAAGATCTGAACAAATTATTAGGGTGGGCAACTACATGACAAATGAGGTTTAATGTAGAAAAATGTGCATTTGTGTGACCAAAATATGAATGCAATCTACTCAGTAGGGAGAGATCCTCTGGGGGGATCTAGGATGGAAAAGGACCTGGGGCTCCTAGTAGATGACAGGCTCAGCAATAGCATGCAATGCCAAGCTGCTGCAGGCAAAGCAAACAGAATATTGGCATGCATTAAAGAGGGGATTAACTCCAGAGATAAAACGATAATTCTCCCACTCTACAAGACTCTGGTCCAGCTGCATCTGGAGTATGCTGTTTAGTTCTGGGTACCAGTCCTCAGGAAGGATGTGCTGGAGCTGGAGGGAGTCCAGAGAAGGAAAACAAAATGAATAAAGGGACTAGAGGAACTTAGTTATGAGGAAAGGTTAAATGCACAGAACTTATTCTCTCTGGAGAAGAGACGCTTGAGAAGGGATATGATTTCAATGTACAAATACCGTACTGGTGACCCCACAATAAGGATAAAGCTTTTCTGCAAAAGGGAATTTAATAAGACACTCAGCCATTCACTAAAATTAGAAGAAAATCAGTTTAACCTTAACCAGGTGCCGACTGCCTCACGACGATATAAGTCGGCAGAATGGCACGGGCAGGCAAAATCACGTACCTGTACGTGATCTGCCTCCCACGGGCGAGGCGGTCGGCTTCTGTCCGGGAGCGATGAGAGGTGAGGGGAGGTCATCCATTCATGGCCCCCCCCTTGCGATCGCTCCCAGCCAATGAAATCCTTCCTCTGCTGCTGTATAGTAAACAGCAGCAGAGAAAGTGATGTCATCTCTCCTCGGCTCGGTATTTTCCGTTCCGACGCCGAGGAGAGAAAACATCTGAGTGAGTTCCACAACACAACACACACAGTAGAACACGCCAGGCACACATTACACCCCCGATCACCCCCTGATCACCCCCCAATAACCTCCCCCGTCACACTGACACCAAGCAGTTTTTTTTTTCTGATTACTGCATTGGTGTCAGTTTGTGACAGTTAGTGTGGTAGGGAAGTTAGTGTTAGCCCCCTTTAGGTCTAGGATACCCCCTAACCCCCTAATAAAGTTTTAACCCCTTTATCACCCCCCCCGCCAGTGTCACTAAGCGATCATTTTGATTCTGATCACTGTATTAGTGTCACTGGTGACGTTAGTTAGGGAGGTAAATATATAGGTTTGTCGTCAGCATTTTATAGCGTCAGGGACCCCCATATACTACCTAATAAACGTTTTAACCTCTTTATTGCCCCCTAGTTAACCCTTTCACCAGTGATCACTGTATAACTGTTACGGGTGACGCTGGTTAGTTTGTTTATTTTTTATAGTGTCAGGGCATCCGCCGTTTATTACCGAATAAAGGTTTAGCCCCCTGATCACCCGGCGGTGATATAAGTTAGGTTTTAGGGTCAGATAGGGTCTGCGTCGCCCCAGGCAGCGTCAGGTTAGCGCCAGTACCGCTAACACCCACGCACGCAGCATACACTTCCCTTAGTGGTATAGTATCTGAACGGATCAATATCTGATCCGATTAGATCTATACTAGCGTCCCCAGCAGTTTAGAGTTCCCAAAAACGCAGTGTTAGTGGGATCAGCCCAGATACCTGCTAGCACCTGCGTTTTGCCCCTCAGCCCAGCCCAGCCCACCCAAGTGCAGTATCGATCGATCACTGTCACTTACAAAACACTAAAGGCATAACTGCAGTGTTCGCAGAGTCAGGCCTGATCCCTGCAATCACTAACAGTTTTTTTTGTAGCGTTTTGGTGAACTGGCAAGCACCAGCCCCAGGCAGCATCAGGTTAGTGCCAGTAGCGCTAACACCCACGCACACAGCATACACCTCCCTTAGTGGTATAGTATCTGAACGGATCAATATCTGATCTGATCAGATCTATACTAGCCTCCCCAGCAGTTTAGGGTTCCCAAAAACGCAGTGTTAGCGGGATCAGCCCAGATACCTGCTAGCACCTGCGTTTTGCCCCTCCGCCTGGCCCAGCCCAGCCCACCCAAGTGCAGTATCGATCGATCACTGTACCTTACAAAACTATACGCATAACTGCAGCATTCGCAGAGTCAAGCCTGATCCCTGCAATCGCTAAGAGTTTTTTTGGTAGTGTTTTGGTGAACTGGCAAGCACCAGTGGCCTAGTACACCCCGGTCGTAGTCAAGCCAGCACTGCAGTAACACTTGGTGATGTAGCGAGTCCCATAAGTGCAGTTCAAGCTGGTGAGGTGGCAAGCACAAGTAGTGTCCCGCTGCCACCAAGAAGAAGACAAACATAGGCCCGTCGTGCCATAGTGCCCTTCCTGCTGCATTCGCCAATCCTAATTGGGAACCCACCACTTCTGCAGCACCCGTACTTCCCCCATTCACATCCCCAACCAAATGCAGTCGGCTGCATGAGAAGCATTTTCTTTATGTCCTCCCGAGTACCCCTACCCAACGAACCCCCCCAAAAAAGACGTTGTGTCTGCAGCAAGCATGGATATAGGCGTGACACCCGGTATTATTGTCCCTTTTGTCCTGACAATCCTGGTCTTTGCATTGGTGAATGTTGAACGCTACCATACACTAGTTGAGTATTAGCGTAGCGTACAGCATTGCACAAACTAGGCGCACTTTCACAGGGTCTCCCAAGATGCCATCGCATTTTGAGAGACCCGAACCTGGTTACAGTTACAAAAAAAAAGTGTAAAAAAAAAACACAAAAAAATATATAAAATAAAAAAAACAAAAATAGTTTTATTGTTCTCTCTCTTCATTCTCTCTCTATTGTTCTGCTATTTTTTACTGTATTCTATTCTGCAATGTTTTATTGTTATTATGTTTTATCATGTTTGCTTTTCAGGTATGCAATTTTTTATACTTTACCGTTTACTGTGTTTTATTGTTAACCATTTTTTTTGTCTTCAGGTACGCCATTCAGCTGCAGCGCGGATTTATTTATCTTGACAGCAACAGTGTTTGCTCCCATGATATATAAAGCCGTGACTCCAGCGGAGGTGATATATGCCAAAGCATGGGAGCAACAGAGGCGGAGGAGCGATTTGCTCCTACCTTTTGCGGGAGGATGCCCCCATGCTTCGGCATATATAAATGGTGTTTTATTGTTAACCATCACTTGCTTAGCAGGTACGCCATTCAGTTGCAGCGCAGATTTATATATCTTGACAGCAACAGCGTTTGCTTCCACGATACATAAAGCCGTGACTCCAGCACTGTAGGAGGTGATTTCACCACCACAGTTAAAAAAAGAGCATATATGCCAAAGCATGGGGGCAGCAGGGGTGGAGGAGCGATTTGCTCCTAACTTTCGGGGCAGATGCCCCCATGCTTCAGCATATATAAATGGTGCATGTATGCCCACCATTAGAAGTGGGTGGATGAAGGGAGGTATTTTAATGGTGGGCATACCCACCAATCAATCTTTTTTTCGTTCAGCCCACAGGCTGCATGAAAAAAAAAGATTAAAATATATGCCCAACAAGGACCAGCAACGTACTGGTATGTTGCTGGACTTTGAGTGGTTATACCAGAATGATGCCTGCAGGTTTAGGTATCATCTTGGTATCATTCTTTTCAGCCAGCGGTCGGCTTTCATGTAAAAGAAATCCTAGCAGCTAATTAGCCTCTAAACTGCTTTTACAAGCAGTGAGAGAGAATGCCCCCCCCCCCACCGTCTTCCATGTTTTTCTCTGGCTCTCCTGTCCCAACAGGGAACCTGAGAATGCAGCTGGTGATTCAGCCAGCTGACCATAGAGCTGATCAGAGACCAGAGTGGCTCCAAACATCTCTATGACTTAGATTTCGCCAGATGTAAACAGCGCCATTGGGAAATTGGGAAGGCATTTTATCACACCGATCTTGGTGTGGTCAGATGCTTTGAGGGCAGAGGAGTGATCTAGGGTCTAATAGACCCCAAATTTTTCAAAAAAGAGTACCTGTCACTACCTATTGCTATCGTAGGGGATATTTACATTCCCTGAGATAACAATAAAAATGAGAAAAAAAAAATGAAAGGAACAGTTTAAAATAAGATAAAAAAGCAAAAAAATAATAAAAAAAAAAAAAAGCACCCCTGCCCCCCCCTGCTCTCGCGCAAAGGCGAACGCAAGCGTCGGTCTGGCGTCAAATGTAAACAGCAATTGCACCATGCATGTGAGATATCACCGCGAAGGTCAGATCGAGGGCAGTCATTTTAGCAGTGGACCTCCTCTGTAAATCTAAAGTGGTAACCTGTAAAGGCATTTAAAGGCTTTTAAAAATGTATTTAGTCTGTCGCCACTGCACGTTTGTGCGCAATTTTAAAGCATGTCATGTTTGGTATCCATGTACTTGGCCTAAGATCATCTTTTTATTTCATTAAACATTTGGGCAATATAGTGTGTTTTAGTGCATTAAAATTTAAAAAAGTGTGTTTTTTCCTCAAAAAATGCGTTTGAAAAATCGCTGTGCAAATACTGTGTGAAAATAAAAGTGAAACACCCACCATTTTAATCTGTAGGGCATTTGCTTTCTAAAATATATAATGTTTGGGGGTTCAAAGTAGTTTTCTTGCAAAAAAAAATATTTTTTTCATGTAAATCAAAAATTGTCAGAAAGGGCTTTGTGGTTAGAAGTGGTTAGAAGAGTGGGTGATGTGTGACATAAGCTTCTAAATGTTGTGCATAAAATTCCAGGACAGTTCAAAACCCCCCCAAATGACCCCATTTTGGAAAGTAGACACCCCAAGCTATTTTCTGAGAGGCATGTCGAGTCCATGGAATATTTTATATTGTGACACAAGTTGCGGGAAAAAGACAATTTTTTTTTGCACAAAGTTGTCACTAAATGATATATTGCTCAAACATGCCATGGGAATATGTGAAATTACACCCCAAAATACATTCTGTTGCTTCTCCTGAGTATGGGGATACCACATGTGTGAGACTTTTTGGGAGCCTAGCCGCGTACGGGACCCTGAAAACCAAGCACCGCCTTCAGGCTTTCTAAGGGCATAAATTTTTGATTTCACTCTTCACTGCCTATCACAGTTTCGGAGGCCATGGAATGCCCAGGGGGCACAACCCCCCCCAAATGACTCTATTTTGGAAAGTAGACACCCCAAGCTATTTGCTGAGAGGTATAGTGAGTATTTTGCAGACCTCACTTTTTGTCACAAAGTTTTGAAAATTGAAAAAAGGAAAAAAAATTTTTTCTTGTCTTTCTTCATTTTAAAAAACAAACGAGAGCTGCAAAATACTCACCATGCCTCTCTGCAAATATCTTGGGGTGTCTACTTTCCAAAATGGGGTCATTTGGGGGGGTGTTGTGCCATCAGGGCATTCCGTGGCCTCCGAAACTGTGATAGGCAGTGAAGAGTGAAATAAAAAATTTACGCCCTTAGAAATCCTGAAGGCGGTGATTGGTTTTCGGAGCCCCGTACGCGGCTAGGCTCCCAAAAAGTCCCACACATGTGGTATCCCCATACTCTGGAGAAGCAGCTAAATGTATTTTGGGGTGCAATTCCCCATATTCCCATGGCCTGTGTGAGCAATATATCATTTAGTGACAACTTTTTAAATAAAAAAAAAATTGTCACTTTCCCGCAACTTGTGTTAAAATATAAAATATTCCATGGACTCAACATGCCTCTCAGCAAATAGCTTGGAGTGTCTACTTTCCAAAATGGGGTCATTTGGGGGGTTTTGTGCCATCTGGGCATTTTATGGCCTTCAAAACTGTGATAGGTAGTGAGGAGTGAAATCAAAAATTTACGCCCATAGAAATCCTGAAGGCGGTGATTGGTTTTCGGGCCCCGTACGCGGCTAGGCTCCCAAAAAGTCCCACACATGTGGTATCCCTGTACTCAGGAAAAGCAGCTGAATGTATTTTGGGGTGCAATTCCACATATGCCCATGGCCTGTATGAGCAATATATCATTTAGTGACAACTTTTTGTAATTTTTTTTTTGTCATTATTCAATCACTTGGGACAAAAAAAATAATAATAAAATGATCATGTGTCCCAGCTTGCGTTCCAGCCGACTCTTCCGGGTATGACGTGTGAGCGTGACTCCGCCTTACGTGTTTCGTCATCAGACGTTGTCAAAGACGGTCTTTGACAACGTCTAATGACGAAACGTGTAAGGCGGAGTCACGCTCACACGTCATACCCGGAAGAGTCGGCTGGAACGCAAGCTGGGACACATGATCATTTCTAGCTCCTGATCTCATCCTCAGCCCTTAGCCGCGACTGCTTACGGTTGATACGCTTTTATTGTATATTCAATCTTTAATAAACCGGACATACTTCACCATGCAAGCCCCCTGTTTATTTCTTTGCGTGAGGAGGACTTAACAGCACGGAGGTGGATAATAGCGAAGGTACCCGGGTTTGGATCAGCATAAGGGGACCCACAGTATCGGTCTAAACAGAAGAAACTCATGGTGAGTGGAGCCTAAGAGGGACACCAGAGACAGCTACCCAAAGACACCCACTCCTCTGCCTAATACCCCCTCGGGGGTGACAGATTCTGGTGAGTGGGGGAGCATCCGGGGGGGAGCACTTGGAGTCACCAGATTTTATTTTACCTGCACGGAAGTCACCTTACATCACCCTTTGAGTATTCCTGAATGCAAGTCAACTGATCCTGATCTCCACATATTAGACTTTTTATTCCAGTATATGCCATTTATAAGGACTGGTCTACAGATGGTGTATTTACACTCGCTGCCTTTATTATAAATGTTATTTGTTTGGATTCCTGTATATATATTTATATTTTTAATATTTTTTATGGTATATATATGAAATTTGAGGGCATTTAATTTATTGCAATTTAGAGTTTGTTGCACTTTCGTTCACTTTACACTCAGTGCACTTTAATCACTATATTTAGTGGGGATAATTGGTAACCTCACATGGTTACCGTGAGCACCTAAACAGTGGGTTGTTTCACGGACCCCTTGTATAGATATTGATTAAATTTATTATTTTTATTTGGTTTATTATGTATACATAGGTCCCCATTGGTAGTGGAGCAATTATAAACTCAACTTATTTACATAATACAAAAGATGTGCACATTCACTTAGTAGGATTTTATATCAACTATTTCCATTTATTTTTGGTGCATATATAGGGGGACAGTCACTCAAACACCTATCTATTCCTTTCACATACACAATTGCTGTCACTAATCTAATCACTTATTTATTTATTTATTTAATTATTTAATTTCTAGACCCTTATACAACATTTGGGGGGGTTTGTACTGCCCTGCCATTTTAGCACCTCAAGAAATGACATAGGCAGTCATAAATTAAAGGCTGTGTAAATTCCAGAAAATGTACCCTAGTTTGTAGGCGCTATAACTTTTGCGCAAACCAATAAATATACACCTATTGACATTTCTTTTACCAAAGACATGTGGCCGAATACATTTTGGCCTAAATGTATGACTAAAATTGAGTTTATTGGATTTATTTTATAACAAAAAGTAGAAAATATCATTTTTTTTCAACATTTTCGGTCTTTTTCCGTTTATAGCGCAAAAAATAAAAACGGCAGAGGTGATCAAATACCATCAAAAGAAAGCTCTATTTGTTGGAAGAAAAGGACGCAAATTTTGTTTGGGTACAGCATTGCATGACCGCGCAATTAGCAGTTAAAGCGATGCAGTGCCAAATTGTAAAAAGTGCTCTTGTCAGGAAGGGGGTAGATCCTTCCGGGGCTGAAGTTGTTAAACTGCGCAGAGGGTTCTTTACTGTAAGAGTGGTTAGAATGTGGAATTATCTTTCACAGGCAATGGTTTCAGCGGGGAACATCGATAATTTAAAAAAACTATTAGATAGCCACCTGAAGGACCACAGCATACAGGAATATACAATGTAATACTGACATAAAATCACACACATAGGTTGGACTTGATGAATTTGTTTCTTTTTTCAACCTTCCCTACTATGTAACTATGTAACTATGTAACCTCAAGTACCCCCGAAGTGTTCAACGAGCTATTCAGGCTAAAAGGTGCCATGCAATGCTTCAGCTGGTGTGTGTAGGGGACAGGAATCACACGGGAGCAGAGATTCTTGCAGCTCTGCAGGGACAGGCCCAGAGGTGTGTCACGCCATGCCAGCTGGAGCCAGGAATGGTGGTGTGTGATAATAGCACAAACCTCCTGTCTGCCCTTAGACAGAGAAATGTCCTCAATTTGGTGGTGCAGTGTTTCCTAAATGGGTACCCAGGGTTGAAAGATCTACTAAAACAGGCCAGAAGAGTGTGTAGCCATTTTAGGCGGTCATACACAGCCAGTGCTCGATTGACTGAAATTCAGGGGGAATTCCACCTGCCCGTAAACCGCCTGATTTGTGACATGCCCACCAGGTGGAACTCAACTTTGGCAATGGCAGTTAGAGGGCCATCAACAAGTACCTGTGTGTGGCACAACGACAGGCTTAGGCCTGCTCAGCTTTTTTTCCCCATGCCAATAGCTGCTCATAAAGGATGCATGCACTGTACTGTCATCATTTGAGGAGGCCATAAGGATGGTGAGCTGTGACAACGCATGCATCAGTGACACAATCCCTGTTGTGTTTCTGCTGGAGCAGACTCTGGGCACATGGGCACAATTAACACCCAATGACCAAATTTTTCTGGACCTGTTTGACAGGTGCAAATCATTACAATTTTTGACAGCAAGGCCAATTCTTGCTTTCATCAAGAGTACCTCTATAGGGTTATGGTGTGAAGGCATCCCTGACACCCAAAGAGTAATTTTTCTGCACTTGTTTGACAGGTGCATATCATTATCATTTTTGACCGCAAGGTCAATTCTTGCTTTTATCAAGAGTACCTCTGTAGGGTTACGGCGTGAAGGCGCCACCGACGCCCAAAGAACAATTTTTCTGCATCTGTTACAGAAGTAGAAATCCAAAGTCTGTGGTAGAGGCACCAGAATTTATCCAAAAAATCTCTAATCTTGTTCCTTGTGCACTACATTGTGGCTTCATCATACAGACTGGCTCCCCAAGCTGTTGCTTACAAAATAAAGAAAGCTTGCAGGGAAAATGTCATTTTTGGGCTTTATAAATGCAATTATTGCTGCAGCAGCTTCTATACACAGTACAAATGTGCCACTTTACAGGTGGACTAAGGGGACCCCCCAGGCACTATATTGAAAGGAATTTTTCATTTTTATACTTTCACTTTAAGCATCAATAAATCACTGCTCATTTGAGGTTGACATTTTTTACAAACAAAGCCTTCAAAATGGGCACTTTTGATTTTTCACAATCAGGTCCCATAGACTTCAATGGATTTCGTTATTCGGTTCCTAACTTTCTCGATGTTCGAAAGTTCTGATGTGAACCGAACAGGGGGCCAATCGGCCCACCCCTATTTGTAGGGATTTTTTCCTCCTTTTATCTATATACTTTTTGGACTAGGGTTCTAGGGGTCTAGTACTTTGGCGTACTACATACAGAAGGTTCAGCCACTGTTGTATTGTTTATGTGTTTTCTACTCACCCAGTGGTATTGGGGTATCCCCCTCTGAACGCACCCCGAGGAAGACCTACTAAGCTTGTACTATGATCATAGGGGAAGTGTTTCTGTAATTTTTAAATTTTGCAAGATGTATTCTACTTAAAGCTGGTACTTTCCTCTGTTAGATGTACATGTTGCGCTACCTGTTAATTTTCTATGATGACTTTGGCATTTGTTTTCACTGTATTGTCCATTTCTTTAATCTTATCTGGTTAAATCAATAAGAATATTGAAAGTAGGACTAGTATTACCACCGCTAAATGTTTTCCTTTCTGCTGCTGCTGCTGGAGGTTCAGCTCCACCGAACACCAGTTTAGTCCGGATCAAACTAGATGCTAATTCCTAGTTATTAATAAGGTGTTTCTATTTTAAGTAAAAGATGCACTGGTCAGGTGGGTTGGTGGCTGTCCCCCAGGCTGAGTATAGTAATGACATGTATGAAACCTTTAGATGTTTAAAATAATATGACATTTTAGACTCAAGCCGCGTACACACGGTCGGACTTTTCGTCTACAAAAGTCCAACGGACGCTGACGGACTAAAGCTGGCTGGTAATCCGATCGTGTGTGGGCTTCTCCGGACTTTCAACGTACTTTTTTAGCCTCAAATCCGACGTACTTTAGATTTGAAACATGCTTCAAATCTTTACGTCGTAACTACGACGGACCCCGAAATCCGCTCGTCTGTGTGCTAGTCCGACGGACAAAAACCCACGCTAGGGCAGCTATTGGCTACTGGCTATGAACTTCCTTATTTTAGTCTGGTGTACGTCATCACGTACGAATCCATCGGACTTTTGTGTGGTCGTGTGTAGGCAAGTCCGTTCGTTAGAAAGTCTGCCACAAGTCCACCGCAAGTCTGCCGAAAGTCCTCCGGAAGTCTGTTGGACAGGCTGTCGGACTTTTGTAGCTGAAAAGTCCGACCGTGTGTACGCGGCATAAGACTGGGAGCACAGCATTGACGATCAAACTTATAATGACAGCAGTGGTGATAATGGTGGACATAGAACAAAACAATGACACTAAATATAAAAGGAATACCAAGAACAAGACTGCAGGGCTGGCTTACACTGGCTTACCCTGGCTTACCCTAATAAAGCACTCAAATCTTGCATGTCTCAGACATGTTGGAAGGCCCCAAAGATGTGCTGCACACTCGTCAATTCCCACTAATAAGGCAGCATATAGAGAGTGGAGTTTTAGCATGTGCCAATGACAGTCCCACACACCAAGCCAGAAACCCTCTGGCCAATCAACATAGACTATGTAGAGATTTGTGGCAAAAACAGTGGGATCCGCTGTAAACCGCGTGTGGCATGCTGATCAGCCGCCGTAATGTTCCCCACCTCACACCGGCAGAAATTACGTCACTTTCGGTAGACGGAAATGGCATATTCAGTCGAGGCGGAACCCTCAGTGCGTGCATCAGATGGATGCAGCAGTGCCAGCAAGCAGTGTGCGGCTCAGAAGCCAGAGAGGCCCACAGGTGCGGAAGCCGCACAACTTCTCCATGACCAACAAGTGGACATGCCCAAAATCAGTGGGAAGACCCAACCAAATAAGAGACCAGTGGGAATAGAGAGAGCCCCCCATTCCAGACAAATCCTGTACGGGGGCCACACGTGCTGAGAATAGATCGCTGAGCAGGAACAATGGAAAACCCAAAGATGTGTGCACATACATAATTCAAATTTATTTATCATAAAATCATCCGCTTAAATCCAACAAGCTATATACCGCGCAATAAACAGAGAAGCACTGATCCTGACTGATAAGTTACTTGTTAACACTAAGAGACATCTAAACAAGGCACTGAAGAAGAGGGAAACCTTAAAACGCATTAGCCAATATGACTACAAGTGTTGTGGATTTTTGCCTATGGATTTAAGCGGATGATTTTATGATAATGCTATGACACAAGTACTGGTTTGTGAGTATATTCACCTCTATTTTATTAAATAAAAACATGTATTGAGGATAGTGTGCTAGGCCTATGCGCCATCTGTGTTCTTGTATGCTTTTAGTTCATTTGGACTCCCCCAGTCTTTGGAAGGCAGCGAGGTGTGTTTTATCCACATATACTAACATGTTGTCAGGGCTGGGCACATCACTTCCTTCTCTGAGCTGGCCGCTCAACAGTTGGCTAATTGCCAGCTCCTATCTCTCCAAAGTGACTCACCTGTTGATGATATCCTGCTCGTCAGTCCTGCCTACTTAAGCTGTCCAGATCAGATGATCTCTGCCTTCGCCTTGGTCAACATCACAGAGACTATCTCCTGCATTCCTGTTAAAGACTTGTTTGGCTGACATTTCTTCTGGCTCCAGATCCTGCTTGCTCTTCCACTACGTTGATCTCTGGCTTCCTGACTTTCTGGCTTGTTTGACTATCCATTCCGGTTACCGAACTTTGGCTATGTTTTGACATTTGTTCTATTTACTTTTGTTATTAAACAAGTGTGATTTAACTGTACTTCTGTCTCGGTCTGATTCATTGTTTGTGACAGTAGGCGAAGGCCATGAATTCAGAAGATGCAGTCAATCCACTTGTTGGTAATATTTTTTCCAGATTGGATGAGCAGGATCACCACATGGATCAGTTTGCCATGGCGTTACAAACACACTTGAGTCGTATGGCTCACCTGGAATCTCCCACTGTGGCTGCTCCGGTACAACCTGTGTTACAGGCCATCCCTGCTGCTGCTCCAGTCTCTGTGCAGGCAACCCCCTTAAATATTAGCCCTATAACATATATGTCTGGTTCCGCTCTGCTTCCCCAGTGATTTGGAGGTGATCCAGGCCAATGCAGAGGGTTTCTCAACCAGGTTGAGATATACTTTGAGATGCTGCACCAGGCGTTTCCCACGGACGGAAGCAAAGTAGGTTTCATGATATCTTTGCTTTTTGAGAGAACCTTGGCCTGGGCAAACCCTCTATGGGAAACGCAAAATGTTGTTATCTTGAGTTACCCTGAGTTTGTGGCTTCTTTTAAAAGGGTATTTGACGTGCCTGCATGCTCTGCTTCCGCTGCCAAGTGCCTCATATCCATCAAACGGAGTACGAGAACTGTTGCCAATTACGCCATTGAATGCTGTACTCTGGCAGCAGACGTTGCTTGGAACAATGAGGCCCTCGTGGCTGTTTTTTCTCATGGTCTCTCGGATACCATCAAGGATGAGATATCAGTCTGAGATGTACCCACTGAGCTGGAGAAGTTGATTAGGTTTGCCATCCTCATTGACTCCAGATTCAGAGAAAGACTCTTTTTTTAAGGAGCGCTTGCGGAAGCCTCCTGTACATTTGTCTCTGAGCTTTGCGGTCTCACCCTTGCCATGCCTCCCTTACCTCCCATGCCTCCTGGTACTGAGTTGGTCAGTGAAGTTGACCCCATGCGTCTCTCTGCGGATGAGAGAACCCTTAGGAGGAGGGAGAGATTGTGCCTTTATTGTGGCCAGGCAGGTCACTTTTTGAAGTCTTGTCCTACCCGTTCAGGGAATGCCCGAACCTTGAGGTACTGTCACGGACAGACCTTAGGTGGCGTTGTTTCATCCCCAGTTATCCAGAAGGATAAGCCCCTGGTTTCGGTTACCCTTTCTTGGGCTGAGCCGTCCGTCGAGTTATAAGCTCTAATTGACTCTGGGGCTGCAGGCCTGTTCATTGATGCTGCCTTTGTATCGAAGCACTCGGCTTCGATACAAAGCTGCGTGACACTCCACTTGCCATTGAGGCTCTTGACGGGAGACCTATACAGCCTGCCCATGTGACTCATGAAACTGTTCCATTGTCCATGGCCGTAGGGGCTCTTCACCATGAAATAATCCAATTCCAAGTTATTTCCTCACCTAAGTTTCCGCTGGTTATTGGTTATCCTTGGTTACAGAGGCACAACCCCTCTTTTGATTGGCTCCATGCTGAGGTTCTCTCCTGGTCACCACAATGCAGCAAGACATGCTTCCAGAAGGTAGCCAAGGTCCTGTGCACCTCTTCATTCTCCTCCCTGCCAGAGGAGTACCGTGATTTTAGCAATGCCTTTGACAAAGGTCAAGCCGGTAGTTTGCCTCCACACTGGTCGTATGATTGCACAATGGAGGAGTATGTTGCAGACGCACTTTCTCGAGGTTTCATCCACAAATCCTCGTCTCCCGCTGGGGCTGGTTTCTTCTTTGTGAAGAAAAGTGGTGAAATGAGACCTTGTATTGATTATAGGGATCTCAATTTTTTCACGATTAAGAATGCCTATCCGATTCCATTGATTATGGAGTTATTTGACCGCCTTAAGGGAGCAACGGTTTTCACAAAGCTTGATTTGAGAGGGGCATACAATCTGGTGAGGATTAAGGAGGGCGAGGAGTGGAAACTGCCAGAACAGGCCATTATGAGTACCTCGTAATGCCTTTTGGCCTTTGTAACGCCCTGGCAGTTTTCCAGGAATTTATTAACGATGTCCTCCGAGATTTGTTGCAGTTATGTGTGGTGGTTTATCTCTACGATATACTCATATTTTCCAAGTCCCTGGAGAGCCACCACACAGATGTCTGTTGTGTGCTTCAGAAACTAAGAGAGAACACTCTCTATTGCAAATGGAAGAAGTGCGAATTCCACCGTTAACAGGTTAAATTCCTGGGTTATGTCATTTCCATGTCGTCTGGTTTTTCGATCGACCCAGGGAAACTTTCAGCAGTCCTACAGTGGCCCCGACCCGTGGGTTTTCGACCTCTGCAGCGTTTTCTTGGCTTTGCCAACTATTATCGGAAGTTTATTCGTAACTTCTCATCCCTGGTCAAACCCCTGACTGATATGACCAGAAAGAACTGTAACCCACAAAGTTGGTCTCCGGAGTCCATTAAGGCCTTTGAGAGTCTCAAGGCTGACTTTGTTTCTGCGCCTGTGTTGGCACATCCTGATCCTATGTTACCTTTTATTCTTGAGGTTGATGCTTCTGAGACTGGAGTTGGAGCCCTTCTGTCTCAACTTTCTACTTCTGAGAGCGCTATGCATCCTCGTGGCTACTTTTCCAAGAAATTGTCACCTGCGGAGTGCAATTACGAGATTGGTGACAGAGAGCTGTTAGCAATCATTTTAGCCCTGAAAGAGTGGAGACATCTCGTCGAAGGTACCACTGTGTCGGTTCTCATTTTACTGACCATAAGAATCTCACATTCTTGTCTGAGGCTAAACGCATCTCTCCTAGTAGGGCGCGATGGGCTCTTTTCTTGTCTAGTTTCAATTACAGTGTCTCATTCTTGTGCGGTACCAAGAATGTAAGGGCTGACACTTTGTGACAACAATTTTCCTCCGCTTCCACGATGGAGTCGGTTCCAGTTCCTGTGATTCCTCCCGATCGTATTCTGGCTACGGTTCGCACCAGTCTCAGTTCTCCTTTGAGTGACAAAATTATTGCTGCTCAGGTCCATGCTCCTCCTGAGAAACCTTGTGACTGCTGCTTTGTCCCAGAGAGTCTCCGTACTGCCCTGCTGCAGACTTACCATTCTCCCAAGGCTGCTGGCCACCCTGGGAAGAATCAACTTTTTTGGGCCATTTCCCAACAATTCTGGTGGCCTAGTCTACATGCTGATGTAACCACCTTCGTAGCTGCCTGTTCCATGTGTGCTCAGAGTAAGACTCCACGACACCTTCCAGTGGGCCTCCTACAACCCACACCCAATGGAGAGAGGCCCTGGACCCATCTGTCGATGGATTTCATTGTGGAGTTACCAAACTCCCAGGGCAACACAGTTAACTTTATGGTGGTTGACCGGTTCTCAAAAATGTCTTACTGTATTCCACTTAAGAAGTTGCCCACTTCTAAGGAACTGGCTTCTATTTTTACCCAAGGTGATTGTCTCGGACAGGGGTAGTCAGTTTGTGTCCCAGTTCTGGAGAGCCTGTTGTGCACAGTTGGAAATTAAGCTTGCTTTCTCCTCTGCGTATCACCCGCAGTCTAATGGGGCCGCAGAACAAGCTAATCAGTCCTTGGAGCAATTCCTACGTTGCTCTATTTCTGACCACCATAACAACTGGTTAGACCTCTTACCATGGGCAGAGTTTGCTCACAATAGTGCCTTGAATTCTGCTTCCCGATTGTCCCCGTTTATGGCGAATTATGGTTTCCAACCTTCCATGTTGCCTGGCTCATTTTTTCCGCAGAGTATTCCTGCGTTAAAGGAGCATCTCTGTGGTCTTTGTTCCACTTGGGCACAAGTCCAGGAGGCTTTGCGACTTGCTAATGATAGGCACAGACTCCATGCTGACCGCAGATGCCTGCCTGCGCCTTCCTACCAGGTTGGGGACAGGGTCTGGCTGTCATCTCGCAACCTCCAACTTCGTGTTCCCTTTCTGAAGTTCGCACCTCAGTTTATTGGGCCTTTCCGTATTCTTCGCAGGATTAACCCAGTGGCTTATGCATTAGACCTTCCCTCTAATATGCGTATCTCAAATGTATTTTAGTTCTCCATATTAAAACCTTTGTTCTGAAACTGCTTTACCACCTGGGTGCCTCGTCCTCACCCTGTACAGGCTGAGAACCATGAGGAGTATGAAGTACAGTCCATTGTTGACTCCCGTAGGTTCAGTGAGCGCATACAGTACCTGGTGCATTGGAAAGGGTACGGTCCGGAGGAACGCTCTTGGGTCTCATCCTCGGACGTACATGCCCCTGTCCTCCTCCGTGATTTCCATAGACATTTTCCCCTCAAGCCTGGTGGTCCTCCGAGGGGAAGGGGTCATTGAGGAGGGGGTACTGTCAGGGCTGGGCTCACTTCTTCCCTCCTTAAACTGGCTGCTCAGCTGTCGGCTAATTGCCAGCTCCTATCTATCCAAAGTGACTCACCTGTTGATAATATCCTGTTCGTCAGTCCTGCCTACTTAAGCCATCCAGCCCAGATGATCTCTGTCAACATCACAGAGACTATCTCCTGCGTTCCTGTTAAAGACTTGCTTGGCTGACATTCCTTCTGGCTCCAGATCCTGGCTTCCTGACTTTTTGGTTTGTTTGGCTTTTCCTTCCGGTTACCGAACTTTGGCTATGTTTTCACAAGTTTGTTCTATTTACTTTTATTATTAAACAAGTGTGATTTAACTGTACTTCTGTCTCGGTCTGATTCATGGTTTCTGACACATGTCAAGATAAGAGTCTGATAACACGCAGTTCAGGAGAGTGAACATTTTGATATGCTTGGTGGTTCATGGGTACCCTGCACATTAACTGTGCCATATCCTAAATTTGATACATTGTATTGAAGACTTGGGAAATCATGAACTTTAAAAGGCACATATATATAAAAATTATTTTTATTGATCTGCGTTAAAATTTTTTATACAATATAACAATTGAATATAAAATTTGTTCTGTGTAAAACCCCTCTAGAGAACAGTACTGCGTATATGAAAGCCATGTGCATAAGAATATTCACATATCCTCCAGGTACTGGGGTTTCACTTGTCCTCAGTGAACCTCTTACAGTTCAGCTCTACATGTTTCGCGACCTAGTCGCTTCTTTAGGAGCTTTTAATCTATTCAGATACGAACATATACATGTTAGGATACATTATTACATACAGCAGATAATCTCATATATACAAAATTTGTTTAATCAAAAACCACACACTCGCAATAGAATGCGGGGATCAGAGTGCTCACCCCCAGTGCCAGGTGGGAGACCCAGACGCAGCTGCAAGGCATCTCGAATGTTAGATGTGGGGACATACAGGTCTGCCAAGAGGATGGCAAAGACGGCATGTAATAAATGCTCTCATTGACATTCAATGATACGTATAGTGTTTGTATACGGTACTTAAATATTCAGATTTAGGAATTCATCACGTCCATTTGTTTTATGGGTACACTTTGTCTTTGACTCATATCATGTTAAACAGAACAAGTTTTATTTTCAGTTGTTATATTGTATACAAATTTTTAATGCAGATCAATAAAATGTGTTATTTTTATATATATGACTGATTTCCCAAGCCTTTAATAATAGGTAAATACTAAAACAATCAATCATGAAAACAATACGAAAAAACTAAGTTGCATTTAAAGAACATGACCTTTCCAAACATAATGCAAACAGTTTCACTTGAGCAATTCATATACAGACGCCTGCATAATCACAAAGTGCAGTGTCAGTCAAGTGATTTAATAATTTTTAAATGTGTGTATTCTATTAGTAAACATTTTTTATCACAGAAAGAAGCAAATAATTGCATCTGCTTAGAAAAGAAAGATTATATATTAACAAGATATAAAATAAATAACAGAAGGCAAACAAATTAAACAGTGTCACTGCCTGATATATGTGTTTGAATGTTAGGCTATTAATTGATATATGTCTAACCATTATTAAAAACAATTTGAATTTTCATTTCACTTTTAAGCTAAGCTCTAGTCACCATCATTGTTATAGCTTTAGAGGGTCAAATAGATGTTACTCCCTTATACAGCCTAAAAAAGGGTGTTTTTATTTTTTCTTAATAGAACAATTCATGTTTCTGCCCCCCTGCTTACCCCCTGCTGCTATCAGCAAAATAAGTATAGTAGACAGTAGAACTTGTGCTGTGCCTCTGTGCCAAACTTCACTTGGCCATTCACACAATGCAGGGCTGCAAAATCATCACAAGCTGCATTTTCTGAATGACCATCCATTCCCCCTTCTTCACATTGCTAGAAAACTGCAAATTCAGAACCCAAATATTTAACTGTGCTCACTGCAGCCAGTGCACTGAATTTCTCTATGGTTGACTGTCACATAGCATGTGCTTTCTTTTTTCTATGGCCACCACCCTATATGCTGCCAATCTACAAACTATTCCTGAAGGCCAATGCCACCTAGAAGAAAGGCAGGGCATATTTTGTACTTCTCTAATGGCCACATATTGACCTTGATAAAGAGGAATTCCAACTCTCCTCCTTTCATAAACTGTTACCGCCCTATGGGTTGGAAGCTCCATAGCTTAGAAGTAAAATTTTGAATTGTATCCTGTCAGCAGGAAAAAGCTGATGCAGAAATGGACAAGAGGGAGACAGAACTTGAGCAGTGAGAAGTGAAATATAATCCGTATTGTACAGGATGCCGAGGATATGCCCTTGACGGCAGATATATTTCTCCTATTTTTGGTTTGTGGTCCCTTTTAAGGGGAATGGCTTGTATGCAGTTTGGGTAATCAGGATTTCCAAGAGGACTAATTTACATTGCTATCAGGATTGGTAAGTCCCCATTGAGACCTGGAATTCAGAGGTTTGGGTAGACTTCTGGGTGGGAAAAACAGGAACAGCAAATCATGAGTAGTTGACTGTAAAATTAAGTGTGCAGCATTTCACACTGAGGAGTTAGAGTGGTGGATTGCTTGTGTCTGAGACTCTACATAACAGCTGGAAAACTTGTCTTTGGGACCCATTGAGGTAGGTGGGGATGTAAACCTGTTAGGTAACAAGTTTGTGGGTGGTAATCCCAAGTGTTTGATTTAGTTATTTCCAGGAGTATGGACTGTTTGCTTTATTTTTGCTAAATGAACCTGTTTTTGTTTGCCTGTTGTGCAAATTCAATAAAGACTGTCAATTTTACAAGCGGTTGGCTGGTGATCTTGAGTTCTAAGATTATAATATCCATAACAAATTGAAGTGAAAAAGCTGAACAGGGTGCATCATGGTGGCATATGATTACAGCACATACTTGGAATTTTTTTTTTTTTTTTTCACATAAAAGTTTATTAAAGCATTAAACTGGTATACATACATTTCTGTATAACAAAAGTTGACAATGTATTATAAAGTACAATACAGCGGGTAATCCAGATAAGTACAGTTATTTTGTCTTAAGTAACAATAATAATGGTTTGCAAACATATAAAGAGACCAGCTTCTCAATTATGACTTCTAGTGATGTCGCAGGCAAGACGTGAAGCGGGCCCAAAGTCGTGCTTCAAGTCCTGTCTCTATAGAGAGCTCGATACTTGCTGTATGGTTTACCATTTCACAAAAATGTACTCTGGGTCTTATTAAAGGGGAGGATAAGATAAGTGAAAGGAGAAAATTACAGAAGATACTAGAGAAAGATGGGATATGTGGATAAATAAAAAAAAAAAAAAAAGGGGGGGGGTATATTAAACTACTGGAGGAGGGTACCTAGGGATCGATTGTGAGAGAGGACCCAAAAAACCAATCCATGGTATTTAGTACCGTTCATCCATATGCAGAACCATTTCAAGTTTTGAATCTTTAAGTGTAGGTCCATGGGTTTGTTAAACATCAAATCAAACAGAATGTGTTAAGACTTTCTACTCATCTCATTAGTTGTTCAAAGACCTGGGAGTATTTAAAGACAAACCACGGAGACCAAGTTTTATGATATTTCTCCGTTATTTCGGAGGATTGTGCTGCTGTGTCTTCCATCTCGCAGATATAGGCAACTCTATTTAGCCAATCTTTGAGTGTAGGAGTGTGGGTGGATTTCCAATAAAGTGGAATGAGTGAATTGGCTGTATTAATCAAGTGCTTGGAGAGAAAAGTTTTATATTTTTTAAATGAAAGATTGGTTATATGGAGCAAGCAACATGCCGCATCTAGCTTCAGTTTGGTCTCCGTGATCTGTAAGATAACCTTCCTCACCTCGGCCCAGAAAACTTGGATCGGGTCGCACTGCCACCACACGTGTAACAACGTACCCCTGGCCTTATTGCATCTCCAGCATATTTCTGTAGTTTGAGGGAACCACTTATGTAGTTTATCAGGAGTGGCATACCAGTGAGTTATGGGCCAGTATACAAGCAGCTTCCCACTGTTTGTCAGTGAATTGTATATTCAATTCTCTAGACCATCTCTCTCTGAACCTGTCCATGTCATCAGGTTGTAAATTCTGTAGTAAAGCATAAGAAAGGGAGGTAGATTTTTCTACTATCTCCCCCTTCAGGCATATCTGTTCAAACTCGGTGAGATCTCTTGTGAAGTTGTTCCTGTGTATAGCGGAATTGACAAAACTGCGTATCTGGAAGTATGTCCACATGGGAATGTCAGGGATTTTGTTATCGCTCCTAAATTGGGAGAGATCCTTTATTTTCTTTTTTGTGAAGCATTGCCCAGCTAGTATAGGCATTTTGGTGTCTGTTGATGTCAGAAGGTGGTTGCCCATGCCCGGTGGAAAGTTTGGGTTATCTTTTAGTGGTGTGAGCGGGCTTAGCGGGGAAGAAAATTTAGACTGTTTTGCTAGGATGTGGAAAATGTCCAGGGAGGTACCAATAAGTGGGTGAATCTTTACCGTGAGGGGGTATGCTATTTTTGATATCCATGGTAGAAATTGAAGTGGGGAGGAGCACATATCGTTTTCTATGGTGACCCAATCCTTATTTTTGGAGTGGCAATGCCAGTCAATGATACGGGCGAGATGAGAGGCATGGTAATATCTCTTAAAGTCAGGTATCCCCAGGCCCCCCAACTTTTTGGGTCTGGTAAGGAGTGAGGCTCTAATGCGGGGCGGTTTATGGGCCCAAATGAATTTCATTTGTATAGCGTGTAGTTTTTTGAAGAAACTATGGGGAATTTTGACAGGTAAGGTGCGTAGTAGGTATAAAATTTTCGGAAGGACAGTCATTTTGCAAATGGCTGCCCTGCCGAACCATGAAAAGTAGGATGTGTGCCAATTTTGTAAGTCTTTTTCGATAGTTTTAAGGATAGGCGGGACGTTCCTTTCATATACTGAGGAGAGTTTGGGTGTTAGCCAGGTGCCCAGATATTTGATTGCATCGTTCTCCCATTTAAAGGGGCTGTTGCTCTGAGCCCTATTTAGTACATCTGTCGGCAGAGTGATGTTCATGGCTTCAGATTTTGAGAAATTGATTTTAAGGTTGGAAGCGTAGCCATACGTGGAAAACTCTTTCAGCAATGAAGGGATGGAAACGTGCGGTTCTGTCAAAAAGAATAAAAGATCATCTGCGTAGGCAGCAACTTTGTATTCTCTGGTATTTAGATTGAAGCCTCTAATGGAGTTATTCATTAAGATATGTCTAATGAACGGTTCCAATGATATGATAAAGAGCAGCGGAGACAGTGGACACCCCTGTCTAGTCCCATTTTTTATGTTAACACTCTCTGATAATGTGCCATTAATTTTAATTTTAGCTGAGGGATTTTGGTACAAAGCCGAGATCCATGTCAGCATATGTGGACCTAGTCCTATGTGTTCACAAGTCCCCATCATGTAATCCCAAGCTACTCGATCGAAGGCCTTCTCGGCGTCAGTGGACAAGAGAAATCCCTCGATCTTTCGCTGACGGGCTGCATAAATCAGATCCAATGATTTCGTCACATTGTCTTTAGCTTCCCTGTTAGGGACAAAACCCACTTGGTCTGGTCCTATTATATCATGCAATAGAGGCTTCAATCTATTGGCGATAATTTTGGCTAACAACTTGACGTCAAGGTTTAGTAGGGAGATCGGGCGATAGCTAGCGCAGTGTATTGGATCTTTGCCTTCTTTAGCTAGTACTGTTATGTGTGCTGTCAAGAAGTCGTGTGGGACGGATCTCTGGGTAGATAGTGAATTTAATGCGTTTGTTAAAGGGGAAGTCAAGATGTCTAAAAACGTTTTGTAATAAATGGCACTAAAGCCATCTGGGCCTGGACTCTTTCCTGTTTTCAACTCTTTGATAGCTTTCTGGATTTCTGGAGGTTCTATTTGTTTCTCTAATTGTGCAATGTCTTCTATAGCTATGGGTGGTAGATTGGATTCTCTCAGGTAATTTTTTATGGCCATGTCCCTATCTCTCACCATGTCGTTGGGTTTATGTTGGGGTGGGAGGTTGTATAACTCTGAGTAGAATTCATGAAATTGTTGTGCGATTTTATTCGTTGCTCTTTCTATTTTACCTTTTTTATTTTGGATACCTAAAATTGAGTGCTGGGAAATTTGACCTCTCAGTGCTCGTGCTAGGATTTTTCCCGTTTTGTCCCCCTGTTCGTAATAAATCTTTTTTTTGAAGAAGAGAAATCTCTTGGATTTAGTTTCTAGTATATCTTTGAGGGACTTTCTTGTTTCTAATAATAATGTCGCTGATTGGGTAGTAAGTGATTGTTTATGTTGAGTTACTAAGTCACGTATTTTGTTCGTCAGTTTATTAATTTCCAATTCAGTTTCTTTTTTTCTTTGTGCGCCCATTCGGATTAGTTCCCCTCTGATATAACATTTGTGTGCCTGCCAGACCATTAAGGAGTCTGCTGTTGGGGTGGTGTTAAGTGTAAAGTATTCTCTTAATGATGACGTTATTTTTGGTAATAAGGATGGGTCTGTTAAAAGTGACGAATTTAATCTCCACGTGCTGGATCTCACGGTGGGTTCCAATATGTTCAGCGTGATGGCTATTGGGGCATGGTCCGAGATGGATTGTATGCCTATGTGCGCCGCACTTAAAGTGTCAAGGTCCCTTTGTGAGATGAACAAGAAGTCTATTCTCGCATGTCGGTTATGTGGTATCGAGTAAAAGGTGTAATCTCGATCCTCTGGGTGTAAAAATCGCCATGAGTCGATCAGTGATAAGGAATTTATTAAGCTTTTAATTTTTTTGAGAATTTTATATGTGAGATATGTTTTCCCAGTGGAAGTGTCTTCAGAAGGGTTAAGAGGAACATTAAAGTCCCCTCCCAGTATCACTCTCCCCGCATGGAAACTTGTCAGTGCTGCAACCATTTTCTGACAAAATATGATTTGCCCTGAGTTCGGAAAGTATACGTTGGCTAGAGTTATGGTGTTTCCGTGACATGATCCCTTCAGGAAGATGAATCTTCCTTCTGGATCCACTAGTTTATCTGTTATGTCAAATTTTGCGTCTTTGCTGATTAGAATTGAGACCCCTTTGGATTTAGAAGTATTGTGTGTGGCATGATGTGCCTCTGTGAAGTATCTATCCGTTAGTTTTGGTATATGATTTGTTTGGAAGTGTGTTTCCTGGAGGAAAACAAAACTGGGCCTACCTTTCTTCAGTTCTCTAAGGAGAGAGGATCTCTTCTCAGGGATGTTCAAGCCCCTTACGTTGTGTGAGATGATTGTGGGGTTGCGTCCTAAACCTGAGTAAGCCATGGTGAGGAACCAGAGAGAGACGGCCCAAAAATCCCCTGTACCCTGCTCAGTGGGGAGTATAATCAGACAAAAAACAAAGAAAAAACAGGATTAGGTTAACTTAAATTAAATTAATTAAAATTTAAACTTACTGAGAATATGTACAGTAACAACACCAAATAAATGAAAAAAAAAAAAAAAAAAAAGGAAAATGAAGCAAAGTGAGATTATATACCGTATAATGAGGAATAAGTGGACAACAGAGAAATATCCGCTGTCTGAGGTATTTAACGTTCTGTATAGGTATATATATGTAGGATGGTTATCCCAAAGAGGGGTAAGAGAGGGAGTAGGAAATTAGTTTAGAGAAGTAAGAGTGGAGAAGATCTAGGTACTTCCTCCTCGGGCAAAGCACTATGCCCTGGAGGATCAAGTTTAGTGTGGGTCAATGGGCACAATCGATACCCACTACGCACACTATTGTGGGTTTGGGGAAGGAACTCAGCGAGGGGGACCCCTGAGAGCAAACACCTATCCACCTGTATCGCGGATATCCGAATAGTCTGTGGAATGTAGGTGTTGTTCAACAGTAGGTGAACCAAGCCTGGCCAGACTACGGCCTAATAATCACATTTAAAGTGCTAAAAGGTCTGATCTGCACTATAAAACAAGTTAAACAACAATATTAAGAAAAAAAAAGTAAAAAAGAGAACTCTGTAATAACAGTCAGCTATCAATAGGCTCATTCCTCTAGCCACCTTGTTAAGCGGTTATGACTTGCAGATTAAGGGTTAACTATACAGCTTTTATCTGTAATTATGGCTGTAGCAGGAAGTCCGCTCTAAAAGACCCCTTATCTGTGCATTCAGATATGTTATGCATGTTGAGATTGGTTATACTTAACCGTGGACCATACATGACCCTAGGATGTGTGGGTAACTCAGCTCGAGTCGGGTCTGGTAACGTCCGGGTTCGAGGCAAAAATAAAACATAAAAAAGAGAGAAAAAAAAAGAAATAAAAATTCTCAAAAATAAACCAAGCCGCTTGTTTTAGGGGCTATCCATGGAACAGTGGTGGATATGATTTTCACAGTCGTAGCTGTGTGTCGGAAAGGCTGATGCTGTTATGCTCGTTCTTCCATCATGCTTCCATCAGGATGTGCGCGGCTGCGCGGTGTGCCACTTGACTGTGGGTCAGAACGAAAGTGCTTCTGTTTCTTTGTATGCTGTTTTTCGGGTGTGTTAAGAGGAGAGCGTAGAGGGCTCCGAACTTGGGGTGTGATAATAAACTCCTGGTACCAGTCCGGTAGCTCAATTACTCCTAGTTGGAGTGCATCACAGAAATCCGGGAGGTCTTCTGGCGTGCGAAGCGTATGTTGTCTACCATCAGAAGTGACCAATAGGGCGAAGGGAAAGCGCCAAGTGTATCTGATTTCTTTCTCCCTCAGTTTATCCAGTAGAGGTCGCAAGGCCCTGCGGTTTTTCAAGGTGATCTGAGATAGATCTTGAAATAGTTAAATGCATTCTCCATTAAAAATGATTTGGTCATTCCTGCGGGCTTTAAACATTATCTCCTCCTTGAGTGCAAAGCTTTGCAAGCAGCAGATTATGTCTCGTGGGGGTAAAGTGTCTGGACCCCTGGCTCTCAGGGCTCTATGCCCCCGTACAAACTCAATTTCTGTGTCTTCAGGCTTTTCTAATAGACTGTTGAATACTCTCTGCAAGACTGAGGGGATTTGATCAGTTAAGACAGATTCAGGGATTCCGCGGACTCTTATATTATTGCGTCTTCCTCTGTTGTCGAGATCCTCTAAATGCCTATTCATTTCTATGAAATGGCGTGCATGGGAGGAAGTAACTTTATCCAGTCTATGGATTCTAGTATCCCTCTGCTTCCCTGCTGTTTCTTCAGCGGCCATCTTTTCTTGTAGTACTAATAGGCTGGTTTTGAGGTCTGTGATTGCAGCAGAAAATGAGGCCTTTATATCAGCTGCGAAGCCTGACATGTCCTCATATGTGAGGGGGTGCCCCGCTCGTGAGCTTCTCCTACCGTACTCCTCTGCTGCCGACTGAGAGTCCTCGCTAAATTCATCGTCCGCGTGCACCGGCGCCATCTTGCCCCCCTCCGTATCTTTCAAAGCCGCGGCCTGGTTCCTGAAAATATCAGAAATGTCTCTCCCAGCGCTTGAGGCCATGGATCTCCGTGATCGGGTGTGATGTGGGTGTTTGGTTTGTCTGCTCATCCTCTGTGCTGAGTGCAGAAAAGACGTGCTTGGGCCTAATGTCTGGCGGAGCTCTGGGGTTAAGCTGCCATCCTCGCTGCGCGCCAAGCCACGCCCCCCATACTTGGAATTTTTATAGCACAAATACCAACCTCAGGTTAAAAGTCAAAAAGGTGCATCAGTGAGCATCTTTTGCTGCTGCACTGTTTCAGTTAAAAGACCTATATTTGTGAACTAGCAAAAAAATAGTGGGTTGTGACTAATACCCAGGTTATAAAAACCACTTGCAATAAATTCTATAAGCTACAAATCCCACAAGAGAGTTGATTAAATGTGAGTTTTTATCTTCTGGACTTGCAATATCAACATTGCCCACTGGATTAAAATACTAAATTACTAATGCGCACAACCACCCTCTCAGAGGATCCTAGGCAATGGAACAAAAGTAGAGAAGCTGCCAACATATGAGGTGGCCTCACCCACCCTAAAAGTACCGTAATGATAATCAAAAGTATGTGGCGCTAGTCTAAGTGTACCAATCATATTAGAAAAAACTCAAAATACAATAAATCTCAATCCTTCCTGAATCAATAATCTTCAATACTTCCTTAATGGGCAAGTGTACCACTCATGTTAAATTAAAGTCTCAAAATACCATAAAAACTCAATACTTCCTGAATAAACAATCTTCAATACTTCCTTAGATGGGCAATACTGACTTCTCCCATTAGGGGGCAGCCAAACCAACTGAATAGTTAAATGCTGGTTATCATTCCTAATAAAATTCACATAAATCATCCAATAAATATAATGTTCTTCACCCAAACTAAGTCGAAATTGTGATTACAGGTGATTAAACTTGATAATAGTAATAAGATAAAAAAAATAAAAAACAATCCTCAAAGTGTATCATACAAAGTGCATGGTTTTCCTCACCATAATAAGTGAAAATTAAAAATTATTGCACAAAATAAATAATGTTGGTGACTAGATTGCTGCCAAAGCAAACAAATTAACTCCATATCACATATGTAAACAAACGTGATCAAGTGCAAAAAAACAGTGACATATGTGCAAAATCATGCGTATAAAATAAACTTGGGACTCTGAAATAAATCACCAAAAAACTCTCCCACCTAGAAGTATTCCTTATAAAATTGAAAAAACTGTGACATAAATGTGATCAAGTCCAAACAGCTATTGCTTTATGCAATGTGATTCATAATGTCCATACAGATGATTAATCATGACGTGCCAGTGAGGTGACTATGTGCTGGATTCCTTCTCTTTGAAAAACTGGTGCAGCACACAAGTGTTTCCCCCAGCCTCTCACCTTAATCAGCGGCCCCCAATGGGCCAAATCAAGCAGATGATTAGTATTTCTCTGTAAGGGATGATGATGTTCCAACAGCTGTCCCCCTCTTCCCAAGGGGTGTGCGTGTCAAACTTTTCCTCCTGATCACCAGCGCTCACACAGACCCCAGCATGATAATGAGGAAGAAGGAGAGGCTTCCATAGTGAAGTAATTCAATACAGGTTTATTGATAAAACTTGGTAACTTACATTAAAAACAGGAACTGTCAGCAAGAGTACAGCAGAGACAATAGGGCTTCCGGGTACTGCCGTCCCCGGGAAGCGTCGGCACCTGGCTCCTCCTACCCTGACGCGTTCAGGAAGTATTGAGTTTTTATGGTATTTTGAGACTTTAATTTAACATGAGTGGTACACTTGCCCATTAAGGAAGTATTGAAGATTATTGATTCAGGAAGGATTGAGATTTATTGTATTTTGAGTTTTTTCTAATATGATTGGTACACTTAGACTAGCGCCACATACTTTTGATTATCATTGCCCACTGGATGCCACTCTCAACAAAGGACTCTTGATGGGTAGTATACTATGGTCAATAGACATTTCCTGTCATAACACTAGCCCACTTCCTATTGCAACTCTTTCATCTTCACCATGAGGAGAACAGACTGCAATGGAGTCAGCTAAGCCTGTACTGCATGTTCTTAGGAATTGCTAACCCTCTAGGGCAGCATCACTGGTATGCTAAAGACTGTTTATTTGTATACCTAGTAGGCATTTGTTATGTTCATGTAATTCTTATATATGTTCATTGTCTGTTTATTCTTAGTTTCACTGTGTGTACCACGTGTGTACATCCTATTTTATATGACCACCACCTGTTCATCGTAATAAAAATTCAAAGTTACAGACAGTCTGGTTATTGTAGGATTCAAGGTTTAAACTGTATATTGAGCTACATACACGCCAGGGGCAAACATGTAGCGAGAACAGAACAGTGAACAGCGGCTATCCAGCAAGTGGGATTTAGGACAGTGACTACACAGAGGCCTGCTACCCTGTCAGCGCAGTCACCTGCATACGGCAATACAGCAGTCTCTACACAGTCAAGCATTCCTGCAAGCAACATGTCACATAGCCAGGCATCCTCACTCAAGACAAGGTCCCAAGTTTTCGACTCCTCTAGATGTTTCTCCGCAAGCAATGCACTTGCTATCGCACGTGCAAAAGCTGATGCCACCAAGGCCCGAGCAGACTTTTCTGAACAAGAAATGCAGATTAAAAAGGAGAAAGGCACAGTTAGAGGCGGAGAAAGTGAGACTGAAGGCCAAGAAAGCGCAGCAACAGAGGCCAAGAAAGCGCAGCAACAGTTAAAGGCAGAGAAAGCGCAGCGACAGTTAGAGGCCAAGAAAGCGCAGCGACAGTTAGAGGCTGAGAAAGCGCAGCGACAGTTAGAGGCCGAGAAAATGCAGCAACAGTTATAGGCCGAGAAAGTGCAGCAAAGGAGGAAGCCCTCCTAGAAGTAACCCTAGAAAAACTCACTGTAAAGAAGGAAGCAGCAGCCGCCATAGCCAGAGCAGAGGCCTTAGAATTAGCTGTATACCCGAGAAGTGAATGCAGCAGACGCAGCAATATTCTCGACCCAGAAGCTGAAACTCAAGATTCTCTACAACGAACTTCAGATTACATCAATCAACATTTTAAGCCAAGCAGTGACAAAGATGACGTCAAAGAGACAAGCCAAAAACACTACACGGTACCACCGCATGTCAGCAACAAGCCTCAAGCTTGCAAGCAGGAGAAATCCATGCAAAGCGACTCCTCCTAGGAAAGACTCCCTAAACGTGAGATAACAGAGTCTACTAATCGCCCTCCAGAACCAACTCCCAAGTCAGAATGGTACGACAGAGGCTGGCTTGACACCCTCAAAAGGTATGACTACACACAGCCATCTCACCTTGGCAACACACAGCAGGCTAACCAAGCCACCATAGACTTTGCAAGGTTCTTTGCAAGACGTGAGTTAGTCACCAAAGGACTTGAAAAGTTTAATGACTGCCCTGAAAGCTACAGAGCCTGGTCTTCCTTTCAAAATGCCATCAGACACTTTGAGCTATCTTGCAGTGAAGAGACCTCCTGATCAAATGGCTTGGAAATGAGCCTGCCGAGCATGCCAGGTGAATCAGGACAATTATTATTATTATTATTATACAGGATTTATATAGCGCCAACAGTTTACGTAGCGCTTTACAACTTGAGGGTAGACAGTACAAATACAATACACTTTAATACAGTAGGAATCAGAGGGCCCTGCTCCTTAGAGCTTACAATCTAAGAGGGAAGGTCAAGAGATACAAGAGGTAATAACTGTGGGTGATGTGCTGATTGAGAAGATAAATGTACAGTTGTTAGGTGGTGGCCAGATAGGCTTCTCTGAAGAGATGAGTTTTCAGGGATCGTCTGAAAGTGGATAAAGTAGGAGAAAATCGGACGGATTGGGGTAGAGCATTTCAGAGGATGGGGGAGGCTCTGGAGAAGTCCTGAAGGCGAGCATGGGATGAGGTGACAAGGGAGTTTGAGAGCAGGAGGTCTTGGGAGGAGCGAAGAGAACGATTAGGTTGGTATTTTGTGACTAGGTTAGAGATGTAGCTGGGGGCCAGGTTGTGGATGGCTTTGTAAGTTATAGTTAGTATCTTGAATTTAATTTGGTGACTAAGTTGGAGCCAATGGAGGGATTGGCAGAGGGGTGTAGCAGACGCTGAGCGGTTTGTGAGGTGGATGAGTCTGGCAGCAGAGTTCATGATGGACTGAAGTGGGGATAGCCTATTTAGAGGTAAACCAATGAGGAGGGAGTTGCAGTAGTCGAGGCAGGAGATGACCAGGGAGTGGATTAGAAGCTTTGTGATGACATTGGTTAGGAAGGGGCATATCTTGGAGATGTTGCGGAGATTGAGGCGGCAAATTTGGATAGTGATAGAATGTGGGGTCGAAAGGTTAGTTCAGAGCCCAGGATTACACCTAGGACCTTGGTGTGGGGGGATGGGTTGATAGTTGAGCCGTTGATATTGACAGAGAAATCAGGGGAAGTGGCACCTGAGGGAGGAAATATTATGAGCTCGGTTTTGGATAGGTTGAGTTTGAGGAAGTGATGTGACATCCAGGCTGATATGTCTATAAACTACCCAGACACTGGTCTTAAAATGATTTGGGATAGACTTGATGAGTGTTATGGTTCAGCAGAAGCAGTAGAAAGCGTACTATTCAAAATACTTGATAACTTCCCCAGAATACCTAACAAAGCCTACTAGAAACTTAGAGAGCTAAGTGACTTGCTAATGGAACTTCAAGTAGCTAAATCCGAGGGGGACTTGCAAGGACTTGCATTCCTTGACACAGCCAGAGGTGTTAACCCCATTGTACAAAAGCTACCCTATAACTTGCAAGAGCAGTGGATTACACATGGATCCCGATTTAAAAGACAGAATGATGTTCCACTCCCTCCTTTTTCTGTTTTTTGTGGACTTTGTGTTTCAGCAAGCTAAAACAAGAAATGATCCAAGTTTTGTTTTTATATTGTCATGTGCTGCTCCTTCAGGACTTAACCCTCGCAAACCTCCAGTAGCAGTACACAAACTTAACGTGATGCCTCCAGATTCTTTTCACAGGTCTGCCAGCTTCTCAAACTCAGAGACAAAGGTCAAAGATCCTGGTAAGCAGTGCCCCTTGCATCGAAAGCCACATCCTCTCCTAAAATGCAGAGCCTTCAGAGAGAAAACCCTGCAGGACCGCAAGGCCTTCCTCAAGGAGAACCACATCTGCTGCTCTTCCACATCTCACCTCGCCAAGGACTGTATGGTCAAATTAAAATGCACAGAATGTGACAGCTCAGATCACAACACAGGTTTACATCCTGGGCCAGCTCCATGGACTTTACAACACACTTTCAGCACTAGTGAGCATGGCGGGGAGGAAGAGAACACCATTATAACTACACCAGAGATCACTTCACAATGTACAGAGGTCTGCAAAGGAGTCATAGGTGGCAGGTCCTGCTCCAAAATCTGCCTAGTCAGAGTCTACCCAGCAGGCCAAAAAGACAAAGCTATTAAGCTTTACGCAATTCTGGATGACCAAAGTAACAAGTCATTAGCCAGCTCAACCTTCTTTGACATCTTTGGCATTAAAGGCCCCAGCATCCCCTACTCCTTAGAATCTCGTGCAGGAATAGTGGAGACGGTGGGGAGGAGAGCATCCGGCTACCAAGTCGAGTCCATTGACGGACAATCATGCTTATCTTTGCCAACTCTTATTGAATGCAACCAGATTCCCGACCATAGATCTGAAATTCCTACAGTCTTTAGCTGCTCATCACCCACATTTGAAACGCATAGCGCATCTGATACCAGAACTTGATCCTCAGACTCAGATTGTCCTACTCCTTGGGAGAGATATATTATGAGTCCACAAATCAAGAGCTCAAATCAATGGTCTCAACAATGCTCCTTATGCTCAAAGGTTAGACCTTGGATGGGTCATCATAGCAGATGTCTGTCTAGGAAGCGTGCACAAACCTAACTCCGTTAGCAGCATGCTCACAAATACCCTAGAGAATGGGCGTCCCTCTCTTTTCCAGCCATGCCACGAGCACTTCCTTGTTAAGGAATCGCCCTACACCACCCACTTGTCTTGTCCCTTCACAAGCCCCACTAGTGACAACTTCGCCTGTGACAGTGACCGAGACCATTTAGGGTGCGCAGTCTTTCAAAGAACTAAAGATGACAATCGTGTGGCAATGTCTATTGAGGACAAACTCTTCTTAAATGGAGCAAGGACTAATCAAAGATAGCACAAACAGCTGGGTCGCACCTCTTCCCTTCAGACCACAGAGACAATGCTTACCCAATAACAGAGAACAAGTGCTACAACATTTCACTTCCCTTAGACGTAATTTACAAAGAAAGCCAGAGATGAGAGAACATTTCTTTTCTTTCATGGGGAACGGTCACGCCGACATAGCTCCCACCCTTAAAGACTCTGAAGAGTGTTGGTACCTTCCTATATTCGGAGTGTACCAGCCTAAAAAAGCCAGGTCAAATCAGAGTAGTGTTTGACTCTAGTGCCAAATTCAAGGTTGTCTCCTTGAACGATGTCCTCTTGACAGGTCCAGACCTCAACAACAAACTCCTAGGAGTGCTCTTCCGCAAAGATTCTATTGCCTTCATAGCTGACATCCAACAGATGTTTCATTGCTTCCTGGTCAGAGAGGCAGACAGAAACTTCCTAAGGTTCCTTTGGTTCAGAGACAATGACCCTTCCAAAGACATCTCAGAGTATCGCATGAGGGTACACATCTTTGGAAATAGCCCTTTCACCTGCAGTCGCTATCTACGGACTCAGACATTCCGCCCAAGAAGGTGAACTTGAGTATGGCTCAGATGTAAAGCAATTTGTAGAGAAAGACTTTTATGTAGATGATTGCTTGAAATCCTTACCTTCCACTGAGTCTGCAAGCTGTCTTCTTAAAAGAGCACAGGAAATGCTCGCTTGTTTTAATCTCAGGCTTCACAAGATTGCTTCCAACAACAAAGAGGTAATGGAAGCTTTCCCTGATCAAGACCATTCTAACGATCTAAGAGACTTAGATCTAGGTACTGACTCTTTACCTGTACAGCACAGTCTAGGTCTACTTTGGGACTTGAAATCTGATTCCTTTACCCTCCAAATAAATGGAGTAGAAAAGCCTTTCACTCGCAGATGTGTCTTGTCCACGATCAATAGCCTATATGACCCATTAGGATTTGAGGCACCTGTTACAATTCAAGGTAAAGCCCTACTTAGAGACTTGATTTGTTAAACATCCGACTGGGATGCCCCACTACCCCCTGATAAGAGGGGTAGAGTGGAAGAACTCTCTGTCAGTCTTATCTGATCTCCATGTTTTACGCCCATATGCTCCCATACCTTCTACACAGACACAGAGCCAAAACCTTTGCATATTCTGTGATGCTTCTATCAAGGCAATAGCTGCTGTGGCTTACTTAAGAACTGTTGACACTACAGAACGATGTCACATAGGATTCGTCATGGGCAAGGAAAAGCTAGCTCCACACTCTGAGCACACTGTACCTAGGCTAGAACATTGTGCTGCAGTACTAGCTATTGAACTAGCAGAACTAATAAGCTCAGAGATGGACATTGACCCCAAGGATATCCAGCTCTACACAGACAGCAAGGTAGTGCTAGGCTACATCTACAATGAGACCAGACGTTTCTATGTCTATGTCAACAACAGAGTGTTGAGGATTAGGAGATCCACTCGTCCAACACAATGGCAATGGCAATGTACCTACCTACTGACCATAATCCTGCAGTCCATGCTACAAGAGCTGTTGCTGCATGTAACCTTAAAGACACAACATGGTTTACAGGACCTGCATTCTTGTACAATGTAGAACAGACTGTTCCTAAGAGTGACACTACTGAACTTGTAGATCCAGACTCAGATGCTGACATCCGTCCTGAAATCTCGACATTTTAGACTGCAACTTCAGACTGCCAGCTTAAACCTAACAGATTTATCAGATTCTCAAAATGGAAGATGCTTGTTCGAGCTATTTCTTGTCTTATCCATATAGCTAATTTTGTTTTCGTCATCTGAGGAATAAATAGTGGTATCTGATGATACCAGGCGGGGAGTGACATGCCTTCGGCCTATAAAGAAAAAATAATATCTTCTGGACTTGCAATATTAAACATTGCCCACTAGATGCCACTCTCAACAAAGGATTATTGATGGGTAGGGATGAGCCGAACACCCCCCGGTTCGGTTTGCACCAGAAACTGCGAACGGACCAAAAATTTGCATGAACGTCATAACCTCATTGACGTCTATGGGACTCGAACATTCGAAATCAAAAGTGCTCATTTTAAAGGCTAATTTTCATTGTATTGTCCTAAAAAGGGTTTGGGGACCCGGTCCTGCCCCAGGGGACATGTATCAATGCAAAAAAAAGTTGTAAAAACGGCTGTTTTTTCGGGAGCAGTGATTTTAATGATGCTTAAAGTAAAAAAAAAAAAGTGAAATATTCCTTTAAATATCGTACCTGGGGGGTGTCTATAGTATGCCTGTAAAGTGGCGCATGTTTCCCATGCTTAGAACAGTCCCTGCACAAAATGTCTTTTTTAAAAGAAAAAAAGTCATTTAAAACTGCTTGTGGCTTTAATGTAATGTCGGGTCCTGGCAATATGGATGAACATCAGTGAGACAAACGGCATAGGTACTCCCCAGTCCATTACCAGGCCCTTTGGGTCTTGTATGGATATTAAGGGGAACCCTGCACCCAAATTAAAAAAAGGAAAGGTGTGGGACACCAGGCCCTATATACTCTGAACATCAGTATACAGGCGGTGCAAACAAGACAGGGACTGTAGGTTTGTTGTTAAGTAGAATCTGTTTGTAATTTTGAACGGGTACATTTTTAACATGTTTAGCTCCAGCCAAAAAATCTTTTTTAAGCTTTTTGGAAAACATCACCCACATTTGTTTTGCTGTCTGTGCTCCTCTTCAGAAGATTGAACGTCACTTTTTGTCCCAATGACAAATGTTTTTTGAAAATTTGGGTTTTTTTGTGAAACAAGGATTGGTGATAAAGCATCAGTGGAAAGGAGAAAGGTTTTTCCCATATTAACTCTTACAGGAGAGAATTTCCCTTCCTAGGGGTAGATTTCATCTCACTTCCTGTTGTCTCCTTCCGTTTGCAAGTAGGAGTCGTTTGTAAGTTGGATGTTTGAAAGTAGGGGCCTGCCCTATATACTCAGCAGAAATTTGGGCCTTAGGTGTTGTTGTGAGCACAGCACTGTAAGCCCTCACAGGGCCCTGCTGTGAAATATTAGATCAAGAATTGTAATTACATGCCCCTGTTGAACAGGGGCAGAAAAATTGGACCTTTGGTGGTGGTGGTGGTGCTGGTGCCACAACACTGTAAGTCCTCACTTGCTCTTAATGAGCGCAGAAACGGCCCCTGCTGTGAAATATTAGATCAAGAATTGTAATTACATGCCCCTGTTGAACAGGGGCTGAAAAATTGGGCCTTAGGCACTGGTGCTGGTGCCACAACACTGCAACGCCTCACAGATACTCTAGTTGGAACGCAGGAACGAGCCCTGTTGCAAAGTATTGTATCAAAAATTGTAATTACATGCCCCTGTTAAACAGGGGCTGAAAAATTGGGCCTTAGGCAGTGGTGCTGGTGCCACAACACTGCAACCCCTCACAGAAACTCTAGTTGGAACGCAGGAACGAGCCCTGCTGCAAAGTATTGCATCAAAAATTGTAATTACACGCCCCTGTTAAACAGGGGCTGAAAAATTGGGCCTTAGGCACTGGTGCTAGTGCCACAACACTGCAACCTCTCACAGATACTCTAGTTGGAGCACAGGAACTAGCCCTACTGCAAAGTATTGCATCAAAAATTGTAATTGCACGCCCCTGTTAAACAGGGGCTGAAAAATTGGGCCTTAGGCACTGGTGGCGGCGCCCAGAACCAAAAATGTTCTTACAAGCTATCAGCGTGATCATTGAGGAAGAAGAGGATAATTACTCAGGATAGTCACTCAGCATCAGCATAGGCAGTCTTTGAAGGGATCTGTGATTTCAAAAAAAATTATTCGGATACATCAGCATCAGGTGCTTGGTAGCTGGTGGTGATCCAAGACTGATTCATCTTTATGAAGGTCAGTCGATCGACCGAGCCGGTGGACAGATGCACCCTGTGATTGGTTACAAAGCCTCCAGCAGCACTAAATGTGCGTTCCGAAAGAACGCTGGATACAAGACAGGCCAGTAGCTCAATTGCATACTGTGCAAGCTCTGGCCAGTGATCCATCCTCAAGACCCAGTAACCCAGAGGATTTTCGGTGGGAAAGGTGTCCAAGTCAAATCTTGCCCCTAGGTATTCCTGCACCATGTAAAACAGATGCTGGCAAAGGTTGCTGGAAATGATGATACCTTGGGGCTGCGGACTAAAAAATTGTCTGAACACATCGGTCAGACGGCCACCTTCTCCATTGCTCCTTCTTTGACTGACCAAAGCCTCAGCAACATGTTGTCCAGAAACAGGAGTTTGTAACCTCCCAGTCTCTGGGAACGCGTTGCACAGACCTTTCTGCAAGGCCTCCTGAAGATGTTTCATCCTCTGCTCCCTCTGCGACAGCAAGATAAGGTCCGCAACCTTACCCTTGTAACGTGGATCAAGGAGGGTTGCCAGCCAGTATTGGTCCTTCTCCTTGATACCACGAATATGAGGATCCTTACGCAGGCTTTGCAGGATCAGGGAGGCCATGCAGCGTAGGTTTGCTGAGGCATTCGATCCGGAGTCCTCTGGGTCACTAAGGACGACATGGTCCGCAGCCACCTCCTCCCAGCCACGTACAAGTCCATGTGTTTCTTGGGACTGATCCCTTAAAGACTGCTGCTGATGCTGAATGCCAGGCTCCAACTCCATACTGACACAATCCTCCTCCTCCTCGTCCTCTTCCTGTGTGATCGGCGGGCACGCAGGAACACTGTCTGGATAAAGGGGGCCTTGAGAGCTAAGGAAGTCCTCCTCTTCCTGCCTCTGTTCTGCCTCAAGTGCCCTGTCCATTATTCCACGCAGCGTGTGCTCCAACAGGTGGACAAGGGGGACAGTGTCACTGATGCATGTACTGTCACTGCTCACCATCCTCGTGGCCTCCTCAAATGGTGACAGGACAGTGCATGCATCCCTGATTATGGCCCACTGGCGTGGGTAGAAAAAAACAAGCTCCCCTGACCCTGTCCTGGTGTCATAGTCACACAGGTACTCATTGATGGCCCTCTGCTGCGTGGGCAGCCGCTACAGCATGGCCAACGTTGAGTTCCACCTGGTGGGCATGTCACAGATTAGGCGGTTCTTGGGCAGGTTAAACTCCTTTTGGAGGTCCGCCAGCCGAGCACTGCCATTATATGACCGGCGGAAATGCACACAGACTTTCCTGGCCTGCCTCAGGACATCCTGTAAGCCCGGGTACCTGCCCAAGAACCGCTGCACCACCAAGTTAGGGACATGAGCCAAACAGGGCACATGGGTCATTTGTCCCTGTCGGAGGGCAGAGAGGAGGTTGGTGCCATTGTCGCAAACCACCATTCCGGCCTTAAGTTGGCGTGGCATCAACCACCTCTGAACCTGCCCCTGCAGAGCTGACAGAACCTCTGCCCCAGTGTGGCTCCTGTCCCCCAAGCACACCAGCTCAAGCACCGCATGGCATCTTTTGGCCTGCGTACTTGCGTAGCCCCTTGAACGCCTACGGCGCACCACTGGTTCTGAGGACAAATCACAGGAAGAGGTCATGGAAGAAGAAGAAGAGGAGGGGGTGGAGGAGGGAGGTGTGTCACAATCATTAGTAGTGGCATTTTGGAGGCGTGGTGGCGGAACAACCTCCAACACTACTGCACCTTGTCCTGCATCCTTCTCAGCTGCCAGCAGAATCACCGAATGCGCGGTGAAACTTAGGTAACGTCCCTGTCCATGCCTGCTGGACTATGAGTCAGCGGTAATATGCACCTTACCGCTGACCGCCCTGTCCAGCAAGGCATGGACATTGCCTTCCACATGCCGGTAGAGAGCCGGAATCGCCTTCCGTGAGAAAAAGTGGGGTTTGGGTACCTGCCACTAAGGAACCGCACATTCCACAAACTCACGGAAGGGGGCAGAGTCTACCAACTGAAAATGCAGCAGTTGAAGTGCTAGGAATTTTGCCAAGCTAGCATTCAACCGCTGGGCATGTGGATGGCTGGGAGCGAACTTCTTTCGGCAGTGCAGCAGCTGGGGCGGGGAAATTTTCCTGGTACAATCTGACGTCAGTGTACCAAAAGCAGATTGCCCACAAGTACTTGGCTGTGACACACCTAATTCTACACCTTCATTCCTCTCAGTGCAGGTCTCAGAGAGGACTGAAGGTATAGTGGGTTGGAGATCTCAGCTGATGAGGAGCAAGGAGAGGTCCTCTTTGTTCTTTGGTGTGGGTCTTTTAGATACGTTTGCCAACAAACTGCATGGCAGGTCAACATATGTCTGGTCAAGCATGTGGTGCCCAAGCAGGAGATGTTTTTGGCCACGCGAGATACGCTTGAGACATATGTTGCAAATAGCAGCGGTGCAATCTGATGCACTCATCTCAAAAAAGGCCCACACCAAAGAACTTTTTGAATAACGCGCAGAGACTGAAGCGCCCTGCACATGCGGAGCTTTGGGGTGTGATGCAGTTAGTGTGCTGCCCTTAGGCTGGCCCCTGGAGGGCATCCTGCCTCGTTGGTGATGTGCCTCCTCCTCCTCTCTCCTATCAGGCACCCACGTTGAGTCAGTGACCTCATCATCCCCTCCCTCCTCATCACTGGAGCAAACCTGGCAGTATGCTGCAGCAGGGGGAGCATGACTGCCAGATTGCGGTCCTTCTTGGGCACCCCCTCTGTCCGTGCTCACGTTACTGCCTTCATCTAGCTCAGTATTATCATCAGAGCCTTCCAAACGCTGGGCATCCTCCTGGAGCATGTACCCAACACTGTGGTCAAACAGTTCGAGGGACTCCTCAAGAGGACATGGCGGGGCTAGGGAAGGAGTCACTGATGACATTGAGCCGAGAGAAGAGGCCGCTGCTTTGCCAGACTAAGTACCCTGAGCATTAATGAGAGAGGATGAGGAGGATGAGGACGGCTGGGTCATCCACTCGACCAAGTCTTCCGCATGTTGCGGCTCAACACGGCCAGCTGCCGAAAAAAAGGCCAAGCGTGTCCCACGGCCACGTGCTGATGAGGATGCACCGTCTACACGACCAGCACTGTTGCCTCTAGACACAGAACCTGCTTGCCCTCTTTTATTGGCTTGTGACTGTCTGCCTCTCCTTCTTGGCCTTCCAGACATACTAATGGCCTGTAGCTGCACTAAGCTGGGATATATATAAATATATATATGTATATACTGATACTGCAGCTAGCAAAATCAACTGCCTGCCTGTAGTATATGAACACCACCAACCTTCTACAGGTAGCTTTAGGTGAACACTGTGCAGAGCTCGCCAAAAAATAACTTGTAGCTTTAGCTGAACACTGTGAGGAGGACGCACTACACTAACTTGTAGCTTTAGCTGAACAGTGCGCAGAGGTCTCACTACACTAACTTGTAGTTTTAGCTGAACACTGTGAGGAGGACGCACTAAACTAACTTGTAGCTTTAGCTGAACAGTGCGCAGAGGTCTCACTACACTAACTTGTAGTTTTAGCTGAACACTGTGAGGAGGACGCACTGCACTAACTTGTAGCTTTAGCTGAACACTATGCAGAGGTCTCACTACACTAACTTGTAGTTTTAGTTGAACACTGTGAGTAGGACACACTACACTAACTTGTAGCTTATTTAGCTGCCTGCGGTAGTGATAGGATCAGGAAAACACCACCAACCTTCTACAGGTAGCTTTAGCTGAACACTGTGCAGAGCTCGCAAAAAAATAACTTGTAGCTTTAGCTGAACACTGTGAGGAGGACGCACTACACTAACTTGTAGCTTTAGCTGAACACTGTGCAGAGGTCGCACTACACTAATTTGTAGTTTTAGCTGAACACTGTGAGGAGGATGCACTAAACTAACTTGTAGCTTTAGCTGAACACTGTGCAGAGGTCGCACTACACTAAATTTTAGTTTTAGCTGAACACTGTGAGGAGGACACACTGCACTAACTTGTAGCTTTAGCTGAACACTGTGCAGAGGTCGCACTACACTAACTTGTAGTTTTCGCTGAACACTGTGAGGAGGACACACTACACCAACTTGTAGCTTTAGCTGAACACTGTAAGGAGGATGCACTACCCTAACTTGTAGCTTTAGCTGAACACTGTGCAGAGGTCACACTAAACTAACTTGTAGCTTTAGCTGAACACTGTGAGGAGGACGCACTACACTAACTTGTAGCTTTAGCTGAACACTGTGAGGAGGATGCACAACCCTAACTTGTAGCTTTAGCTGAACACTGTGCAGAGGTCACACTAAACTAACTTGTAGTTTTAGCTGAACACTGTGAGGAGCATGAACTACACCAACTTGTAGCTTTAGCTGAACACTGTGCAGAGGTCGCACTACACTAACTTGTAGTTTTAGCTGAACACTGTGAGGAGGACTCACTACACTAACTTGTAGCTTTAGCTGAACACTATGCAGAGGTCTCACTACACTAACTTGTAGTTTTAGTTGAACACTGTGAGGAGGACACACTACACTAACTTGTAGCTTATTTAGCTGCCTGCGGTAGTGATAGGATCAGGAAAACACCACCAACCTTCTACAAGTAGCTTTAGGTGAACACTGTGCAGAGCTCGCCAAAAAATAACTTGTAGCTTATTTAGCTGCCTGCGGTAGTGATAGGATCAGGAAAACACCACCAACCTTCTACAGGTAGCTTTAGCTGAACACTGTGCAGAGCTCGCAAAAAAATAACTTGTAGCTTTAGCTGAACACTGTGAGGAGGACGCACTACACTAACTTGTAGCTTTAGCTGAACACTGTGCAGAGGTCGCACTACACTAAATTGTAGTTTTAGCTGAACACTGTGAGGAGGACGCACTGCACTAACTTGTAGCTTTAGCTGAACACTGTGCAGAGGTCGCACTACACTAACTTGTAGTTTTCGCTGAACACTGTGAGGAGGACACACTACACCAACTTGTAGCTTTAGCTGAACACTGTGAGGAGGACGCACTACCCTAACTTGTAGCTTTAGCTGAACACTGTGCAGAGGTCACACTAAACTAACTTGTAGCTTTAGCTGAACACTGTGAGGAGGATGCACTACACTAATTTGTAGCTTTAGCTGAACACTGTGCAGAGGTCGCACTACTCTAACTTGTAGCTTTAGCTTAACACTGTGCAGAGGTCGCACTACACTAACTTGTAGTTTTCGCTGAACACTGTGAGGAGGACACACTACACCAACTTGTAGCTTTAGCTGAACACTGTGAGGAGGACGCACTTCCCTAACTTGTAGCTTTAGCTGAACACTGTGCAGAGGTCACACTAAACTAACTTGTAGCTTTAGCTGAACACTGTGAGGAGGATGCACTACACTAACTTGTAGCTTTAGCTGAACACTATGCAGAGGTCACACTAAACTAACTTGTAGCTTTAGCTGAACACTGTGAGGAAGACGCACTACAGTAACTTGTAGCTTTAGCTGAACACTGTGCAGAGGTCTCACTACACTAACTTGTAGTTTTAGCAGCTCACTGTGAGGAGAACGCACTACACTAACTTGTAGATTTAGCTGAACACTGTGCAGAGGTCGCACTACCCTAACTTGTAGCTTTAGCTGAACACTGTGCACTACACTAACTTATCGTTTTAGCTGAACACTGTGCAGAGGTCACACTAAACTAACTTGTAGCTTTAACTGAACACTGTGAGGAGGACACACTACACTAACTGTAAATAATCTAGCTGCCTGACTGTGGTACTAATAGGATCAAAAGAACACCAGCAATTTTCTTCAGGTAGCTGTAAATACTGTAACAAGACAAGCCTGGCTGTCAGTAGGAAGATAACAGGAATGGATCTAGCTAAACTGAATACAGTGTATATATATATATATATATATATATATATATATATATATATATATATATATATATATATATATATATATATGTATATATGCAACACCTGGGATTCATATATATACACAATACACTGTAAGTGCAGCTAACTCACTGACTGTCCTGCCTAATCTAGCTAACTCAAATGAAATGACACTGTGTCTCTCTCTCTCTCTAAGCATGCCGGAACACACTACACAGGGCCGCCATGCAGGCAGGCCTTATATAGTGTGGGGCGTGTTCTAAACCCCCCGAGCCATAATTGGCCAAAGCCACCCTGGCTTTAGCCAATTACAGCTCTCTCTACTGACGGCGCTGTGATTGGCCAAGCATGCGGATCATAGTGCATGCTGAGCCAATCATCAGCGCAGTGAATTATGGGCCATGACGCGCCACACAAATTTGGCGTGAACGGCCCATATCGTTTGCAATTCGACGAACGATCGAACAGCCAATGTTCGAGTCGAACATGGGTTCGACTTGAATACGAAGCTCATCCCTATTAATGGGTAGTGTTCTATGGTCAATAGACATTTCCTGTCATAACACTAGGAACTAGCCCACTTCCTATTGCAACTCTTTCATCTTCACCATGAGGAGAACAGACTGCAATGGAGCCAGATAAGCCTGTACTGCATGTTCTTAGGAATTCCTAACCCTCTAGGGCAGCATCGCCGGTATGCTAAAGACTATTTATTTGTATACCTAGTAGGCATTTGTTATGTTCATGTAATTCTTATATATGTTCATTGTCTGTTTATTCCTAGTTTCACCATGTGTACCGTGTGTGTATATCCTATCTTATATGACCACCACCTGTTCATCGTAATAAAGATCCAAAGTTACAGACAGTCTGGTTATTGTAAGATTCAAGGTTTAAACTGTATGTTGAGCTACATACATGCCAGGGGCAAATGTGTAGCGAGAACAGAACACTATTGACAACACATTTGTTTTGTTCTTATTTTCTCTCAAGCCCCATACACACGATAAGACTTTGTACAAACTTTCCCTTGGATTTTTGTACAAAGGGCATTGGCCATAAGTTTGTATTGCATACAGACGGCAGGACTTTTCCAGCCAACTTTAACCAAATCACGTGGTATTTCAGCTCTTTACCACCACCCTTTGGTCTACTTCTGTATTGTTGTCTGATATTGTGTCAATCTTGCCACTTTTTTCGGCGAGATTGACACCTTGCAAGCCAGGTTCACACTGGTGTGGGGATCAGACTTGGATCCCCACCAATGCCAGGCACTGTGTTTGGTATGAATCTTGAGGGGGAACTCCACGCCAAATTAAAAAAAAAATGGCATGGGTTCCCCTCCAGGGGCATACCAGGCCCTTAGATCTGGTATGATTTTAATGGGAACCCCCTACGCCGAAAAAATGGCGTGGGGTCCCCCCAAAATCCATACCAGACCCTTATCCGAGCACGCAGCCCAGCCAGTCAGGAAAGGGGGTGGGGACGAGCGAGCGCCCCCCCTCCTGAGCCATACCAGGCCACATGCCCTCAACATGGGGGTGGGTGCTTTGGGGGAGGGGCGCCCTGCGGCCCCCCACCCCAAAGCACCTTGTCCCCATATTTATGAGGACAAGGGCCTCTTCCCGATAACACTGGCCATTGGTTGTCGGGGTCTGCAGAGGGGCTTATCGGAATCCGGGAGCCCCCTTTAATAGGGGGCCCCCGGATCCCGGCCCTCCCTTTGTGAATGAGTATGGGGTACATCGTACCCCTACCCATTCACCTAGGGAAAAAAGTGTCAATAAAAAAACACAGTACACAGGTTTTTAAAGTAATTTATTAGGCAGCTCCGGGGGTCTTCTTCCGACTTCGGGGTCTTCTTCTGACTTAGGGGGTCTTCTTCTGACTTCAGGGGTCTCTCTGGCGTCTTCTCCCAGTGTCCAGATCTTCTGCCGGCTCCTCCGCTATCTTCTGCCGCTCTTTTGCCATCGGTGGCCCAGACTTCTGGATCGTCTTCTTCCCTCTTCTCTTCTTCTGATGTTGACACGATGCTCTCTTCAGGTGGAATGTTCTCAACCAATGGCCAGGGTTGTCGGGAAGAGGCCCTTGTCCTCATCAACATGGGGACAAGGTGCTTTGGGGTGGGGGGGGGCGCTCGTCCCCACCCCCTTTCCTGACCGGCCTGGCTGCATGCTCAGATAAGGTTCTGGTATAGATTCCCCTTAAAATTCATACCAGACTGAAGGGCCTGGTATTCCCCCAGAGGGGAATTCCCTCTCGCACCCGCCGCAGTAGGAAAATGTGTTTTTCCTATTGCAGCCAGCGCGAGATGTACAGTACCCTGTCGCCTAGAAAATTCTCGTGGCTGGGTACTGTAGTTTGTACAAAAGTCCGATGCTTTTGTGTACACACGATCGGACTTTGCTCCATCGGACTTTTGTTGCCGGACAGTTTGTGCGTTTGCACAGCCAACAAAAGTCCGATGGAAACAGAAAAAATTTGTCCAATGGAGCGTACACACGGTCGGATGTTGCTCCAAAACAGCTAATTTGCATGTTTGTTGTCAAAAAGTCAGATCGTGTGTACGGGCCTTCAAAATGTCTCAACCTTAGGTAATTTGCATAAAGAAAATGTATGTAGTGCTCACCCCTGAAGGGGCTGCTGGAAATAACTTAGGTCTCTCTTACCTGTTCAGAGGCTGCCTGCCCCAGATACCAGTTCTACAGCACACAGACAAAATTCGTTCTCAGTCTGGGGGGCTGTCCTTTTGAAGAGTTATTGCAGTACTTAAATACAGGTGGGTATAGAGAAAAGGGTGCAGTATACTCAAAAACACATGCAAACATTAAAGGACAGATTATCAGGCAAAATCCTAGCAGCCTTAAGTATTTCTGCAGATAGAGGGGACAGCAAGCTAGTCTATGACTCTGTAAGAGCTGTCACAGTCTTACAAGCAACCTCTGGTTTTTAATCTTCAAAGCTCAGGCACACCTAAAGGTCTAGGCAAAAAGTTCCTCCTCACAATGTCCAGAGACAGATCCCCAACCAGTTTCCCTGAACACTCTTCAGTGAAAGGGGTCCTTCTTCAGTTCAACTTTCTAAGGTAGTAACCTCCAGCAAATTTTTCAGGCCCTCAGCCTAGCACATGCTGAGGCTAAATACCAGTAACACTGGCTGCCTCCCAGGGGCAGAGGCCCCAGGAGAGAGAGCTCGAAAGAGACCCTCCCAAACATTTATCTTCTCCCCAACCACACATTCTTGGCATTCCCTCCCAGGAATTGGCTGAGGTCAGATAAATATTCCTAGCCCAAGGATTGTTACTTCTATTCTATCTATGGAAGCTTCTTCCAGTGGCAGGCAGTAGTACTCAACACCCAGCTTTTGGGATAGACCTGACCAGACTTGGAAACTAAATTGGTACTCAGCTGGATACAGAAGAGCCAAAAACTAAATTTATCCAGCTTAGGGCAGGGCTCTACATGTATAAATTGTATGCACTGAACATTAGACTATACTTTTGCAGATTAGTTAAGGAATCGCATTTAGTGGACGCACAAAAGTTTGTGCACTCATAAAAACCTGCGAGATGCAATTATCTTTGTTACAATAACACTCAGCTCTTGTTCCTGTTAGTAAATATGATCCACTGCATACATGGAATTTATATGTCTTCTTCTGGTAATGCTCCAGATTTCTCATAAAAAATATGAAGTTAGTTGGCATATGTTCAAGTTGGCTCTGGTAAGGATGTGTATAAATTTGGAATGTAGTAGGATCTTTTAATTGTGAGATCCTTCAGGGAAGTGACTGCTGAGAATGATTATATTACTTTGTAAAATAGTGCCTAATATGTTGACATTATATAAAAAGTAAATACACAGGAAAAAAAATAAAACTATGAATAGTATAACAATATGTTCAAAGGCAAAAACACAGACATCTAGAAAGCTGTACATGCTCACATTATTAAACTGTCATGTTTTCCAGAGTTCCAAATATAAAAAAGATTAAAAATAATTGTAAAATAATAGAAATATTAACAGCAGCTGATTTCTGTTTAATATTATCTCTTATAGAACTTCTCATATGATCTTGTTAGGGGCAAATCTTAAAATAAATGAAGACCAGATACATGGTTATTAATATCATCTTTTTGCTGGACTCATATTAATTTTTCCGTCTGGCTTTCTAATGGGTGAAGTAATCTGCAGAGACATCATTACTCAGCCATGCATTCTTTTCTCGTCATGTATCACAACAAACCTAGCATGCTGATTATTTATCACCTCGGCTTTAAAAAAGTAGATAAATATCTAATGTATTTAGCTAGGGATCAGTCAGTATTAATTAAACTATTAGTACTTTACTCCATATTAGCACAATCTATATACTGTATATACAAGATTACACATGCTATACACTGCCTTTCTAAGTTCCTAACAACAGTTAAGCAGTGGAGCTCCGCCTTCAAAAAGTTTTTGCTTCCTGGCTGATGAACACATGTGCTTGCCATTACCCGCGTTCCACTTTTTTTTTTTTATCCTGATTCCATATCCCAATAGTCATTATTACAGTTAATTAAGCAACTTTAGCCAAAACTGTATCCATTTTAAAATGTGTAATTAGGCTTTTGGGGAATTTGTATTGAAAGGTGGATTATGATTCATTTATTTTTGAAGTTGTAATTCAAAGCACATTGCTGGCCCTTATGATGAACTAAGCAGTGAAACATGATAAAGCTTGGATTTACGAAGTATTGCTAAATGGATAGGTGTAAGTTACAATGCAACACAAAAGCCAAAAGTCCAGTTTATTGTGCCTAATTGAAAAGTCCTATACAAGGTAGAAATAGAAACTCATCCAAAATTTGCTTTGGGATTTAAACCGCTAGTTGAAATGTGGTACTGTTAATAACCCAAGTGGATCTTGCACTAAAAACATAGACTCATTAGCTAAATATGTAGTCAGCTTAGACAGTGCTGAATAAGTGTCATACTGGTTTGATTATCTAAATCAGTCATGTCAAACTCTTATGAAAGTAGTAAGGATAGCTTTGCACAAGGCCACATTAGTTCTACTTAAAACTTTACTTACCAGCAAAGAAATACTACAGAAAGCAATATTTAATGGTTTAAGATCATTTTCAAATGTTGTAAAGGTGCAAAGAAGCATTTTATTTTTTATTTATTTATTTTTTTTAATCAGAAAAAGGAAGTTTACTGTACAAACCAGATAATACATACCATCACGTATGCATCAGCAGATAAGGCAGCTTACATTGCTACATAGCAAAAATTAATGTGTATCTCAGAAAAGTAATGGCCTGCTGACCGGAATCATGCGTTTTTAGATATGTAAACCAACATATAGAATATTGACATAATTGACATATTGACATAATCATAATGAAAGAACAAAAACATAAAACTCAAAAGAACCAAACCCTCAGAGCCCTAGAACAAGTATGATCTGCCAGGTCAAAAGATACTATGGAGCTCCAATAAAAAAAGAAAGAGAAAACCTGCGCTATCAAGCAAGAGGTGAAAAATTACATACAAAGAAAAAAATTTTGCGCTTGCATTAGATATTTAAATCTATATTACTACATGATTATCATAAGTAGAAACAAATAAATAAAAATAAATAAAAAACACCATCAAAGTTAATTGTGAGTGAATTAGAAAGTCGCTATGCTACAGAGCAAACAGCGACATGTAAGTCAAATACTAATATTGACCATTGCATACATATAAACCAACAATAAAGTTATAAACTGGTGTGCAAAAAAGAAAAAACAAAGAAAACAAAGGTTATTCCACCCAAGTGCAAAGTCATAAGTGAAAAAGTTCAAAATTGCATCCTGAGTCGCAGGAAAAACACATATCAAAAGTTCATGAATTACATTCCTTAGTGTGTATAAATATATATATATATATATATATATAAAATGGAGCTCCAATACCTATACAGAACCTAATGACAAAATGTACTTAAATCCCAATAGGGGTCTACCCCTGAAGAAGTCTGTCCCTAATCAGCTGATGAGGTGCAAGACCAGGAACATCTAGCCATGGTTGGCACATTGTGTAGAGTTTACGGGAAACCTTTTTATGTTGATATGTCAACTTTTCTTGTTCATAGATTATTCATTTGTTCCACCCATTGTTGTCTGGTAGGCACCCTGGAGACAATCCAATGTTAAACAATCAGTTTACGAGCCATATATATAACAGATGCAAAACTGCAGTATTGGGTTGTGGAGTTAAGGATTCCTCTTCCAAGGCACCCAACAGACAAACAATGGGATCTCTAAGAATATTAAACATAAACACTTGTGAAATCGTATCCAGGACCTCAGTCCAGTAGCGAAAAAGTTTAGGGCATCTCTAAAGCAGGTGGACAAAGTCACAGTGATCACACTCACATTTTGGGCATAAAGGGGTACTCCATTTCCCCTATGTATGTAATTGGACTGGTGTTCTGTAAATTCTGTGTAGTAAATATATATGGGAGAGTTTTTGAGAGGCCGACACTAAAACGAATGGAGCACAAATCGCACAAATCGCCATCAATGGCGCGTATGTCTTTCTCTCAGCCCTGTCTACAGGGTAATATAGTACTGTAGAATCCTGGAGGGCATTAAGAAGGATGGCATAGCTTCTGGATATCAAAGCTTTCTTGTCTCTCTCCAAAAGAACCTCCTGAATCAAAGTATGATCAGTTAGACAGAGCCAAGAGTACCGTGATTGTGATTGAAGGGCGTGCCTCAATTGTAACTATCTATAAAATCTAAAAAGTGCAAACTCTGCTTGTATGTCTGAAAAGGATTTAAGGATCGAGCCATGATACAGCTGAGAAATATAACAGATTCCTGCCCCCTCCCATTCCTGGAATCCCTCTAATTTAAGGACTTTCTTATAGCTAAGGTTATGCCATAATGGGGTATGAGTCTATATAAACAAATGATGTTTAAAATTGAATAAACTTGCATGAAACAAGATAAAATAAAATATAATAAACCAATGCATAAAACAAAAATAAATAGCATAGGAGTGAAATAAAAATATCTATAATCATAAATAATATGACCTGTGAAATATATGCAAACATGAAAAATCAACCAATACAAATCAATCAAAAATGAGTGTAATATTTAAAAGGATTGAATAATCAATCTATAAATAATATGTGAAAATTGTGACTCCAGTCCATGAAGTGAAACAATATAAGAAAAGTTCATCAGCATGAGGAAACACCATCCACCTTCCATAAACCCATCATCCGTATGATTGAACAAAAGGAGAGAGGGATAAATAGATGAGACTCCACTTGCGGTGAATCCAAAAGATAAATGCTAAAGATGGACCCTTACCCTCGGTGGTGGACCCCCTATTAGCGAGGTCTAACGAACGTGCAGATTTTGCCCTCTGCAGGGACCATGTAGAGAAAGTGTCTGCAACAGCTGATACATTCAGCATCTCCGGTCCGGGCTGATCCAACCCTAGGGTTACTGTGGGTATTTCTGGGCCTTCATGTGGTCAGTGAAAGGTGTAAATGTGTCCTACCTCCTCCTGCATCATTCCTGTCTTGAAAAAACAAACCTAGTGCTCATAGGCACAGCATAACCCCTCAGGATTTTTAGGACAGACCAAAGAGCGCTTCTCCCCCTCCAGGTTCAAGACTTGGATCAGCCCGGACCGGAGATGCTGGATGTATCAGCTGTTGCAGACACTTTCTCTACATGGTCCCTGCAGAGGGCAAAATCTGCACGTTCGTTAGACCTCGCTAATAGGGGGTCCACCACCTAGGGTAAGGGTCCATCTTTAGCATTTATCTTTTGGATTCACCGCAAGTGGAGTCTCATCTATTTATCCCTCTCTCCTTTTGTTCAATCATACGGATGATGGGTTTATGGAAGGTGGATGGTGTTTCCTCATGCTGATGAACTTTTCTTATATTGTTTCACTTCATGGACTGGAGTCACAATTTTCACATATTATTTATAGATTGATTATTCACTTCTTTTAAATATTACACTCATTTTTGATTGATTTGAATTGGTTGATTTTTCATGTTTGCATATATTTCACATGTGATATTATTTATGATTAGAGATATTTTTATTTCACTCCTATGCTATTTATTTTTGTTTTATGCATTGGTTTATTATATTTTTTTGATCTTGTTTCATGCAATTTTATTCAATTTAAACATCATTTGGGCATAGGCTAATACCTATGCGAGGGAACATTAGCGCTAACAGGCGAATGCATATGCCCATGCACTAAAATACACATGCACGTTAGCTATTAATGCTGGCGCTAAGTGGCTTATTTAAAGACAGCAGCTGCACTAGTGCACTAGTATTCCCCCCTCCTCAAAATGTTTTTTTCTGTAGAATAAAGTGTCTCTAACCAGGTCCATGTCTTCATTGGGGTTATCACTTTATAGGACTGAAGTCCTCCTAGTCTCCTTAAAAATAAATGTTTTCAAGGATTTTGTTTCCAATTTAATATGAGAAAAAAGGTTTAATAAACTGTCCTCATAAATAGACTTTAGCTGCATCCGACACAATACCCAACTCCGCTTTTTCAAGGTTAGAATGGAAGAAAATATCTAGCAGGTCTGGCTCAAGGAACAGGGACAGCCAAAAAGGATTCAGCTTCCAGCCAACACGCCTGGGGGTATTAGGTGGTGATTGGTCCACCAAAAGCGGTGAGTGGTCTGAGATGTATCTACATCTCAGACCACTCTTCATAATTAGAGGAAACCTTCATAATTAGAGGAAACCAGCAGTGGAAGTAACGCTGCGTTACCTAGGCCCATATCTATCCTGGATAACTCTCCATAAGTGAGTAGCAAGAGAACATTTTAGTGCCTGGGTGTCTAACCCTCCACACATCCTTCAATCTGAGCTCCACAAGTAGGTGAGCAAAAGAAGTAGGTCCTCCTCTTACAGAGTAAGCGTGAGAAGGGAAAGGTAATTTGTCCCATGCAGAGTTTAGGTAACTGTTTAGGTAAAAGTCACTGACCGCTAACAGCAGAAGATCTGGGAAACGTACCATAAAGCTTGCCAAACTTTTGAGGACCACGATTGAGAACGGCGGTGGAATGTACACACCCGCAATTATACATGACAAACCAGAGATATTACACAACAGCAAAACATAACGGCCCTCTGGGTCAATGTCCGATTGGGAACATGAAAATCTAGTGCCTGGGTGGATGAGAATACTCACCCCCCTGGAATATGAGGAGTGAGTAGAGTGGAACTGGTTACTGAACATCCAGGAGGGAAAACAGGGTAATGGGTTAGGAGGTAAACGAGTCTCTTGAAGGCATATAACAACAGCATTTAATTGTTTGATAGTTCTAAAAACCGCTAATCGTTTCACTGGATTGTTAAGTCCCCTGACAAAACGGAAGCCATAGAAAAAACATTTGCTTAAATATAAAGTATACCAGCTAATAGTGCGTGTCCTCATCAGTTCATGCTGTGTAGGAAGCAAGGTCACGGTGGAAAACCCATTCAGGGACAGAGTTGTAAGCGGCATATGTAAATAGTTCGATAGGTATGGTTCCATTGAAAAAACAAGTTCAGAGCTTTAGCAAGTCAAAAAGAAAACAATAGTCAAAAAATAATCTGGGTAGGGCCAACAGGGACCCCAACCATTGCAGCATAATAATAATCAGTCCACATGGGACCTCCATGGGGGGGAACAGTGGAAGCTCTTGAAGATGGTATGGAGTTTCACTTTAGCAGTAAATGTAGTAAGTACAACAGTGTAGGTGAGAATAATATCCTCTTGAATCCGCCTAGACATAAAAATAAAATAAAAAAGAGTCTGGCCTGAGACAGTTAAACAGAAGGGGACTGTTAAGGCTTCTCTATTCAGGTTGCTGCAGATCGTTGTGGCATGGCTGCACGAAGTGCCCTTTCTTCCCGATCCAACCATTGCACAGCAGAGGCAGGATGGTCAAAAAAATAAACTTCTCCCTGGGCAACCACTCGTAGATGGGGAGGATACAACATGGCATATTGTAGGTTCAAGTATCGAAGCCTCCTCTTGAGGTCTGTAAATTTTGCTTGTTCCTTTTGTAGCTCTGCAGAAAAGTCCGGGAATAAGGAGACTTTAGAATTATCAATAACCAGGGCACCGCCCATGGTTTTAGCTTTAGAAAGGATGGCATCTCTGTCCTTGCAATTTAGCAGTTTGAACAAGAATGGGCATGGGTGATTGCCTGGTGGTAAAGGGTGTGCTGGAACTCTGTGTGCCTGCCCGCTGCAAATATGTGCAAAAAGGTATCTTTGCCAAAAACAGAGAGAGGCCACTGTTCGATAAAAGTCACAGAGTTCTGGCCTTCAGCCCGCTCAGGAATGCCCAGAGCACGCACATTATTGAGGAACAGTCTATTCTCCAAATGATCTAAATGGGCAGTGTGCTGGGCTGCAAGATGGCTGTTATATTTAACATTTCTTTGCAGAGGCGCCATGTCGTCTTCTGTAGTGCTCACTCGATCCTCCAGGACTGAAGAACGTTCCCACAACTTTTGCATGTCCTGCCGCACAAATGAGATTTCTGTCTTAACTCCCTTAAAGTGGTTGTTAACCCACTTATATAAAATCATCCCATCCGCGCTGTAATATACCAATAAATGTCCCTGTGCCTGTGCTATGTAAAAAAATATGCTTATCTGTATCTATATTAGCGCGGCTCCCAGCTCTCAGCTGACTCTCTTCACTTTCCAGCTCACAGTTCCAGTGAGCGGGGCTGAGCACTCTTGCTGATGTCAGCCGGGGAGGAGAGAGAGAGAGAGAGAGAGAGAGAGAGACGCGTGTCAGCTGGTGCCAAATTACACAGTACAAGCACTGTGCTGTGTAACATGCTTTAAAGGAACATAATCTGTTTGTTTGTTTTTTGGGGTTAACAAACGCTTTAAGCTGTAAAGGCAGTAATGGACAAGTTGCATGAGGTGACAACACATAGTATGTCTCGCAAAGTAGGCTTCGGTTCATCTGCATTCATAGAGGGTGCAGAGGGCATGGTAAAAATGACCACAGGAGTACTCAATGTGTTCCATTTGATTGGGGATCCAACTGCATCCTCCAAGGGAACTGTATCATCTGCCTCAGATTTACCCCTCTGATGAATCCTCCGGAGCAAGAGAAGGGGTTGGATGGTCTTTGGGTACTGCCCGAGCAAAGAGTTTCTGAGCAGCCTCCTTGTATCTGTATTTTGAGGAGCGCTGCGGCAAGGTGCCATCTTGGTCCAGGTCCTCCGCAGGAGCTCGATTGTCCTTGAGCCTCTTAGATATTGCGGTGAAGAAAGCAGAGTTGTGGAGGTAACAGCTTAGAGGTGCAGGATGCCGGTGATATGTCTCTAGAGTAGATCGGGTACATAGAACGGGTGCCCAGAGGATGATTGCATGCAAACAATCAATGTACACTTCTCAGTGGAGAGTAAGGTAGAAGCGTAACAGCCAGTAGAACAGTCTTGGGCTTCACTTAGATTGACTTATTGAACAGGCTAAAGAAGGAAATGAAGTGAAAATATGGCTGGAATAAATAAACAGTTTGATATGCTTGATCTAAAGCCCAGCCCAAGCCAAAATTATTTTTATTCTGGATGGGATAAGAATGAGTTAGAATCCAGATTTTATTGCCATCTAAAAAATGTCAATATTGTACTCCTGCAGACATACTGCTTTTTCTAACTAATATGTTCTATACCCATTCCCTAACTGAGCAACATAGGGGTCATATACCAAGCTGTCTTCTGGGGTATATGTGAGGACTGAGCTGTTGCTGCCCTCCCCACATTTCTCCATTAGGTATCTTCCTTGTAGTATCTTCCTTGTATGGAAAACTAAGCAGTCCAAGTTGGTTTCAATTTTCCAATGTCAGTTAAAAATTTGCAACGTGTGTAGTGGTCAGTTAGTATAGGACAGGGGTAGGCAACCTGGGGCCCTCCAGCTGTTGCAGAACTACAAGTCCCATCATGCCTCTGGGAGTAATTGTAACTGCCAGCCTTGAAATGCCTCATGGGAAATGTAGTTCCACAACAGCTGGAGTGCCCCAGGTTGCCTACCCCTGGTATAAGACATATGCATAACCACACTTCTACATTGAAAAATACAGAGATGGAGAATACATAATTTTTCTTTATCAATGTCCACTTTGTCTCATCACTGTCCTAAAAATCAAATGCTATATTTTATTATTAGGCCATGCCTATCCCAGAGGCAGAAATTCCAGTCTCATAACCCCCTGTAGCAATTCCAACCTCATAACCCCCTGCAGCAATAAACATGGGGTCTTTGAAGATTGATGTCCTCTGAATCAATTTTGTATTTTGGTGTTTTAATTTTTTATGGGGGTCATAGTTTATGTATTTTTTTTTATAAGGCCTTCATTTTAGGTTAAACTTTTTATTTATTTTATTTATTTTATTGATGCAAGTCTTCCATTAAAAAAAAAGTAGGCTTATATTCCTGGGGTGGTATTTTGGGAGCTAAATTTTCTTTGCGATATATTTTTCCTTTTTTTTTTTTTTTAAATTTAGCTTGCTTAGCAAGTAGCATTCACTACTATCCATCTGTTCTTTAAAGCGGGAGTCCCGCGAAAAATTTTTTTTAGATGTCAGCAGCTGCAAATACTGCAGCTGCTGACTTTTATAATAAGGTCATTCACCTGTCCCGGGGTCCAGCGATGTCGGCACCTGAGACCGAACCGTCCCTCGATCCTCGGGTGCTGCCGCCGGAATTCTCAGTGAGGGAATCAGGAAGTGAAGCGTTGCGGCTTCACTTCCCGATTCCCTACTGCGCATGTGCGAGTCACGCTGCGCTTTCTCAATGGTCCCCGCTATCTCCTGGGACCTGTGTCTTTCCCAGGAGACAGCGGGGGAGTGCGGGAGGGGGCGTGACTCCCGCGGGAGTCTATTCTCGGAAGTGGGTGCAGATACCTGTCTTAGACAGGTATCTGCACCCCCCACCCCCCTGAAAGGTGCCAACTGTGACACCGGAGGGGGGAGGAATCCGATGAGCAGAAGTTCCACTTTTAGGTGGAACTCCGCTTTAAGCTGACTTTTGTTCGCAACACACTACTGCATTGTTTGTAAGGAAAATAATTAAAATGCAAAAACAAGTTTGCACCTAAAGAAGCCCTCCTGGCCCTAATATAGGTTGTGTCATTTGACATGCTAGAGCCAAGCAACGGTCTTATGCTGTGTACACACGGGTGGACTTTTCGACCAGACTGGTCCGACGGACGAATCCGTCGGACAATCCGACCGTGTGTGGGCTTCATCGGACCTGCAGCTGACTTTTTCGGTCGAAAATCAGACAGACTTTAGATTTGGAACATGTTTCAAACCTTTCTGCCGGACCCAGTTCCTATCGAGAAATCCGCTCGTCTGTATGCTAGTCCGACGGATGAAAACTGACGCTAGGGCAGCTATTGGCTACTGGCTATGAACTTCCTTATTTTAGTCCGGTCTTGCGTCATTACGTACAAATCCGTCGGACTTTGGAGTGTAGCCAAGTCCGTTCGTTCGAAAGTCTGTCGGAAGTCCGTCAAAAGTCAGTCAAAAGTCCGTCGGAAAGACTGTCGGACCTTTGATGCAGAAAAGTCCGCCCATGTGTACACGGCATTAGATAGCATACCTTGGTTCTACAGTGCTCTAAATCTGAAGTCAGCTTTGGGCAAATTACCATTATAAAGGACATCCCACATAGTGGGTGTGTTGGTGTTAAAAGCATGATGCACCAGGGAAGAGGCCTAGAGAACATACCCCCAGTGCCTGGTCCTAGCGATGCCACTTTATCACACTCGGTCTTCTCTCCCTCATTTACTTGCTTTCGTTAGAGGAAGTTGTTCTCAACTGTTGAGAAAAGAGATGTAGTATACACTGCAAGGTTCACTGCAACCAAATGCACATAATTATAAGTTGTGCACTTATATAGCATGTGCATCTACAGTATTTCTATTTTGATTGCATCCACATGTGGATAGAGTACTGGATTTAATTTTGGGTTCTTGTATACTTTGCCTTCAAACTTCATAGGTGATACATGTATTTACTAAAACACTGAGAAAGTTGTGATATAGCTGACTCTTAAGTGATACTCTGATAGTTTATTATTTTATATGGCAGAAAAAAATTGCATGATAATGGTGTTTAAAAGCTCAATTTTTGTGATAGCCAGTTTATCTTCTAAATATAGTTACAGCCAGCGTGTAATTATGTAAATAAGACTCTTTTAACCAGAAGGGATGTTATTAGATCACATTACTCTAGACTTTAACAACCTGAAGTTATTTGGTTAGAAACTTGTAACATTTTAGAAAGCAGAGTACCCGTCAGCTTTAATTGATGATCCTAATTATGAGTGATCGCTACAGACAAAGAAGTGTTCCATAAATCATTGCAATAGTGGATGCCTCTGGCTGAGGAATAATCAACAGTATTCTACACAGCAGAACATATTCAGGGTGAATGTGGTTTCCAAAAAATGGTCTCCATCTCTGACATCAGCCAAAAGGATTTTCTTATAGGTATTTGAAAAATGACATCTGGGACCATATTGTTTTTTTTTTATGTGCAACATAGGCACTTTGCTTTCCCGTACTTTGATAATGTTTTTAAATATAGCTTTCAAAGATTTCTGTCACTAACAAAAGTGCTCTGGAACACACAATCATTAACTAATTGGGTTAAATAGCAAGTTTCCACCAAGCCCATCAGTGTCTGGATTAAAGTGCAACTTCAAACAAAATTGTTTTGCTAGTTTGAGATAGAATAGGGAAGGATTACAACATCTACCAGGCTTTTATCGATGTGTGTGTCCCCAGTAGGGATGAGCTTGAGTTTGAGTCGAACTCATGTTCGACTCGAACATGGGCTGTTCGCAAGTTCGCCGAACAGCGAACAATGTATCAATGCAAAATTTTTTTTTAAAAACTGCTGTTTTTTCGGGAGCAGTGATTTTAATAATGCTTAAAGTGAAACAATAAAAGTGTAATATCCCTTTAAATTTCGTACCTGGGGGGTGTCTATAGTATGCCTGTAAAGTGGCGCATGTTTCATGTGTTTAGAACAGTCTGACAGCAAAATGACATTTCGAAGTAAAAAAAGTCATTTAAAACTACTCGCGGCTATTAATGCATTGCCGGTCTGACAATACACTTAAAGCTTCATTGATAAAAACAGCATGAGAATTCCCCACAGGGGAACCCCGAACCAAAATTAAAAAAAAAAAATGACGTGGGGGGTCCCCCTAAATTTCATACCAGGCCCTTCAGGTCTGGTATGGGTATTAAGGGGAACCCCAGCCAAAATAAAATAAAAAAAATGACGTGGGGGTCCCCCTAAATTTCATACCAGGCCCTTCAGGTCTGGTATGGATATTAAGGAGAACCCTGCGCCAAAATCTTTTTTAAAAAAGCGGCGTGAGGTCCCCCCCAAAAATCCATACCAGACCCTTATCCGAGCACGCAACTTGGCAGGCCGCAGGAAAAGAGGGGGGGACGAGAGAGCGCCCCCCCCTCCTGAACCCTACCAGGCCACATGCCCTCCTGAACCCTACCAGGCCACAGGTCCCCAAACACTTTTTATGACAATAACTTGCATATAAGCCTTTAAAATTAACACTTTTGATTATTCATGTTCGTGTCCCATAGCCATTAACGGTGTTGGCGTGTTCGAACTAATTTTTTGCCTGTTCGCATGTTCGTTGCGAACCGAACAGGGGGGTGTTCAGCTCATCCCTAGTCCCCAGTAGGAAGGTTTCTCCTTAATTCCTGTGCAGGTTATAGGTGTCAGGAAATATCCTCAAAGGAGACACAGACAACAATAAAAACATTTTTTTCCAAGTAGCTTGATAAATGTTAGAGTTTTTATTGGGTTATTATTATTGTCTGTGGCCCCATTGATGAGATTTTCACTGAGGAAATGTGTGTACAATAGAACAGACTGCAATGAAAACATTTTTTTTCCCCAAGTTGAGTAGGAAAGGGTGTCACGTGTCATGCAACACTGTACTCATTTAAAATTGTTGTCCATTTTTCACACAAATAGAGTTTACTTTTGGTGGCATTTAATTACCACTGGGTTTTTTATTTATTTTTTATGGAAAAAGAATTTTTATAAAATTTTGCGAATTAGTTTCCCCTAAAATAAACCCTACCCCATAAATAAGACATACAGTAGCATGAGGTATCAGGGAGGGCTGCAATATAAGCACTACCCCAAAAATAAACCCTAGTGAAGTTCATTAAAAAAAATGGAAACAGCTTTGTAAAACGACCACACTGGCATTAGGTGCAGTGTGTCCCCCCTGCAACTATCATGCAAAATACCCCACCCACAGTCGCCGCTGACCCGTCGGAGGTCTTCTCCTCTCCTCCCAGCTGACAGCCCCTCCCTCTTCAGTGCTCGGAGCTGGCTGACATCAGCAGAGATCTCGGCTCTTCCCTCTTTTTCTTTCCTCCTGGCTGATGTCGGTGGGATGTCGGAGCAGAGAAGAAGAGCTCAGGCAGGTCACAAGAGCCCCCAGGGGTGCTGCAAAAAGGTACTTCTCATAAAACAGCCTTTCTTGAGACACTAATGGCAGGAATACATGATAAGAAAATTTCCGTTCTGCGAACGATCGGCCGATTTTCTACTCGTTGATGCCAAGCAAGTAATACCAGATATCATTATTGTGAATGAAAAAGACCAATTGAAAAAATTTGGTCATATACCGTATTTATCGGCGTATAACACGCACTTTTTTCCCCTTAAAATCAGGGGGAAATCGTGGGTGCGTGTTATACGCCGATCCCCCGCTGATTGTGAGCCTCTCGGCGGCTTTCGGCTGTTCTCGGTGGCTTTCGGCCGCTCTCGACAGCTCTCGCAGTCCCGCGTGACCCGCCGAAAGCCCCTGAGAACAGCCGAGAGCCGCCGAGAGCCGCCGAGAGCCGCCGAGCGCCGCTGAGATATACAGGACATCCAGCTCTGTATCTCGGCAGCACCATTTTTAAATGGCAAGGTACTGACAGTGTACAGACTGTATGTAAATGACACAGGGGCAAGGCTGCAATTGACACTGACAAGGATGCAATGATGGACACTGACAAGGATGCAATAATGGACCCTGACAAGGCTGCAATGATGGACACTGACAAGGCTGCAATGATGGACACTGACAAGGGTGCAGATGGATACTGATAAGGCTGCAAGGCTGCAAATGACACTGACAAGGCTGCAAGGCTGCAGATGGACACTGACAAGGCTGCATTGATGGGCATTTAAATGTAAGTTTTTTTTCCTTAAACTTCCCTCCTAAAAGTTTTTTTCCTTAAAATTCCCTCCTAAACTTGGGGTGCGTGTTATACGCCGGTGCATGTTATACGGCGATAAATACGGTAGTTTGATTGGTTAATGTTGGTGACGATTTTGTCCAACGAACTATGTTTCGTTGGACAGCGGTTGAGCGATCAGTCGATTGTCTAACCGTGTATTCCTGCTATATCAAGCCTCATTGATGCCCAGCAAGTAAGAGCCGATATTGATATTGTAAACGAAAAAGACCGATTGAAAAAATGGAAAAATGTGGTTGTATAGTTTTTGAACGAACGATACTCTATTCATTAGTGTGAAGGTCGTCCATAAAACATCTCTTGAAAATTATCACGCATGAGCGGAACTAATAGACGACCCCACTTGTACATGAGACATCAATACTATGTATGAAATCGATTGCTCTTTTAAAGATTTTTTTGATTGTTAGTGACGATTTTGACCAGCGAACGCTGTTTCGTTGTTCAGAGGTCGAGCGAGCGGTCGATTTTCTAACCATGTATTCCTGCTATATCAAGCCAGGAAAGTACAAAAATCCCCCAAATGAAAGTAGACATTCCAAGGTATTTAGTAAGAGGCATGCTGAAATTTTTGAAGTTGTATTTTTTCCCACAATTCTTTGCAAAATGAAGATTTTTTCTGCTTTTTTTCCCACAAAATTGTCATATTAATGGATTATTTCTCTCACACAGCATATGCATACTTGCAACTACACGCCAAAACACATTCTGTGGGAAACAGCTTCCCCAGTGAAAGCAGAAGGAACTCATTCCCCGATCCAACCTGTGACTAATGAACCCAGAAGCGACAAGCATTACACGTATTAAAGAGTACCTATCATCTTCCCATACCATCATATAGGCATCTTGTTAGCACCTCATCACTCCCGTACACACCCCATATAAATAGTGCAGTGTAGAGAGAGCAGGTTTATGTAGACATCAATTGCGCTACCAGTGGCGGCTGGTGTTTTTTTGGTCTGGGACTTACCCCATTTCAATAGGCAGGGGCACTTTAGGAGCGGCGTATACATCGTTCCTATAGCGCCTCCTAGAAGCTGCTTGCGGGACTTTTTTTGACGTCCTGCCAGCGCAGCATCCCAATTCTCAGGCTTTCACACTGGGATTGCAGATGAGGCTTTTTTCAGGCTTTATTTTTAGAGCTAAAGCACCTGAAAAACACCTCCAGTGTGAAAGGGGTCTTTGTTTCTTCACCTTTGTGTCCACACTTTTTCCAGAAAGCTGTCTAGAAGCTACATTAAAGCCATAGCACTTATTATTAGTATGTACCTGGGCATTAGCTTAAGCTGGCCTGCCACATACATGACTGTAGTCAGTTTCAGGACAAGGTCACCCAGTACCAGGGCAAAGATGCCAAATTCCTTCCCCATTGGGAGTAGGGGTGGGGTTATTGGAGGTGAACGCAGCTGAAATATACGTAACATTTGAGTTTAATAGTCAATAGTTGTACCTTGTAGCAAAATATGGGACTAATAGTGACAAAGAAAAAAATACCCTGGCATCGGTGTGAGGGAAAAAAAAGTCAGGTCGGACTTTGGCTGTTCAGGCATTTTGGCAAACATCCAAACTATATCCTTTTAGCACCCTGTTCAGTGGGAGACGAAAGTCAAATATAGAAGCAGTATTTCCACCACTTCTGTATTTAACAGCTTCCCGCTATCACTGGTTCCTAAGGAAGCCCCATGTGCTTGCACCTGTGGCATCCCTAAGAATCACTGACATTACAGGGAAACTCCACCCATTTTTAAGCAAAGCCAAATCCATATTTGGGAAATTAAGTCACCACTATTACCCGCCCCTTCCCTTATGTAGCTATGGTGTCACTGGAAGGAAAAATGTCCCTGCATTGGCGGTGTCACTGGAAGGAAAATGCTCTTGCATCAGTGGTGTTACTGAAATTCAAAAATGTCCTTGCATCAATGAAAAAAATGTCCTTGCATTGTTTTAGTTGGAAGGAAAAATGTCCCTGCATCAGTGGTGTCACTGAAATGAAAAAAAAAAAATGTCCCTGCATCTGTGGTTTAAATAGCAGTAAAAATGCCCCTACATCGGTGGAGTCACTTAAATAGAAAAATGTCCCTGCATCTATGGTGTCACTGGAAGGAAAATGTTCCTGCATCAGAGGTAGGTCCTGTCACTGGTTCCTAAGGAAGCCCTATGTGCTTGCACCTGTGGCATTCCTAAGAATCACTGACATTACAGGGAAACTCTACCCCTTTTTAAGCAAAGCCATATCCATATTTGGGAAATTAAATCACCACTATCCCCGCCCCTTCCCTTACGCAGCTATGGTGTGACTGAAATTCAAAAATGTCCTTGCATCGATGAAAAAATGTCCCTGTATTGTTTTAGTTGGAAGGAAAAATGTCCCTGCATAAGTGGTGTCACTGAAATGAAAAAGAAAAACTGTCCCCGCATCTGTGGTTTAAATAGCAGTAAAAATGCCCCAATGTCCCTGCATCTATGGTGTCACTGGAAGGAAAATGTTCCTGCATCAGAAGTAGGCTCTGAGGAGGACTCCGTGGGCATTTAACTAAAGCCTCCCACACACGATCGGACTTTCCAACAACAAAACCGTGGAATTTTGTTTGAACGGTGTTGGCTCCAACTTGTCTTGCATACACACAGTCAAACAAATTTTGGCCAACAATTACGAACGTAGTGACGTACAAGATGTATGACAAGCCAATAAAAAGGAAGTTCAAAAGTCATGCGCCACCCTTTGGGCTCCTTCTGCTAATCTCATGTTTATCTTGTGTTAGTAGAAGTTTGGTGAGTGACGATTCACGCTTTTCAGCCTCATGTTTTTCTGTTCATTTCTGCTTTTCAGGTTGTGCTTGTCAGTTCATATCTGTTTTTCAGTGCATGCTTATCAGGTCGTTTCTGTTTTTCAGTGCGTTCTACTTATAGTTTGCTTCTGATTTTTAGTGCATGCTTATCTGGTGGTTTCTGATTTTCAGGTCGTGCTTGTCAGGTCCTTTCTGATTTTCAGTGCGTTCTGTCAGTTCGTTCTGAGCAGCCGTTCGTTTACTAGCCATGTGGCGTTCTTGTCGGAGAGATTGTACTGTTGTTGGGCTTGGAGTTATTGCTTTGACCCAGATCCAGTCCATGAACAGGGGGGAGAGGAGTCCTTGGATCAAGAATTGGTTGCTTAATCGTGACCAATTCTGTCATATGCCTTTGCTGCGGGAGCTCCAGGAGAATAATCCTGATGATTTCAGGAATTATCTCCGGATGACAGACCCGTCTTTCACCGTCTATTGGCTTTGCTCTCCCCTTATATAATGAAGCAGGACACCTGCATGCGGCAAGCCATCTCTCCCGAGCAAAGGCTCATCGCCACCTTGCGGTACTTGGCGACGGGGAGAAGTCTCCAGGACCTCAAGTTCACGACTAGGATCTCCCCCCAGGCTCTGGGAATCATTATTCCAGAGACCTGTTCTGCCATAATTCAAGCCCTGCAGAAGGACTATATTCAGGTAAGTTTTATCCTTTACATCACATTCTATGTATTTAATGTTTACTAATGTATTGTATTAATTTCTTCATTCAATAATTACCATGATTGTAATATGCTGTGAATGTCCTCTTTGTCCTCATGCATGCTGTAAGCTTTTAATGCTCCTTTTTTTGTCCTTCATGCATATTTGCCTTCACTAACCTCCCCAGCATGCTATCCTGGGCCCATACACACCTAGCCTAGTAACTTAACAATGTTTTTTGTCAGCTACATTTTAGTGCTTACCCTAAACACCCCCTAAAATGTGTTCAAATGTTATTGTTGGCCTTAAATTCGGGCAGAGCAAGAGGCTATTTTTTTGGGGCCCAAACTCATTTGGAACCCTCCCTCCCCCCTAACCGCTAAGTCAACCGATACCAATACTCTATCTGCTGACTTTGCCAAACCCATACACACTATACCTACCTCTTTTGTGGTCATATTTATGGATGAATTCACCAAAGCATGTAGTGCAAGTGCCTGCCTGAATACTTTCAAATGGTACTGTTTAAAGTTTTGTTCTCTTATTATCTTGATAGGTAATTGCAGAATGTAAAAATGTGCTTCAATTTGGACAGTGTGTATTCATATTTTTGGATTATGACACTTCTTACCTGTCAAGTGGGCTACCAATCGTGTAAGTAAGGAGGGGCTGGCCAAAGTAACACACATTATTTATGCATTCAGTTCTCAATGAAGTGTAGAGGGTTACCTGTCAAACATCTACCCATCCCCCCACCAGAAAAATTTTCCAATGGGCCACCAGAGTGGGTGATGAATCTGATAAGTTGACCCTATAATTTTGTCTTTAAATACTCATTTCAATAAATGTTATACTTATGTTGATCAAGAATGTTTGTGTCTAATCTGCTTGCAATGTTATGTGCAAAAGTACTATTTTTTTTTCTTGTTTGACTCCTCAGTTTCCTTTCAACCCACAGGAATGGCAGACTGTGGCTTCCCAGTTTCTCCACCAGTGGGACTTTTTCAATTGTGGTGGTGCTATCGATGGGAAGCATGTAAGGATCGTTCCACCACCCAACTTGGGGTCGTACTATTATAATTACAAGAGGTTCAGTAGTATTGTAATGTTGACAGTGGTGACAGCCAATTATGAGTTCATCTACCTGGACGTTGGGAAGAACGGCTCTGACGGAGGAGTGATCGCCCAGATGGAGTTTTACTGGCGTCTACAAAATGGCACCTTGGGGTTGCCACCTCCGGAGGAGAATGTTGAAGGCCTCAATTTTGTATTTGTCAAGGATGAGACCTTTGCTCTGGGGGAACATCTCATGAGGTCGTTCCCCATGAGGAACATGACCCCAGAGCAGAGGGTTTTTAATTTCCGGCTGTCACGTGCCAGAAGAGTGGTAGAGAATGCCTTTGGCATAATGGAAAGCCGGTTCAGGATCTTCCTCTCGTCCATCAACCTGGCCGAATCTAAACGAAACCACTGAGAAAATAAGGAATTGTGGAGCTTACTAAGAGCTAAGCAAATCCTAAATAGATAATGCTAAATAAATAATGACTAAATAAATAACCAATAAAAAATAGAAATCTATATCTGTGCAAATAGTGCAACAATAGCAGCTATATATTAAAGTGCAAGACATAAACCAGTTGGTATGAATACCAACAATGGAGTGAATGTGTAATAATATCCAAAAGTAAAGTGCAAAGTGACAGTAAAAATGTTCCAAAAAGTGCAAATGCAATCAATTTGTGACAACACAGTCTTGTGACAATGCAGTCTTTATAATGCCCCATACACATGGTCGGACTTTGTTCGGACATTCCGACAACAAAATCCTAGGATTTTTTCCGAAGGATGTTGGCTCAAACTTGTCTTGCATACACATGGTCACACAAAGTTGTCGGAAAATCAGATCATTCTGAACACGGTGACATAAAACACGTACGTCGGGACTATAAACGGGGCAGTGGCCAATAGCTTTCATCTCTTTATTTATTCTGAGCATGCGTGGCACTTTGTCCGTCGGACTTGTGTACACACGATCGGAATTTCCGACAACGGATTTTGTTGTCAGAAAATTTTATATCCTACTTTGTGTGTCGGAAAATCCAATGGAAAATGTGTGATGGAGCCTACACACAGTCAGAATTTCCGACAACAAGGTCCTATCACACATTTTCCGTCGGAAAATGAGACAGTGTGTACGGGGCAATAGTGTAATGCCCCGTACACATGGTCGGACATTGATCGGACATTCCGACAACAAAATCCTAGGATTTTTTCCGACGGATGTTGGCTCAAACTTGTTTTGCGTACACACAGTCGCACAAAGTTGTCGGAATTTCCGATCGCCAAGAACGCGGTGACGTCAAGCACGTACGACAAGACTAGAAAAGGCCGGTTCAGAACCAAGCGCACCACCCTTTGGGCTCCTTTTGCTAATCTCGTGTTAGTAAAAGTTTGGTGAGAGACGATTCGCGCTTTTTCAGACTCGTGGCTTTCAGATCATTTTCTGCCGTTCAGTTTGTGCTTGTGGGTTTGTATCTGCTCTTCAGTGCGTGCAAGCAAGTTCCGCATGACTTTAGTCACTGTATTCTTGTTCGTTCGTTACTGGTTTTCAGGTCGCTCTTCACAGGCCTTGCTGTTCTTCAGTGCGTTCTGTTACTTCGTTCTGAGCAGCCGACCGTTTTCTAGCCATGTTTCGTATGCGTACTCCTCGTAGAGTTCGTGCTGTGCGGGGGCTTGGTGTTGGGGTCCTGACCTTGACACAAGTCCAGTCCATGAACAGGGTGGGGAGGAGTTCATGGACCAAGAATTGGTTGCTTCAGCGTGACCCGTTCTGTCATATGCCTTTGCTCCGTGAGATCCGTGAGAATAATCCTGATGATTTCAGGAACTTTCTCCGGATGACGGACCCCGTGTTTCACCGTTTGTTGGCTTCGCTGACCCCCTATATCAGCAGGCAGGATACCTGCATGAGGCAAGCCATCACTCCGGAGCAGAGGTTGGTCGCTACCTTGCGGTATTTGGCCACAGGGAGAAGCCTGCAGGACCTCAAGTTCTCGACAGGCATCTCCCCCCAGGCTCTGGGGATCATTATCCCAGAGACCTGTTCTGCCATCATACAGGTCCTACAGAAGGAGTATATGAAGGTAAGATTTTTATCCTTTTATATCACATTTTATTGTATTGAATGTTTGATAATATATTGTATTTCTTTCCTCATTCCCTAATTACCATGATTGTATTATGCTGTGAATGTCCCCTTTGTTCTCATGCATGCTGGATTTTTATGTAATTATTATTTTATGTCCTTCATACATATTTGCCCTTCAATAACCTCCCCAGCATGGTGTCTCCTGCCCTATATTCACCTCATGTAGTCACTTAACAATGTATTTTTTCAGCTCCATAGTAGTGCTTTACCCCAAACACCCCCTAAAATGTTTGGAAATGTTATTTTGGATTTAAATTCAGGCAGAGGGCCAGAGGCTTTTTTTTGTGGTGTCCCCAAATTTTTGGTAACCCTCCCCCCCCAACTGCTAAGTCAGCTGATCCCAATTCTCTATCCTCAATCATCTATCTGCTGACTTTGCCAAACCCATACACACTATACCCACCTCTATAGTGCTCAGATTTATGGATGAATTCCCCAAAGCATGTAGTGCAAGGGCCTGCCTGTATACTTTCCAATGGTACTGTTTAAAGTTTTTGTATCCTATTATTATCTTGATAGGTAATAGCAGAATGTGCTCAAATGTGTACAGTGTGTATTTATATCTTTGTATTATGACACTTCTTACCTGTCCAGTGGGCTGCCAATAGTGTAACTAAGGAGGGGCTGTTCCAAGTAATACCCTGTATTTAGGCATTCATCTCTCAATGAAGTGAAGAGGGTTACCTGTCCAAGAGTCCCCCCCCCCTATAATGTTAGAAATGGCCCATGAGAGGGGGATGGGGGAATATGATAGGTGTACCTTATACTTTGTTGTTGTTAAATTCCCCTTAATAAATGCTATCTGGAGGTTGACCCATAATGTTTGTGTCTAATCTGCTTGCCAGGTTTCTGTGAAAAAATAGTACTGTTTTTTTTTTTTTCCTCAACAGTTTCCTTCCACGCCACAGGAATGGCAGACTGTGGCCTCCCACTTTGCCCAGCGGTGGGACTTTCCTAACTGCGGAGGGGCAATTGATGGGAAACACGTCCACATCGTCCCACCACCCAACTCGGGGTCGTACTATTATAATTACAAGGGGTTTAATAGTATAGTGATGTTGGCGGTGGTGTCGGCTAATTACGAGTTCTTGTATGTGGACGTGGGGAAGAATGGCCGGATGTCCGATGGTGGAGTCATCGCCCAGACGGAGTTCTACAGGCGTCTCCAGAATGGCAGTTTGGACTTGCCACCTCCAGAGGACAATGTTGAAGGTCTCCCATTTGTGTTCGTTGCTGATGAAGCATTTGCGCTGGGGGACCACCTGATGCGGCCATTCCTGATGAGGACCCTCACCCCGGAACAGAGGGTTTTTAATCACCGGCTGGCCAGAGCCCGAAGAGTGGTGGAGAACACATTTGGAATCCTGGCCAGCCGGTTCCGACTATTTCTGACACCCATCCATATGGCGGAGTATAAACTGAACCATATTATACTGGCGTGCTGTGTTCTCCATAATTTTTTAAGAAAACATTCAGCCAACTATGCTGGCTCAGTTGGGCCTGAGGCCGGAATCCCAAATACTTCCACAATGACGGCACTTGAAAGCGGCCGTCCTGGATTGCCCTCCCTGAATGCCCGTGATGTCCGGTTACGATACCTGGAGTTCTTTGCCGGTAGGGGGGCTATCAATATGCCAGACAATATGTGACACCTTTTTCAAATAAAAAACAACCAAAAGCAATTCTTGGTGGACATTTACTGCTTGTGTTTGTTTTAGCTGACCCTGACAGAAATGTGTTGAGTGCAGAAAATGTCGTGATTGTGTAACCTTATAAAAAACAGTGTTGGCTGGTACTTCCTAAATGCAAAAACACATTTCACTTCAAGTGCACTTGCAACTGCACTGAACCTGCACTTGTAGTGCAAAGTGTATTTGCCCTTAGGAAATAACCCCCATTTGTGCATAAAACAACAATTACATCACCCCAAAAGTGTTGTAGTGTTGAGACAATAATCCACACATTCTTGAGTAAGGCACTTTTTTATACCTGCACAATCACATGTGCATTTACCAAAGGTTTTTAAAACAAACCAACATGTTTGTTGTATAAAATGTTTGCAGTAGCATTATGAATAATCAAAATATCCATTTCAGATAAAACAGGCCTGTGTAAAACCAACAAGAAAGCCAAAAAACTAGAACTTACAAAGTTCACATTAGGTAAAACCTGAAGGCTATATCAGACATCAGTATTTAGGAACTGGGTTTGATATAGCGTTCAGATGGGGGGAACTCACCCCTGGAAAAGCCAAATTTGGAAGATGCACACCAATTTACGAATGTCAACATGTGCTATCTGCCATCAGGGGGGATCAAGGGACGTGTTTTGGGGGAGCAAGCCCTTCCTCAACGCTACTTTATAATTGAGGAAGGGGTTGCACCCCCAAAACGCGTCCATTGATCTCCCGTGATGGCAGATAGCACATGTTGGCACACTGTGTGCATCCTCTAAATTTGGCTTTTCAAAACATTGTAAAAATTGAAATTACAGAAAACCGGTCATTTTGTGGGGTTTAAATTCGCCCCAAAACATCAATGATGTTATTATTTTTTGTAATAACATCACGTATGTGTTGCTGGATGTTTTGCAATTGGAGATTACATCCCATGATCTCCCCTATCAGTATCTGGGCACTTTCTGATGTAAATCGTTCTCTCTCCCTCACATCACGATCACCTAAAAAGAGATAAAGAACAAAAAAAAAGGTCTCAAAAATCTGCCACCAGCCATCTCTTTTACCTGAGTCTGTGGTCGCAGACACTCACCTCTTGTGGTGCCAATCTCCACCACGTCTTCTTCTTCCTCCTGCTCAGCATCTTGTGTTTGGGGTAGTTCCCCTTCTTCCAGAGGGGGGGTCTGTGTTCTCCTGGGATGAGGAGTGTCCGAGTCTTTTCTCCCCTATGTAAAACAAAAATGGTATACTTAGCACACAGATATTTGATGGCAGAACTATAGAAATAGGAAACATTGCTTGGAAGTGGGGTACAATTGTCTATTTTAGCCGAGTTCCAAGATGTATATTTTTTATTGCCCTTTGTCAAGCTGCAATACTTTACCTGTTTGGTACAAGCTTCACACATGTAACCCCCCCTATAGTATACACTGGAGCACCTGTGTGCCCCCCCTAATAAAAATGGTGTTCTTGTGTCCCACACTAGTGCTCCAGTGTCCAGATGTGAAAACAGCTGCTCAGTGTCCTCTCCTTACACACAATCTAGTTTGCATTTCATTCTAGTAACAAACCCATCTACCTAAACAAATATTTGGCATCCAAGTAGGCCCCAAAAAAATGTTGGAAAATGCATATGTCCTAAACAATGGTGTTCTAGAGGCCGAACGAAAAATGTTTGATACGAACGAATAATGGGCCCATGAACATTAAAGTTGACCTTTTTAAACGTTACAATTAATAAAAGCATATGGAGCAGAACGAACGGAATAAAGCCAGAAAGAATAGAAACACAGCACAACTACTTACTTTTTTGCAGCACTCTCCGGATCTTTCGGTACTGCTCTGGCTCTCTCAACTTCAGGTCCGACCACCGCTTCCTGAGCTGATCTTTAGACCTTCGTACCCCGAAATTCCGCTCGAGACTCCTGACCACTTTCGCCATGATCTTGGCCTTTCGGATGTTCGGGTTGGGGTAAGGCCCATGTTTTCCATCATAGTCGGACTTCTTCATGATGTCGACCATCTCCAACATCTCCCCAAACGACATATTTGTGGCCTTAAAACATCTCCTTCTGGACCGGGACGTGCCTGGGTCCGGGCTTTCCTCCTCCTCCTCGTTGCTACAATTAGCACGCACCTGGTGTGACTCCGCCATCATGCTCTTCCCCCAATGCGCCGAACGAAAAGGGGCGGGGAATAGAATAGAAAGAACGTCAGGGGCGGGCGGAGTTACACACATGCGCAGTGTCTATAAAGCGTAACACGCGTGCGTATTACGTACGATCTGTGAGCGGAGGAAGGAGCATTGGACGCGCCGATCGTAAGAACGAAGGTAAGAGACAAACTTGGGCCTATACTGCTTCTAGATTGAGGCCTATATTGTAACAAGATTAGGAGAGTTTGGTCTGACATTAGGCTTTGTCTTGTGTTGTGTCTTGCAGTGAACATGGATATTTTAATGAGAGATACTGACTTCATGTCACTATTCATTGATATGCTAAGGGAGCTGCCCTGTCTGTGGGAGATTACCCACCCCCATTTCAAGAACCAAGCAAAGAGGAAGGCAGCACTGGAGTAATTGTGTGAAATTGTGAAGCAGGTGATCCCCACGGCAGACATCACTTATTTAAAGATCTTAATTGGTTGCCTGAGGAGCACATATCTGAGGGAGCGCAAGAAAGTCCTGGATTCACAGAGATCCGGAGCAGCAGATGACATCTATGTCCCCAGGATGTTGTACTACGACAGGCTGCACTTTCTGGCAGGCCAGACTGAACCCAGGCCATCCCTCTCCAGTCTTCCTTCCATGCTTCCTTCCCCCCCGGCTGAGGCTTCTGATGCCCAACCTGGGCCTTCCAGGCCATATGTGGAGGAGCCCAGATTGAGCCAGGTATAGCATTCCTCTAAATATTTCTGCTTGTACAATCAATGATGTTACCTAGGTGTTAGTTGGGAGTACTAATTTATGATTGTGATTGATGATGCAAAAACTAAAACCATGTCCTTTTTTCATACACAGGGAAGTCTCAGCCAGGAGGTGGCTGATCTGCAGGTCCCTCCACCCACCCTGAAAACAGAAAGTGGCAGCAGGAGGAGTAGCCTAGAGGAGGCGGCTATCAGATTTTTTTGGAGGGCTACAGAGGTCCTGGGAGCACCACACACCAGGCAGGAGAACCTTGCGGCATTCATTGCCTATAAAATGCAGAGGATGGAGGAGGGCCAACAAGCCATGTGTCAGGCCCTCATATCAGAGGCTCTGGAGAAAGGTGTGAGGGGACAACTTACACCTCACACACAGCTTTGGGATGGTCCTCCTCCTCCTCCTCCCTCTCCTCCAGGTCCTCCCAGTCCTCCTCCAGGTCCTCCCAGTCCTCCTCCTCCTCCAGGTCCTACTCCTCCTCCTCCTCCAGGTCCTACTCCTCCTGCTGCCACATCTCCTACTGCACAGCCACAGCCCGGAAGGAAGTGTGAAAGGAAGACCAGAGAGTGATTGCCCTGGATCCAGTCTGGTCGGCCAAAAGATGCAGCCTCTTGTGGTACCACAGCCTGGGGACACTGATGTCATCTGCTGCTATCTGAGTCTCTGTGAATCCCGGACCAGACTGCCCTCCCTTATATATGGACTCCTCAGGCCACCAATTTTGAGGTTTAAGAATTGATGTCTGCCGTGGGGGTCCCAGGCTTCACTAATTTCTCCTGTTGATCCAGTGTTGCCTTCCTCTTTGTTTGGTTCTGAGCCCTTAATAAAGGATTTTTGTTTTGAATTATACTCTCCTATGTGTTTTACTTCAAAAATGATGGTTTGTTTGTGAGGATTCAGGTACATTTCAAATATACAATGTGAAATGAACAAGGGACACCAACAACAAAAATCTCATGGAGATTAAATAATAAAAGATATCAATGGTGTTGTGGTAACTTGCCACACAAAACACACACAAAAATATTCTGGAGTAAAAATAAAAATAACATTGAACAAAGATCAGCCTTGGAAAAAATCCAAACATTAAAGAAAAAAAAGGCTTAAAAACCAAAAAAAAAAATCAAAAAAAAAATATAAAACTGTCAGATGTGACAACTAATAACAATATATTGAGGGAATCCCACTAAAAAAACACAAATCAAACTTTGTGAGAAGTGTGTGTGAATATGAGCAGCAAAACGACTTAATTCTTGTCACATTATAAAGAAGAAGAGGGTGCGCTGTATTAAACCATTTTTAACATTGCAGCGTGTCGAAAGTGCTGTTTCCATTGCGAACGCTAAGTTTACCAGAACGAGCTGTCCCGTGTCGGAATTTCTTCTGAGCATGCATGGCACTTTGTGCGTCGGAACAGGCCACACACGGTCGGAATTGACGCGATCGGATTTTGTTGTCGGAAAATTTTATCTCCTGCTGTCCAACTTTGTGTGTCGGAAAATCCGATGGAAAATGTCCGATGGCGCCCACACACGGTCGGAATTTCCGACAACACGCTCCGATCGGACATTGTCCATCGGAAAATCCGACCGTGTGTACGGGGCATAATAAGTCCAAAAAAGCAGTGCTGGATTCCAATAAACAGGATAGTTCATCCAATATACCTCCAGATATAAAGTGCATGTGTCACACTTTAATAAGGGTACTCCATCCGATGTGAGTGATACCGTTTCCCCCAGCCTCTCACCTCATATAAAAATCAGTCAAGCTTAAATAATATACACATAAAGTGCATGTGCCACACTCTAATAAGGGTACTCCATCCACTGTGAGTGATACAGTTTCCCCCAGCCTCTCACCTCATATAGAAATAAATTAAGCTTGAGTATTCCACACTAGCCGATCGATATCTGGTAGATCAATTCCTCAGTAGGTCAGGAACAACCAGGCTCTCAGATTGGCAGCACTCAATGGTAAGGCATGGGAAGGCAAAGGCAAGAGGAGGACTCCATAGTGTAGTATTTATCACATAATTAAAATAATAATGTAGTAACAACTTACAATTGAAGAAACAAATGAACAGCATAAACAAAGGAGACTTCCGGTCTCGGCCACGACTGGAAGTGATGTCACCACATGGTGGCAAAACTGTGTTAATCTTGCCTTCATCACATTGGGTGATCTCACCCCTCTAAAAGCCAAATTTTGAAGATGCACACAAATTGGATTTCCCTCATAATGCCATGCCTAAAATGTGTGTCTTTTCCCTACATCTATTTTGCTAAAGCCCCAAAACACACAGTGTGTCAACATGTGCTATCTCCCATTATGGGATATTAATGTATGTGTTTTGTGGGTGCAACCCCTTCATCCAAACTAAAGTAGGTGAGAGGAAGGGGTTGCACCCCTGACACACATCCATTGATCCCCCATGATTGGAGCTAGCACATGTTGACACACTGGGAATTATTTCAGAAAGGCCAATCCACTTTGCCCTACAAGTGCACTTTCAAAGTAGTAGTGCAAAGTGGTTTTGCCTTTTTGAAATAAGCCCCAGTGTGTCAACATGTGCTAGATCCCATCATGGAGGATCAATTGACGTGTTTCGGGGGTGCAACCCCTTCTTCTTACCTACTTTAGTTTGGAGGAAGGGGTTGCACCCACAAAACACATACATTGATATCCCATAATGGGAGATAGCAGATGTTGACACACTGCGTGAATCTTCCAAATTTTGGCTTTACAATTCATTTAAAACTGTAAAAACACGTACAACATAACGAAAACTATAAAATGGTATTTTTGTTTAGATTTTTGCTAAAATAGCTATGATGTTGCTCAGTCTTTTTTGAACATCGTGGATGTTTTGTTTCATTTGTTCCAAATCTGCACACAGTGATCTCACTGATCAGGATTTGAGCACTTGCACTGCTGAAGTGAGTTTTTTCTTCCACAACAGCCACATCACCTAAAAATAAAAAAACACACCATGTATTATAAATAAGCAGGCATCCATCTAGTACCCGAAGCTGTGGTCTCAGACACTGATCTGTTGTTGACACCATTTCAACCACTTCACCCAGCACTTCCTGATAATCTGCATCCACATATTCAGGGTGTGTGGTGAGTTGCCTTTCTTCATTCGGTGTGGGGTTACTGGTGTCCTCAGATGTGCCTATTCTTTTCTCCCCTATGTGAACCCAAAAAAGGTATACTTATTACTTAGCAGACAGATATGTTAGGCTAGAAATAGTAATATGAAACATTGCTTAGAAGCATCATCCAATTGTCTGTTTTGGCAGAGTTCCAAGCTGAATACATGATTTTTTCCCTTTCAAAAGCTGGACTACTTACCTGTTTTGTGCAAGTTTCACAAATGGAGAGACCCCTAGTATCCACATGAGCACCTGCGTGGGACACCATAACAAGCGTGTCATGGTGTCCCACACTAGTGCTCCTGCGTTCAGATGTGTAAACACCTGCTGAGTGTCCTCTCCTGACACTGAATTAAGTTGTCCTTTCATTATAGCTTCAAACACATCTAGACAACAATGTAATAAACTTATTTTAACCAAAATAGGCCTGAACAAATGTAGTTCATCTGCCAAAAATGAAGTATTAGTGGGCGAACAAACGATGTTTAATACAAACGATTCCTGTGTCCACGAACCTCAAACTTGGCATTTTAAACTGTACAGTACAACACTAAAGAAAAGCACATGGACCAGCACGAAAGTAATTATAATAAGAACACACAACAAATAATTATTTTTTTGTAGCACTTTCCTGATCTTTCTATACTGATCTTGCTCCCTCAATTTCAGGTCTGACCAGCGTTTCCTCAATTGATCCTTGGATCGTCGTACCCAAAAAGGCCTGTGCAAACTTCTGACAACTTTAGCCATGATCTTTGCCTTTCTCACATTAAGGTTTCTGTACGGCCCATAATTCCCATCATAGTTTGTCCTCTTTAAGATGTCCACCATCTTCACCATCTCTCCAAAGGACATATTTGAGGCCTTGCTCCAGGCTTTCCTCGTTGCTGCTATTAGCACGCACCTGCTGTCTCTCCGCCATTTGCTCTCCCACTGGCCTGAAAAAGAAGAGGCGGGGAATACACTAGAAAGAAGAACAGGGGTGGAGTTTAACGCATGCACAGTGTATATAAAGCATAATGAGCGGTTGCTGTAACGGACGTAGGTATGATCTGTGAGTGGAGAGCGGAAGATCGTTTTCGCTCAAAGGGACGTTGAAATGAAGGTACAATTGTAAATTGGGGCATCAGTGGTTAGTGGCCTATACTGCTTATATTTTGAGGCCTATATTGGGACAAGATTAGGAGAGTTTAGCCTGACATTAGGGTTTGGCTTGTGTTGTGTCTTGCAGATAAAATGGTTTATAAATTTACAGCCCCAGATTTCCAGCCAGAGTTTACCAAAAAATACAGGGAGCTGCCATGTCTCTGGCAAATACAATGCATGGACTATTCAAACAAGCTAAAGAGGAAGGCAGCGATGGAGAAACTGTTGTAATTAGTGAAGCCTGTGTATCCCACGGTAGACATCACCTATTTTAAGGCCAAAATTGGTAGCCTGAGGAGCACATATAATAGGGAGCGCAAGAAAGCCCATGATTTCCAGAGTCCGGAGCATCAGCAGATGACGTATATGTCCCCAGACTGTGGTACTACAACAGCCTGCGTTTTTTTGTTCGACCAGACGGAAACCAGGCCATTGCTCTCAACACTTCCTTCAACATCAGCTGAGGCTCCTGAGGTCCAACCTGGACCTTCTACCCAGGAAGAAGGTGTGGAGGAGCCCAGCTTGAGCCAGGTATAGCATTGTTGAACATATTTCCTGTCGAAAACTGATTGTTGTTAACTAGATGTTATTGATCACAAATTTTTGATTGAACAAAGTGGTTTACATATGAATAGACAGTAGTGGCCAAAAATGATTGAGACAAGAATGAAAAATGCTGGGGTCATTATAGTCTTTTCTATTTGTTAACATTAAATTTGCAACAGTCATGAGCTCAAAACTGTGTGTGATTGATGACCAAAAACCTAAAACTATGTACCATTTTCATACACAGGAAAGTCTCAGCCTCAGCCAATAGGAGGCCGTGGCAAGCAGCCTGACAGAATTACAGGTTCCTCCCCTCCGCACTCCAACCAAAAGGGCTAGGAAGTCCAGGAACCTGGAGGAGGTCACGGCTGCTTTTCTTCACCATGCTACAGTGGAAATTAGCATGGCCCCTGATGGCCAGGAGGCATTTGGATGCCTGACAAGCAATACATTAAAACAGATGGAGGAGGCCCAGCGCACTATATGCGAGGAAATAATTCTTCAAGCCCTAAACAAGGGGACGAGGGGCGAACTCACGCATCAAACGCACCTGTGCGAGTTGGACCATGCTCCTCCACCACCCCACCCACCACAGCAGCATGGAAGCAACCGTAGAAGGAAGTGTTGAGAGTGATTGCCTGGGTTTGGTGTGGTCTGGCAAAAAATGCAGGCTGTTGGAAGACCACAGCCTCGGGACATATATGTCATCTGCTGCTGCTCCCGATCTCTCGGAGTCCTGGACCATATTGTGCTCCCTATTAAATTAACTCCTCAGGTTACCAATTTGGACAGACAAATAATTGATGTCTGCCCTGGGGTACAAAGGCTTCACCAATTGCAACTGTTTCTCCATCGCTGCCTTCCTCTTTATTTTGATATGACCTTGTGCTCCCTATTGAATTAAAATTGTTTGTTTTGACAAATACTTGACTATGTGTTTTACTTCAAAAAGGACAGTTTGTTTGTGAGTAGGCAGGTACAATTCAAAAATACAATGTCAAATTAAGAAGGGACTCCAACAGGTTAAAAAATACAAGATAATAATGGTATTGTGGTAACTTGACACACAAAACTAAAAAACATATTATTCTGGAGATCACTAAAAAAAAACAGAAAAAAAATATTATTCTGGAGATCACTAGAAAAATTTAGAAAAAATATATATTATTCTGGAAATCACTAGTAAAAATTTTAAAAAATATTATTCTGGAGATCGCTAGAAAAAAACACAAAAAAAGAAAATATTATTCTGGAGATCACTAGAAAAAAAAAATATGTTTGTCAGAACTCTGTGAATATCAGCAGCAAAGCAGCTTCATTATTATACCATTATAAAGAAGAAAAGAATGCGCTGCATTGAGAGATTTCATAAGTTGCCATTTCATGAATGTGATATCTCCATTATGAACGCTAGTTTTACAATACCAAGAGCTTTTGGCTCATACTTGATTCTGAGCACGCGTGTTTGTACTTTGGACTTTTGTCCGACTGACTTGTGTACACATGATCGGAAAGTCCGACAACACACATTTGTTGGCGGAAAATTTGAGAGCATGCTAGCCAACATTCGTTCGAAAGTCCGACAACAATTGTCCGATGGAGCATACACACGAACATACCGCCAACAAGTTCACATCCAACATTTTCCGTCAGAAAATCAGATCGTGTGTACGGGCCTTTAAGGGTCCTCTGTGGGCTAGTTTATACAAGTATTTACTCTCTGAAGAGTAATCCACTGTGGATAACTTTTCAGAGGGCTTTGACACAAAGTGAGAAGGCATTATGTCATCTCCTCACTGCCTGTTTTTAACTCCTAAAAGCCACCACTCCACAACCACATGCATTGTATGCAGCTGTGGTGTGCCCTTATCCACATGAATGGGTCACTTTCCCCGGGATAAAAATTGTCCCAGCCCTGGCTATAGCACTGGCATTAAGAGAGAGAGAAAAGACACTGTTAGAGGAGCCTCTATTCCTGTTTCGATAACAACCTAAAATTTTGGATTTTCCCTCTGAGACTGGTCACAAGAACAAAAAGAGAGGCTCAGTCTCCCCAGAGGTCACGCAGACAGCAATGAAAACTGGACAGGATTGCTAACCTTTTCTTTCTCTATTGAAGTAAAAGAAAAGGTTTTGTTCTAGATACATTTTAGCCTATGTTCACATTGGGCCGAAAAGCAAGGCAGATCTCAGTTCTGTCAGGGGATGACACTAATGCCGCGTACACACGGTCGGACTTTTCATCTACAAAAGTCCGACAGCCCGTCCGACAGACTTTCGACGGACTTTTGGTGGACTTGCGGCAGACTTTCTAACGAACGGACTTGCCTACATACGATCACACAAAAGTCCGACGGATTCGTACGTGATGACTTACACCGGACTAAAATAAGGAAGTTATTAGCCAGTAGCCAATAGCTGCCCTAGCGTGGGTTATTGTCCGTCGGACTAGCATACAGACGAGCGGATTTCTGGGTCGGGCGTAGTTACGACGTAAAGATTTGAAGCATGTTTCAAATCTAAAGTCCGTCAGATTTGCGGCTGGAAAAGTCAGCTGAAAGTCCGGGGAAGCCAACACACGATCGGACTGTCAGCCGTATTTTGTCCGTCGGCGTCCGTCGGATTTTTGTAGACGAAAAGTCTGACCGTGTGTACGCGGCATTAGATCCGTCTTCCTGTTAAGAAGGAAGACGGATCTGTGTGTTTCCCCAGTCCCCCAGTCCCCCATACAGTTAGAAAACACAAACAGGGAACACATTTAATCCCCCCTGATCGCCCCTGATGTTAACCCCTTCCCTGCCAGTGTCATTATTACAATGTCAGTGCATATTGTCAGCACTGATCACTGTAATAATGTCACTGGTTCCCATAAAAGTGTCAAAAATGTCAGTTAGGTGTCCGATTTGTCCCGCTAAAAATCACTGATCGCCGCCATTACTAGTAAAATAAATAAATAAAAATGCCATAAATTTATCCCCTATTTTGTAGACACTATAACATTTGCGCAAACAAATCAATACATGCTTATTGGGATTTTTTTTACCAAAAATATGTAAAAGAATACATATTGGCCTAAACTGATGAATACATTTGTTTTTTTATATATATATATATTTTTTGGAAATGTATTATAGCAGAAAGTAAAAAATATTGTTTTTTTTTTTTTCAAAACTGGCAGTCTTTTTTTTTGTTTATAGCGCAAAAAAATAAAAACCACAAACGTGATCAAATACCACCAAAAGAAAGCTCTATTTGTGGGAAAAAAAAGGACCATTTGTGTATCCAATTTTGTTTGGATACAACGTCGCATGACTGCGCAATTGTCAGTTAAAGTAACGCAGTGCTATATTGCAAAAAATAGCCTTGTCATTAAGGGGATAAATCCTTCCGGGGCTGAAGTGGTTAAACCCAAAAACAAAATGCCTGCATTTGTTTTTTTAGGCATTTTCCCCTCTGTTTGAACCTGGTGATCTGGTCACTAACTGTATTAGAGTGCCTCCACTCTGGATGAAGGAACACAGGGGCACCTTTATACAGCAGCAATGTTAATCTAGGTGGAGAGCAGTGTTAGATGCATTAGCAGATTTAGATACACTAATAAATTGAAGCCAAACTCCAGCTCACATTGCAGCAACATTTTTTTTCTTTTGGGATAAAGGTTTTACATAAATAAATAAAAGCTGAATATTGTAAGCCCCCCTGTTAGTGGTAAATGGTTTATCTCATCACTGTAAGTGGTTACACTTTTAGGAGAGCTTGTTCTGTTGAAAACTTACTGGCAGGATCACTGGGTGAAAATAAAGGAAAAAAGCCTATAAAAGAAAATTAATGCAGCCATCACATCTAAGGATTGGTAAGCTGTGATATAATAAATGTTTGCTTTTGGGTTCAATACTGCTTTAAGCTGGCTGTAAATGTATTGAAATTTAGCCAGTTGAGCAGGGACCTGATGAATTGCAATCCATCTATGGCTTTTTCCGTTTGTGAGAAGCTGATCAAATTATCAACTTCTCATAAATGGTCTAGTTGGAAAATGACGTTCAATCAGTGCTGCAGCCAATTGGCTGCAGCTGGGATTAGTTTATTCTGACAGTGGAACAGTCCCCACTATAGAAATACAACAGTGCAGCTTGTTAGCTGATCAAAAAAAACTGACCAATGTATGGCCAGCTTTAGTAGTCATTTACTTGTGCTACTAAAATTTACAAGCATCGAGTCACTCTAAAGCCTTGTACACACAATCCCATTGTTGGCCAACAGCGCATCAGACATTTGTTCTAAGGGTGTGTGCCATGAACTTGTTTTGCATGCAAGCGGTACACAATTGTCGGTAAACAAACACGAATGTAGTGACGTCATACGTGGAAGTTCAGCTCTTGAGTGCCACCCTTTGGGCACCTTCTGCTAATGTTGTGTTTGATGAGCATTGATTACGAGCATGTGTGTTTGTACTGTGGACTTTTGTGTGACGGACTTGTGAACACATGATACGAAAATCTGACAACAGACCAGTGTCTGCTGAAAATTTACTAGCCTACTTTCCAACATTTGTTGGCGGAAAGTTGGACAACAATTGTCTGAAAGAGCATACTAACGGTCAGATTTTGGGCAAACAGTCTGTCATCACACAATTCCCTGCCGAAAATCCGATCGTGTGTATGAGGCTTAAAAGGTTATATAGTCTAAAAACTTTAGGTGTCTTTAAAGTCACAGGTTGCATAATTTAAAGTTTTATCTACGGCAACCTATATAAACTAAAATATGTGAAAAATGATCTGGTGCACCCTGGCACTGACGCAAGCCACGGTATGATCCTGTTGTGCTCTGCCTCTATTAGGTTCTGAGGCTAATTTAATGCAGATAAGGCTCCAAGTAAGTTTAATTACCACCTTAATCAGCCACAGAACCTGTGTAATTATGGTGTTCACTTTTAAAGGGATGAGGGGGCAACCCTAGCCTCTATGCCCCATCTGCTGATCACAGTTCAATCATATGCACATTCCAGCGGGTTTTATGTGTTGGGACTACCGTATATACTCAAGTATAAGTCGTTCCGAGTATAAGTCGAGACCCTAATTTACCACAAAAAAATGGGAAAAACTTATTGACCCGAGTATAAGACGAGGGTGAGAAATGCACAGCTACTGTAGGTGGAAAAAGAGGGTCAACAATGCCCATCTGCAGCTGTATACCTCCCTATGTCCTGTGCATACGTGTCATGTGTCCTGTGCATATTTGTCATGTGTCATGTGTCCTGTGCATATGTGTCATGTGTCATGTGCTTATGTGCCATGTGTATATGTACCTGTGTCCTGTGTATATGTGCACGTACCTGTGTCCTGTGTATCTGTCATGTGTATATGTACCTGTGTGAATATGCATGTGTCTGTGTGTGTGTGTATCCTACCTGTGTCCTGTGCATCCTCCGTGCGCTGCTCTGCACCGATCACCGTGTAGTATTCGGCGGCCATTCACTGTTCAAAAGCCGCCCCGCCTCCTCGTCCAAAAAACTCAATTTCCCAGCAGTCAGCGGTCAGCCAATCACGGACATTCTCTCATCCTCATACAACGGACGAGGATGAGAGAATATCTGTGATAGGCTGTACACTGACTGCCTATCACAGACAAGGAGGCGCGGCTTTTAAACTGTGAGAGCCGCTGCCGAGTGCTATGTAGCACACGCTGGCCGCCGTCTGCCTGCATGACACGCTGATCATGTAGGCAGACGGCGGTGACTCGTGTATAAGTCGAAGGGGGCACTTTCAGCCCCAAAAAAGGGGCTGAAAAATTCGACTTATACACGAGTATATACGGTACTTTTTATTTTCACCTGAGCATTGAGTTTCTTCAATTGTTTTAGTTATTTATCCTAAATAGAGCACACAATGCCTTCAGTTGCATCTGCATTCATTCTTTAACCCTCCAATTATAAAGACCTACAGTGCTGCAAAGACAAAACTATTGCATCTGCTCTTAAACAGAGACCTCCCAATATGAACTGGGTAATCTGTATAAAATGTTGGCTGTTTCCAAAGACTTTAGCTTCTACAGGAGGGGGAAGGGGCTAGTCTACATTTAAAAACTGCCAAACAAAATATTTTCATTCATGAGTTCACCCAGCCTAAACATGTACCTAATCCTCCTTGATACCAGCAGTTCAGAAAAGGATAACACTGCTACGACAGACAGTGATCAGTTCAAAGGCAAGATGGACGTGAGGATTACTTGTATTAACACTTATCACTGAGTGACCATCAGCTTCGATATAAAAAAGTATTAGCAACTCTTTCAGCAGTTCAAAAGGTTTTCTCTGAATATGGATTTAAAAGGATAAAACCAGACTTTGTAGTACCCTGCATTATGCAAAATGTGATGTTGTTCCTATAGAACAGGTATATAAGGGAGTAATCTTGAAAAAACATGGCAAATTAGATTACAATGAAATCCATACCTGACCTTCTGCCTAAATTCTTTCCATTTTCCTGTTAATTTGTTTCACATTATGTAGAAAGTGGGAGAGAATGTTTCCATGCATTTGTATTCAAACTTAAGTCTGCATACTAGGCTCAACTGAATTGTGATAAGAAGAAAAAAAGAAATGTTTTCTGTGAAACATTCCTTCCTAAAAAAAAAAGTGGTATGAGTACTTAGCTGGCAATAGGCAGAAATTTGTGAGTTGCATTGTGGAAGAATGTGCTCTTCCCTGTGATGACAGCTAGAAACAGGATGGGCTGTGAGTTTGGAGAGGAAGATCTAGATGAGACAAGATGGTGGATGGTGCAAAAGCATTATGTTAGATCGGGGGTAGGCAACCTTAAAGAGGTGGAGATCTACCTGAACAATATGGGAGAAGTCAAAGATCACCGGGCACAGTGTCGTCCAGTGTCGCCTCCTCACACCTGATATAAACCTCTAATTGCCATACTACCGTATTGCAATTGTGTGCATTGCATGACAATCATGGGTTTAAATCAGGTTGTGAGGAGGCAACATATTGTCTCCTCACCACATGTTAAACACACTGGGGTCTGCTGCACTTGTGAGCCCTTAGCTGCATTCGGCAGTGCCCCCCTTTAGAGCTCATTTACAGGTAAAGTTGGGGCATTGTAAAACCCTGCAGTTGAGTTATACCACCCCCAATCCCTAACCCCTTTAGCTGCTGAGGTTCACATCCCACAGCAGGAATTAAGCCCCTGTTGCTTTTTGGTGGGTGCTACCACCTGCTAATTGCAACCTATTTAAGTAATTGGTGCCACTCAAGTGCAAGTGCCCCACAACTGCATTCTTCCGCAGGGTTCAAGGGGTTAAAGCAGGTGGTGAGAAAGCAAAATATCGCTGCCTGATTTAACCCCTTTTTGCTGTACTGCACAAGGTTGTACTTATAGACTGGCCCCTTTCACTTGAATGGGTCATGCTTGGCAGGTGCTACACCCACCAACCATGACAGTGTGTATAACTCCTGCTGTGGCTGTGACATGTGTACACACCTGGCCACTGCAGCCAAAGGGGGTGATAAGAATGCATCTTAGGTAGAAGTAAACGAAAAAGTCTGGACAGCCGCACAAATTTCATATGCCTTTTATTCGTGCCCTGTGCACTTCATGATCCTGTTCTAGGAATGATGCATTTCACACTTAAACTAAGTACTTACTCATAGCTATGAGTAAGCACTTAGTTTAAGTGTGAAACGCATCAGCTGTTACTCTGTACCACCTTGCTGTGGTGCCCTGTGTACTTCATGATCCTGTTCTACGAATGATGCATTTCACACCTAAACTAAGTGCTTACTCATAGCTATGAGTAAGCACTTAGTTTAAGTGTGAAACGTGTCAGTTGTTACTCTGTACCACCTTGCCGTGGTGCCCTGTGCACTTCATGATCCTGTTCTAGAAATGATGCATTTCACACTTAAACTAAGTGCTTACTCATAGCTATGAGTAAGCACTTAGTTTAAGTGTGAAACACTTCAGCTGTTACTCTGTACCACCTTGCCGTGGTGCCCTGTGTACTTCATAATCCTGTTCTATGAATAAAAGGCATATGAAATCTCTTCCGGTGTGCAGCTGTCCAGACTTTTTCGTTTACTTCTATCTATACAAGCATTAGCCAGCACCTGAGGCTCTCCTCTTCCTGGAGGTTTAGGACGCATGCATTTTGGCTTGCTGCTGGCACCACTCTGGAAACTGCTAACTGGGATAAGAGGTGGAGTGCAGTTGGTATCACTCCACATGTGACAGGTGCCAGCACTACAGAGGAGGAATCTGCTTATGCAGCTCTTGCTCCCTACTAGAGCTCCAACTTTACAAGTATTCCCTCTGCGTTGCACTCTGATGCTCTGGAATGGTGGGTCAGCAAGCCCAGATCCACAATCTACCAGTCACCTGTGCGCCTTCTACAGGTAGATCGCCATCTACAGGTTGCTGACCCCCGTGTTAGATGATGGTGTCTTTTAAAAGTGCTAGAAAACTTATACTTGGCTACACAAAAAATGTCTTTCATACAATACCTGTCGTATGGGTATAGTTGGAAGATGATCTTCATACATTGTCTGTGCTTACAACTACACTGCAATTGTATGTGGTTGCAGCCCACACTACAGCTAATAGATGACCTCAAAAAGACAATATATGTAAATTTGTCTCAGTGTCCTTATACAGTTTCCTGAGTGCTTTGGAAGTTACTCCTGCAATTACTCTGATTTGCTAATCTGGTTATGACTTGGCTAGTCTAATTTATCTTTTTTTAATTTTATTTAGCTACAACCCACTATTTGTACTTGGCTTGCCTTCAGATGACTGCGTACAACACTTGCCATCTGCCCTTTTAACTCCTGTCTCTATTTTAAGCTTGATTTTGGGAAGCCAGGTGGTTGCCTAGGGTCACATTGCACTGACCTGCGGCCAATTAAATTTCCACTATCGAGTTTTTTTTGTAAATCCCAGGCACTTTAGAGACTGTACCATAATGAGCATCCTCTTTCACCTGAGGGTTCACATTATCTGTGACAGCAGCTAAGAAAATTATATACAGACAATAATATAGTATACAAATGGTTGAACTTCAGTTATTCTCTACCTAGACATATTTTTAAACACTTTTGATTGTCCACCAATCTTTTTGGAGTTTCCTGCCCCTCGATTCCTTTCTAACTTCTTTCTTCAGTCTCTTTTCTTCTTGAATGCATACTGTATAAAAACTAACAAAAAACGTTTTTATATTGTGGGCCTATACGACCTTTCCAGAATCAAGGGCTGAGTATAAAGTAGAACCCAGCTTTAGCATTATATCTGTCCTGTTGGTGGCACTGTGCCGATGCCACAAGGGAAGGGGAGTCTGTTAATAAAAACTGTCCCCTTAGAGACTTCATTAGTCCTCTCAATGGTAGGTAGGTATCAGATTTGATGCCAAATCCCCACAAGGGATTCTACATCATTTGAGAGCGTTTTGTGCAAGTGGTAGACTGGGGTGAGGAACTCTCTTATTATGGACAGTGCTTAACGCAGGACAGTGCTTAACATCACTACAAACCATACTACAATGGGCTATTTTGATACTGTTTTGTTCACAAGTGTGCTATAATAGTATAAAGGGTGGAAGGGAGGAAACCAAACAAAAACACCACATCCCAATTTATCAAGTGGAAAAACAGTGGGGGACTAGAGGTAACAAACCTCGGGACTTTAGAGGTGTTGTATAAGTAATTTGAGAATATCAATTCATCAATAATTTTAGATAAAAGAATTACATTTTATTACAAAATATTTTAAAAAATGAGACAGGACTAGAATACAAAAAATTCATAAAATTCACTGAGACATGATGCATGAGTAATACCACTTTCTCAACATGTTTCGCTCAGCGGAGCTTCTTCAGGAGACTTGGAATATGGAATCATATTATGCTATAAATCATGATTTATATGATCATGATTTAATTATTTTATCTAAAATTGTTGATGAATTGATATTCTCAAATTACTTATATAACACCTCTAAAGTCCCGAGGTTTGTTACCTCTAGTCCCCCACTGTTTTTCCAAGTGTGCTATAATGTTCATGTATTGTAATTACTACAACTCTGAACCGTTACCATAAAACTATACAGTGCTAAGACCCTGAATGTGTGTGGTTCCTACCAAGCGGTTACTGTTTTCGAAGCCTTGTCTACAAGTATGTTCAGTGTCTTCTGTTGCCAGGTTGTCCATTTCTAAAGCTTTGTTAATTTATTAAACCAAACATAATTTTGCTATGCAGTTTTTCATTTTCATACACTATTTACATGGCATCTCTACAGAGTTTCTTCTACTATTTAAACAGTATTTTCTCATTCTATTCTGCTCAAATCCTTTGATCCTTCACACTTACATATATAATCTACCCCCTCTTGATGCATTTTGTGTACCTTTTAGATATATTTGTTTTTACTGATGCTGAATGCTTAGTAATAAATACTAACACCTATAAGCATACATGTTAGATATGGAAATATTCACCTCAGTCAAAGCACTGTTGATATACAAGAAATGGCTATATGTCAGGCAAAACAGACAATTATAATGTTTACAAATTTGAATGTAAAAGCATACATACAGTGGCAAGAAAAAGTATGTGAACCCCTGGGAATTAACTGGAGTTTTTTTTTAGCAGTAATTTGGAATAAAATGTGATTTGATCCTCATCTAATTCACAATAGGCACAATGTGCTTAAGCTGATAACACACAAACAACTTTAATTTCTTGTATCTTTATTAAACACACCCATTAAAGTGTCAGAGTGCTGGAGGAAAAAGTAAGTGAACCCTTAGCGTTAAAGTGGTTATAAACTCTGTTACACCACTTGTGCTTACAGGCAAGCCTATACTAAGGATTACTGTGGTACTGTGAATATCTCCTAAACTTGCCCAGAGATTTTCAGAGTGCATGCAGCTGATGACATTATCCAGACAAGGTCCGGCTTACAGAAACTGTGGTTCCCGCACGCATGCGTGGTACTGATGTCATTGCGCCCCTGGCCACTCATGTAGCCAGAGGCCGCAAACCCGGAAGGAAGACCGAACGAAGATGTCAGCCATCTCAGAGGTGACGAGCTTCATTCTAAGGCAAGTTTCTCATAATGTGCTAGTATGCGATGCATACTAGCACATTATGACTGCCTTGGGGGATTTTTTTTTTTTCACCACCAGTGGATTACAACCACTTTAATAACTGATTAAAACCTCCTTTGGTAGCAATAACTTCAAGCAAGTGCTTTCGGTACCTCTGAATCAGACCTGAACAATGTTCAGGAGGAATTTTTGAGCATTCCTCCTTACAAAACTGCTTCAGCTTGGACACATTTGTAGGGTGTCTGGTGTGAACAGCTCTCTGGAGGTCATTCCACAGCATCTCTGTGGGTTTCTCTAAGGTCTGGGCTCTAACTGGGCCATTCCAAAAGGCACATTTTTTTCTGACCCAGTCTGTGATAGATTTACTTTGATACATCGTCCTGCTGCATCACCCAACTTGTACAAAGCGTCAGCTGGCAGACAGCCGCCCTGACATTATCCTGTAGGTTATTCTGGTTAATTTGAAAATTAATTTTCCCCTTAATGAGGGCAAGTTGTCCAGACTCTGAGGCAGTGAAACAAGCCCAAATCATGATGTTCCCTCCAACATACTTCACCATTGGGATGATGTTTTGATGTTGGTAAGCTGTGTCCTTTTTTGCGCCATACATAGTGCTGAGTATTCTTTCCAAACAACTAAATTTTTGTTTCTTGAGTCCACAAAACATTTTCCCAGTACCATTGCGCTTTGTCCAGGTGCTCTTTCCAAACTACTGACTCTAATTAACATTTCCTTAAAGTAATTAATGTAGTATGTGGGTTCACTTACTTTTACTGTAAATGTTTAAAAAAAAATCTCTATATATTATTTAGCCTGTGTAAAAGATATAGAGTCTACAAACTATGGTATATACTGTATATTTTTGATAATCGATCAATCTTAATGTACGCACTGCTTATCTTATATGGCCCTACCACTCCCCATTCTGTGCTTTTGGTCACCACTGCCAAGAGCAGAGATTGTTCACCAATGCCGCCTATGGCTCTGTCATCCTGAAGAAAGGAATTTCTTCACAATTCCCTTGTAGCAGATTTTCTGTGCCAACATCTACATGCACCTTCTCTTATATCCCATCAGCATCAGTGAAATAACCAGTAGTAGTAGTAGTTTGTGGGCAAGATCAGCTAAACTGATAATGACAAGAAGAGGAGGAGGAGTTACCTGTTGTTTTTCTCTATACTTCTCCCATGGGAGGTGACAATATTTCTTATGCAAACGTCTGCTTGTACTTGTTTGCTTTCTGTCAGGATCACTGCATCAATCAGTGGTGAATTTTTGGTAATAAGACACTGTGGGGTTGATTTACTAAATCTGGAGATTGCAGAATCTGATGCATCTCTGCATAGAAACCAATCAGCTTCCAGGTTTTATTGTCAAAGCTTAATTGAACAAACTGAAGTTAGAAGCTGACTGGCTACCATGCACAGTTGCATCAGATTTCACCAGAACTCTCCAGTTTTAGTAAATCAACCCTTGTGGTCAAGATCAGCAGCATAGGTTGATGATGGTGTTATCATTTTGAATAGAAACTAGAGTGACAACAGAAAGTAAGAGGAACTTGCTGTTTTCCGCAAATGTTTGTCTGGATGGTCATAACTTACCAGATAGAAATGGTTCCTAGCCTCTTCCTTTCCACCCCTAGATATTTCATTAACTTCACAACTAGAGTTGGGCTGAACACCCTCCAGTTCGGTTCGCACCAGAACAGCCGAACATCACAAAAAGTTCAGACCCAAACAGCAAACTCCATTGAAGTCTATAGGACCTGAACTTGAAAAATCAAAAGTCCCTAATTTTGAAGGCTTATTTTCAAGTTATTGGCCATAAAAATGGTATGGGGGCCCGGGTACTGCCTGGGGGACATGTATCAATGCAAATATTTTTCTAAAAACGACTGTTTTTAAAAGAGCAGTGATTTTGATGATGCTTAAAATGAAACAATAAAAATTAAAAATTCATTTAAATATAGTGCCTGTGGGGTCCCCTTAGTTTTCCTGCTAAGTGGCACATATGTAGCATGTATAGAACATGCTGCAGCAAAAATGCCATTTCTAAAGAAAAAAAATGCATTCAAATGAACTTAGCGGCTGCAAGCTATTGCTGACGTCCAGCAATACGAAAAAAAAAAATGTAAAGAAAAAAACGGGGTGGGGTCCCCACAATCCAAACCAGGCCTTTTGGGTCTGGTATGGATTTTAAGGGGACCCCATGCCAAAATAAAAAAAACAATGGCGTGGGGTCCCCCCAAAATCCATACCAGACCCTTACCCGAGCATGCAGCCTGGAAGGCCAGGAAAGGGGGGGCAAGCAAGCTTCCCCCTCCTGAACCATATGAGGCCATTTGCCCTCAACATGGGTGGGTGCTTTGAAGCAGGGGGGGTCTGCACCCCCCACCCCAAAGCACCTTATCTTCATGTTGATGGGGACAAGGGCTTCTTCCCGACAACCCTGGGCTGTGGTTGTGGAGGTCTGCGTGCAGGGGGCTTATTGGAATCTGGAAGCCTCCTTTAACAAGGGGGCCCTCTGATCCTGCCCTGCCCCCTATTTGAGTAGATATGGGGTAGATTGTACCTCTATCCATTCACCAAAAAAGTGTCAAAAATAAATGAAAACAGTAGACAGATTTTTGACAATTCCTTTATTTAAAAAATAAAAAAAAAGTCCCAAATGTAGATCTGACGGCTGCCACCAATGCTGGACTCGAAAAAAAAAAGGCCATCAATGAAGGCTGACCACCTACTGCAGGCTCCGCCATTTGACAGTTTTTACATTGATAAGAGGCAGAGCCACCTGGCGATGTCACCTGGTGTCACTGCACCCTTGTAACATCACCGACCCAGCATGCACCTGGTGATAAGGGTCTGCTATGGATTTTGGAGGGGACCCTGCAGCATGTTTTTTTTGTATTGATGGAATTTTTTCTTTCAGCTGTCAGCGGGGAAGCCCACTGACAGCTAATAACTAATTCGTTGTTAAGGACATGGTGGCCAGCTTCCCAGCCCTGCTCCTTAACAACATATTTACTGTGTGCTCGGCGGGCAAAAATCCAGATGAACGCATAGTTCGGCCGAACGTTTGCTCGGCCCTAACCAGTCGCCCAACACTAGTCACAGCTACCATCACTACCAATGGCAATTGTAGTTTGAATTCCAGTGCTCTTCTGTTCAAACCATACCTTATTAGACTCCTCATCATATTTCAAATGTGGAAGTTTTTTAATATCTGGATCTTCCACCATAAATATAATTTACTTAAAGTGGTTTTAAACCCTTACATACAGTATCTCACAAAAGTGAGTACACCCCTCACATTTTTAAATATATTTTTATATCTTTTCATATGACAACACTGAAGAAATGACACTTTTCTACAATGTAAAGTAGTGAGTGTACAGCTTGTATAACAGTGTGCATTTGCTGTCCTCTCAAAATAACTCAGCACACAGCCATTAATGTCTAAACCACTGGCAACAAAAGTGAGTACACCCCTAAGTGAAAATGTCCAAATTGTGCCCAAAGTGTCAATATTTTGTGTGGTCACCATTATATTAAAGCACTGCCTTAACACTCTTGGGCATGGAGTTCACCAGAGTTTCACATGTTGCCACTGGAGTCCTCTTCCACTCCTCCATGACGACTTCACAGAGCTGGTGGATGTTAGAGACCTTGTGCTCCTCCACCTTCCGTTTGAGGATGCCCCACAGATGCTCAATAGGGTTTAGGTCTGGAGACATGCTTGACCAGTGCACCACCTTTACCCTCAGCTTCTTTAGCAAAGCAGTGTTCATCTTGGAGGTGTGTTTGGGGTTGTTATCATGTTGGAATACTGTCCTGTGGCCCAGTCTCTGAAGGGAGGGGATCATGTTCTGCTTCAGTATGTCACAGTACATGCAAATATAATTCCCTTGCGCTACTATGATGTGTTGGTGAATGAGTAAAATAGTGAATTCCTAATATAAAGTGATCAAATAATAAAGTGCCTATAGTGCATCAAATAGTGCATCAAATTGCAATCACACAATTATAAATAGCTGTCTGCAGCAGAACCTCAAGTGTAACACAATCCACTCACAGAAATAATTAAATAAGTGATTCCGCGCTACAGTTAATAAATATAATCAAATATATAATCACTCAATAGGTCAATCAATAAAGTGTTAAAACCAATTAAATGGTTGAAAACAGTGTAAAAAGTGGTGCATAACCAAAATTCTAATAAAAAGCCAGGGCAAATAATTTATAGTATTAATAGTCTCTTGGTCATATTATTAGAAAAACTATAAAAAATAAAAAATAATGTCCATAAAAGGGGCAAAAATTGCACAAAGGGCATTCAATGTATGATACAGTGGTGAGGAGGGGTTATAAGGGGTAAAAAATCCCATAAAACATAGTCACAAAGCCCTCACCTTCATATACTGTCTAAAACCGCATCCAGTATTAACCTGAGGTCCGTTTGTCTGACGTTATTACAGATATCTGGGAGATTTGGTGGATCAAGTAGAGGACCCCCTGGTGGTAAAGATTATTACAGCGGATGATACTTTTATTTATGGTCATATGCTGGCGCTCCGGATGATTGCTATTTTATACCTATTGGCACAGAGGACCCCCTGGTGGTGGAAGCTGTAATTGAGACCCCCATTGCCACAGAAAACACCAATTAGAGCACAACAAAAGTTTTTGAGCGTTGAAACAATAATCCACACATTCTTGATTATCAATCTTTTTAATACCAGCACAATCACATGTGCATTTGTAAAAGGTTTTTAAAACAAACCAACATGTTTGTTGTATAACATTTTTTTGGGTCACATTAGAAAAAGTAGAAATGTCCATTTAAGATAAAACAGGCATGTTTAAAACCAACAAGAAAGACACAAATCTTGAACTTACAAAGTTCAACTTTTGTAGAACTTGAAGGCAGTATCAGACATGAGTATTTATAAACTGTGTTTGATATTGCGTTCAGCAGATGGGGTGAAGTCACCCCAGGAAAAGCCAAATTTTGAAGATGCACACAAATTGCCGAATGTCAACATGTGCTAGCTGCCATCACGGGGGATCAAGGGATGTGTTTTGTGAGTGTAACCCCTTCCTCTCAGCTAATTTATTATTGAGGAAGGGGTTGCACCCCAAAAACGCGTCCATTGATTTCCCATGATGGCAGATAGCACATGTTGACACACTGTGTGCATCTTCAAAATTTGGCTTTTCGCAAACATGTCAAAAAATGTTAGAAATTTTTAGATCACAAAAAGCACAAAAAACCAAAGGGATTTGGAGGGGTTTTAAACTCTTCCTAAAACATCAATGATGTTCTTCATTTTTTTTTGAAAATCATTGATGTTTTTCTGGATGTTTTCCAAGTCCCACTTACACCCCATGATCTCCCCGATAAGGATCTGTGCACTTTCAGAGGTGAAATGATCTGGATCCACAACATCACAATCACCTAAAAAGATAGAAACAAAAACACACCACGTATTATAAATATGCCGGCATCCATCACATACCTGAGCCTGTGGTCGCAGACACTCACCTGTTGTGGTGACTATTTCCACCACGTCTCCTTCCTCCTCCTCCTGTTGTCTTTGTGGGATTTCCCCTTCTTCCAGAGGTGGGGTGTCTGTGGTCTCCTCGGATGAGGGGTGTCCTCCGAGTCTTTTATCCTCTATGTAAAAACAAATAGGTATACTTAGCACACAGATATTTCATGGCAGAAATAGAAATATGAAACATTGCTTGGAAGTTGGGTACAATTGTCTCTTTTGACAGAGTTCCAAGAAATATTTTGTCCTTTGTCAAGCTTGAATACTTACCTGTTTTGTACAAGCTTCACAGATGGAGACACCCCTATAGTATACACTTAGGCACCTGTGTGGGGCCCCCTAATAAAAAGGGTGTTCTTGTGTCCCACACTAGTGCTCCAGTGTCCAGATGTGAAAACTGCTGCTGAGTGTCCTCTCCTTACACAGAATCTAGTTTGCATTTCATTCTAGTTACAAACCCATCTACACAACCAAATTATTTTAAGACAAGTAGGCCATAAAAAATGTATTCAAATGCATTTATGTATTCTTATGTTTCATAAGAACGAATAATGTGCCCATGAACATGAAAGTTGCCATTTTAAACTGGACAACAGTTAAGAAAAGCACATGGAGCGGCACAAACGTAATAAACATAAAGAATAGGAACACAGGCCAACTACTTACTTTTTTGCAGCACTCTCCTGATCCTTCTGTTTTGCTCGTGCTCCCTTAATTTGAGGTCAGACCATCGCTTCCTGGGCTGATCCTTCTATACCCCGAATATCCAGTGCAGACTTTTGACTACTTTCGCCATGATCTTGGCCTTTCTGACATTGGGGTTGGGGTAAGGTTCATACTTCCCGTCATAGTCGGCCTTCTTCAGGATGTCGACCATCTCCAACATCTCCCCAAAGGACATATTTGATGCCTTAAATCGTATCCTTCTGGATCGGGACGTTTCTGCCTCCGGGCTTTCCTCCTCCTCCTCGTTGGTGTAATTATCAGACACCTGCTGTGTCTCTGCCATGTGCTCTTCCCCCACTGCGCCGAACGAGAAGGGGCGGGGAATAAACTAGAAAGAACGTCAGGGGTGGGCGGGTTGTCTCGCATGCACAGTGTCTATAAAGCATAACACGCGTGCGTAGTACGTACGATCTGTAAGAGAAGGAAGGAGTAAAGGAGGTGCCGATCGTGATAGCGAAGGTAAGATTTAACATTGGGCCTATACTGCTTCTAGATTTGTGCCTGTATTTGCACAAGTTTAGAAGACTTTAGGCTGAAATTAGGGTTTGTCTTGTGTTGTGTCTTGCAGTTAAAATGGATATCTTGAAGGATCATGACTTTATGCCAATCTTCATAGATATGTTCAGAGATCTGCCTTGTCTGTGGCAGATAAACCACCCTGAATATAAGAACCAAACAAAGAGGAAGGCAGCGCTGGATAATTTGCTGCAATTTGTGAAGTCTGTGATCCCCACGGCAGACATCACCTATTTGAAGATCCTAATTGGTGGCCTGAGGAGCACTTATCGAAGGGAGCACAAGGAGGTCCAGGATTCCCAGAGATCAGGAGCAGCAGATGACATTTATGTCCCCAGGCTCTGGTACTATGACAGGCTGCATTTTCTGGCAGGTCACACTGAACCCAGGCCAGCACTCTGCACTCTTTCTTCCACGCTTCCTTCCCCCTCAGCTGAGGCTTCTGACGCCCAACCTGGGACTTCCAGGCAGTAACATGTTAAGGAGCCCAGCTTGAGACAGGTATAGCATTCTTCTAAATATTTCTGGTTGTCCAATCAATGATGTTAAATAGATGTTAGTTTGGAGTACTAATTTATGACTGTGATTGATGAAGCAAAAACTAAAACTTTTTCATACACAGGGAAGTCTCAGCCAGGAGGTGGCCGGGCCAAGCAGGCTGCCTGATACCCAAGTCCCTACCCTCCACCCTCAAAGACAAAGTGGCAGGAAGAGGAGTAACCTGGAGGAGGCTGCCATAGGCCTATGGAGGAGGATTTTGCTGGCATAACTGCATGCAAAATGATGCAGATGGAGAAGGGCCAATGACTCCTATGTGGGTTTTTAATTTTGGAAGCTCTAAATAAGGGGTTGAGGGGTCAACTCACATGTACAACCCACATTTGTCACCTCACCCATAGTCCTCCTGCTCCAGGTCCTACTCCTCCTCCTCCTCCTCCTCCAGGTCCTACTCCTCCTCCTGCCACATCTCCAACACCAGAGCCACAGCTAGGAAGGAAGCGTGGAAGGAAGACCAGAGAGTGATGACCTGGGTTCAGTCTGGTCTGGCAAAATATGCAGCCTCTTGTAGTACCACAGCGTGGGGACACAGATGTCATCTGCTGCTTTCATGATCTCTGGGACTTCTGGACCTTAGATATGGACTCCCCAGGCCACCAATTTTGCAGGAAAATAATTGAAGTGTGCCCTGGGGGTCAAAGGCTTCGCCAATTTATGATGTTTATCCAGCGTTGCCTCCCTCTTTGTTTGGTTCTGAACCCTTAATAAAAAATTTTTTGGTTCAATTATACTCGCCTATGTGTGTTTTCCTTCAAAAAGAGCAGTTTGTTTGTGAGGAGGCAGGTACATTTCAAAAATACATTGTGAAATTAACAAGAGACACCAACACCAAACAATCTCCTTTAGATTAAATAATACAAGATAATAATGGTGTTGTGGTAACTTGACACACAAAACACACACAAAAATATGCTGGAGTAAAAAAAAATAAATAAAAAAAACATCAGCCTTGATAAAAATACAAACCAAAAAAAATCAGGCTTGAAAAAAATACAAACCAAAAAAAAATAGATTTTTGGTCAGAAATAAAGAAATAATAAAGAAAGAAGTTTGTGAGAAGTCTGTGTGAATATGAGCAGCAAAACTAGTTCATTCTTCTAGCATTATAAAGAAGAAGAGAGTGCGCTGTAAACAATTTTAAACATTGCAGCCTGACCAAAGTGCTCTATCCATTCCGAACGCTAATTTTACCAGACCGAGCTGTTCCGTCTCGAAATTTCTTCTGAGCATGCGTGGCACTTTGGCACAATTGTCCACAGGCAGTCGGAATAAACGCGATTGGATTTTGTTGTCGGAAAATTTTATAGTCTGCTCTCAAACTTTGTGTGTCGGAAAATCCGATGGAAAATGTCCGATGGAGGCCACACATGGTCGGAATTTCCGACAGCAAGCTCTGATTGCACATTTTCCGTCGGAAAATCCGACCGTGTGTACGGGGCTTTACAGTACACTGTATAAAACGTTTAACTAGCCAGGGCACTCACAACCTACCAAGTTCCACCATTAAGTAAAATGTAATTTTGTTGACACAATAAATGTGTAATATACAGTGTATTTATTGTTCTTCATTATTTTTAAACCAATGTGAAAAACTTTGATGAAAGATAGATCCAAATACTGTATGAGGCTAAATGAAACGTTTACCCAAACTGTAACTAAACTATCATTAGCATGTTAACAAGTGAAGTCTTTATAGAGAACTTCAGCGATTAAGGTTAAAATGACTCCTTTCTATGTTTCATTTCATACTTGACAGCATTATGAATGTCAGGCTGGGAGAACGCTGTATAATTACTCAGTTTATCTTTTTGAGGTTGACTGTCTGAGCTGCTGTGTATACCACCCACTATTATTATCCTAAAGTACATGGCAGTGATGAAGCACAAAGGACAGAGAGGATATTACGATTAATACATAATACAAAAATATAACACACCGAAGTTTTCCATTGATGAGCAACCCGTTCACCTTTTCAATCCATTGTAAAATTGCACTATTGATGTTTTTGTTTAGGCTAAGCCTATTTATATGTATTTTGTTCAACTGCAGCGCCTCTGTATAGTGCTAGTTAGTAAAGACTTTCCTGCTCCATCTGTCCTCAGAATGCTGCTGGGTAATCTTCACTTTGGTCCTTTGTATTTAGTTCTTTAAGAAGGTGTTTTCTGTCTGCATCTGTGAGTAATACTTGCAAAGTGAGACAGTTGTTTCTTTAGGGAAACAACAGTTTCTATAGAGAACAATAGTGCATGGTATGTTACAGTATTAGAGGACTAATGTTAACCCCTTCAGACACTAATCAACACAATACACAAATACTTAAAGAAGAATACAACTAGGCTGTATTTTCATCCAAACTGCCCATTAGGACAACCCCCAATGCAATAGCAGAAAAAAACAAACCTTTCCTAAAAAACAAAAAAAACAAAAACAAAACACTGTAGCAGTGATTCCATGAATCCAATCACCCATTATGTCTGTTTTTTTTATAGAATTGGGTCCTGAACTCTAAGGGATGTTCCCTGGGTATGCACTGGGTATTCAGATTTTGAACTTTGTAAATGTAAAAACTGGCCAAAAAGACTGTATTCAGAGAATAGTGATTAATGATTCATACTCTGAATGATCTAAGGTTATTAGTGGTGTACCCCAAGGGTCAGTGATGGGCCCCTTACTTTTTAATACATTTAAAAATGATATCAATTTTGAGATTAAAAGTACAATTTCAGTATTTCAGGTAGATCTCAATGCTCTGTTTAATTGGGCAACTAAGTGACAAGTGAGTTTTAATGTTAATAATTGTAAATGTATGCACTTGGAGCAAAAATTACGCTATATTGATAAAAGTATTGGGGCGCCTGCCTTTACATGCACATGATTTTTAATAGCATCCCAGTCTTAGTCCATAGGGTTCAATATTGGGTTGGCCCACCCTTTGTAGCTATAACAGCTTCAACTCTTTTGGGAAGTCTGTTCACAAGGTTTAGGAGTGTGTCTATGGAAATGTATGATCATTCTTCCAAAAGCGCATTTGTGAGGTTAAGCAGTGATTTTTTTTTTTGGTTGAACTTGTGTCTTTTATGTAACAATGTAACTATGTTGGACGAAAAGGCCTGGATCGCAGTCTCTGCTCTAGTTCATCCCAAAAGGAGTTCTTTTGGGTTGAGATCGGCAGGCCAGTCAAGTTCCTCAGCCCCAAATTTGCTCATTCATGTCTTTATGGACCTTGCTTTGTGCACTGGTCCAAATCATTTGGTGGAAGGGGGGTTGTGGTGCGGTGTTGTTTTTCAGGGGTTGGCCTTGGCCCCTTAGTTCCAATGAAGAGAACTCTTAACCACTTACGGACCGCCCGCAGTCGTTATACGGCAGCTGTTTGAAGGAAGATATTGTTGTTATGGCAGCAGCTAGCTGCCATAACCCCGGTATCCCTGTCTTCAGTGGGCGGTCCGCTACAAGATAAAAGTGGTCTATGCAGCGGATTCACCATGAGATCACTTTTATCGGTGGCAGGAGAGGGGTCCCCGGTGCCCTCTGCCACTTACCGGTGCTGTCAGCAGTGGCGAAGCCGATCGCGTCCTGTCGGTAGCTGGGTATGGAGACGAGTGAGGGGAAGATGGCCCCCACCTGTCTCCATACAATTGCTGGGCGGAAGCGACGTCAAAACGTCACTTCCGCCCACAGCAATTAAAAGGCAATTTTTTTTAATAATTTTTTTAAATGACAAATTTTTTCTTTTTTTTATTGCATTTTAGTCTAAATATGAGATCTGAGGTCTTTTTTGACCCCAAGTCTCATATTTAGGAGGTCCTGTCATGCTTTTTTCTATTACAAGGGATGTTTACATTTCTTGTAATAAGAATAAAAGTGACAATTTTTTTTCTAAAAACAGTGTAAAAATAAAAAATAAAAGGTAAAATAAATAAATAAATAAAAAATTTAAACGCGCCCTGTCCTGACGAGCTCGCGTGCAGAAGCGAACGCGTACGTGAGTAGCTCCCGCATATAAAAACGGAGTTCAAACCACATATGTGAGGTATCGCCGCGATCGATAGAGTGAGAGCAATAATTCTAGCCCTAGACCTCGTCTGAAACTTAAAACATGCAACCTGTGGAATATTTTAAACGTGGCCTATGGAGATTCTTAAGGGTAAATGTTTGTCGTCATTCCACGAGCGGGCGCAATTTTGAAGCATGACAAGTTGGATATCAATTTACTTGGCGTAACATTATCTTTCACAATATTAAAAAAATTGGGCTAACTTTACTGTTGTCTTATTTTTTAATTCAAAAAGTGTAATTTTTCCAAAAAAAGTGTGCTTGTAAGACCGCTGCGCAAATACGGTGTGACAGAAAGTATTGCAAAAACCGCCATTTTATTCTCTAGGGTGTTAGAAAAAAAAGCATAATGTTTGGGGGTTCTACGTAATTTTCTAGCAAAAAAAACTGTTTTTAACTTTTAAACAACAAATCTCAGAAAGAGGCTCGGCCCTTAAGTGGTTAAGGTGTCAGCATACCAAGACATTTTGGACAATTTCACGCTCCTAACTTTGTGGGAACAGTTTGGGGCTGGCCCTTTCCTGTTCCAACATGACTGCGCACCAGTGCACAAAGCAAGGTCCATAAAGTCATGGATGAGCGAGTTTGGGGTGGAGAAACTTGACTGGCCTGCACAGAGTCCAGACCTCAACCTGATGGAACACCTTTGGGATGAATAAGAGTTGAGACTGTAAGCCTGGCTTTCTTGTCCAACATCAGTGCCTAAACTCACAAATGCACTTCTGGAAAAATGGTTAAACATTCCCATAGACGCACTCTTAAACCTTGAGGACAGCTTTCCCAGAAGAGTTGAAGCTATTATATGTGCAAAAGGGTGGACCAGCTCAATACTGAACTCTACGGACTAGGACTGGGATGCCATTAACCACTTCAGCCTCTGAAGATTTGGCTGCTCAATGACCAGGCCAATTTTTGCGATACGGCACTGCGTCACTTTAACTGACAAATGCACGGTTGTGCGATGCTGTACCCAAGCAAAATTGACATCTTTTTTCCCCACACGCCTGCTATCCCGCTTAAAGGGACTGACGTACAGCTACGATGGTTCGCGGGATTGTGCCGACCTGCCACAGTATAATGACAGCAGCTGATCGGCAAGTAGTTAAAGTTCATGTGCATGTAAAGGCAGGTGTCCCAATCAGTGGCGGCTAAAGCTCTAGCTGATGCCCCACTCCCCCACCCCTGTCGCTCGGTCAGTCAAACCCCCCACCCCCCTGTCGCTCGCCCGTCTGTCCATCCATCAGCCCCCCACTTACTCCATCCAGGCCAAGGGCAGCTTTGGCGACTTCCCCCTGCGTCTCCTCCTTGGCCCCTCCCCCTGCTCCCGACTATTACAATCGCTTCTCCTTTCTGCCAAATGGGTCTTAAGACCCATTTCCTGATTGGCCGAGAGGAGAAGCAGGAAGACAATAGCGAATATTAATTTGCTATTGTCACACAACTTGCTCTGCGCCCTGAGCCCACCCTTTTTTTAAGCCATTTAGAGCCTAGATTAGGGCCGGGTGCATGGATTAGGTACGCTCCTAATGGAGCAGTCGCCACTGGTCCTAATACTTATGACAATATAATGTATTTATGCATTATGTCAAACAAAAGCCAAGGAAAAATCCTTGGAAAGATTCCAAGCTCTACTTACCAACCGGCCTGCAACCAACCAGATTCACCTGTCTAACAGTATGCATTTAAAAACAGAGGTTTAGTTGCACAAATTTGCAAATATATGCGTAAGCTACAGACCCCAGCAAGGCACCCTGTGATCTATAAACCCTACCTCTAACTCATAAGAGGCTCCACAGTGGAAGCACATGTATTCTGATGAGATAGATGAAGGCAGATGGACTGGAGGGAGTCCATCCCTCCTTAAAGGTACAGGGGCACATTGAACACCCAGCATGTAGTACAATGGCTGCAAAGATGTAAATGCGTTGCCTGACCTAAAATCAAGCATGCAAAAAGTGTGCCACTGCTATCACCTATAACTGGCCTTTGCAGCAAGGAACCTTGAAGGGGCTACCCATGTCAAACAAAAGCCAAGGAAAAATCCTTGGAAAGATTCCAAGCTCTACTTACCCACCAGCCTGCCACCAACCAGATCAACCTGTCTAACAGTATGAGTTTAAAAACAGGGGTTTAGTTGTACAAATTTGCAAATACATGGGTAAGCTACAGGCCCCAGCAAGGCACCCTGTGATCTGTAGACCCTACCTCTAACTTATAAGAGGCTCCACAGTGGAAGAACGTGCATTCTTATGAGATAGATGAAGGCAGATGGATTGCCTTTGAACACCCAGCATGTAGAACAATGGCTGCAAAGATGTCAATGCGTTGCCTGACCTAAAATCAAGCACCCTTGCTGGGGCTTGTAGCAAGCATGTATTTGCAAATTTGTGCAACTAAACCCCTGTTTTTAACACATACTGTTAGACAGGTTAATCTGGTTGGTCGCAGGCTGGTTGGTAAGTAGAGCTTGGAATATTTCCAAGGATCTTTCCTTGGCTTTTGTTTGACTTGCGATACCCTCCAATGCTCCTTGCTGCAAAGGCCAGTTAAAGTTGAGAGCAGTGGCATACTTTTTGCATATGTATGCATTATACATAGGAGGGGGATTCAACTGTGGAGAAGGATTTGGATGTTCTGGTAGATCATGGACTTAAAGCGAAGTTCCACCCTATTTTACAAGTTGTTCTTAAAGGAACGACCCCCCCCCCCCACCACTTTTTGGATAATTATTTTAATTTTTTTTTATTTTTACTTCCCTTATGTGAAGTACTGAGTGTACTTCCTTCCTACCTCGGCCGTGGCTCACAGTGTCATTTCCTCCTTCACCCCGCTGCCTTCTGGGACCTGTGTGTGTCCCAGAAGATGACAGGCCATTCAGAAAGCACCACACAACTCGTGCATGTGCAGTAAGAAACCTGCGGTGAAGCCTGCAGGCTCCACTGGCGGTTTCCCTTAGTTAAAATGGCGGCGCCTGCACTCGAGCCGATGGACTTTTGTCTTTTTCAACCAGACTGACAATGTAACTATGTGACAGGGAACTCTATTTCAAATGCCATCAGAGCTTCTGGGGTTACCTTGAGTATGTAAAGCCCCATCTGAAAGGGGCGCTCACCATTTATATCGCAGTAGGGGATACATACAGTCTGCTCAGGTGCGGCAATTTGATGCACCAATATTTCTACTCTCTTATGGTACTATTATTGGGGCTTTGAGCAAAGATTAAAGTGGGGACCCATGTGCTGAACCTCTGTATTACACTGCAAGTATGTCTCTGCACAATCAGGCACCTAAAGCAAATATAAAAAAGGAAGTCTAAAGTGTGGATGGTCAGTTCCAGCAGAGGCAAAAAAGTGAGGGTGAATTTTTCAGAGTGTACTGTTAAATAGTGATATTTCCTAAATCCTCTACATTTTAGCAGTATAACTGTCCTCTAAAAGCGTCAGTATAAGGGCCTGTGTTGAAAAGTTTTGGGGTTCACTTGATTGACATCAGCTTAACCACTTTAATACCGGGCACTTTCCTTCCCAGGCCAATTTTCACTGTTTATTATTTATAGAGTCCAGAAATTATAATATACTGTATATCTGAAAATCAATCAATCCTGGTCTACTGTTTCTCATTTCTTGAGGCCTGAAAATGTCAGGCCAGTACAAAATTCCTCAAAATAACTCCTTTTTGGAAAGTAGACAGTCAAAAGTATTTAGTAAAAGGCATGGCGAGTTTTTTGAAGTTGTAATTTTTATCATAATTTTCTGGAAAATTAAGAAATAAAAAAAAATCATTTTTTTTTGTTTGTTTTTTTTTACAAACTTTCACCAGTCCAGTACAGTGTTAAATTTTTATAATGTTACCATAGTATCATTGTACTACTCTGAGGAAGTAATCAGGGTTTTTTTTTTTTTTAACAGGTTGTGATTGCTTATAGCAGTGAATTTCCTTGCTGTAAGCAAGCATTTTACTGAAAAATTTATTCATTCCACTTGTTTTGTTGTGATTAGCTATAATTGGCCAGAATGTCTGCACCATGTGATCACATTGATCACCAATTACAGCTAACAACACAATTGTACACAATGGATGGCTTGAAAGGAGGCCATCCATTGTTTACAACTGTCATGTGATCTGCTGTAAATGGTCCCAGAGGTCATATGGTACTAGCAGCTAGCCGGTACACTGATTAGTCACCAGCTGTGTCCCGTGAACACATCTAGTGACAGATTGTGCCATTCCATGGCCCCGTGGCTGCGCAAGCGGCACCTTCTAAGAGGACACCATATGCTGTCCACTCACAAGGAGGAATATCCTATAGCAGACTGACAGCTAGGCGGGAAAGTGTTAAGATGCTTCTAGGATCATTCAGAATTTATTGACAGGTGCATTTGACCTGCAGTGGAACTCCTTATGACCTGAATTTGAACTGCTTCAAGCAGGTTTTTTTCATTTCTATAGAAGTTTATGGGGATGCAAAACCTGTTGGGCGTGAGCAAAAGCCCATCAACTAGGCCCTATGACCTCTCGCAATCAGCAGTATAACAGAGATATGTGAACTGTTAAGAATACCATTTTGGAAACAATGATGTGATGTGATTTACATGAAAAGGGAATTAGCAATCAGCAGCATGTGCACTCACCATTTTTTTATTATTTAATCCTCCCCCTCATAGGGCACAGTACTACTTGCTTTATGGTCCTTCAAACCAGCTACTGAGAGAGGGCATCTTAAGACAGGTCCTCTGAAGTGAATTTGTACAAATTTGTACAAACAGAAATGTCAGGAACCAGACAGAACTCACACTGCACCCGATTGATACTTCTAATACTGTACCATGCACCCCAAGTACATCTAGCACACTATAGCATGTTCCCTTATTACACATAGCATATGTCAGCACACACCTCTAACACACTCAGAACATAGTACCAGTCAGTGTAATACTCTTACCACTTCAGTGCTGCCCTAAATTAAAGCAGATTTTTCCCTCTTTTACTAAAATAACATCAACATGCAAATCTGCTTGCTGATGTAAAATCATCTGATATTTGTTTAAATAAAGAATTTTGGTGTTACCTACCTTTATTGTGATCCCACTTCCCCTGGGAAGACAATGCTTTCAGTGCCCCAGGAAGATATTGTTACTAAACAAATAAAGCTTCCTTTCCAACGTATATGTGTAATGTTGTATGAAACATGCACAAGATAAGGTGCATGATGTTAAACACCTCATCTCAGGCATGTACCATGCAAAATGAAACTCACGTGAAGTGCAAACGTCAATCGGTGAGTCAGCGGTGAAAAATAAAGAAGAGTGCCACCAATGACATTTCTATGAGGCGAGATGTTGGTACGGGTGTGGAGGAGAAGGAGATTAGTATGCAACAAGGTACCTTGAAGATTCCAGCATTGGATCAGGAGATTGTCACTTATCAGGCTGCAGCAGCTCTGTACGTTCTGGCCAACAACATTTCTTTTCCACTGACTTAACCTGGCACAAAGTTCCACTCAATTCCTGTTTACAAAATCACTATAGTGCCCATTTCAACAACTGGTACTCACTATCACTCCGTAGTGATAGTGAAACAAAACAAAAAAATAAATAAAAATGGGCAGACTCGATGGACTACTCTTTTTTTTTTTTACTCTGTCTTTTTTGCTGTCACTTTTCTATGTTTTTATGTTTTATGTAACATTAATAAGACCCTGCAGTGGGTTAGGGCCCTGAAAAAATTTTCAGCTTGCCCCCCGCCCATCACCTGAGCAAATCTAAAGAAAATCCAGCTGTTCTGTGGATTTTCTCTTGGTGTCAAGAAAACATGTCAGAAGTGACTCATGCTGATAGCAGAGGAACGAAGCAGCAAACAAAAATGACACTAATACCCCGTACACATGGTCGGACATTGATCGGACATTCCGACAACAAAATCCTAGGATTTTTTCCGACGGATGTTGGCTCAAACTTGTTTTGCGTACACACAGTCGCACAAAGTTGTCGGAATTTCCGATCGCCAAGAACGCGGTGACGTAAACCACGTACAACGAGACTAGAGAAGACCAGTTCAGAACCAAGCGCGGCACCCTTTGGGCTCCTTTTGCTAATCTCGTGTTAGTAAAAGTTTGGTGAGAGACGATTTGCACTTTTTCAGACTCGTGGTTTTCATATCGTTTTCTGCTGTTCAGTTTGTGCTTGTGGGTTTGTATCTGCTCTTCAGTGCGTGCAAGCAAGCTATGCGTGACTTGTCATTGTGTTCTTGTTCGTTCGTTACTGTTTTTCAGGTCGCTCTTCACAGGCCTTGCTGTTCTTCAGTGCGTTCTGTTACCTAGTTCTGAGCAGCTGACCGTTTTCTAGCCATGTTGCGTATACGTACTCCTCGTAGAGTTCGTGCTGTGCGGGGCTTGGTGTTGGGGTCCTGACCTTGACACAAGTCCAGTCCATGAACAGGGTGGGGAGGAGTTCATGGACCAAGAATTGGTTGCTTCAGCATGACCATTTCTGTCATATGCCTTTGCTCTGTGAGATCCGTGAGAATAATCCTGATGATTTCAGGAACTTTCTCCGGATGACGGACCCCGTATTTCACCGGTTGTTGACTTTGCTGACCCCCTATATCAGCAGGCAGGATACCTGCATGAGGCAAGCCATCACTCCGGAGCAGAGGCTCGTCGCCACCCTGCGGTACTTGGCGATGGGGAGAAGCCTGCAGGACTTGAAGTTCTCGACAGGCATCTCCCCCCAGGCTCTGGGGATCATTATCCCAGAGACCTGTTCTGTCATCATCCAGGTCCTGCAGAAGGAGTATATTAAGGTAAGATTTTTATCCTTTTATATCACATTTAATTGTATTTAATGTTTGATAATGTATTGTATTTCTTTCCTCGTTCCCTAATTACCATGATTGTAATATGCTGTGAATGTCCCCTTTGTTCTCACGCATGCTGGATTTTTATGTAATTATTTTTTTTCTCCTTCATACATATTTGCCTTCACTTACCTCCCCAGCATGCTCTCCTGGGCCTATATTCACCTCATGTAGTCAGTTAACAATATATTGTATCAGCTCCATAATAGTGCTTTACCCCAAACACTCCTAAAATGTGATTTGTGCTTTAAATTCAGAGGCTTTTTTTTAGGGGTCCCCAAATCATTTGGAACCCTCCCTCCCCCCAACTGCTAGGTTAGTTGATACCAATTCTCTATCTATCCTCAATCATCTATCTGCTGACTTTGCCAAACCCATACACACTATACCCATCTCTTTTGTGCTGAGATTTATGGATGAATTCCCCAAAGCATGTAGTGCAAGGGCCTGCCTGTATACTTTAAAATGGGACTGTTTAAAGTTTTTTGTCCTATTATTATCTTGATAGGTAATAGCAGAATGTTCAAATGTTCTCAAATGTGTACATTGTGTATTTATATCTTTGTATTATGACACTTCTTACCTGTCCAGTGGGCTGTCAATAGTGTAACTAAGGAGGGGCTGTTCAAAGTAATACCCATTATTTAGGCATTCCTCTCTCAATGAAGTGGAGAGGGTTACCTGTCCAAGAGCTCCCCCCCTATAATGTTAGTAATGGCCCATGAGAGGGGGGGGATATGATAGGTGTACCTTATACTTTGGTGTTTAAAAATTCCCATAAATAAACGTTATCTTGATGTTGGCCAAGAATGTTTGTGTCTAATCTGCTTTCCATGTTTTTATGTGCAAAAAGACTAATTTTTTTGGTTTCCTCAACAGTTTCCTTCCACGCCACAGGAATGGCAGACTGTGGCCTCCCACTTTGCCCAGCGGTGGGACTTTCCTAACTGCGGAGGGGCAATTGATGGGAAACACGTCCACATCATCCCACCACCCAACTCGGGGTCATACTATTATAATTACAAGGGGTTCAATAGTATTGTGATGATGGCGGTGGTGTCGGCTACTTATGAGTTCCTGTATGTGGACATGGGGAAGAATGGCCGGATGTCCGATAGTGGAGTCATCACCCAGACAGAGTTCTACAGGCGTCTCCAGAATGGCAGCTTGGACTTGCCACCTCCAGAAGACATTGTGGAAGGACTCCTATTCGTCTTCATTGCGGATGAAGCCTTTGCGCTGGGGGACCATCTTATGTGGCCATTCCCGATGAGGACCCTCACCCCGGACCAGAGGGTTTTTAATTACTGGCTGGCCAGAGCCAGAAGAGTGGTGGAAAACACGTTTGGAATCATGGCCAGCCGGTTCCGCCTATTTCTTACACCCATGCATATGGCGGAGTACAAACTGAATCACATTATCCTGGCGTGCTGTGTTCTACACAACTTTTTACGGCAACATTCTGCCAACTATGCTGGCTCAGTTGGGCCTGAAGCCGGAATTCAAAATGAACCAACCCTGACGGAGCTTGAAAGTGGCCGTCCTGGCTTGCCCTCCCTGAGTGCCCGTGATGTCCGGCTAAGATACCTTGAATTCTTTGTGGGTAGGGGGGCTATCAGTATGCCAGACAATGTGTGAAACCTTTATCAAATAAAAAAAACATTAAGCAAATCTTTGGTGACATTTACTGCTTGTGTTTGTTTTAGCTGACCCTGACAGAAATGTGGTGAGTCCTGAAAATGGTGTGATTGTGTAACCTTACAAAGCACTGTTGGGTGTTATTTACTAAAGGCAAAGACACTTTGCACTACAAGTGCACTTGAAACTGCACTTGTAGTGCAAAGTGGATTTGCCCTTAAGAAATAACACCCATTGTCACAGAAAGCAGCAATTAGAGCACCACAAAAGTGTTGTAGCGTTGAGACAATTATCCACACATTCTTGATTAACAATCTTTTTAATACGTGCACAATCACATGTGCATTTTGACAAGGTTTTTAAAACAAACCAACATGTTTGTTGTACAACAATTTTTGGGGTGGCATTAGAAAAAGTAGAAATGTCCATTTAAGATAAAACAGGCATGTTTCAAACCAACAAGAAAGACACAAATCTTGAACTTACAAAGTTCACATTTGGTAGAACTTAAGGCAATATCAGACATGAGTATTTAGAAACTGTGTTTGATATTGCGTTCAGATGGGGTGAAGTCACCCCAGGAAAAGCCAAATTTTGAAGATGCACACCAATTTACGAATGTCAACATGTGCTAGCTGCCATCACGGGGGATCAAGGGACGTGTTTTGGGGGAGCAACCCCTTCCTCTCAGCTACTTTATTATTGAGGAAGGGGTTGCACCCCCAAAATGAGTCCATTGATCTCCCGTGATGGCAGATAGCACATGTTGACACACTGTGTGCCTCTTCAAAATTTGGCTTTTCTACAATTTGAAAAAATTAAAAAATTGTAGCACACCATAAAAGAAAGGGCTTTGGAGGGGTTTTAAACTCTCCCCAAAACATCAATGATGTTCTTATTTTTTTGAATAACATCAATGATGTTTTTCTTGATATTTTCCAATACAACATTACACCCCATGATCTCCCCAATCAGGATCTGTGCACTTTCCGAGGTGAAATGCCCTGGAACCACAACATCACGACCACTTAAAAAGATAGAAACCAAAAAAAAACATGTATTATAAATATGCCGGCATCCATCTCTTACCTGAGCCTGTGGTCGCAGACACTCACCTGTTGTGGTGATCAGTTCCACCACGTCTTCTTCCTCCTCCTGCTCTTCTTGTCTTTGGGGTATTTCCCCTTCTTTCAGAGGTGGGGGTCTCTGGTCTCCTCGGATGAGGGGTGTCCTCTGAGTCTTTTCTCCCCTATGTAAAAAAAAAATGGTATACTTAGCACACAGATATTTTATGGCAGAACTATAAATATGAAACATTGCTTGGAAGTGGGGTACAATTGTCTGTTTTGGGAGAGTTCCAAGATGTATAATTTTGAGTGTCCTTTGTCAAGCTTCAATACTTTACCTGTTTTGTACAAGCTTCACAGATGGAGACCCCCTATAGTATACACTGGAGCACCTGTGTGGGCCCCCTAATAAAAAGGGTGTTCTTGTGTCCCACACTAGTGCTCCACGTCCAGATGTGTAAACAGCTGCTGAGTGTCCTCTCCTTACACAGAATCTAGTTTGCATTTCATTCTAGTAACAAACCCATCTACACAACCAAATTATTTTCAGACAAGTAGGCCCTCAAAAATGTGGGCAAATGCATATGGCCAAAACAATGGTGTTTTATAGGCTGAAAAAAAATGTTTGATACAAACGAATAATGTGCCAATAAACATGAAAGTTGCCATTTTAAACTGTACAACAGTTAAGAAAAGCACATGGAGCAGCACGAACGTAATAAACACAAAAAGAATAGGAACACAGGACAACTATTTACTTTTTTGCAGCACTCTCCGGATCTTTCTGTACTGCTCATGCTCTCTTAATTTGAGGTCCGACCACCGCTTCCTGAGCTGATCTTTCGATCGACGTACCCCGAAATTCCGGTGCAGACTCTTGACCACTTTCGCCATGATCTTGGCCTTTCGGACATTGGGGTTGGGGTAAGGTTCATACTTTCCATCATAGTCGGCCCTCTTCAGGATATCCACCATCTCCAACATCTCCCCAAAGGACATATTTGATGCCTTAAATCTTCTCCTTCTGGATCCAGACGTTTCCGGCTCCGGGCTTTCCTCCCCCTCATTGCTATAATTAGCACACACCTGCTGTGTCTCCGCCATGTGCTCTTTCCCCACTGTGCCGAATGAAAAGGGGCGGGGAATAGACTAGAAAGAACGTCAGGGGCGGGCGGAGTTACACGCATGCGCAGTGTGTATAAAGCGTAACACGCGTGCGTAGTACGTACGATCTGTGAGCGGAGGAAGGAGTATCGGAGGCACCGATCGTGATAACGAAGGTAAGATCTAAACTTGGGCCTATACTGCTTCTAGATTGAGGCCTATATTGTAACAAGATTAGGAGAGTTTTGCCTGACATTAGGGTTTGTCTTGTGTTGTGTCTTGCAGTGAAAGATAACGACTTTATGCCAATCTTCATTGATATGTTCAGGGAGCTGCCTTGTCTATGGGAGATAAACCACCCTGAATATAGGAACCAAATAAAGAGGAAGGCAGCACTGGATCAATTGCTGGAATTTGTGAAGACGGTGATCCCCACGGCAGACATCACCTATTTGAAGATCCTAATTGGTGGCCTAAGGAGCACTTATCTAAGGGAGCACAAGAAGGTCCAGGATTCCCAGAGATCCAGAGCTGCAGATGACATTTATGTCCCCAGGCTCTGGTACTATGACAGGCTGCATTTTCTGGCAGGTCAGACTGAACCCAGGCCAGCACTCTCCAGTCTTCCTTCCACGCTTCCTTCCCCCCCAGCTGAGGCTTCTGACGTCCAACCTGGGCCTTCCAGGCAGCAACATGTGGAGGAGCCCAGCTTGAGCCAGGTATAGCATTCTTCTAAATATTGCTGGTTGTCCAATCAATGATGTTAACTAGATTTTAGTTTGGAGTACTAATTTATGATTGTGATTGATGATGCAAAAACTAAAACCATGTCCCTTTTTCATACACAGGGAAGTTACATAGTTACATAGTTACATAGTTAGCCAGGTTGAAAAAAGACACAAGTCCATCCAGTCCAACCATAAAAAAAAAAAAAAAAAAAAAAACACAAAAAAAAAACAATATACCCAATACTATACCCACAGTTGATCCAGAGGAAGGCAAAAAACCCCAGCAGAGCATGCTCCAATTTGCTACAGCAGGGGAAAAAATTCCTTCCTGATCCCAGAGAGGCAATCGGATTATCCCTGGATCAACTTTACCTATAAATGTCAGTACCCAGTTATATTATGTACATTTAGGAAAGTATCCAGGCCTTTCTTAAAGCAATCTACTGAGCTGGCCAGAACCACCTCTGGAGGGAGTCTATTCCACATTTTCACAGCTCTTACTGTGAAGAAACCTTTCCGTATTTGGAGATGAAATCTCTTTTCCTCCAGTCGTAAAGAGTGCCCCCTTGTCCTCTGTGTTGACCGTAAAGTGAATAACTCAACACTAAGTTCACTATATGGACCCCTTATATATTTAAACATGTTGATCATATCCCCCCTTATTCTCCTCTTCTCAAGAGTGAACAAATTCAGTTCCTCTAATCTTTCCTCATAGCTGAGCTCCCCCATGCCTCTTATCAGTTTGGTTGCCCTTCTCTGCACTTTCTCCAGTTCCCCGATATCCTTTTTGAGAACTGGTGCCCAAAACTGAACGGCATATTCCAGATGAGGTCTTACTAATGATTTGAACAGGGGCAAAATGATATCTCTCTCTCTGGAGTCCATACCTCTCTTAATACAAGAAAGAACTTTGCTCGCTTTGGAAACCGCAGCTTAGCATTGCATGCTATTATTGAGCTTATGATCTACCAAAACCCCCAGATCCTTCTCCACTACAGATTCTCCCAGTTGTACTCCCCCTAGCATGTATGATGCATGCATATTCTTAGCCCCCAAGTGCATAACTTTACATTTCTCAACATTAAACCTCATCTGCCACATAGTCGCCCAATTAGACAGTGCATTGAGGTCGGCTTGTAAATTGGAGACATCCTGTAAGGACGTTATTCCACTGCATAGCTTGGTGTCATCTGCAAAGACAGAAATGTTACTTTTGATCCCAGACCCAATATCATTTATAAAGATATTAAAGAGTAAGGGTCCCAGCACTGAACCTTGGGGTACACCACTGATAACCTTAGACCATTCAGAGTAAGAATCATTAACCACTACTCTCTGAATTCTGTCTTTTAGCCAGTTTTCTATCCATTTACAAGTCTCAGCCAGGAGGTGGCCGGGCCAAGCAGGCTGCCTGATATCCAGGTCCCTCCCCTACACCTGCAAAGACAAAGTGGCAGGAAGAGGAGTACCCTGGAGGAGGCTGCCATAGGCCTCTTTTGGAAGGCTACAGAGGCCCTGAAAACCTCCCACACTGTGGAGGAGGACTTTGCTTGCATAACTGCCTGCAAAATGCTGCAGATGGAGGAGGGCCAACGACTCCTGTGTGAGTCCTTAATTTTGAACGCTCTCAATAAGGGGTTGAGGGGCCAAATAACATGTGCTGCCAAATAACCTCACACATAGTCCTCCTCCTCCTCCAGGTCCTACTACTCCTCCTCCTCCAGGTCCTACTACTCCTCCTCCTCCTCCTCCAGGTCCTACTCCTCCTCCTGCCATATCTCCAACACCAGAGCCACAGCCGGGAAGGAAGCGTGGAAAGAAGACTAGAAAGTGATGACCCTGGGTCCAGTCTGGTCTGGCAAAAGATGCCGCCTCTTGTAGTACCACAGCCTGGGGACACAGATATCATCTGCTGCTTTCATGATCTCTGGGACTTCTGGACCAGACTGCACTCCCTTAGAGTGCCACTTCAGGCCACCAATCTTGATGTTAAATAATTGATGTCTGCCCTGGGGGTCCAAGGCTTCGCCAATTTCTGCTGTTTCTCCAGTTTTGCCTCCCTCTTTGTTTGGTTCTGAGCCCTAATAAAGGATTTTTTGTTTCAATTATACTCGCCTATGTGTGTTTTCCTTAAAAAAGGACAGTTTGTTTGTGAGGAGGTAGGTACATTTCAAAAATACTATGTGAAATTAACAAGGGACACCAACACCAAGCAACCTTCTTGAGATTAAATAATATAAGTTATCAATAGTGTTGTGGTAACTTGACACACAAAACACACACAAAAATATTAGGGAGTAAAACTAACCAAAAAATAAAACAAAGATCAGCCTTGAAAAAAATACAAACCTAAAAAAAAAAAAAACAGCCTTTAAAAAAAAAAAAGAAAACAACCCAAAAATAATTTTGGCAGATGTGACAAATCAAAATATATTGAGGGAATCCCGACAAATAATAAAGAAAGAAGTTTGTGAGAAGTCTGTGTGAATATGAGCATCAAAACTACCTCATTCTACTCACATTATAAAGAAGAAGAGAGTGCGCATTTTTTCACATTGCACCATGACGAAAGTGCTGTATCCATTGCGAACGCTAATTTTACCAGACCGAGCTGTTCCGTCTCGGAATTTCTTCTGAGCATGCGTGGCACTTTGTGCGTCGGAACTGGCCACACACGGTCAGAATTGACGCGACCGGATTTTGTTGTCGAAAAATTTAATAGCCTGCTCTCAAACTTTGTGTGTCGGAAAATCCGATGGAAAATATCCGATGGAGCCCACACATGGTCGGAATGTCCGACAACACGCTCCGATCGGACATTATCCATTGGAAAATCCGACCGTGTGTACAGGGCATTAGAGCTCTTAATTGAGACAAGTACACACTATAGATGGATATGCTTTGTTCATATTTCATGTCTGAAGTTTACAACCAATTTGGGCCAATTTTTTTTTAGTTTCATTTTGGATAGAGTAGGAAAGGCTTAATTTTTATTTTTATCTTTGCCCCTACTGGGAAAATTCACCCTCTCTATGAGGTTGATTTATAAAAGGCAAAAAGACTATTCAATTTGCAAGGATATTTTCACTTTTGCAAGATAATTTTCCCTTAGATTAGTGAATGTGTTGAAGATTCACTTTGCGAAAAATACCCAATAACATGCAAGGAAAATTGAAAAGTCCAATATTTTGGGTTATTACAGGGTCAGGAATATAGGAGAAATCTTATAATAGTGACACTTGTTGAGGTAACATCTATCTAAGAAAGGATTACTCTTATCTTAAAGGAATGGTGTCTAACAGGGTAGGAAGTAAAGGGAAATTATTTGACAGGTACTCATATCCAAAACAAAATAAAAAAGTTTGGCATTAACTAAACTCTGGCAGTTTAACCAATCAGAGCCATTATCCTATATTTGCATTTACACTAGAGTTCTTCTTACAGAGAAGTTCTGTTGACTCCATAAACAAACTGTTCAGTGGTGCTGATTTTCTAAAAGCAAACAGGCCATTCACTGTGCAAGGGAATTTTCTCCAGAGATTAGTGAACATGGTGGATTTTATTTTGCAACAAATACCCAATGATGTGTATAGAATATAAAAACAACATTTTTGCTTGCATATGATTGGATGATGAAAGTCAGCATAGCATCATCTCATTACTTCCCTTGTAAAATGAACAGTCTAATTGCTATTAACAAATCAACCCCAGCGCCTTCATAAACAACCAGGATGATCTGCAGAGTGCAGTAACTTTTAACAAGACATCAGAAATCAGCTTTCACTGAAATATTTACATATTGTATGTACATACCCAGATAAAGATGACTTTGTTGTGACAAGGATGGTTATTTTCAAGAAGGCAGAACACAACAGAAGTTATCAGCATGTAATACCTATGTCAATGATAAACATCATATAGGTAACCTAATGGCTTCCAATCATACTAATCTGACAGTTGAATGTTAGCAACATTTTTTACATTTCTGGATTACCGTATGTCTCATAGTTTAGGACAAAAACACAATTTTAAAGCAGCATTGCTTTATGGTAATATATTAGGAGCCATTACTACTTTAAACTGATATTTTGCTTTTTTTTTGGTTCAATAGGTTTTTATTATTTTGTAGAAAAATAATACAATGTGGACATTGTAAGACGTTGTACAAGGAATAGCGTACATGACAATACATATAGATATGTTGTAGAACTTTTGTTAACAAATAATAGATAACGAATAATGAGAAGCAGAAATTTATACAACTGATCTGTTGACTTGGTTAGTTAGATGGTTACTCTGGAATAGCGGTCTTTACCTTCCCAGTTGACCCCCACTGGGACCTCTTTTGTCTCCTGGGGAGGAAAGAGTTAAACCTGTTGGTATTTGTGTAACCAAAGTATACATTTTTACAGTAATCATATCTTAAGATGAATAAGTATTCGAATACTCCGTACTGACTCGGTACTAAATCATGACTAATCAAGTTATAAATGTTCTTACATCACGTAGCTTTTTCTTCATAGGAATTTTTCAGCACCTATCCATTGTTCCCATGCAAAACCACAGCGTTTTTTCTTTCATTAAACTGTTTTCACTGGAAGCCATGGTTAGTTCATAGCTATAGTGTATTATTACCAGTTCGAGTGTTCCACTGAAGAAATCTTATCAGATTTCCAAAGTCTTGTTATGCTAAGTCTTGCTGCTAGTAAAATGTGTGTCGTTACATGTCTGAAGTTTTGTGGTATAGAATCTATATTCAGGTTTAAGATCGACAAGTCGGGTGTCAAAGGGATGTGTTGTGCAGTGATGTCTTTTAGGACTCTGAAGATATTTTCCCAGTAATTTTTGAGGCAGCTGCACTGCCAGAAAATGTGAAGTATGTCGCCTTTATTTGAATTGCATCTCCAACATAAGTTTGGGGAGTTTTTATTAAACAAGGCCATTTTTGCTGGGGTTAGGTACCATCTGAGGGATAGTTTTTGGGCTAGTTCCCATAAGGCAGAGCATTTAGTTACTTTATAAATTATTTGTAGTGCTTGTTGCTATTGATATTCTGTGTATTTTTGTCCTAAGTCATTCTCCCAGTGTATATGGGGAGGTGCCTTAGTGATATGCGTTTTCAGTGCAAAATATTGTAGAATATAGAGATCCCTTTTATATTTGGTGATGGATTTGTTAGGAATTGCCATGCCTTCGGATGAATTGTGTATAGTGGGAGATGTAATTTATCAAGGCAATGCTTCACTCTAAGATAGGTAAAGAGGTCAGTTTTTGGTATATTATATTTCTCTTGTAGAAGAGAGAAGGATTTTGGTTTTGAGTTGTGGAGTAGGTCTTGAATGGATTTAATTCCTTGGCAGGACCTTTTGGATAGTAATAAGTCTGGTGATATGTGATGAAGGGATTCAAAAAGAATAGGTATTGGCAGGGTATTATAATAGGTTTGACTAGTTTGGGCAAAATTTTCCATGCTATAGCTGATGTTTTCATAGTGGGTGGTAGTGCCGACGGAATTTGTGTTCCTAAGGGAGTGCTCATTAACCACCATCGAAGATTCAGGTGAATAACTGATGCGCTCTCTATTTTCCCCCATAGTTTACCTGGACCTGGGAGGAACCACTCGTTAAGTTGGTCTAGTGCTGATGCTAAATAGTAATCTTCAAAATCAATGGTTCCTGATCCTCCCGCTATTTTGTGCTTCATGAGTGTCGAGTGTGCGCTTCTAGGTTTGGTATTTTTCCATATGCATTTATTGAGTAGGGTTTGGAGAGATTTGAAAAAGTATTTCGGTATGGGGATGGGGAGAGTCCTGAACAAGTAAAGGATTTGTGGCAGGTGGAGCATTTTAAATGCTGCAAGTCTACCGGACCATGATAATTCCATCTTTGTTAAAATTTGGCTTTCTATTTGTAATTTGTCAAGTAGTGGTTTAAAATTGGCTGAAAAGAGGTGTTTAACCGATCATGTGAGAAGTACTCCTAGATGCGATATGTTATGTAAAGGGGTATTGGGTTTGTAGTAAGTTTTTAGTTGTGGCATCTAGTTTAAGATCTAAGATGTGTGATTTAGTCGTATTCACTTTGTAGTAAGAGACTCGTCCAAACCACTCTAATAGGGCGTACACACGGTCGGACTTTGTTCGGACATTCCGACAACAAAATCCTAGGATTTTTTCTGACGGATGTTGGCTCAAACTTGTCTTGCATACACACGGTCACACAAAGTTGTCGGAAAATCCGATCATTCTGAACGCGGTGACGTAAAACACGTACGTCGGGACTATAAACGGGGCAGTGGCCAATAGCTTTCATCTCTTTATTTATTCTGAGCATGCGTGGCACTTTGTCCGTCGGATTTGTGTACACATGATCGGAATTTCCGACAATGGATTTTGTTGTCGGAAAATTTTATCTCCTGCTCTCCAACTTTGTGTGTCGGAAAATCCGATGGAAAATGTCCGATGGAGCCCACACACGGTCGGAATTTCCGACAACACACTCCGATCGGACATTTTCCATCGGAAAATCCGACCGTGTGTACGGGGCATAATAGTTTCTGGACTTCTGTCAAAGAAGATGTTGGGTTAGTGAGAATCAAGATCACATCATCAGCGAAGAGACTAATCTTGTGGGAGATTTTGTCTACTGTTAAGCCTGTAATTGAGGGGTTGGAGCGGATGTGTTCCGCCAAGGGTTCCATCATCAGGTTAAATATAATTGGCGATAGAAGACACCCTTGGCGTGTGCCATTTGATATGTCAAATGGTTGTGAAAGCATTTCTGCTGAGTACACTCGTGCTGATGGATTGGAATACAATGCCATGATGGCTCTGAATATGTGTTCTTTGAAACCAAATTTAAATTTAGTACATTTTGGAGATATGACCAATGGACCCTATCGAATGCCTTCTCTGCGTCTAATAAGAGCAGCAGAGAAGGCGTTCCGCTGGATTCGGCATGGTGTATCAAGTTTATCATGCGTCTTGTGGCATCTGGTGCTTGTCTGCCCTTAATGAATCCTGACTGGTCTTTGTTGATGAGGTTTGGCATGAACACCATCAAACGTTTGGCAATGGTTTTGGCATAAATTTTTAAGTCAAGGTTAAGTAATGATATGGGACGAAAAATTTGAGGGGAGGACGGTTCTTTTCCTGGTTTTGGTAGTGTTATAATAATAGCATTTAATGATTCCTTATCGAACCTTGAAGATGATGCAGCTTTGTTGAAAAGTCGGGTCCAGGAGCTTTCCCTGAAGGTAGTGAGTTTATTGTGTCTAGGATTTCTGGTTCAGTGAAAGGTTCATTCAAAGAAGATAATTGTGTTTCAGTGAGTGTAGGGAGTGTGATTTGCTGTAGGAATGTATTTATGTCTTCTTCTGAGGGTTGAAATTAAGAGGTGTCTTGTCTTATATTGTATAGGTCACTGTAGTAGGTACTGAAAGCATTTGCTATATCTTGGGGGTTAGTCAGTTGTTCCTTAGTGTGGGGATGGAACAGGTGTGTGATTTTAGTTTTGGTTCTTTTCCCTTTGAGGCATTGTGCTAATTTTTTCCCTGCTTTGTTGGATGTAGAGTAAGAGGTGGCTTTAATTTTACTTTGTATATGTGCGAAAGAATGGAGGAGGAGCGTCCTCAATTCCTGTCTCAGCGTCATTAGTTGGGCCAGATATGTAGGGCATGGATCAGCTTTGTGTAAGGATTCAATATTTGCAATTTGTGAGGTGATTTTTTCCAAACGCTGCGTCCTCTTCTTTTTACTAATAGAGCTTAATTTAATTAAAGTGCCCCGAATAACAGCTTTGTGCGCGCTCCACACCACAGCAGGGTCGGACACTGATCCATCATCAAGATGGAAGTATTCAGTGAGATGTTCTTTAATGATTTGAGAGTTTTGTGGATGTTGTATTATGTAGTTGTTGGCACGCCAGAGGAACATATTCCGCTGGTGTTTAGTGTCAGTTATGGTAATTGTGATAGGAGCGTGGTCCCACCATGCTATGGTGTGCATTACAGATGCACTTATATTTTGTAACAGCCATTTGTCTGTGAGGAACATGTTGATCCTTGAATAGGATTTATGATGTTCGGGAGAAATAAGTATAGTCCTTTTCAGAGCCATGGTAACACCTCCAAACATCAAATAGATCTTGTTCTGCTAGGAGTTGTTTAAGCAGGATTCTCTTCTTTTTTTTCTGCCAATGTTGTATCCATATGGATATCTGGAACCAAGTTGAAATCTCCACATAGAAGTAGGTGGCCCTGTTGGGCTTTGTTGGCTTTGCGAAGTACTGATCTAAGGAATTTCATTTGTTGTGAATTGGGGGCATACACATTGAGTAGTGTGTATGTGGTTTTGTTTATGGTGCATATTAGGATTATGTATCTCCCATTGGGGTCAGATATACTTTGAAGCAGGTGGAAGACTACATCTTTTTTTACCGCTATTAGCACTCCTCTTTTTTTGGTGGAATAAGTAGCGTGGTAGATGTGAGGGAACTTGTTGTTGGAACAAAGTGCTATGGACGTGGGCAGTAGATGTGTTTCTTGGATGCATAATATGTCACTTTGTAATTTTTCTGCGGTGAGCCATAAGGAATGGCGTTTTGCTGGGTGATTTAGACCTTTGGCATTAAGGGACAGAATGGTAAGTGGCATTACTGGATGTTGGAGTGTAGATGGAGGAGGAGAGTTCTGTAGTTACTTACTGTTAGATGATCGGAGTTCTTTTGTGGTGTTGGTTGATAATACTTGAAGACGTGGATCCGCTGGTGGTTATGGTTCTTGGTGTCGCGAGTTCAGTGCTATGACTACAGTAGAGAGTAACAAGTCAGTTTACCTTATTTATATGCAAAACTGCAAAGAAAGAAGAAATAAACAGAAAAACACATCTTTTTTTTTTTTTTTTCTGCTGTGTGTTATTTGAGCAAGATAAAATTGTAAGGCGGCGTGTTAGTGGCTGAATTCAGCTGTGCCGCAATGGGGGGAAAACAGTTAGTACTGAGATGACTAAACTGAACAATCAAAGAAATGCAGTGTTCAGTGAGGGAGAAATTTGTTGTTAAGGTTGTTGGCCCGTCCGGGACTGAAGTCAAGCATTGTTTGAGAGATCTTTTGTTCCCTGGTTGCGGCGTGGTTGTGGTGGTCTACGTTGTTGCAAAGGTGGGGTCTCATTTTTGGGTGCTTTTGTTATGATGCCCCATTCATGTAGGAGGCGCATACCTTTTTGTAGATCGCTAATTATATGTGTGGTACCATTTTTGGTGATGAGGAGGGTTGCCGGGTAGTGCCATTTGTATAAAATTTTGTGGTTGTATAGACCTTTAGTGACAGAGTTCAGGTTCTTCCTGAGTTGTAGCGTGTATTTAGATAGATCTGGGAAGATCTGGATCCCTCATAAGGTCTTGGCAGTGGCGATTTGAACCTAGCTTCTGACATCAATTTTTCTTTTATGTGAAAGAAATGTATGCGCATGAGTACGTCTCTGTGTACCGAAGCTGCCAGATGAGTAGGTTTTGCTATTCTGTGGATCCTGTCTATGATGATAGCTCTGGAGGATATATCTGGTAGGATGGTGTGTATGAGGTCTTTGGCGAACTTTGGTAGGACTGTCGGTAATATAGTTTCAGGGACTCCGTGCAGTTTAACGTTGTTCCGCCTTGAGCGGTCTTCTAAGTCAGCAAGCTTGGCTCGGACCCATTCTTGTTCTTCTTTGATCTCGTCATGTGCGTCAATTAGGTCATTCACTGTAGTTGTGCATTCATTCATGCCTGTTTCAATGTTAGATACGCTATTCCCCATGGCCCACATGTCAGTAGAAATTTTGCGGAACATTGATGATAGGTCTGTCATCAGCGATGTCTGTAAAGACATGAGCATGTCTTTTAAAGTTGTGTCTATTACAGGCTGACCTGAGGTGGGGAAGGATGCCATAGGGCTGTGTAGGGCCTGGCCAGATTGCATTGGATTGAAGGCCCTGGGCTCTATCAGGGCCGTGGGTGGCCTCGGATGTGGTGTATCCATCCGCATCCGGGCTTTGGCGGGGCTGCTGGTGAGGGGATCAGTACCTGTGTCTAGTGCAGGGGATGATGGCTGAGCTGAGAAGCCTATTTCTCCCTGGATGTCGTCAGGAAGGTATGTATATGCCTCGTTTGGTGCGGCTAGGCCACCGCCGCCGCCATCTTGCCATTCGCTGACCTCCGTTGGGAACATGAGCATTGTGAGCTTCTTGGGCCTGTGTTCTCCCATCGTTTTGCGGGACATCATCGGCGGTGATGTACTGTGTCTCTGGGATGAAGATGATGCGGGCTGAATGTCTCTGACGGGTGCTAGATGCTTCGGTATTTCCCCTCACTGAAGAGCTGTGGAGCTAAGCGTCGATCTTCAGTGCCGGTTGGCCACGCCCCCCCCGATATTTTGCTTTTTGAAAGTACACCGTGGGTTGGATTATCTGTAGTCTTCTTATAGTTCTAAAGGACTCCAGTGGCAAGATTCCTGCACAAAGTTTCAGCCTCCTCTCTCAATCTCATCTGGATCATTAAAGGATAAGTTTACCATTCGTAACATGATATTACATGTTACACCCATATTCAGGGTGTAACATATAACATGGCACTGTTGCATCAGCCCCGCACCCTCAGCCCTCCCAATCCCTCATTGTGACAGTGGTGGTTTTCTGTGAATGTGAAAACGTTGCCTTTGCAGCTGTCAGCTTGTAGTTCTCAATGAACTACCAGGGCGCTATTGAGTGCTCAAGTTAGTTCATTGGTGCTTCATGTCAGTGTGTAACTGCCTGCTCATATGAGGTGCGAGCAGACAGCTTATACTAATGGGTTGATTTACTAAAACTGGAGAGTGAGTGTAAAATCTGGTGCAGCTGTGCAGGACAGCCCATCAGCTTGTAACTTCAGCTTGTTTTAATTAAGCTTTGAGAGAAAATCCTGCAAGCTAATTGATTTCTATGCAGAGCTGCACCAGATTTTGCAATCCCCAGTTTTAGAGAATCAACCCCACAGTCTGCAAAAGCCCTGCATTGCACCTAGGGTTGCCACGTCATTCCTTTAAACCCGAACACATATAAACTACACAGGTTCTGAGGCTAATTTAATGCAGATAAGGCACCAACTGAGTTTAATTACCACCTTAATTAGGCAAAGAACCTGTGTAATTAATATGTGTGAGGTGGCAACTCTAATTGCATAATTGCACCCATAATCTGCTGGTCGCAGGTGCAATGATTTGCAGCCTCCTAGTAAAAAAAAATAATAAAAATGAAAAAAATGTGAATTTATTCTTTTTTTAAAAGGTTAACAGCTGCATGATGAGTATATGAGCTGGACTGATAAAAGTGAAAATTGGTTCTGACGGATATACTGTAAGTAGAGATGGGCCGAATCGCCCCCTCCCCCTGCCCTGGTTCGGTTCACAGCAGAACTTTTAAATATGGCAAAAGTTCGGAGCCGAACAACGAACCCCAATAAATTCTATGGGACACAAACTTGAAAAATCAAAAGTGCACATTTTGAACTGCCCTGGAGGAGGGCAAAATGCAAAAAGCCAGGGATCAAGAAGACTGCAGGATTTCTTCATGAAGCCATCCCAGCACAGCTCCCAAGATGGTGCTGAGCGGGATCGCCGTACACAGCCACCGCCTGCATCCTAGCTCCCCGCAGACCCTGACAGCCTCTAAAAAATGGAGGAAACAGCCCCATCAGATTCTCCTGCCTCCCAGCTCTTCCCAGATCGAGGTAAGAGAGTAGCACTCTCCCAAGCATGCTCACCTGATAAGTCAACAGCCATTAAGAAGCAGCACTGGGCAGATACTCCCTGGAGATATTGCTGACTCCCCTGCTAACTCACTAGTAGGGATGAGCTGAACACCTCCGCAGCAGTTCGCAGCAGAACATGCAAACAAGCAAAAAATTTGTTCGAACATGTGAACACCGTTAAAGTCTATGGGGCATGAACATGAAAAATCAAAAGTGCTAATTTTGAATGCTTATATTCAAGTTATTGCCATAAAAAGTGTTTGGGGACCCAGGTATTGCCCCAGGGGACACATATCAATGCAAAAAAAGTACGTGTTTTTGGGAGCAGCGATTTTAATAATGTTTAAAGTGAAACAATAAAAATGAAATATTCCTTTAAATATCGTGCCGGGTGGTGGGGGAGTGGTGTCCTTAATATTCCTGTAAGTTAGCGCATTTTTCACATGTTTAGAACAATACCACAGCAAAATGACATTTCTAAAGGAAAAAACGTCCTTTAAAACTACTGGCGGCTGTAATGTATTGTCGAGTCCAGGCAATATAGATGAAAATCATCGAAAAAAATGGCATGTGTTCCCCCCCCCAGTCCATTACCAGGCCCCTTGGGTCTGGTATGGATATAAAGGGAAACCCCGCACCCAAATTTAAAACATTTTCAAGAAAAATTGGGCCTTTGGTGGTGGTGGTACCAGAACACTGTAAGCCTTTACAGTTACTTTTGGTGGGCACAGGAATGGGCCCTGCTGTGAAATATTATATCAAGAATTGTAATTACATGCCCCTGTTAAACAGGGACAGAAAAATTAGGCCTTGGGTGGTGGTGCCACAACACTGTAACCCCTCACAAATACTCTTGTTGGGCGCAGGAACGGGCCCTGCTGTGAAATATTGGATGTGGGATCCCTTGAAGACTGCCTATGCTGACTATCCTATTCCAAGACTGATTATTTTTTTATGACTATGAGCCTATCAACGGAGTCTGTGGACAGGCGCACTAATTGATCCATTACAGATCCTCCAGCAGCACTAAATGTGCATTCAGGAAGCACACTGGATGCAGGACAGGCCAGTAGCTCAATTGAGCAAGTTCTGGCCAGTGGTAAATCCTCAAGACCCAGTAACCCAGTTGATGGTCTGTTGGAAAGGTCTCCAAGTCTGCTCTTGCCCCTAAATATTCCTGCACCATGTAATGCAGACGCTGGCGATGGTTGCTTGAACTGATCAGACCTTGGCGCTGAAGACTGAAAAATTGCTGAAAGGCATTGGTCAGCCGGCCACCTTCTCTACCACTCTTCCTCTGACTGAACAAAGCCTCAGCAACACGTTGTCCAGCACCAGGAAATTGTAACCTCCCAGGGTCTGGAAATGCATTGCACAAACCTTTCTTTAACCACTTGACGACCGCCTCACGCCGATGTACGTCGGCAAAGTGGCACGGACAGGCAAAATCACGTACATGTACGTGATTTGCCTTCCGCGGGTGGGGGGTCCGATCGGACCCCCCCCGGTGCCCGAGGCGGTCGTCTTTTGTCCAGCGGCGATCGGTGATGAGGGGGAGACCATCCGTTCGTGGCCCCCCCCTCGCGATCGCCGCCGGCCAATGGAATCATTCCTTTGCTGCTGTATGCTAAACAGCAGCAAAGGAAATGATGTCATCTCTCCTCGGCTCGGTAATTTCCGTTCCGGCCCGAGGAGAGAAGACTTCACTGTGAGTGCACCAAACACTACACACACAGTAGAACATGCCAGGCACACAAATCACCCCGATCCCCCCCGATCGCCCCCCGATCCCCCCCCAATCACCCCCCCCCCCCTGTCACAAACTGACACCAGCAGTTTTTTTTTTTTTTTTTTTTCTGATTACTGCATAGTGTCAGTTTGTGACAGTGACAGTGTTGGGACAGTTAGTATTACCCCCCTTTAGGTCTAGGATTCCCCCCTAACCCCCCCTAATAAAGTTTTAACCCCTTGATCACCCCCTGTCACCAGTGTCGCTAAGCGATCATTTTTCTGATCGCTGTATTAGTGTCGCTGGTGACGCTAGTTAGTGAGGTAAATATTTAGGTTCGCCGTCAGCGTTTTATAGCGTCAGGGACCCCCATATACTACCTAATAAATGTTTTAACCCCTTGATTGCCCCCTAGTTAACCCTTTCACCACTGATCACCGTATAACCGTTACGGTTGACGCTGGTTAGTTTGTTTATTTTTTATAGTGTCAGGGCACCCGCCGTTTATTACCGAATAAAGGTTTAGCCCCCCGATCGCCCGGCGGTGATATGCGTCGCCCCAGGAAGCGTCAGATTAGCGCCAGTACCGCTAACACCCACGCACGCAGCATGCGCCTCCCTTAGTGGTATAGTATCTGTACGGATCAATATCTGATCCAATCAGATCTATACTAGCGTCCCCAGCAGTTTAGGGTTCCCGAAAACGCAGTGTTAGCGGGATCAGCCCAGATACCCGCTAGCACCTGCGTTTTGTGCCTCCGCCCGGCCCAGCCCAGCCCACCCAAGTGCAGTATCGATCGATCACTGTCACTTACAAAACACTAAACGCATAACTGCAGCGTTCGCAGAGTCAGGCCTGATCCCTGCGATCGCTAACAGTTTTTTTGGTAGCATTTTGGTGAACTGGCAAGCACCAGCCCCAGGCGTCAGGTTAGCGCCAGTACCGCTAACACCCACGCACGCAGCATACGCCTCCCTTAGTGGTATAGTATCTGTACGGATCAATATCTGATCCGATCAGATCTATACTAGCGTCCCCAGCAGTTTAGGGTTCCCAAAAACGCAGTGTTAGCGGGATCAGCCCAGATACCTGCTAGCACCTGCGTTTTGCCCCTCCGCCCAGGCGAGCCCAGCCCACCCAAGTGCAGTATCGATCGATCACTGACACTTACAAAACACTAAACGCATAACTGCAGCGTTCACAGAGTCAGGCCTGATCCCTGCGATCGCTAACAGTTTTTTTGGTAGTATTTTGGTGAACTGGCAAGCACCAGCCCCAGGCAGCGTCAGATTAGCGCCAGTACCGCTAACACCCACGCACGCACCGTACACCTCCCTTAGTGGTATAGTATCTGATCGCATCAATATCTGATCCGATCAGATCTATACTAGCGTCACCAGCAGTTTAGGGTTCCCAAAAACGCAGTGTTAGCGGGATCAGCCCAGATACCTGCTAGCACCTGCGTTTTGCCCCTCCGCCCGGCCCAGCCCAGCCCACCCAAGTGCAGTATCGATCGATCACTGTCACTTACAAAACACTAAACGCATAACTGCAGCGTTCGCAGAGTCAGGCCTGATCCCTGCAATCGCTAACAGTTTTTTGGTAGCGTTTTGGTGAACTGGCAAGCGCCAGCGGCCTAGTACACCCCGGTCGTAGTCAAACCAGCACTGCAGTAACACGTGGTGACGTGGCGAGTCCCATAAGTGCAGTTCAAGCTGGTGAGGTGGCAAGCACAAGTAGTGTCCCGCCGCCACCAAAAAGACAAACACAGGCCCGTCGTGCCCATAGTGCCCTTCCTGCTGCATTCGCCAATCCTAATTGGGAACCCACCGCTTCTGCAGCGCCCGTACTTCCCCCATTCACATCCCCAACCAAATGCAGTCGGCTGCATGAGAGGCATTTTTATGTCCTCCCGAGTACCCCTACCCAACGAACCCCCCAAAAAAGATGTCGTGTCTGCAGCAAGCGCGGATATAGGCGTGACACCCGCTATTATTGTCCCTCCTGTCCTGACAATCCTGGTCTTTGCATTGGTGAATGTTTTGAACGCTACCATTCACTAGTTGAGTATTAGCGTAGGGTACAGCATTGCACAGACTAGGCGCCATTTCACAGGGTCTCCCAAGATGCCATCGCATTTTGAGAAACCCGAACCTGGAACCGGTTACCGTTATAAAAGTTAGTTACAAAAAAAGTGTAAAAAAAAAAAAAAATATGAAATAAAAAAAAATAGTTGTTGTTTTATTGTTCTCTCTCTCTCTCTATTCCCTCTCTCTATTGTTCTGCTCTTTTTTACTGTATTCTATTCTGCAATGTTTTATTGTTATTGTTATTGTTATTGTTATTGTTATTATGTTTTATCATGTTTGTTTTTCAGGTGTGTAATTATTTACACTTTACTGTGCTTTATTGTTAACCATTGTTAACCATTTTTTTGTCTTCAGGTACGCCATTCACGACTTTGAGTGGTTATACCAGAATGATGCCTGCAGGTTTAGGTATCATCTTGGTATCATTCTTTTCAGCCAGCGGTCGGCTTTCATGTAAAAGCAATCCTAGCGGCTAATTAGCCTCTAGACTGCTTTTACAAGCCGTGGGAGGGAATGCCCCCCCCCCCACCGTCTTCCGTGTTTTTCTCTGGCTCTCCTGTCTCAACAGGGAACCTGAGAATGCAGCCGGTGATTCAGCCAGCTGACCATAGAGCTGATCAGAGACCAGAGTGGCTCCAAACATCTCTATGGCCTAAGAAACCGGAAGCTACGAGTATTTCATGACATAGATTTCGCCGGATGTAAATAGCGCCATTGGGAAATTGGGGAAGCATTTTATCACACCGATCTTGGTGTGGTCAGATGCTTTGAGGGCAGAGGAGAGATCTAGGGTCTAATAGACCACAATTTTTTCAAAAAAGAGTACCTGTCGCTACCTATTGCTATCATAGGGGATATTTACATTCCCCGAGATAACAATAAAAATGATTAAAAAAAAAAATATGAAAGGAACAGTTTAAAAGTAAGATTAAAAAAGCAAAAAAATAATAAAGAAAAAAAAAAAAAAACACCCCTGTCGCCCCCTGCTCTCGTGCTAAGGCGAACGCAAGCGGCGGTCTGTCGTCAAACGTAAACAGCAATTGCACCATGCATGTGAGGTATCACCGCGAAGGCCAGATCGAGTGCAGTAATTTTTCCAGTAGACCTCCTCTGTAAATCTAAAGTGGTAACCTGTAAAGGCTTTTGAAGGCTTTTAAACATGTATTTATTTTGTTGCCACTGCACGTTTGTGTGCAATTTTAAAGCATGTCATGTTTGGTATCCATGTACTCGGCCTAAGATCATCTTTTTTATTTCATCAAACATTTGGGCAATATAGCGTGTTTTAGTGCATTAAAATTAAAAAAAGTGTGTTTTTTCCCCAAAAAATGCGTTTGAAAAATCGCTGCGCAATTACTGTGTGAAAAAAAAAAATGAAACACCCACCATTTTAATCTGTAGGGCATTTGCTTTAAAAAAATATAAAATGTTTGGGGGTTCAAAGTAATTTTTTTGCAAAAAAAAAAAACTTTTTCATGTAAACAATAAGTGTCAGAAAGGGCTTTGTCTTCAAGTGGTTAGAAGAGTGGGTGATGTGTGACATAAGCTTCTAAATGTTGTGCATAAAATGCCAGGACAGTTCGGCGTACGGGCGTACGGGACCCCGAAAACCAAGCACCGCCTTCAGGCTTTCTAAGGGCGTGAATTTTTGATTTCACTCTTCACTGCCTATCACAGTTTCGGAGGCCATGGAATGCCCAGGTGGCACAAAACCCCCCCAAATGACCCCATTTTGGAAAGTAGACACCCCAAGCTATTTGCTGAGAGGTATAGTGAGTATTTTGCAGACCTCACTTTTTGTCACAAAGTTTTGAAAATTGAAAAAAGAAAAAAAAAAATGTTTTTTCTTGTCTTTCTTCATTTTCAAAAACAAATGAGAGCTGCAAAATACTCACCATGCCTTTCAGCAAATAGCTTGGGGTGTCTACTTTCCAAAATGGGGTCATTTGGGGGGGTTTTGTGCCACCTGGGCATTCCATGGCCTCCGAAACTGTGATAGGCAGTAAAGAGTGAAATCAAAAATTTTCACCCTTAGAAATCCTGAAGGCAGTGATTGGTTTTCGGGGTCCAGTACGCGGCTAGGCTCCCAAAAAGTCCCACACATGTGGTATCCCCATACTCAGGAGAAGCAGCTAAATGTATTTTGGGGTGCAATTCCACATATGCCCATGGCCTGTGTGAGCAATATATCATTTAGTGACAACTTTATGGAAAAAAAAAAAAAAAAAGTGTCACTTTCCCGCAACTTGTGTCAAAATATAAAATATTCCATGGACTCAATATGCCTCTCAGCAAATAGCTTGGGGTGTCTACTTTCCAAAATGGGGTCATTTTGGGGGGTTTTGTGCCACCTGGGCATTCCATGGCCTCCGAAACTGTGATAGGCAGTGAAGAGTGAAAGCAAAAATTTACACCCTTAGAAATCCTGAAGGCGGTGATTGGTTTTCGGGGCCCCGTACGCGGCTAGGCTCCCAAAAAGTCCCACACATGTGGTATCCCCATACTCAGGAGAAGCAGCTAAATGTATTTTGGGGTGCAATTCCACATATGCCCATGGCCTGTGTGAGCAATATATCATTTAGTGACAACTTTATGGAAAAAAAAAAAAAAAAAAAAAAAAGTGTCACTTTCCCGCAACTTGTGTCAAAATATAAAATATTCCATGGACTCAATATGCCTCTCAGCAAATAGCTTGGATGTCTACTTTCCAAAATGGGGTCATTTTGGGGGGTTTTGTGCCACCTGGGCATTCCATGGCCTCCGAAACTGTGATAGGCAGTGAAGAGTGAAAGCAAAAATTTACACCCTTAGAAATCCTGAAGGCGGTGATTGGTTTTCGGGGCCCCGTACGCGGCTAGGCTCCCAAAAAGTCCCACACATGTGGTATCCCCATACTCAGGAGAAGCAGCTAAATGTATTTTGGGGTGCAATTCCACATAGGCCCATGGCCTGTGTGAGCAATATATCATTTAGTGACGACTTTTTGTAAATATTTTTTTTTTTTTTTTTTGTCATTTTTCAATCACTTGGGACAAAAAAAATGAATATTCAATGGGCTCAACATGCCTCTCAGCAATTTCTTTGGGGTGTCTACTTTCCAAAATGGGGTCATTTGGGGGGGTTTTGTACTGCCCTGCCATTTTAGCACCTCAAGAAATGACATAGGCAGTCATAAACTAAAAGCTGTGTAAATTCCAGAAAATGTACCCTAGTTTGTAGACGCTATAACTTTTGCGCAAACCAATAAATATACGCTTATTGACATTTTTTTTACCAAAGACATGTGGCCGAATACATTTTGGCCTAAATGTATGACTAAAATTTAGTTTATTGGATTTTTTTTATAACAAAAAGTAGAAAATATCATTTTTTTTCAAAATTTTCGGTCTTTTTCCGTTTATAGCGCAAAAAATAAAAACCGCAGAGGTGATCAAATACCATCAAAAGAAAGCTCTATTTGTGGGAAGAAAAGGACGCAAATTTCGTTTGGGTACAGCATTGCATGACCGCGTAATTAGCAGTTAAAGCGACGCAGTGCCAAATTGGAAAAAGACCTCTGGTCCTTAGGCAGCATAATGGTCCGGGGCTCAAGTGGTTAAGGCCTCCTGAAGATATTTCATCCTCTGCTCCCTCTGTAAAGGCAGGATGAGTTCTGCAAACTTACCCTTGTAACGTGAGCAATGGGGGGAAAAGTGAACTTAGGACTTTAATTGGGACGCAAGGGAAAGTTTGCGCCCCCATCCTTAATATCATGAAAAAGAGGGGGGAGGTTGGGACTTTAAACGAGGTGCGCATGATGCAGCCCAATCACACTCACAGAGATACAAACATATGTATGTTTATTAAGGACCAATGATCAACATGGCATAAAAACACATTGCATACATTAGACATAAGAAACCGGAAGCTACGAGTATTTCATGACTTAGATTTCGCCGGATGTAAATAGCGCCATTGGGAAATTGGGGAAGCATTTTATCACACCGATCTTGGTGTGGTCAGATGCTTTGAGGGCAGAGGAGAGATCTAGGGTCTAATAGACCACAATTTTTTCAAAAAAGAGTACCTGTCGCTACCTATTGCTATCATAGGGGATATTTACATTCCCCGAGATAACAATAAAAATGATTAAAAAAAAAAATATGAAAGGAACAGTTTAAAAGTAAGATTAAAAAAGCAAAAAAATAATAAAGAAAAAAAAAAAAAAAACACCCCTGTCGCCCCCTGCTCTCGTGCTAAGGCGAACGCAAGCGGCGGTCTGTCGTCAAACGTAAACAGCAATTGCACCATGCATGTGAGGTATCACCGCGAAGGCCAGATCGAGTGCAGTAATTTTTCCAGTAGACCTCCTCTGTAAATCTAAAGTGGTAACCTGTAAAGGCTTTTGAAGGCTTTTAAACATGTATTTATTTTGTTGCCACTGCACGTTTGTGTGCAATTTTAAAGCATGTCATGTTTGGTATCCATGTACTCGGCCTAAGATCATCTTTTTTATTTCATCAAACATTTGGGCAATATAGCGTGTTTTAGTGCATTAAAATTAAAAAAAGTGTGTTTTTTCCCCAAAAAATGCGTTTGAAAAATCGCTGCGCAATTACTGTGTGAAAAAAAAAAATGAAACACCCACCATTTTAATCTGTAGGGCATTTGCTTTAAAAAAATATAAAATGTTTGGGGGTTCAAAGTAATTTTTTTGCAAAAAAAAAAAACTTTTTCATGTAAACAATAAGTGTCAGAAAGGGCTTTGTCTTCAAGTGGTTAGAAGAGTGGGTGATGTGTGACATAAGCTTCTAAATGTTGTGCATAAAATGCCAGGACAGTTCGGCGTACGGGCGTACGGGACCCCGAAAACCAAGCACCGCCTTCAGGCTTTCTAAGGGCGTGAATTTTTGATTTCACTCTTCACTGCCTATCACAGTTTCGGAGGCCATGGAATGCCCAGGTGGCACAAAACCCCCCCAAATGACCCCATTTTGGAAAGTAGACACCCCAAGCTATTTGCTGAGAGGTATAGTGAGTATTTTGCAGACCTCACTTTTTGTCACAAAGTTTTGAAAATTGAAAAAAGAAAAAAAAAATGTTTTTTCTTGTCTTTCTTCATTTTCAAAAACAAATGAGAGCTGCAAAATACTCACCATGCCTTTCAGCAAATAGCTTGGGGTGTCTACTTTCCAAAATGGGGTCATTTGGGGGGGTTTTGTGCCACCTGGGCATTCCATGGCCTCCGAAACTGTGATAGGCAGTAAAGAGTGAAATCAAAAATTTTCACCCTTAGAAATCCTGAAGGCAGTGATTGGTTTTCGGGGTCCAGTACGCGGCTAGGCTCCCAAAAAGTCCCACACATGTGGTATCCCCATACTCAGGAGAAGCAGCTAAATGTATTTTGGGGTGCAATTCCACATATGCCCATGGCCTGTGTGAGCAATATATCATTTAGTGACAACTTTATGGAAAAAAAAAAAAAAAAAGTGTCACTTTCCCGCAACTTGTGTCAAAATATAAAATATTCCATGGACTCAATATGCCTCTCAGCAAATAGCTTGGGGTGTCTACTTTCCAAAATGGGGTCATTTTGGGGGGTTTTGTGCCACCTGGGCATTCCATGGCCTCCGAAACTGTGATAGGCAGTGAAGAGTGAAAGCAAAAATTTACACCCTTAGAAATCCTGAAGGCGGTGATTGGTTTTCGGGGCCCCGTACGCGGCTAGGCTCCCAAAAAGTCCCACACATGTGGTATCCCCATACTCAGGAGAAGCAGCTAAATGTATTTTGGGGTGCAATTCCACATAGGCCCATGGCCTGTGTGAGCAATATATCATTTAGTGACAACTTTATGGAAAAAAAAAAAAAAAAAAAAAAAAGTGTCACTTTCCCGCAACTTGTGTCAAAATATAAAATATTCCATGGACTCAATATGCCTCTCAGCAAATAGCTTGGGGTGTCTACTTTCCAAAATGGGGTCATTTTGGGGGGTTTTGTGCCACCTGGGCATTCCATGGCCTCCGAAACTGTGATAGGCAGTGAAGAGTGAAAGCAAAAATTTACACCCTTAGAAATCCTGAAGGCGGTGATTGGTTTTCGGGGCCCCGTACGCGGCTAGGCTCCCAAAAAGTCCCACACATGTGGTATCCCCATACTCAGGAGAAGCAGCTAAATGTATTTTGGGGTGCAATTCCACATAGGCCCATGGCCTGTGTGAGCAATATATCATTTAGTGACGACTTTTTGTAAATATTTTTTTTTTTTTTTTTTTGTCATTTTTCAATCACTTGGGACAAAAAAAATGAATATTCAATGGGCTCAACATGCCTCTCAGCAATTTCCTTGGGGTGTCTACTTTCCAAAATGGGGTCATTTGGGGGGGTTTTGTACTGCCCTGCCATTTTAGCACCTCAAGAAATGACATAGGCAGTCATAAACTAAAAGCTGTGTAAATTCCAGAAAATGTACCCTAGTTTGTAGACGCTATAACTTTTGCGCAAACCAATAAATATACGCTTATTGACATTTTTTTTACCAAAGACATGTGGCCGAATACATTTTGGCCTAAATGTATGACTAAAATTTAGTTTATTGGATTTTTTTTATAACAAAAAGTAGAAAATATCATTTTTTTTCAAAATTTTCGGTCTTTTTCCGTTTATAGCGCAAAAAATAAAAACCGCAGAGGTGATCAAATACCATCAAAAGAAAGCTCTATTTGTGGGAAGAAAAGGACGCAAATTTCGTTTGGGTACAGCATTGCATGACCGCGCAATTAGCAGTTAAAGCGACGCAGTGCCAAATTGGAAAAAGACCTCTGGTCCTTAGGCAGCATAATGGTCCGGGGCTCAAGTGGTTAAGGCCTCCTGAAGATATTTCATCCTCTGCTCCCTCTGTAAAGGCAGGATGAGTTCTGCAAACTTACCCTTGTAACGTGAGCAATGGGGGGAAAAGTGAACTTAGGACTTTAATTGGGACGCAAGGGAAAGTTTGCGCCCCCATCCTTAATATCATGAAAAAGAGGGGGGAGGTTGGGACTTTAAACGAGGTGCGCATGATGCAGCCCAATCACACTCACAGAGATACAAACATATGTATGTTTATTAAGGACCAATGATCAACATGGCATAAAAACACATTGCATACATTAGACATAAGAAACCGGAAGCTACGAGTATTTCATGACTTAGATTTCGCCGGATGTAAATAGCGCCATTGGGAAATTGGGGAAGCATTTTATCACACCGATCTTGGTGTGGTCAGATGCTTTGAGGGCAGAGGAGAGATCTAGGGTCTAATAGACCACAATTTTTTCAAAAAAGAGTACCTGTCGCTACCTATTGCTATCATAGGGGATATTTACATTCCCCGAGATAACAATAAAAATGATTAAAAAAAAAAATATGAAAGGAACAGTTTAAAAGTAAGATTAAAAAAGCAAAAAAATAATAAAGAAAAAAAAAAAAAACACCCCTGTCGCCCCCTGCTCTCGTGCTAAGGCGAACGCAAGCGGCGGTCTGTCGTCAAACGTAAACAGCAATTGCACCATGCATGTGAGGTATCACCGCGAAGGCCAGATCGAGTGCAGTAATTTTTCCAGTAGACCTCCTCTGTAAATCTAAAGTGGTAACCTGTAAAGGCTTTTGAAGGCTTTTAAACATGTATTTATTTTGTTGCCACTGCACGTTTGTGTGCAATTTTAAAGCATGTCATGTTTGGTATCCATGTACTCGGCCTAAGATCATCTTTTTTATTTCATCAAACATTTGGGCAATATAGCGTGTTTTAGTGCATTAAAATTAAAAAAAGTGTGTTTTTTCCCCAAAAAATGCGTTTGAAAAATCGCTGCGCAATTACTGTGTGAAAAAAAAAAATGAAACACCCACCATTTTAATCTGTAGGGCATTTGCTTTAAAAAAATATAAAATGTTTGGGGGTTCAAAGTAATTTTTTTGCAAAAAAAAAAAACTTTTTCATGTAAACAATAAGTGTCAGAAAGGGCTTTGTCTTCAAGTGGTTAGAAGAGTGGGTGATGTGTGACATAAGCTTCTAAATGTTGTGCATAAAATGCCAGGACAGTTCGGCGTACGGGCGTACGGGACCCCGAAAACCAAGCACCGCCTTCAGGCTTTCTAAGGGCGTGAATTTTTGATTTCACTCTTCACTGCCTATCACAGTTTCGGAGGCCATGGAATGCCCAGGTGGCACAAAACCCCCCCAAATGACCCCATTTTGGAAAGTAGACACCCCAAGCTATTTGCTGAGAGGTATAGTGAGTATTTTGCAGACCTCACTTTTTGTCACAAAGTTTTGAAAATTGAAAAAAGAAAAAAAAAAATGTTTTTTCTTGTCTTTCTTCATTTTCAAAAACAAATGAGAGCTGCAAAATACTCACCATGCCTTTCAGCAAATAGCTTGGGGTGTCTACTTTCCAAAATGGGGTCATTTGGGGGGGTTTTGTGCCACCTGGGCATTCCATGGCCTCCGAAACTGTGATAGGCAGTAAAGAGTGAAATCAAAAATTTTCACCCTTAGAAATCCTGAAGGCAGTGATTGGTTTTCGGGGTCCAGTACGCGGCTAGGCTCCCAAAAAGTCCCACACATGTGGTATCCCCATACTCAGGAGAAGCAGCTAAATGTATTTTGGGGTGCAATTCCACATATGCCCATGGCCTGTGTGAGCAATATATCATTTAGTGACAACTTTATGGAAAAAAAAAAAAAAAAAGTGTCACTTTCCCGCAACTTGTGTCAAAATATAAAATATTCCATGGACTCAATATGCCTCTCAGCAAATAGCTTGGGGTGTCTACTTTCCAAAATGGGGTCATTTTGGGGGGTTTTGTGCCACCTGGGCATTCCATGGCCTCCGAAACTGTGATAGGCAGTGAAGAGTGAAAGCAAAAATTTACACCCTTAGAAAACCTGAAGGCGGTGATTGGTTTTCGGGGCCCCGTACGCGGCTAGGCTCCCAAAAAGTCCCACACATGTGGTATCCCCATACTCAGGAGAAGCAGCTAAATGTATTTTGGGGTGCAATTCCACATATGCCCATGGCCTGTGTGAGCAATATATCATTTAGTGACAACTTTATGGAAAAAAAAAAAAAAAAGTGTCACTTTCCCGCAACTTGTGTCAAAATATAAAATATTCCATGGACTCAATATGCCTCTCAGCAAATAGCTTGGGGTGTCTACTTTCCAAAATGGGGTCATTTTGGGGGGTTTTGTGCCACCTGGGCATTCCATGGCCTCCGAAACTGTGATAGGCAGTGAAGAGTGAAAGCAAAAATTTACACCCTTAGAAATCCTGAAGGCGGTGATTGGTTTTCGGGGCCCCGTACGCGGCTAGGCTCCCAAAAAGTCCCACACATGTGGTATCCCCATACTCAGGAGAAGCAGCTAAATGTATTTTGGGGTGCAATTCCACATAGGCCCATGGCCTGTGTGAGCAATATATCATTTAGTGACGACTTTTTGTAAATATTTTTTTTTTTTTTTTTGTCATTTTTCAATCACTTGGGACAAAAAAAATGAATATTCAATGGGCTCAACATGCCTCTCAGCAATTTCCTTGGGGTGTCTACTTTCCAAAATGGGGTCATTTGGGGGGGTTTTGTACTGCCCTGCCATTTTAGCACCTCAAGAAATGACATAGGCAGTCATAAACTAAAAGCTGTGTAAATTCCAGAAAATGTACCCTAGTTTGTAGACGCTATAACTTTTGCGCAAACCAATAAATATACGCTTATTGACATTTTTTTTACCAAAGACATGTGGCCGAATACATTTTGGCCTAAATGTATGACTAAAATTTAGTTTATTGGATTTTTTTTATAACAAAAAGTAGAAAATATCATTTTTTTTCAAAATTTTCGGTCTTTTTCCGTTTATAGCGCAAAAAATAAAAACCGCAGAGGTGATCAAATACCATCAAAAGAAAGCTCTATTTGTGGGAAGAAAAGGACGCAAATTTCGTTTGGGTACAGCATTGCATGACCGCGCAATTAGCAGTTAAAGCGACGCAGTGCCAAATTGGAAAAAGACCTCTGGTCCTTAGGCAGCATAATGGTCCGGGGCTCAAGTGGTTAAGGCCTCCTGAAGATATTTCATCCTCTGCTCCCTCTGTAAAGGCAGGATGAGTTCTGCAAACTTACCCTTGTAACGTGAGCAATGGGGGGAAAAGTGAACTTAGGACTTTAATTGGGACGCAAGGGAAAGTTTGCGCCCCCATCCTTAATATCATGAAAAAGAGGGGGGAGGTTGGGACTTTAAACGAGGTGCGCATGATGCAGCCCAATCACACTCACAGAGATACAAACATATGTATGTTTATTAAGGACCAATGATCAACATGGCATAAAAACACATTGCATACATTAGACATAAAATAATCGCATATAGACAATAAATCTATGTATATACAACCATGGGACATGGGTGAGTACAATTATGCATCTTAACCCCCCAAGCAAGATAAAAGTCATGTGAAGTAAAAAACATCTGAAAATTGGTCAATCTGTGTTTGATGCATCAAAGGTAGGCCCGACGCTGCGTTTCATGGACTTCAATCCACTCTTCAGGAGCCAGATGCATTTAAATTCTATAAAAGATGTATGAAAAGCAATATAGTTTCTTGGGTCTAACAAAATCAGCAGAAAATGGAGAAATTTGGGCATAATGGGCCATGCCAAAAAGGTTACTCACATGATAGCCAAAACTGGGACCGTGCGACAAAACAAAGCCAGGGGTAAGCCATGGAGCCTGGCCTGGTTATGCCATGTTTATCATTGGTCCTTTACAAACATACATATGTTTGTACCTCTGTGAGTGTGATAGGGCTGCATCATGCGCACCTCATTTAAAGTCCCAACCTCACCCCTCTTTTTCATTTTACCCTTGTAACGTGGATCATGAAGGGTTGCCAGCCAGTAATGATCCCTCTCCTTGATACCACGAATCCTAGGGTCCCTTTACAGGCTTTGCAGAATCAGGGAGGCCATGCAGCATAATTTTGCAGAGGCATTCGATTCTGAGTGCTCTGGGTCACTAAGAATCATATGATCCATAACTACCTCCTCTCAGCCACGTACAACTCCTTGGGTTTCTGGGGACTAAAAACCATCCCTTGAAGACTGCTGCTGAGTGTTATCCTCTACATCCATGCTGACACAATCTTCCTCCCTCCCTTCTTCCTGTGTGTTTGGCGGGCCCGCAGGAATTTTATCTGGATAAAGGGGGTCTTGAGCAGTAAGGAAGTCCTCCTCTTCCTCCCGCTGTTCTGCCTGAAGTGCCCTGTCCATGATTCCATGAAGCGTGTGCTCCAACAGGAAGACTAGAGGGATAGTGTCACTGATTCATGCATTGTCGCTGCTCACCGTCCTTGTGGCCTACTGAAATGGTGTCAGGACGTAGCATGCATCCTTGATCGGTAGCCACTGGCGTGGCGAAAAAAAGCCAAGCTCCCCTGACCCTGCCCTGGTGCCATACTCACACAGGTACTCATTGATGTTTTTTTCCCTTCACCTTTGAGGATTGATATCCTGTCTATGAAGCTGGATCTATAACAAGCACCTATCAATGACATCTTCGAAGTGATAGGTCGGTGAGATCAGAGTGATCGAGTCGGTGAGTGTTGCCATTCCTCCATCATCTTCAGCCGCTCGGAACCAGGAGCTACTCCCCCTACTCCAATACAAGCCCGTTTGACTCTCAAGTCGTTGACTGGGAGTCCACCATCTCTGGTAAGGGTATTTATGCCTACACCTTTCACACAGATGTTTATTACCGTAATTCGTGGATGCCATCCTTGGATCCATTGGTCCTCCAACACTGATCTTGGCGGCTGCTGATCGCTCTCTATTGCATTATTTGGACTTTGAGTCACCATTTTTATTTACACATGAGTTCCGGATGGACTTTTTGTTGTATTAGCAGCCTAGTATTTTAAGTTATTGTTTCTCTCTACACAATTAATTTTATTTGTGTGCAATACACTTATGTGACGTGCACAACCCTCACATTTTTTCAGTTCTTATGTATAGAACTACTCCTCCCTATTGTTGGGATTTGTGGTTCTTCCTACATTGTTTCCTTTTTGAATATATGCACATGTATTAGTTTGTCTACTGGTTCACTTCAGGTGCCACCATACTTTATATATGATTCACTTTCATATTTTATCCATTTACCTTGCGGTTCGGACTATTTATCTGTTCTGTTGGTGTCAACTAACAGTCCTTATAGGACTTATTTTCATTAATATTCTTTGTTGTGCATATCGCCCTCCAGACACCATTCTGTTTGGCTTTGCCCAATAAAGGACATTTTTTAGCGCCACACTTATTTTAATTTTACTCATTGATGGCCCTCTGCTGTGTGTGTGACCACTGCAGCATTGCTGACATTGAGTTCCACCTGGTGGGCATGTCATAAATGAGGCAGTTGGTGGGCAGGTCGCATTCCCTTTAAATGTCAGCCAGCCCAGCACTGGCATTGTATGGCCAGCGGAAATGACCACAGACTGTTCTGGCCTGCCTCAGGAGGTCCTGTAAGCATGGGAACCTGCTCAGGAACCACTGCACCACCAAATTCAGGACGTGTGCAAAACATGGAACATGGGTCATGTGTTCCTGTCAGAGGGTGGAGAAAAGGTTGGTGCCATTGTCACATACAACCATTCCTGGCTGAAGCTGGTGTGGCATCAACCACCTCTGAGACTGCCCCTGCAGAGCTGACAAAATCTCTGCCCCAGTGTGGCTCCTGTCCCCTAGGCAGACCAACTCAAGCACTGCATGGCATCTTTTAGCCTGACTGCTTGCGTAGCCCCTTGAATGCTTACAAGGCACTGCTGGTTCAGAGGACAAATCTGCAGAAGAGGCCATAGAGGAAGAAGAAGAGGAGGGGGTGGAGGAGAGAGATTTGGCAGAATCACCACTAGCATTTTGGAGGCATGGTGGCGGAACAAGTTCAAACAACACTGAACCCTGTCCTGCATCCTTACCAGCTGCCAGCAGAGTTACCCAGTGCGCCGTGAAGGAAAGGTAACATCCCTGCCCATGCCTGCTGGACCATGAGTCAGCAGTAATATGCGCCTTACTGCTGACCGCCATGTCCAACGAGGCCAAAACATTGCCTTCCACATGCCGGTAGAGAGTCGGAATGGCCTTCTGTGAAAAGAAATGGCGTTTTGGAACCTGCCACTGAGGTACGGTACATTTCACAAATTCACGAAAGGAGGCAGAGTCTACCAGCTAAAGAGGCAGCAGTTGCAGTGCTAGCAATTTGGCCAAGCTAGCATTTAGACGCTGAGCATGTGGATGGCTGGGACCAAATTCCTTTTTACGGATCAGCAACTGGGGTACGGAAAATTTCCTACTAAAATCAGATGGTGGTATACTGCTTGCAGATTGGCTCCAAGTACTTGGGACACCTATTGCTATACCTTCATTCCTCTCAGTGCAGGTTTTTGAGAGGACTAGATGTATAGTAGGGTTGGAGATCCCAGCGGCTGCTGTTCTGGCCACGCTTGAGACATAGGTGGCAAACAGCAAAAGTGCAATCTGCTGCATACGTGTCAAAAAAGGCCCACAGTCAGTGGGGAGTCAGCAGCGCCCTGCACCTGCGGAGCTCTGCGGAGTGATGCAATGTAGTGGCTGCCCTTAAGCTGCCTCTACATTCAGTGCATTCAGTGACCTCATCATCCCCTCCCTCCTCGTCACTGGAGCAAACTTGGCAGTATGCTGCAGCTGGGGGAACATGACTGCCAGTTTCTTCGGAGCCTTCAAATCACTGCACATTCTCCAGCAGCATGTACCCGACACTGTGGCTGTATAATTCTGGGGACTCCTCTATGCCTGATGGTGGGGCTATAGAAGGAGTGAATGTGGACAAGGAGCTGGTGGAATAGGCTCCTTTGGCAGCTTTGTTGGAAGGCAAACTACTCTGAGCCTGGTTGACAGAAGATGAGGAGGATGAGGATGGCTTTGTTATCCACTCCACCAACTCTTCTGCATGTTCTGGCTCAATAACACGGCCAGCAGCAGAAAGAAAGAACAAGCGTGTCACACGGCCACCTGCAGAGGATTCACCATGTCCACGACAAGCACTGTTGACTGTAGACACAGAGGCTGCTTGACCTCTTTTAGTGGCCTGTGAGCATTTGCCTCTCCTTGGTGGCCTTCCTGACATGATGCATATTTTGTTTTGTTTCACCCCACTACACTGTATTAGATACTGTGTACACCACCAAAAGTGTAGTAGAAACTGTACACACTGTATTAGATACTGTGTACACCAAGTTTGGAAAAGGAAGCACCAAGGAAAGTTTGGTGCCGACTTATGGGCACAGGGAAATGTGAGTTTTTAATCTCTTTTTTTAACCTTTTAAAAATAAATAGTACTTACATACTGCACAGTGATTACTGTTCATTTTTTATGAGGATGGATACCTCTTGTACCTATTTAATTGGATGTAGTCTAGATCAACATCCTGAGCGGAGTGGTCATCCCTCTTAATGAACCAAAGGGGTGTTTTTACCGATATCTGGTGAGTGGCCAATCCATATGGTGGTGGTGTTGTCACTGAATTGGTGGATTAGTCACACGAAATCACGAATGTGGGACAAAAGTGCACAGGTATAGCTTAATCACAGAGGAAAAAATTTACTGAGATTGATTAATTAGCTGGCACATTTAAACCAGCAACAACAATGGACATTTTATTGATTTATTATTTATTAAATATTGCATTTTTATTTATTGTTTTGATCGATTCACCTGTAATATTGATTGGAAATGTTGGCATATTATCTAATGATTTGATGATTGTATATATGCAACTTAGACACTAGTATATGGCACATAAGATAATTTTCTCATTAATTTAATTAATATTCACTCAATGGTATGACATAAGTGGTGTATTTAGGAATACAAAACAGGGGTTAGCGCAGTCAACACTTTGTGGTTATTATTATTTTTCTTTCCACCAAAAGGCAGAACATTTTTTTGATTGCAGCAAATGAAATAAGTTTTCACAATAATTTACTCACACAATTTATTTTATTTTAATAAACTTTGTTGCGCCGGTGGCTCATATATCTAATCTAACATACTGTGTACACTGCCTGCACTGTATTAGCAACTGTACTACGGCTGCACTGTATTGTGCACTTTGTACACCACCAGAAGTGTAGTAGAAACTGTACACACTGTATTAGATACTGTGTACACTGCCTGCACTATATTAGCAACTGTACTACGGCTGCACTGTATTGTGTACTGTGTATACCACCAGAAGTGTAGTAGAAACTGTACACACTGTAATTAGATACTGTGTACACCGCTTGCACTATATTAGAAACTGTACAACGGCTGCACTGTATTTTATCCGCTTGCCGACCGGCGCACGCCAATGTACGCCGGCAGAGCGGGACGGCTGGGCAAATGGGCGTACCTGTACGTCCATTTGAATTTCCCACCGTGCCCGTGCGTGCGCGCCGCCAGCAGCGCGCGCGCCGGCCGGGAGCTCTGTGAGTCGGGTCGTGGGTCCCGCGGACTCGATCGCCGCGGGGAGACCCGCGATCGCCTCACGGAGCGGATGAACGGGGAGATGCCGTTGTAAACAGCATCTCCCCGTTCTGCCTAGTGACAAGTGTCACTCGATCTCTGCTCCCTGTCATCGGAGCAGAGATCAGTGACGTCACCCACACAGCCCATCCCCCTACAGTTAGTAATCACTCCCTAGGACACACTTAACCCCTCCCCGCCCCCTAGTGGTTAACCCCTTCACTGCCAGTGTCATTTACACAGTAATCAGTGCATTTTTAATCGCACTGATCGCTGTATAAATGACAATGGTCCCAAAAATGTGTCAAAAATGTCCGACATGTCCGCCATAACGTCGCAGTCACAATAAAAATCGTTGATCGCTGCCATTACTAGTAAAAAAAAAAATTATTAATAAAAATGCCATAAAACTATCCCCTATTTAGTAAACACTATAACGTTTGCGCAAACCAATTAATAAACGCTTATTGCGATTTTTTATACCAAAAATATGTAGAAGAATACGATCGGCCTAAACTGAAGAAAAAAAATTTTTTTTTATATATTTTTGGGGATATTTATTATAGCAAAATGTAAAAAATAATGCGTTTTTTTCAAAATTGTCGCTCTTATTTTGTTTATAGCGCAAAAAATAAAAATCGCAGAGGCGATCAAATACCACCAAAAGAAAGCTCTATTTGTGGGAAAAAAAGGACGTCAATTTTGTTTGGGAGCCACGTCACACGACCGCGCAATTGGTCAGGAAGGGGGTAAATCCTTCCGGGGCTGAAGTGGTTATACTGTGTACACCACTAAAAGTGTAGTAGACACTGTACACACTGTATTAGATACTGTGTACATCGCCTGAAGTATATTAGAAACAGTACACCACAGAATGCACTGTAAATATAGGCTACACTGGATGCAGAGAGTATATATATATATATATATATATATATATATATATATATATACAAGACTGTATATATATAGATTAATACAGTGCCTGCACTGACTGAATATAGAGTAAACACTGAATATATAGTCCATGCTAAATGCAGAGTATATATATATATATATATATATATATATATCCAGTTCCCGTCCATGATATATGACGGCTACAGCGCGGACCTACATTGCCGGGAGAGCGTCCTCCCTCCCCGCGTGATCTCGCGATCGCGCATTGGGGAAGAAACTGTGCTGGCCATGTTCCTTGGACACAGCCAGTCACAGATCACTGTAATGCCCCGTACACACGGTCGGACATTGATGGGACATTCCGACAACAAAATCCTAGGATTTTTTCCGACGGATATTGGCTCAAACTTGTCTTGCATACACACGGTCACACAAAGTTGTCGGAAAATCCGATCGTTCTGAACGCGGTGACGTAAAACACGTACGTCGGGACTATAAACGGGGCAGTAGCCAATAGCTTTCATCTCTTTATTTATTCTGAGCATGCGTGGCACTTTGTGCGTCGGATTTGTGTACACACGATCGGAAATTCCGACAACGGATTTTGTTGTCGGAAAATTTTATAGCAAGCTCTCAAACTTTGTGTGTCGGAAAATCCAATGGAAAATGTGTGATGGAGCCTACACACGAATTTCCGACAACAAGGTCCTATCACACATTTTCCATCGGAAAATCCGACCGTGTGTACGGGGCATAAATGGTCAATCACAGCGGGCGTTTACTGCGCGATCGGCGTAGCCAATGAGAGATGATCTCAAATGTAAACATATGAGATCATCACTCATTTCCGGCTCTCTCTCCTCACACAGAGACTGCGTGTGAGGAGAGAGAGGATCTGACAGTGATCTGTGAGTGAACAGTAATTACAGTGAAAGTGCAAAGTGCGATAATCTTCTACTAAATAATACAATAGAGTAAAGTGCCAAGTGTCAAGGTTAAAAGGAGTCTCAGAGAACACACTCAAAGAACACACTCCTCTCCTGTGACCCCACTTACCAGAGCTTATGGACCCTCAGCTTTGCAGTCCAGGAGTCAGAAATGCTTAGTGGGGTTGTGGTGTATGGATCTAAAATCAGAGAGGCTTCCACAAACGATTTACATATGGACCATAGAGGATGATGTATATTTTAAAAAAGAGAGAAGAAGGTACATAATGAAGTACTACCGGCACTAAATTACTGGGCATTAACAAAAACGCCACTCATAAGACAACTTAAAAAACAGGCATCAGTGTGTTCTGGGTTCGCATCTGCAGCGTGCGTTCCACGGATACCGGAAGTTGCGTCACTGGTACGTAAACTGGAAATGCATTGACACTTTCCTCCAGGGCGTCATCAAAGACATCACTTCCGGCTTTCGCAAGGTGGAGTTTTTATGCAAGAGAGCGGGTGTCTCCAAGCTGGATGGCCAATCATGTGCGGGGAAAACCAAAAGCATTGAAAATGACAATCCATTGGTAAATATAAAATTCATTAATAAGGAGTGCGCATGCGCAAGAGCTCCGATATGGCTGCCTGAGCCGTGAGCTCATCACCACCCCGGACTGACGAGCCGCACAAACAGCGCTACAGTACACTGGGAAGCATCCTACCTGCCTGAACGGGTACGGGAGCCTTGGGGGAGCACTCCGACATGTCCGGTCCCTCGGCACGACGGGACCTCGGGCCACAATTCAACTCGGCGGGGGAGGATGGGTGTACCAAGATGGCCGCCGGCACTGAATCTATCCAGCCTCATGCGGCCTTACAAGCCAGGGCACCAGAAAACAGGCCAGTTCTTACCCCAGCGAGTCTGACTTACGCCCAAGCGGCCCAGGGCACCCCCAGCTTGTCCCATGCAGCCCCTCATGGCCTCCACAAGCCCCAGGCCCCCTCCCTGGCATCCACGGAGTCCTTGATCGGCATGCACATGGAGGAATATGCAATATCTCCGTCCGGGCCTTCTCAACCACACCCTTCTGCTAACCCGTCCCCTGGCTTTTCAGTCAGGGACATCACCACTCTACAGGAAGACCTTTTTGCTAAATTCTCTACTCTTTTAGAGAGAGGACTGGCCAACACAGCAACCCAAATTACCAACACTATTAAATCAGATCTCTCTAGTTTGGGATCCAGAATAGAGGCGATGGAGGACAAAATTGAAAGTACAGTCTCCAGAACCAACCAAAATGCAGTGCACATTCAGACCACCTTGAAACAAGGTCCAGGAGGTAAAATTTTAGAATTAGAGGCCTTCCGGAATCCTTCACTGATATCCCCCTCACAGTATGGGACATTATCTCAGAGTTCATCCCAAATATCCCGCCGCACCGTCTAGAACTAGACAGAGCGCATAGGGCTCTGGGACCCCCAGAAAAGATGGAACCACCAGAGATATCATAGTTAAACCACACTTTTTTGCTGTCAAGGAGGAGGTCATGCGCCAATCACGACTGAAGCCTAAACTACAGCACCAGGGGCACCAAATGCAGATTTTCGCAGATTTGGCTCCATCCACCATTCACAGAAGAAGATCTCTCAAACCACTCCTTACGGTCCTAGCTCAACGGGACATTAAGTACCGCTGGACCTTTCCCTTTGTTGTGAAGTTCACAATTCACGGGAAAACTTACTCCTTTTCCAACCTTCCTGATGGTGAAAGACTGTTTTTGTCCCTGAATCTAATCTCTCAGGAGGCTCCCATGGACTTCTCCATGTCTTCATCAGGGTCATCCAAACGTCCCCCTCCTGCCAGCCCTGTCTCCCCCCTTTGGAACAAGGGTCCCTCTAAGAAGTGCAAGGACGGAAGACCACCGTAAGAGGTCGCTTAGATCTCCTCACTCCAATGCCCTCTCACGGGCACCTCTTTTTGGGATAGTAATCCGTTCTGTTGATGGAGCTGGAGCTCCAACCCCAAATTTTGGACCGGTTCGGTCCCCAGTTTCCTGATATACTTTGTTTCTCATGGTCCCTCTACCACAAGTTCCCACTATCCAAAGCGGAGAGACTTCAGTGACTTCCTGCCCAACTGCACTACAGCCTTTTCAGAAGCATGATTTTGGTACCCTCTTTAGTAGCATGATTTTGGTACCCTTTTTGCCCTCTTCACCCCTGGCCTCGGGGGGGGGGGGGTTGGATGGGACATAGGGGTGCTGGGTGTGGGTGGCTTGTTCTACAGCTACTACTTGTTATTATTTTTACTTGTACTCTCTGCTTTATGCAAATGGTGGATCACACTTAAGACGAGCATATATTAGTTGTGCAAAGTTTTTGTATCATTCACATGTTGTTGCAAGGGTCCGGGGTGGCCCCCTTGCGCCTCCACTCATTCCTGGAAAACCGGGTGTGTTTTCTTGGCATGGGTTGTCGGTCAACCTCCAAGGGCGATCGACAATTAAGAGTTGGGGTTTGGCGGATATCCCCTCCTCCACTCACCACGGGTCTTGTTAGAAGACCCATGTCTTTGTCTTTGTTCACGTATTTGTATTATTTACCCCCCTCTTTTTCCCCCATTCATTCTTCTTTTCTTTTCAAGCCTATCAACGGGAGACGACTCCATTCAGTCTCCAAACCGATAACGGTCTTCTCAACACCTACCATCCCCTCCTCGAAGGTAGAAGTCGTCTAAAGGTAAGTGGCTGCCAGTTTGATGGTCTCCCCCCTCTGTTCCCATGGCTGACAAGATAACGAAGGGAGTAGATCTCAGGGTGGCATCTCATAACGTTCAGGGCCTGAATTCCCCTAGGAAAAGGAGTATGGCATTTAAACACTACAGATCCCTTAAACTGGACGTAGTGCTGCTTCAGGAGACGCACTTTCCGATTCGATACAACCCCAAGTTCCTCCACTCACACTATCCATCCTTTTACCTCGCAAATGCACCAAACAAGACGAAAGGTGTTGCAATTCTTTTCTCAAAAAACAGCAAATTTTTCCACATCTCTGATTTTAGGGATCCAGAGGGAAGGTTTATTGTTGTAAAGGGCACTTTAAAGGGAATACTGTATTCTATAATTTCCTACTACGCCCCTAATAAGGGTCAAGCCACCTTCTTCCAGAACCTCTTTACAACTCTAAACCCCCTCCTGGAGAGCAAGGTCATTTTTGGGGGAGACTCCAATGTGGCTTTTGACCAGGGTCTAGATAAAACAAAATCCCCTAAGGACCAGCTTACGCGCCCCATGAAACTGAGCAGCAGAATAGCTAGAATCCTTCACACCAATGGCTTAGTAGACATTTGGAGGGAACTGAACCTCGAGAGTAGAGACTTTACACACTTCCCCTCCCCCCACCTATCCTACGCCAGGATTGATCACATACTTATTCCAACAAACCTCATTCCCCTGACTAATAAGGCTTCTATAATGGACACAGCATGGTCGGACCACTCTTTGGTCCTCCTTTCCCTGAGAAACACACTTACTGGGAAATAGGGTTCATACTGGCGACTTAATGAGTCGCTCCTTAGTGACCCAATCCATACCAAGGTGATAGCAGGCGCCATCAAAGGATATTTTCATTTAAATGATGTAGACAATATCTCCCCTGAGACCCTTTGGGCAGCCCACAAGGCTACCATTCGAGGCGAGCTCATCCGGATAGCGACCCAGGTCAAGAAGGAGCGTCTGATCGACATCCAAAAGTTGGAAAAATCCTTTGTAGTCTTAAAAGCCGAACACAAAAAACATCCATCTAAGGTCTTAGACAGACCGACTAGACGTGATTAGGCTGGAGCTCAATCTAGCATTAACAGCCAAAGCGGAGAAACATATCCGCTGGAGCGGTGCCAAATATTACTACCAAAAAGACCGATGTTAGCCGCCAAGCTAACCCCCAAATACCACTCTCATACTTTCCCCAAACTTCGTATAGCAGGACAGCCAACTCAAACAAAATCATGACTTCCTTCCACACATGTTTCTCCACACTTTACAATTCTAGATAGATAGAGGCCCCTTGACCAATTCTTTTCTTCAGATCCTCCAGTTGCCCTCCATTTCCCTGGAACACAAAGACTTAATGGAAGAAGCCTTCTCAGCGGAGGAGATAGGGGACGTTAATAAAGGTCTTAAGACTGGCTCAGCTCCAGGTCCTGACGGTCTATCATTCCCCTACTACAAGACATTCTGAGAAATTTTGGCTCCCCACATGGCAAAATTTTTTAATCCTAAAAGATTGGGCTCCCCCCTAAATCCACACTTGAACACTGCGTTCATTTCAGTAATCCCCAAACTCAACCAAAACCATGAGAAAGTTGAAAATTACAGACCCATCTCCCTAATTTATAGGGACCTGAAAATTTTGACAAAAATTCTCGCCAACCGTCTAGCATCCCTTATTAAATGTTATGTCCACAAAGACCAAGTGGGTTTTATTCCGGGCAGGCAAGGGCCAGACCAAATTAGGAGAGTGGTCGATATAGTCTCCCTACTCCAATCTAATTGGGAAGGGGGCCCCAAGCAAGAAGGAATGATCTTATCACTAGACTTACATAAGGCCTTCGATTCGATCGAATGGCCTTATCTATTCTCCCTTCTGGAGAAGTGGGGTTTTGGGACCAGATTTTTGGGAGTCCTTAGATCCCTTTACTCCACCCCGAAGGCAGTGATCCGCCTACAAGGCCAGTACTCCAACCCCCTTAATATAGCGAGAGGCACTAGACAGGGCTGTCCTCTCTCCCCTCTAATTTTTGCCATGGCAATCGAAACACTGGTAATAGCAATACGATCTAATCCCAACATCCAAGGCATGTCCTGTGGGAATCAAGTCCACAAATGCGGTCTATTTGCGGACGATATGCTCCTTTTCATCACGTCCCCGATCACCTCCCTCCCAAACCTTTGCAAACTCCTGAAGGAGTTCTCAACGATATCAGGGTTACAGGTTAACTACTCTAAGGCCTATGCCCTAAACATCTCCCTCAAGACAGAAATAGTAGTTGCACTTCAAAGCGCCTTTGACTTTAAGTGGAGTGACTACTCCATTAATTACCTAGTCGATTAAACTCACAGCTAAAATGGAACAATTATACACTGCTAATATCCCACACACATACCGTAAGCTTGAAGCTGACTTGGGAAACTGGAAAAAGGGGGAGGTATCCTGGCTTGGGAGAATCCACGCTATAAAAATGACATTACTACAAAGACTCCTCTACCTCTTCAGGGCCCTTCCAATAAACATTATAAAGGATCACTTGACTGCATTCCAAAGAAAAGTCAACAAATTCATATGGGGAGAGAGAGGACATAGAATCCAGCAAAGATCCCTGTTCCTACCCAGATCACAGGGGGGTCTGGGGCTCCCCCAGCTATTTTGGTATTTTCAAGCTGCCAGGTTGGCCCAACTCTCCTCAGTCTACTCCAGGGCTGAGAAACCAGACTGGATTCAAATAGAAAGGCAGGCTGCTCCATCCTACACCCTAGACTTCTTACTCTGGGTTCCCCCAAGAAATCGTCCCCAATCCTATCCCCTACTCTCTCTCAGTCAATTAAAATCTGGGATAATTTGAGAAACAACCCTACATTAACTTCGAGCAGCCGCCCCCTAGCGCACATTTTCAATAACTCTGACTTTACTCCGGGCCTAGACATTAATGCTTTTAAATGGTGGTTGGACAAGGGGTTGTATCAAATCGGACACTTCTTCACATCCAATGGCCCTATTTCCCTGGAATTTTGTGTGAATCAACTAGAGATCCCGAATTCAGAACGTTATAGATTTTACCAAATAAGCCACTTTCTTTACCAAATCTGGGTGGGGAAACCCTCGCCTCCCAGATTTACACTGTACGAATTATGGTGTGGGCAGTCCACAGAACAGAGGGGCGGAATCTCCATCATCTATCAGTCACTGTCCCACCAATCCTTAAAGACCCCATACATGCTCGCTTGGGAGAGCGACCTATCCCCCAAATGGGACATAGAGAGATGGAGGGTCTCCTTTAATAGATCCTTCAAGGGCATTAAGAATGTCTCCCTAATTGAATCCAGCCTCAAGGTCATTACCAGATGGTACCTTACCCCGGATAGACTGGCCAAAATGTTCCCTTCAGCAGACCCCAGCTGCTTCTGAGGGTGTCAACTCACTCACCCACATATGGTGGGAATGTCCGAGATTAAGGCCCTACTGGAGCAAGATTTTCTCCCTGATCCAAAAAGTTACGAAAGTTCAGATTCCGAAAACCCCGGCCATAGCCCTTCTTAATGCAAATTTACCCAAAACACCAAAACAAACGCTCAAATTAATACACTTCATCCTCCTTGGTGCCAAGCTCACCATTGCCAAAGCTTGGAAACAATCCAAGGTTTCCTTCATGGCTGCTACACGTAAAATATCCTGGATCATGTCCCAAGAGAAACTCTCCAGCATTCTCCACAACACCAAAATGCAATTTGAAGCTACCTGGGAACCATGGGCCCAGTATATGGGCATTTCCCTTATACTAGGAGTTCAACCATAAAGTCCTTCGGTTCACCGGGGAACGCGTGGTCCTCTCCCGTTGATAGGCTCTTTATTCTTTCCCTCTCTCCTCAACCCCCTCTTTTTTCCTCACCTCTTCCCTCTTTTCACCCCCCCTCTGCTTAACCCTCCTAGGTACACGGAGAGTCCCTCTGACATCAGTGCAACATGTCCTGCATTGGGAGGGCGCACCCTTTGGGGCTAGCGAATCAGGTCATAGCAACCCTAATGTTTTTGCTAGATTCCAGGCCTGACTGGCGAAGTTTTGAAACTGGGGGCTCGTAGAGATTCGGCCGGGCACAGCATGATCCCTTTTGGGGTGCTGGCAGAACCTCTCCTTGCCCCCTCCCATTTTTGTCCTCAGGCCGGGCAGATAATATACAGTTGGAAGAGTTATATTGGCTTCTAAGGTACCTGTCAATCTGTTATGCCCCGTACACATGGTCAGACTTTGTTCGGACATTCCTACAACAAAATCGTAGGATTTTTTCCGACGGATGTTGGCTCAAACTTGTCTTGCATACACACGGTCACACAAAGTTGTCGGAAAATCCGATCGTTTTAAACGCGGTGACGTAAAACATGTACGTCGGACTATAAACGGGGCAGTGGCCAATAGCTTTCATCTCTTTATTTATTCTGAGCATGCGTGGCACTTTGTCTGTCGGATTTGTGTACACACGATCGGAATTTCCGACAACGGATTTTGTTGTCGGAAAATTTTATGGCCTGCTCTCAAACTTTGTGTGTCGGAAAATCCGATGGAAAATGTGTGATGAAGCCTACACATGGTCGGAATTTCCGACAACACGCTCCGATCGGACATTTTCCATCGGAAAATCCGACCGTGTGTACGGGGCATTAGACGTTTGCCTGATACATACTTTATGTTTTGGCATATTTTGCACCCCCCACGGGGGACTGTATTGTAATGTTTTGCGTTATTTTGTCTTATATTGTTTTATATTTTTGGAAATTCAATAAAATATTTTGAAAGACAAAATTAATTAATAAAAAATTAATTAATAAAAAAATTAATAAAAATTCATACGGTAAACAAAATCGTTAATTATTACCAATTGATGGTCAGCAAAAATAAATAAAATAAAATCAAAAATGAAAATGAAAATAAAAAAAAAAATAGAAAAAAAAATAAATAAATATAAAGGGGGGGGCGGAGCCTGCAGCAGAAGGAGATGGACGCTCACTAGATGAGCTCCTCCGCACTCAGGGACAAACCGGCACCCATCACCTGTTTTACCTGCCAGAAAAGGTACAACATCTACCAGCAGACCCGCAGCACATCCCGGGGTTCCGACCGAACATGCCGCGGAAGAACAAAGAGCTCCGTAAGCCGCAGAAACTAACAGAATACTATCCGCTCGGGCCTAAGCAAGATGGCGGTGGACCGAAAGAGCGAGGTATGTCTAGTACTCCTCAATACAGACAAGGGAAAGGCAATCCACACAAAAGAAATGCCCCACAAAGGAGCACACAGTCTCCGATTCACACTCCTAACTCGGGAAGCCCAGAAAAGTTGAGGGTGAGGCTGGATGCCTCAGATGCAAGTCAGGACATGACACAAGGCCTAGATTCAGGGGAGGACACCAGAGATCTCCCTGACTCCATAGATCTGTTCCCCACTAACAATCAGCCCATCCTGGACACCACCCTTAAGGACATGTTAGTGTCTCTTAGAAGCTCATTGCATGCTGACATGCTATCATGTGTTCACAAGTTTGGAGTGGAACTAAGAGAGGCTGCATCCAGAGTAGATCACATAGAACATAAAATGGGGGAGTTTGCGATCACCATCAATGATCTTGTTGACACCCATGATAGTAATACTGACAAAATGGATGCTATTAAAGCTAAATTAGCGGACATCGAAGACCGCTCCAGGAGAAACAACATGAAAATAAGGGGGATCCCCAAATCAGTCCAACAATCTGAGTTATGCACCTATACAGCACAACTATTCCAGGCTATAATACCTGAATTATCTGACCTGGACATTACAGTGGACAGGATCCACTGCTTACCTAAGCCATCCCACCTACCAGACAACATACCCAGAGATGTCATACTCCGGCTACATTTTTTTCAAAGGAAAGAGCACCTGATGACGGCCGCACGCAACAAAGACCTTTTTCCATCACAGTACAAAGACCTACAATTCTTTGCAGACTTGTCCCAATTCACTCTACAGAAACGGAGGAACCTCAACACAATATCTAAGGCATTGAGGAACCATAAAATCACCTATAAGTGGGGGTTCCCTACAAAACTGATCATAACAAGGGGTGGTAGGGAGCATGTGGTGGATAACCTCGCCAAAGGGATGCTACTACTGCAAAAATGGCATATTATACCAGATGATGTGCATATAGACCACAACACAAGGAGCCCTGATCATATTGCTGAAGATTGGAACTTGGTCACCTCCAAGAATGCTCGCAAACATATCTGACCCAACCGAAATCAAAACAGGTTACAATTAACTGTCCCCTGAGACAGAGGAATTAACTGTTAAGCTGAACTGCATTTCTGTATACCCCCTGATCAATATATGAGTGACTTATTGTCACACCCAGGTCGTAAGGGCCTACTCTAGGGTGACCAGACATCCCCAGTTTCTGGGGACAGTCCCCGGATTGAGGACACTGTCCCCGGACCAAGTCTGTCCCCAGTTTTGTCCCCGGATTGGACTTGAACAGGGGCTGGGGCAATTTCAAAGACAGCCCGTGCAGAATAAAAAGAAAAAAATCTGATTTGAACCCCCCCCCTCCTCTGCCGCTCCTACTAGCTTATGGGGGGTTATTTTTTCCCATTATCTGTCCCCTTTCTGATGATCATGTGCTGGTCGGAGCGGAGGGACTTTTTCTTCAGTTTCGGCCTCATGCCCATTCAGCTCCACTCACATGTTCTTCTGCCTTGGCTCAAGTCCCGGCCAGCCGCCCGCCTGCTTATCTCCTTGCCTTCCCTGGTGGAGTGATCTTCCTCTGCTCCCCCACCCAGTAGTAGACGGGGCCCGAAGAGTAAAGCCCCATACACTGCTGATTTTTGTCTTCAGATTTATCAAAACCATGTAGTGCAAGGGCCTGTCTGATTGCATACAAATTGAAAATCCTAAGGTTTGACCTCCATATTATATGGTTTTGGTAAATCTGAAGGAAAAAATCAGCAGAAAATCTGATAGTGTGTATGGGGCTTTAGACTTGACAGGCTGTGAGGTGGGCAGCGGCGGAGACGGGCAAAGAGTCGTCGATTGCTGCCATTACTAGTAAAAAAAAATATTTTTATGTCCCCGGATTTCATTTTAAAAATCTGGTCACCTTAGCCTACTCGCTGTTTTATGTTCTACTTTACTATTTCATTTCTTTTCAGTTAATCACAAGTTATCTCCGCAGCCGCTGAACTTTGCTACAACCCTCATGTATGACCAGGCCGCACAGCAGAACTACCACAACCTTATCTTCCCATGCTTTTATCGCATCAAGATCTATTTTGACAAGCTAACCATCTTATACACATGCACCACTATGCACTCCGTTCTACCTTTAAAAGATGCCTATAACTTTTCTAACAGTCAGTGCCAGAGGACTTAATCATCCGGCTAAACGCAGATCCATGTGGAAAGAAGCAATTCAACATAAAGGTGACATTGTCTGCGTACAAGAGAAGCATTTAAAAAAGCAGGCACAACCAACATGCTCTCACCCTAAATTCCTGCATATATTTTATGCAAACTCTAATACCAAAAGATGAGGAGTTCTCACAGCAATAAAGGACACAGTAACCTTTCACCTTCATAATGACATACAAGATGCACAAGGCAGATATCACATCTTGGTATGTGATATCAATAATATCACTTATACAGTGGTGAACGTTTATGCCCCTAATGCTCATCAGACCCGTTTTATTCATAAACTATTGAAAAAGGTGCTGCGAATACAGAAGGGTCACCTGATACTCTGCGGGGACTTTAACCTGCCACTTGACCCCAACATGGACTCTAGTTCATTAACCAAGAGAAAACCCCAGAAGCTTCAACCACTTTTGAGGACTTATGATGTGTACGATGCATGGAGATGCCTTCATGCTACAGAAAGGGACTACTCCTTCTTTTCAGCTAGCCACAAAATGTATTCTAGACTGGATCTTTTTTTGACAGATAGATGGTTACTAACCAAAATTAAGGCATCTCAGATCAATAGCATTACCTGGTCAGATCATGCCTCGGTTTCACTGTTGGTGGATGACCAATCCATCAACAGTGCCACCTTCATTTGGAGATCCAATCCACACCTATTCCAAGATGATCCTTCCAGGTCTGCTTTACAAAGGGATCTGAGGGAATTTTTTGATCATAATGTGGGATCAGTTAATGACCCTTTTGTGACATGGAACATGCATAAGGCGTTTATGAGAAGTCTCCTAATTAAGTCGGGAGCCAGAGCTAAGAGGAAGAGGGGGCAGCGCATATTGGATATCTCTAAACAAATCCAAACATTAGAGGATCAACACAAAGCCAATTTCTCTCATAGGAAAACTGAAGAACTAACTAAGTTGAGATATGATCTACGTTTAATACTGCTGGAGGATTTTGAGAAATCTTCCAGGAGGTTGAAAATGACATATTATGCCACTGGAAATAAGGCAGGGAAATTGTTAGCAGCCCGCTTACGAGGTCTTAGACATAAAACTAAACTTCCCTGCATTATTCATCCAGAAACTCAGACTAAATTATACCATCCCCAGGCAATAGCAGATGCCTTCAGCACTTATTATGGGTCTTTATATAATCGTAAAAGAGATCCGCAAGTAACTCAACCATCCACCGACACTATCTCTGAATTTCTTAGCAAAATAAATCTGCCTCATCTTACAGAAAACCAAATTGAGGCACTGAACTCCCCTTTCAGGACACAAGAGGTGTCTCAAATGATCGATTCATTACCCAAAAATAAATCTCCTGGACCTGACGGTTTTACAGGCGAATATTTCCAAACATTTAAGGAAATATTGTCTCCTAGACTTACTGAGATATTTAACCGAGCTGCCTCCACCTCCTCATTTCCCTCTGAAATGTTGAAAGCAATGATCGTAGCATTGCCGAAGCCAGGGAAGGAACCAGATACCCCACAAAATTTCCGCCCGATATCCTTACTTAATAATTACTTAAAATGATATGCCAAACTAATAGCCAGAAGAATAGTTGATCTCCTCCCATCTTTAATTCACCCTGACCAATCTGGTTTTACCAAAGGACGCCAAACAGCGGATGCAACCAGACGCTTGATTAATCTTATACACACAGCCAACAAAAATGGAACGCCTTCTCTGCTCCTTGCTTTGGATGCAGAGAAGGCGTTTGATAGGATCCATTGGACATATTTAGCACAAGTTTTGGCTAAGTTTGGTTTTACAGGTCAAATATATCAAGCTATTATGGCACTTTACACAACGCCGTCAGCACAGGTTTACATATCAGGTATGCTTTCCACCCCATTTGATATAACAAATGGGACACGCCAAGGGTGCCCATTATCCCCATTAATCTTTAACCTATTAATGGAATCATTGGCAGCATATATACGTCAACACCCCAAAATTAAGGGCTTAACAATCGGGAACAGAATGCATACCATCAGTCTGTTTGCTGATGATATAATTTTAATTCTTTCAGACGTAACGTCCTCTCTGGCTTCGGTTCATGATGCTTTACATTTATTTATTGCTATATCTTACTATAAAGTAAATGATATCAAATCCTATCTATTGGGAGTGGGTCTCTCCGAAAAAGTGAAACAAAACATTACTTCTAAATTTCCATATAGATGGAAGGAAAAAGGCATTGCATACCTAGGGATCACTCTTACATCTAAAATCTCAGAATAAGTTAAAGAAAACTACACCCCATTTTTGGACTCCTTGAAACACAAACTAGACAGACTGCAAAGGTTTGAACTTTCCTGGACAGGCAAACTTGCAGCATTTAAAATGCAAATTCTACCACAATTCCTCTATCTATTTAGGACCTTACCTATACCCGTTCCTCAATCCTTTTTCCAACAAGCACAATCCACATTAGACAGGTATTTGTGGGCAGGTAAAAAAGCACATTGTGCTTTCAACAAACTTATCAAACTTAAACAGATGGGGGGATAGGACATGTTTCTATAAAAGATTACTATGCAGCTACTATACTAACCCAAGTAAAGGACTGGTTTCCTCAAAACACTACCACATTATGGTCGGACCTAGAGAGCGCACAAATCAAAGGGGGGAACCTATATAACTACCTAATTTCCAGTCCACATCACTATACCAAATCATCGTCGTGTGCACCTACCATACAGGCTTCTATTGAAACCTGGAAATACTTACTTACAAATATAACTCTAGAGGACCCACAAATTCTTCTAAAATTTCCGATCACAGCCTTGGAACATGTTATCCCTGACTTCTCACTAACAAATTGGTGTACAAGCAAAATACTCCTCTTAGAGGATCTTTTTATAGGGCCAACACTGAAAACATTTAGAACATTACAGATCGAACACTCCATACCAGCCTCCGAGATCTACAAATATATCCAATTATCCCACCTACTAGACAAAAAAGGTAACAATCTACTTACCCAACTACCTTGTAAAATAGCTCTCTTCTAAGAGCCGCCAAATCGAATCAAAAAGGCACATCATTAATATATAAATACTTCCAAGATAAACATTCCTTTAGTAAAACTACTAATATTACAGCGTGGGAAAGGGACTTGAGAGGACTTACACAGAAGAACAGTGGAAGAAAGCGTTCAGGGTTACATATAATTCCACAAGAAGTGCTAACCTTTGGGAATTGTACTATAAAATACTATTGCGGTGGTATCTTACCCCATACCATGTTTCCAAATTTGTAACTGGAGCATCCCCAGATTGCTGGAGAAATTGTGGTCACAAAGGTACATTGTTACACGTACTGTGGTCTTGCCCACGCCTTAAAAAGTATTGGACCCTCGTATTCACTACAATAGAACAAATCTCAGGCACTAAAGCTACATATTCCCCAGGTATGGCACTTCTGTCATTGGGAATAGATTTGATACCTGCACCACTGAGAACTGTAGTATCTCATTTACTTATAGCAGCTAGACTCACCATAGTCAGACATTGGAAGGAGAGTAACCCACCCCCAATAGTGGAAACCCTACGTATAATAAACACACATAGTGCTTATGAGATACAATTTGCTCGTAACTGGGGGAATTATAACCAGGCTTCTAAAATATGGAATACCTGGTTAACATGGTATCCAAAAAACTCAGGTCTCAGTTTCAATGTATTACGGATGGTCAATAGACATATTTTTCTAACTGCGGATATATGTTAAACAGTTTTGTTACTATTCCTTTTGTTTTATTGTACATATGTTGTCCGAACAAGAGATATAGCAAGCAAGTATGACATATACCTATGTTATGATTGGAAGCTAGATTCTTCAGGTTGCTTTTGGGTTGTGAAACCCTCCCTCTACTGGACACAGTTAGCTCCCAAGGGGGTGTCTTGGGGTGGAGAGTAACACCCATGGTATACCTATTTCTTCAAGATGTAACATGAATATATACAAATAAATATACTTGCTTTAACGTTAACCTTTAAAAGTACAAAATTGAGACAACTCTTATTGAATGTATTTTATTTTATTTTTCTGTTCATTACTTATTGGAAAAATTAATAAAAACTTGTTGAAATTAAAAATAAATATAAAAATAAAAATAAACATGAAAATAAAAAATAAAAATGAAAATAAAAATATAATAAAAATAAAATATTGCTAATGAAACAAATAAAAATAATGCTGATCCCTACCAATTAGACAAAAAAAAATTCAGATCTAATTCAATATTTAAACCATACAGACTCAAAGTGTCCAACCTGTGTATTCATTGGGTTTCTGTCAGGTCACCTGAGACCAGGTGACAGATGCACTCCATATGAGTCAGGAGTGCACCGCTAAGGTAGTGGACCCTAGGACTGACTACTGCAGATTGACCCCTATGAGGTTCAGGAAGCAGGTCTACTAGATCACTAGCACAGATCCCAGTGGGAGCTAGAGCATAGATTACCCAGGGCGCAGAGTCTAAGATCCAGCAGGTGTTCACCAGAGCCTCTAGTGGTGAGGATGGACTGCGCTGCAGTCTGGCTCCAGGTGGTGGTCCCTAGGGTCTCACAGCTCATGCTCATGGTAGACTACAGGAGATAGAGGAAGGAAGAAGCAGGCTGGAATGATAGTAAGGGGATAAGCAAAGGTCGGAACAACTAGCAGACAAGGACAACAGAGTACTTGCCAAAGGTTCAGGGTCACAGGCAAACAGGGATAGTCGAGGACACGCCAAAAGGTCAGGGACACGAGCAAACAGGAATAGTCGAGAACATGCCAAGGTCAGTAACAGAGACAAATGTAGAGCACACGGCAAGCAGGAAACAGGAATCCAAACACACAATGGTTGATCAGCAAGTTTGGCTTGCAATGCACAGGTTAATATAGTGTTCCTAATTAGAGGCTGAGGTGGAGCTATGCTGAGGGAAGATTATATATGCAGTCAGGTGAGAGTGGCTGGCCTCTAAAGGAACACATGGAGAGAGGTAAGCTGACAAACACACATTACTGCATAACCATGACAGTTTTGTTCTGTGAAATGGATTTCTTGAGGTTGGAGCCCCTCCAATGTTCCTCAACCCTATTATATCCACAAAACTTGAGACCCCTAGGATCCCTATTATGAAACGGACTAAAATGGTTAGACAAACTATGTTGTTTAAAGCCTTTTCTAATTCTATTCACGTGTTCTCAAAACCTAATGTCCAATCTTCTAGTAGTTCTGCCTACGTATTGGAGGCCACAAGGGCAGGACAAAAGGTAAGTAACATAGGTAGTTCCACACATGATTAATTTTTTGTTTGGCATATCATGCATTTACCACAGCTGAAAAAACGGTTTGATCTAAAAATGTAAAAGTTTTCTTGGGGGGATTGATCACATTACGTGCCAATTTCAATCTAAGAGTTGGAGGTTTAGTATAAATAAATTGCAGCTGAGCTGGTAGAATACTACAGAGGTCTCTATCTTTGAGTAACAGAGGCCAATGTTCTTTTATTATTTTCTCAAATTGCTTATATTGTCTTGGAAAACCTGTTAAAAATGCCACCCCATAATCTTTCTTTTTGTGAGATTTCTTCTTAAAAAGAGATTCCCTATCCATATTTCTTATATTTTCTTTTATACTCTTAAAGCGGGGTTCCACCCAAATTTTGAACAATATCTGTATGTATTCTCTTCCTTGCCTAGATGCTGACATGCCATTTAAAAAAATTTAAATCGCCGTAATTACCTTTTATTTTTCTATTCTTCTTTGCACTTCCTGGTTCTCCTCCCATGGGAGTAGGCATGTTTCTAGCCTCTCCCAGACTCCTCACAGTCTCCTGGGAGTTAGTCTCAGGCTTCCCAGGATGCCACTGAGCATGTGCGGGAACGAGCAGTGAATGCTGGGAGCACAGCATTCACCGCATCCAGGAAATAAATGCTTGTGGGCTTCAAATGCCCACAATGAAGATGGAAACCACCTGCAGTGAATAATATAAGTTATTCTTTCCGACGAAATCTGACACAGGCAGACATCTTACACACAATATGTGAGTATGTAATGCTGAGAAGAAAAGTTTGTGAATGAACTAAAAAAAAAAAAAAAAGATAGATAGGTGGACCCCCGCTTTAAGATAATTGGTCCTATACCCCTTTTCCTGGAATCTGTCAACAATAATTTGCGACTGAATATCATAATCTTCAATTTTATTACAATTTCTTTTTACTCTAAGCATCTGACTTTTGGGGATGCCATTAATAAGCTCTAGTGAGTCGGGTCACAGGAGGGGAGTGTTTTCTTTGAGTGTGTTCGCTGAGACTCCTTTCAGCCTGGATGCTTGAACTGCCCTTGGAATTACTTGGCACTTTACACTATTGTAGTATTTAGTATTAGATTATCGCACTTTGCACTTTTATTGTGTTTATATTTATACTAATAATCCACTAGCAGTGTTAAAATTTGTATATCCATTCCTTAAGGTTTTAGCACCTTTTTAACAGCTGCTGTGGTTTATATATATATATATATTTTTTTTTTGCACTTCATCACTTGCATCATTTCACCAATTTTATTTATTTTTCCATCAGCGTGAGTTTTAGTTTGTATAGTAATTACAGTGAACATAATCAACCCCCTGTGCCCAAACAGTGCCCAATCAGTACCACAGTGCCAATTATAGTCAGTGCCAGTCTGTGCCATCTGTGCCCATCTGTGCCCACCTGTGCCCATGTGTGCCATCAGTGCCCATCTGTGCCATCAGTGATCAGTTCCCATCTGTACCGCCTCATCAGTGCACATCTGTGCAATCAGTGCACATCTGTGCCACCTCATCAGTGCCCATCTGTGCCATCTCATCAGTGCCCATCTGTGCTGCCTCATCAGTGCATGTCTGTGCAATCAATCAGTGCACATCTGTGCCGCCTCATCAGTGACCATTTGTGCCACCTCATCAGTGCACATCTGTGCAATCAATCAGTGCACATCTGTGCCGCCTCATCAGTGCCCATCTGTGCCACCTCATCAGTGCCCATCTGTGCCACCCCATTAGTGCACATCTGTGCAATCAATCAGTGCACATCTGTGCTGCCTCATCAGTGTACATCTGTGCCACCTCATCAGTGCCCATCTGTGCCATCAATCAGTGCACATCAGTGGCGCCTCATCAGTGCGCATCGGTGCTCATCAGTGCCACCTCATCAGTGACCATTTGTGCCACCTCATCAGTGCACATCTGTGCAATCAATCAGTGCACATCTGTGCCGCCTCATCAGTGCCCATCTGTGCCGCCTCATCAGTGACCATTTGTGCCACCTCATCAGTGCACATCTGTGCAATCAATCAGTGCACATCTGTGCCGCCTCATCAGTGCCCATCTGTGCCACCTCATCAGTGCCCATCTGTGCCACCCCATTAGTGCACATCTGTGCAATCAATCAGTGCACATCTGTGCTGCCTCATCAGTGTACATCTGTGCCACCTCATCAGTGCCCATCTGTGCCATCAATCAGTGCACATCAGTGGCGCCTCATCAGTGCACATCGGTGCTCATCAGTGCCACCTCATCAGTGCCCATCAGTGCAGGCTTAGCACATATCTGTGCCACCTCATCAGTGCAGGCCTATTAGCACACATCTGTCCTAATGCCCAGAACCAGATATCTTATGATCACGAGGTTCCTACATTTTAATGATAATACCAAGTGCCCGAAATGACCCAAATTATGACAGGCTTTTCAAAATTCGGCCACTACTAAATTATTTTTCAGAAATATTCCCCCAGTTGTTTACCCCGGACCAACACATATGTGTGGATGAGTCCCTTGTTAAATTTATCGGCAGGCTTAAAATCAATTTATCCCAAGCAAAAGGGCCCGCTATGGGTTGAAGGTGTACAAATTATGTGACCGAGCCACAGGGTACACATATGCCTTCATAGTGTACGAAGGGAAGGACACCCAGCTGCACCCCCCTAATGGCCCAGACTACTTGGGATCAAGCGTGAAAGTTGTTTGGGACCTCATATACCCCCTACTCGAGAAAGGATACCACTTGTATGTAGACAACTTCTACACAAGTCTGCACATGTTCCACAACCTTCACCGGAAGAAGACGCCAGCATGTAGCACCGTAAGAAAGAACCAGGAGGTTTTTCTGACGGAGTTCCGACAGAATTCTGCTCAAGCTGTTTTGCATACACACGGTCATACCAAATTCCGACTGTCCAGAACATGGTAACGTACAACACGTACGACGGGACTAGAAAACGGAAGTTCAATAGCCAATAGCCAATAGCTTCCGTCTCGTACTTGCTTCAGAGCATGCGTCGTTTTTGGTGCGTCGGAACAGCATACAGACGAGCGGTTTTTCCGATAGTAATTTGTTCCATCGGAAAAATATAGAACATGTTCTCTATCTAAGTCCGTCTGAATTTTTGACAGAAAAAGTCCGATGGGGCATACACACGGTCGGAATATATGATGAGAAGCTCCCATCGGACTCTTTCGGAAATTCCGCTTGTGTGTACGCAGCATAAGTTGACTCTTTGAACGCCACTTTCCTGATAAAATCCCTCCCAAACCAACAAGCCAAAGACGTAGAAAAAAATGTAATGTATGTACCAGTGGAGGAGTCAGAAGAGACTCATCCTAATTTTGTTCCCATTGTCCTTTCCAACCAGGCCTCTGCATAGGTGACTGTTTTTACCGTTACCATACTTTAGTAAATTATTAGTGAAGTATTGTAAACATAATCCTCAGTTCTTGCCTTCACACACCTTCACACACCTTATGCCACTGCCTGCACTGTAACTGACCCTTGCTTGTTATTTGACCACGCTTCTGCCTGCTGATTCTGTACATACCTCTGCCTGATCTGGAGCTGGAGCTGACCCTGGACTGTTTGACCATGTTTTTTGCCTGCCTCATGGACTGAGCTTGTACCCTGCTACTGGACTAGTGGGGTTCAACACAGGGGTCTCACATATGTGAGGGGCTCCAGAATAGTTTTTCTGGATGAAGAAAACAATTTTTTTTTTTTGTTTTCTCTTTCCTAGATTAGGGTCTGGAGACTCGGAGGCTTCAAAGGGATTTGGGTGGGAGAAGCCTCTACCCCTGTCCATATTCTGTCCTGAACGAGGCCCTACTTATGCCTCCTGCCTGTAGGACTTACTGCCATCATGTCTCTGCCTGTTGCACTGACCACACCACATGTTCCTGCTTACTACCAGCACCAATATTTTTTGGCACTGCTGACAATATTTCTGCCTGCACTGACCCTGGACTGTATATGGACAGTATCCCTGCCTGCTGCCTGGACAATTGGGTTTGCCATTGCTGACCAAGTCCCTGCCTGCTGCCTGGACCAGTGCTATCCTCTTGTGGACAACTGCGTTACAAAAACCACAGGTAATCTTTTGTTTACCCTTTGATCAGCATAATGTATTTTGGGGTGTAATGCTTGGTATGTGCATGCTATGTGTCCCTGGAACAACTGACGATATTCCTTGGATGTTGGATCTCTGTATGTGGTCAGGCTGTGTAGAAGTCTTACACATTTGGTATCACCATACTTAGAAAGAGTGGCAGAATGTATTTTGGGGTGTAATTTTTGCTATGTAAATGCTATGTGTTGGAGATACCTTATAAACAGACAACTTTGTGTAAAATTGTGTAATTTTTTTCCCACATTTTCCAAAAACATCTAGAAATGAACCGTTAAAAAGACTCATTATGCCTCATAGATTATACGTTGGGGCGTTAGCTTTCAAAAATGGGGTAATTTTGTGGGCATTTCCATTGTCCTGGTGCTCCATGACCCTCAAAAGTGTAATAGGTGGTTGAGAAATGAGGCCAGCTTCCTGCCCCACTCCTTAACAACCAGCTTACACTGTGCCCTGATTGGGCTAAGCGTCAGTGCATTGCAGGCTGTTCATCGGGGTGAACACCCTGCAAATTCGGCGAATGGCCGAACAGGCAAATGTTCATCCCAAACTCATGCTGGGGCCAAACTGTTCACCCATCCCTAATAACCTGTTGCAGCAAAAATTGCATTTATAAAGAAAAAAAATGGCATTCCCCTTTGATAGCTTTCTATATTTTATCTCTTTTTTGACCCTGCAGCTGACGGACCACACACCTCTGCTTCATCCATTAAGGTGCTAACAATTGCCACTCTACAAGCAATTGTCCTTAGGGATGTGGATTTTAGGATCTCATTGTATATAGTTGCAGGTGGTATATCTCTCCACCGCTTGATATGAGAATCCTTTCTGGATGTGACACACCTTCCATGAAATATACATATATGAACTAAGCTCTTAATATTAAGTTGGATATTATCCTGACACTGTTTAAACACAACTCCCCCAAAAGCGACTATTAGCAACCTCTTGGTGTATGGGTGAATTCAGGATATCCTGTGGATGGCTCTTCTTGGTCTGGCATGGATGAATGTTCCATTCTCACTATTTGAGTGTGTCTCTTCAGCTGCTGGTGAAATAAATGTGTATTTGGGAACTACAGCATTGGGAGTGGTGCAAACTGTTAAAGTCCCTGAGAAAGATCCGCACTTCAGAGTGCATTTGAAAGGCATCAGACTATTCCTTTGCAAGCTCCCCCCTCTTTTTAAGCTGGCTTTTTCCCTTTATATAGATGTTTTTTATCATCAGTCTTCTGTTTACATTCATATTTATATTGTATTACATTTGTTGATTTATTTATTGTTTGTCAAATAAATTTTGTACTTTTTTAATATTGCCTTGCGTCCATTTAAAGTCCCAAACCTTGAGGAATCTTGTTCTTTATGCTTTCTATATTTTGTAAACAAATGCTTGGAGAGTCAGTCTGTATATTGAGGCCACAATTTAGTGCACTCGGAACAAAATTTTTTGGATAAATTCTGGTGTCTGTTTCACAGACTTTGGATAGAAGTAACATGTGTGGAATAATTGGGCTTTGGGTGTTGGTGGTGCCTTCACACTGTAGCCTTATAGAGGTACTGCTGATGAGAACAAGTTTTGGCCTTGCTGTAAAAAATTTAAATGATATGCCCCGGTCAAACAGTGGCAGAAACGTTGGGCTTCGAGTGTTGGTGGAGCCTTCACATCATAACCCTATAGACATACTCTGGATGAAAGCAAGATTTGGCCTTGAACACTGAACAGGTGCAGAAAAATTGGTCCTTGGGTGTCAATTGTGCCCATGAAACCCATACCTAAAAATTTCTTCAAGATAAATTCAACACCCACAAAGCTAAGCAGCCTAGACAGCCTTGCAGAGATTCCAAATGCCAAAAACACTTAGTCGGCAACATCGACATCAGGAGCCTGATAGCTGCTGCTAATCCAGGAATTATTAATTTTGATAAATGTCAGTCAGTCAATGGAGTCTGTGGACAAACACACTCTTTTATCTGTCACAAAACCTCTGGTGGCACTGAATGTCCATTTGGAAAGCACACTGGATGCAGAGTCTCCCTTGCTCCAAAGCACCCACCCCCCCATGTTGAGGGCATGTGGCCCGGTATGGTTCAGGAGGTGGGGCGCTCACTCATCCCCCCTTTCCTGACCTGCCAGGCTGCATGCTCAGATAAGGGTTGGTATGAATCTTGGGGGGTCCTATGCTATTTAAAAAAAACAAAATGGTGTGGGTCCCAAAGCACCCACCCCAATGGTTAGGGCATGTGGCCTGGTTCTGTTCAGGGGGGGGGGCACTCGCTTTCCCCCCTTTCCTGACCTGCCAGGCTGCATGCTTAGATAAGGGTCTGGTATGGACTGGGGGTAGGACCCCACGTCATTTTTTTCCTAATTTTTATAAATAGCTGGGTACCGGCAATTGCAACTGCGAGTCAACTTAAATGTGATTTTTCCAATTTTTTTTCCTTTAGAAATTTCATTTTTGCTGCAGCATGTTCTATGCATGCTACAGATGTGCCACTTTACAGGCAGACTAAGGGGGCCACCCCCCAGGCATGATAGTGTATTTAAAGGAATTTTTCATTTTTATTGTTTAAAAAATGTTTTTGCATTGATGCATGTAACCCAGGGTAGTTCCCAGACCCTCATACCCCTTTTTATGGCCAATTACTTGCATATAAGCCTTCAAAATAGGCACATTTGATTTTTCCTGTTCGGCTCAGCTAGAATTCAATGGGGTTTGCGTTTGGGTCAGCAATTTTCCCCTGTTTGGGAGTTCTGCTTCAAACTTAACAGGGGGGGTGTTTGGACCATCTCTAGTCTGCGCTTGGGTGATAGATTATGAGGACGATGAGGATGGCTTAGTAAGCAAGTCCACCAACTCCTCTGTATGCTGTGGCTGGATAACATGGGCAACATCACTAAACAGAGAAAATGGTGCCCTGCCTGAGGACGAACCACGTCCATCTTTGCCTGTGGACACAGATGCTGCTGGCCCCCTCACAGTGGTAGGGGAACATCCGCCTCTTCTTGTTGGCCTCCCAGACATGATGGGGGGCTTATTACCGAAATTGAAAAAAGGGGGTTAAATGTGTAATTGGATGCACATTAATCAATGGGAATTGGTGTTTGTTGCACTTTAACTTGAGGACTGCCACTAACAGAAATATCACTTCAGTATACTGCAGCAAAACTGCACTGAGGCACTAAAAAATACTGCAGTAAAACTGCACTGACACACTTGAATATACTTCAGCAAAACTGCCCTGATGCACTGTAATATACTGCAGTAAAACTGCACTGAAGCACTTCAAAATACTGAAGTAAAACAGTGTTCTGTGCCCTGATTGGGCAAAGCTTTCATTGCTTCAGCCAATCGGGGCTTAGCATGAACTGTGCAGCGCACAGTGCATTGTGGGGCATTCAGCAGGCCAAACAAACAGTCAAATGCCCAGTGAATTCGGGTGTTCACCAAAAGGGCGAACAGCCAATGTTCGTGCCCCTACTTACGCTTGGCCTGAACCGTTCGTTCAATACTAACTGTAAGGTTTGTTTTTCTTCAAAGAAGCAGATCCATGATGAAAGTATAGTGTGGGTGGACCTTTTTCTGGTCCTACACTAATATCTCTCTGATCAAGACAAAGGTTGCACTCAACAGTCAGTAAATTCTTGGATGTGTACCAAGAAGCACCTGGTACAAAAGTTAATTTCACTTAGGGGTCTTTTTGGTAATTTAATGGCTAAGCATGTCAAATACAACAATTGCGTTTCAGCGGAAAAAATCCTTCCCCTTCTTCAGGGGTTGAGCGGTCAATGTTCATAGAATTATGCTAGAATAGTCTTTTTGTACCAGGCGCACCTTAGTATACATCCAAGAATTTACTCTTCGCTACAACTTAAGTTATGCTAATATTGACTTTATCTGTGTGGCTGCAGCTATTAGGTACCTGCAGATTACTTGCCTCACTTTAGGCCAGTGACATACCAACCTAAACATGTTCTGGTTACAATTGAACCTAACTTTTAGAGTGCTCTATTCAAATCTACAGCAAAAAACAGTGGTCATTCACAGTGCCTTAATACATTTTGCACTAAGGTGCTTACTTGTACGGCTTTATGAGTAATCATTTAAATTAAAATGCATCAAGGCACTCTGTGGATAAACCCTGTCTAATGTTGAAATTCAAATTCACTCAATAAAAATAAAAAAACACATCACTTCATTTTCCGTGCAACCCATTACCCATCTAGAAATGAATACAATGTAGCGACATACTTGCAAACATACCAAAAATAACAGATAAATCTAAAGGAAGAGGCAGCAGTGCTAGGCCTGGAGGTAATAGTAATTGTAGGACATCTCTGTGTGGTTTCTGTTTTATGTATTTGGTCTGTTTATGCTGCTGAAAAACTGTAGTGCCACTGGCCAAACTTCTACCACTTCAACTAAGGGCTGTTCCTCTAACTTTTTTGGGAAGACATCTGCCTGTGGTTAGCATCACTGTATTTAGACCTAGTAGGACAATCATCTAACTGTTGTATCACTGGCCAATTTTATCCATTTATACTTGAGGGCTGTAGCACTAATTGTTAGAAAGACACCTTCCTGTGGCTTGTGTCTCAAAATTTAGGCTTGTTGGCCTTTCAAGCAGAGGTATCACTGGACGATTTGTTCTCCACTGAGAAGTGAAACATTACTTGACTGCTCTGTTGAAGGACAGTAGATAATACTGCATAGACTTGTATATGAACGCATATCGTTTTTATGTAATTTTTAAAATGTATCTGATTGCATGGAACAGTAAATGGATACGTTGCATTCTTTTTAATAGTGATCTAGCAGTTTTTAGAGGTGCCTACATATCTTAGAATCTTTTTTTTTTAAATTGTTTATTTAACATTTTTGCATGACAATCATAATATCGTTAAAGTCACATTCAGAATATAGAAAATAAAAGAAAAAGAGAACAGAAGGCTTCAATACTGTCTATCAAGAGTACATAACCTTATCAGGGATTTTAGGGCAACTTTACATTATATTTTTAGGATTGAAAATAACACATGGCAAAGACCTTTGGTTATTAATTAAGCGGTGTTACTATGAGTACATCACTTGTCCCAAGGGACCGGAAGTCTTGTTAAGGAAGGATTCCATAATCGAAAAATTGAAACACTTATTAGCTCGAGAGAATAAAAAAAAAACGTACATTACTATATATGTCTGCCTTTTCATCTTATTTCTTTTGTCATGCTGTTATTATCATAGACATCCCATGTTTGCCAAATGAGATAGAATTTCTGTAGGGAATCTTCAACTATGGCAGTTAGATGTTCCATTCTACGTATATCTCTTAAGATGGTTAGAGTATGTTGTAAGGTGGGGGGAGAAGTGGATAACCAGAGCTTAGGGATAGTTTTCTTAGCTGCTAATAATACGTATGACATCAGTCTCTGTTTTGCTCTGTGGAGGCCTTGGTAAGGAAGACCTAGTAAATAATATATGGGATCCAGGGGAACGAGGATCTCCACCAGCTTCTCTAGTATTTTTTGGATCTGCTCCCAGAATTGTATAACCAGAGAGCATTCCCAAAAGATATGAAGATGGGTACCTATTGTCTTGTTACATCTCCAACATAGTCGGGATTTAGACGGATCTCCTGCGTGTAGTTTTTCTGGAGTTTTATACCAAAACATAAGTACTTTGTAGCCTATTTCTTTGTGAGAGATGCATCTGGAGCTTTTGGAAATGGAGGTCCAAATCTTATCCCAGTCCAAGATAGATATGTCGTGTTGGAGAATCTGTGCCCATTTCTTCATGTAGTGATGTGTGTCTATTTTTAAGGGGGATTTGTGGATATCAATTGGGGTTCATGAGGGCCTGTGGCACAAAGTAATTCAAATTGGGTTGGTTTGTCTAGAGATAGTGTGGGATTTTTGATAGAGAAGAGGTGTCTGATTTGGAAATATGAGTAAAATATTGTTTTGGGTATTGGTGTTGTTTGTGGAGGTCCTCAAAGGACAACAGATGTCTCGTGGCTGGGTTGACTAGTTGTCGTAGCTGGAAAATCCCGGCCTTAGTCCAGGGTAACATGCGTTCATAGGACAGGCTATCTGGTATGTCTGGGTTAAAAAGGATATTGGTGAGGGGTGAGCATGTGGATGATAGGGCGTATTTAGTGGAGCATTTCTTCCATATTGTCAGTGTGAAGAGCATTGGAGCTAAGCATAGGGATCTCAGTTGGGGCATATATTTGTCCGTGGACGGCCAGAGCATGTAACACGGGTGTACTGGGGATGTTATGCTCATCTCAATGTCCGCCCATCTATTTGGGGCAGTTCTGTTGGTCCACGAAGTGAGGACCCTTAAGTGAGAAGCGTAATAGTATTTAACGAAGTCAGGGGCACCTAGGCCCCCTTTAAGCTTGCGTGCCAGGACCACCGAGCCCGCCACCCTATGTGAGGCGTTGTTCCAGATAAAACGGAGACTTCTCCTTTGAAGATTTTTCAGCTGAGGCATTGGTATTGCCACTGGGAGTGTCTCAAACAAATACAGTAGTTTAGGGAGGATAGACATTTTAAGTATATTTATACGTCCCAGGAGGGAGATGGGCAAAGCGGTCCAATGATTTAGTAAACGGTTAATTTCTTGGAATAGGGGAGGGAAATTCGCCTGATATAATGAGGAATATGATGCTGTAATTCGGACACCTAAATATTTTAAGGATGTAGAGCTCCAGTGATAATTGTATTTCTGTTTGAGGGTGGTCAGATTAGATGATGTAATATTTATGGGAAGGGCTTCTGTTTTGGTGGTGTTGATTTTAAACCCTGATATTTCACTGAACGTGTGTAGGATTTTATGTAGCGAGGGTAGGGATGTGTGTGGTTGGGTAAGTGTTAAAAGAATATCGTCAGCAAAGAGAGATAGTTTATATTCTGACTGACGTAGACGTACTCCTGTAATGGAGGGGCTTACGCGAATTGTTGTAGCTAGGGGTTCTAAACTAAGTATAAAAAGTAGGGGTGATAGGGGGCAACCTTGTCTAGTACCGTTGCTGAGGGGGAATGTGGAAGACAGGAAGGACACAAGTTGTACTTGGGAAGTGGGGTGTGAATATAAGGATCTAAGGGCCTGTATGAAGGGACCTGAGAAACCATATTTGGTCAGAGTCGCAAACATGAAAGGCCAGCTAAGGCGATCAAATGCTTTCTGTGCATCTAAGCTAAGTATTACTGCCGGAGTTTTAGTTTTGGTTAGTAAATCGATAAGATCTATGGTGCGTCTAGTGTTGTCCCCTGCGTGTCTCAGGGGGACAAATCCAACCTGATCTCTATTTATCAGAGATGGTAAGATTTTTGAGAGTCTGTTCGCTAGAATTTTGGTGAAGATTTTGTAATCGGAATTGAGCAGGGCTATAGGACGATAATTGTCAGGGATAGAAGGGTCTTTGTCAGGTTTTGGTATAACTATGATGTGAGCATGAAGAAATTGGGGATGGGGTGTTATACCTTTTAGTAGGGAGGCATATAGATTTAACATGTGTGGAGCTAATATAGGAAGGAAGGTTTTGTAGTATGAGTAGGGGAGTCCATCTGGGCCTGGGGATTTGTGTAAGGGGAGTAGTTTAATCACTTCGCTTAATTCTTCAGTGGTTATGGGGGCGTTTAATGAGGCGCGCTGATCAGGTGATATTTGTGGGAATTTCAAAGATGAGATAAATGAGTCGAATTTCTTTTGTGAGAATTGGGTATGTGGGTCCGAGCTTAAACAGTTGTATAATTTGTTGTAGAAATCTCCAAAGACTTTAGACATGTTTTTGGGGCAATAAGTGGGGGTTCCGTCCGGTTGAGTTAAGTGGTCAGGAATAGAAAGGCTTGGACGCGGTTTCAGCTTGTTCACTAACATTCTGTGGGGCTTGTCAGCATATTCGTAAAACTTCTGTCTTGACCATAGCATGGCCTTGGAGATTTTATGCATATCTAAGGATTTAATTTTGTTACGGATGTTTATCACCTCCCTTAAACTCGTGTTTGTGGGGGCTTGAAGTAAGTGTGCCTCGGCCGACCGCAGCTGGGTCAATAACTCAGATTTTTGTTGGAGTGAGTCACGCTTCCTATGCGATCCGGCAGAGATGCACTCACCCCTGAAGAAGGCCTTGTGGGCTTCCCATAATATGGAGGTGTCTGAGACAGAGCCCTCGTTTAACTCAAAATATTCAATCAATTTTGATTGGAGGCTTTGTTTAGTGGTTTCATTTTTCAGAAGAGATTCGTTAAGTCTCCAATGACAAGATCTAGGGGATGATGCATGTAGGGATATATCTAAAGTTATGGGTGCGTGGTCAGACCATGTAATTGGGCCAATTTCAGAGGCGACTAAGTGGGATAGTAGGGGTGCAGAGAGTAGGAAATAATCTAGACGAGAGTACCCTTTGTGCGGAGGGGAGTAGAAAGTGAATTGTTTACCAACTGGATGTTTTATTCTCCAAGAGTCAAAGAGGTTATGGGTACGGATTAATTTGCGGAAAGAGGTAGATAATCTGTAAGCTTGAGTTGGGGGGGTATTTTGGAGGAGGTTTAGTCTATCTTTGTTAGCGGACATACACATGTTGAAATCTCCACCTATAATCGTGAACGGATGGGGAGAAGTTTGTATCTCTTCTAGAACCTTTTTTTTTTTTTATCAAAAGTTTTTATTGCGCACAAAAGTCAAAATTTATACATTACATCTGATAATGACGTGACATACAGGTCAGAATAGAGAAGTACAATGAGCAATTTTGCCTTCATTGATAAACATATTTCAGTGTTCATACATATAGATTCCTGAGTTCACCGTCCCTATCCCTCATTCAGTATATGTGCTTTTTTTTTAAACCAAAACAAGAATTTAAAAACAACCAGCATATTACCACCAGTAACTTTTTTCCCATCTCTCCCTCACCCACCCACAAGTCTGTCTTTGGTAGAAACAGCCCACAGAGTACCCCCTCGTCAGCCCAAAACAGAAAAATTGAGATCACTATCATCCACCCTTTGTCTGTTCATTTTCCTGAAATAAAAAACAAAACATCCTCCCCACAGATTATTTATCCCTCGCCTTCCAGGGTATCAGCAGAATCAACCCATCTAAACCATACCTTATGAAATTTTTTTGAGGCCCCCCTAGCTTCATAAGTCATTTTATACATCAAGACATCAGAGTTAATTACTTTTTTCCACATCCCCAGTGTTAGCGGTTCATCATGTATCCATCTTCTGGCAATAAGCTTTCGTACTCCAAAAAATAAAATTCTCAGAAATAATTTTGTGTGTGTACTCATTTGTTCTTGTCCAAACACCCCTAGGAGACACCGCAAGGGAGAGCAAATATTTGGCAAATCAAACTGTTCCGAAATGAATTCTGTCACCTGCGACCATAATGGTCTTACCTTTACACATTCCCAAGTCATGTGTAAGAAAGTACCCTCCGCCCTCCCACACTTATGACAAAGAGCCGATTCCCGTCTATGCATTCGATATAGTCTGGTAGGTGTATAATACTGTTGATGTAGGTACCGGAATTGAATCATTTTATCCGTGGAGGAGACCACGGATATTAGGTATGTATCCAACACCTCTTGCCACAGTTCTTCCGACAGGTCCGGGATAATCGAGACCCAACGTTCCATAGATCTAGAGGTTGTAGTCACCACCCCCGGGCCCACTGCCCCATAATATCTAGAAATTCTTTTTTTTGGGTCTGGATCTATCAGAATCCTCTCCAAGTCAGTATTCTGAACTATAATTTCATCAGCGCCAAACTGCGCAAGCGCAGCATGGCGCAGTTGGACATACCGAAAGTACCAGTTCCTCGGCACCTCAAACTTCTCTCTCAGCTGTGCAAATGTACAGAAGCGATTGTCCTGATATATATGATGTAAGTATTTTATGCCATGTCTAGCCCAAGAGTTATGTCCGTCAATTAGTTTCAAAAACTCTGGAAGTGTCTTATTATACCACAGGGGACTGTTCGGTGACAACCACAGTGGATCATCCTTCCGTCGCCTGGAGCACATATAGAACACTTTCCCCGGTAGTGCCATTACGGATCCCACCTCTCTTCCTGGTATCCCCTTCCTATACAGCATGTTTTGAAGTGTTTCCTGCGAGGAGGCAACAGCTGCCTCCAACAGGGCAGTAGCATTGGGTGTTAAAGGGAAGAATCGCCAGTGCAAGAAGGAAAGTTGCGACGCCAGAAAATAAGACCGCAGGTCTGGTAACGCCATTCCACCCATTGTCACTGGCAGCTTCAAAATCGCCAAGGAGACTCTGGGAGCTTTAGAACCCCAAAGGAAACCCACAATAATAGAATCTATATGTTTAAAGACCTTCAGAGTTATAAAAACTGGAGAATTCGAGAGAATGTAGAGAAACTTCGGCAAAAAGATCATTTTAAATAAATTTATCCGTCCCAATAGGGTAATCGGTAAATTCTGCCATTTCCGTACCTTCTCCCGAAAATTTTGTATGACCGGCGTCAGGTTTTTATCCAAGAACGTAGAGATGGGAAGCTGGATCTCGACCCCTAAATACCTAAAAGAAGTGGAGAGTGGGATGGGACATTCCCTCGGGATCACCACCCCCCCATCAATAGGGAAAATGGAAGATTTTTTCCAATTAATCCGGAATCCAGAATAATCGCCAAATTCTTGAATCAATCGGAAAGCCTCTGATAGTGAGGGCCCTGGATCCTGCAAGTATAGCAACATGTCGTCGGCATACAACGATACTCGCTCCTCAAAATCTCCCAGTCTCAGTCCCACCAATTGCGATGTGGCTCTCAGCTTAACCGCCAAAGGCTCAATCGCCAAGGCAAACAGGAGGGGCGAAAGCGGGCACCCCTGCCTGGTACCTCTGAAAATAGGGAAGGAGTCCGAAATTATACCATTTACCCGTAATCTTACCAGCGGGTCCGTATAGAGTAACCTCACCCAAGATATAAAACAGGGGCCAAAACCATATGACTCAAGGAGGTGGAACAGATATGCCCACTCTACAGAGTCGAAGGCTTTTTTTGTATCCAAAGACGCCACCACCCTAGTTCCCACATTGTCATGGGCTATCTGAAGGTTTATAAATAGTCTCCTAATATTCATCTGTGCGCAACGCCCTTGTATAAAACCAGTTTGGTCAGCATCCACTAAATTTAGTATAACAGATTGCAGTCTACCAGCTAATATTTTTGCAAGGATTTTTGTGTCCATATTCATCAGTGAGATTGGACGGTATGAATCACATTCTCGTGGGTCCTTACCCCCCTTAGGTATTAATACAATCAGGGCTTCCCTCATAGAGGGAGGGAGTCTACCATCCGATCTAGCTGCATTAAAAACTTTCAATAAGCGTGGGGCCATACCATATCGAAAAGTATTGTACCATTCCGAAGGAAGGCCATCCAGTCCAGGTGCCTTCCTAGGCGGGAAGGAAGCAATCGCCTTCTCTACCTCCTCTACCGTAATACCCGCTTCTAGAGCAGAACTGTCTTCTTTTGTTAATCTAGGTAGTTCAACGTCAGCAATATATTTCCTCAGTTTCTCCAGTTCCAAGGGGGCACAAGAACTATATAATTTTTTATAGAAACGAGCAAAGATATCCAGGATAGCGGTTGAGTCACATATTTCAAGCCTAGAATCATCGTACACCGCCTTAATATATACCGGAATATAGTCAGGTCTCGCCAGGTATGCCAGAAGCCTGCCATTCTTGTCTCCAAATTCGAATATACGTCTGCGTTGTGCCAAATTTAATTTTGTGGTACGATCTGTGAGGATCGTCTTGTACTCCCTTGTACTGGTTTGTAAAGTCAGTAATCTTTCTGCAGTGGGATCTCTAACATATTCAGCTTCCGCCAGTGTCACCTCAGTCTCTTTAAATTGTACCTCTGAGGCCAGTTGTTTTTTAAAACTTCGTACCTCCGTCATGAACACCCCTCGCAGCGTGGCCTTAAAAGCCTCCCATTGGAGAAGCGTGGATGCGGAGCCAGAGTTTTCTGCCCAAAAATGTTTAATCGCCTCCGTACATTTGATTTTAATATACTCCTCCTGAAGCCAACTCGCCTCCATTCGCCATAACCTTAAACCCGGCTTTGGTCCTAAATTAAGTTCCAGTAGCATGGGGGAGTGATCTGATAAAGCTCTGGGCAAATATGACACCCCCTGAACCAATTGCATCCCGTCACCCTCAGTCAGGACGGTGTCTATCCTGGACAGCGTCTTGTGCGTTTCGGAGTAGCAGGAATATTCCCTCACCCCAGGATGATGGAAACGCCAGACATCTCTGAAACCATGTGCAGACAACCATCCCGCTAAAGGAGCCGACGTGCCGGTTACCGCCCCAAGTCTATCCAGAGCTGGCTCTGCCACAGTATTGAAATCCCCTAGTATATATATCCTCCCCTCCGCTACCTCATAAACCATCTGTAACATATCATCTAGATGGGCTAGCGAGAAGGGAGGAGGTACATATAAATTCACTATCGTTAGAAATTTATTCATCACCTGAATTACTAATATCACAAACCTCCCTTTAATATCAGTCCGAACCGCATGTATCGAAATAGGCATAGCCTTAGTAACCAGAGTGGAAACTCCCCGTGCGTACGAGGAGTAAGTAGCATGGTAAGCCCCGGCAATATGTGCTCGCTTTAAGGAGAGAACCCTGGAGCCCTGCAGATGCGTTTCCTGGAACAAAATTATATGGGGCTTGTGTTTCTTAATATAATCAAAAATCAAGGAGCGCTTTACTTTAGAGTTGAGGCCTCGTACGTTCCAGGCCAAAATTTTGAGACTAACCGCCATATCTATAATTGTAGTAATAGGCGGCCCTCCCCATTTCACCTGTCCAATCCAGCCACCCCAATGGGCTCCAGGCCTCTCCCCGTGCTCGCAGTGGGTGATACATGCAGGGCTTTTGAGACAATGTCCTGTAATAACAGCAAATATGAACCACCCCCACCAAAGACAGACTTAACAGACCCCAAAAATTACAGTTTCCAACCCCTTCCCTCCCCCCTCCCCGCACCCAGTCCCAACATACCAGGCACTTTTTTCCCATAACCACAATGAATTAGCAGCAGAGATGCAACTCAAACTAGTCACATAAGGCAGGTTACTTAGGAGTACCAATGCCACCTAGCCTCAGATAACCGTAAAAAATAATAAGTCAATAAAAAACTCAGTTTCCCCTAAAAAATTTGGGGGAAAAAAAACTGTACTTCCAGCAAAAAAAACTGTTCCAGTAAATTACAGTTTCAAGTTCCATCTGCAGACACTGTATATCTTTTTGACATAGGGCAGCGGCAGTATAAAACAAAAAAAACCCCCTTTTTATTTATTTATTTAGACCGCTAGTGTCTATAGAAAGACCTCCAGAAAAGGGGAAAAAAAATTCAAATGGGGAACAAAAAACAACTGTCCCAGAAACAGACCCAAGAGGATCAACTTTCCCCCTCCCCCCTCCCCCCTCAAGGACAACCAGCAGGCAGAGATTGCATCTGCAGCACACAGATCTTCTGTTCCAGCAATATCTCCAGCATGAAGAAGAAAAAATGTTACTGCAAGGAAAAAAACCTCCATGATAAAACAAAAAAGAAGAGAGCAACAAAAAACAGAATGGGGGATGGGGGAAAAAAAAAGAGGCAGTGAGAGATATAGCACAAAATACAGTCAAATAGGCAGTCAGTATCCTTTCCAATTAGTATTCTCTCACCCAAAAAGACAATTTCTCCACACGGTTTCATCTTCCTCAAGGTGATCTAGGTGAGGCTCTATTCCTCCGATTACCACGAGAGTCCAGCCATTCAGATGCCTCAGTAGGATTTGTGAAAAAAAGCGTTTTTCCATTCTCCACAATGCGCAGCTTAGCAGGATATAGCATGCTGTAGATCAAGTTGAGATCCCTCAATCTTTTCTTTATGGGTTGAAAAGAAGCTCTCTGTTTCTGGGTAACGGCCGAGAAATCAGGGTATATTGATATGCGATTTCCATCAGAAGTCATCTCAGGGCCCACTCTGGCTCCCCTTAGGATATTCTCCCGGTCCCGGAAATGAAGCACTTTTGCTATCATAGACCTGGGGGGGGCTCCCTTTGGAGGGGCCCGGCCTGGAACTCTATGGGCCCTTTCAATAGCAAACATTTTTGTAAAGGTGTCAGGCGCCATATTAGCAATCAGCCATTTCTCTAAATATTCCTCTGGGTGCTTTCCCTCCACTCCTTCTGGGAACCCCACCAGCCTTATATTGTTTCTTCGCATGCGGTCTTCCATGTCGGCCATCTTGGAAGTATGTTCAGATAAGGTCTTTCTGGTCACCTGTGCTGCAGTATCTAAGGGTCTTACAGTATCTTCCAAAGCAGTAACACGGCGGTCTGTAATCTGTGCCTTCTCCCTCAGCTTTTGCATGTCATGCTTGATGAATGAAAACTCCATCCTTAGCTCCTCAAAGTGGTCTAATAATTTTGCTTGGCCCCCCTGAATGGCCGCCATTATCTGTGACAGGGACGGTTCCTCCTCTCCCCTCACCTCCCTGTCAGCTCTCACCCAGCGATCCTTCAGCCTGTCCAGCGATCTTCCCCTGTGTATCACTACTTCTCTCTGGGGCTTAGGACTCACCCTGTCCACCACTGAGGATGAGGATGTCTGAGGCGGTGTCTCTGTGGATCTCTGCAGCGGCGGCCATTCCTCCTCCTCCTCCTGTGTTCCAGCGCCATTTTGAGAGCCCCAGGCGAATTGTGCCAGCCGCTCACCGGCGGATTTGGGGCACGGAGGGCCGTATTTCACCATCCCCGAGGGTGCCTGATGTGTCCCAGCACACATCCCCAGCCGATGGCCAAAAAAACAGGCGCCGCTGTCCCAGGATTCGGTCAGGATAAGTTGTCTGCAGACGGAGCTCCGGTCAGACGCTCCTTACATGCTGCGCGCTAGCTCCGCCCCCATCTCTTCTAGAACCTTAGTGAGGAAACCTATCTGTCCAGAGTTAGGTGCATATATATTAACAATCTTAAGTTTTGTTTTCAGGTGGACACAGTTCAGGATAACATATCGTCCCTGGGAGTCTAATTTGGCATCAGTTACTTTTATAGGGCATGATTTTTTAAACAAAATTGCTACCCCTGCCTTCCCAGATGGGTCGGAGGCTACAAATGAGGTGGGGAATAATTTAGAGGCGAACTTAAAGGAGCCTCCCGGTCGGAAATGTGTCTCCTGAATCATGACCACATCGGCTCCAGAGGCTCTGAATTCCTTCAAGGCTAGCCAGCGTTTGTGAATGGAGTTTAAGCCCTTCACGTTACATGAGAAGACCTTCAGAGCCATAAGGAGGACAAGTAATCTACTGCTAGTGAAATCTTAGTATTAAGCAGCAGTATGTTTAACTTGTGTAGATTAATCTGTAAAATCTTTGCATATCTTAGCATATAGACAGTGAGCAAATATATATTAACATAATAACCAGCAAAAGTCAAGAATGTATTCAGGCCAAAAAGGGGCCTATGTTTAAAAAAAAAAGAAAAAGACAAATAAAAAGAAAGGGTATGGACTACAAAAAAAAGTCCAGAAAAAAATAATAGAAACAACAATATCAAAAAAAAAACTTTTTGTAAGCCTGAAGATGAAAAAATCTTCAGGAGGACTTGGCTAGCAGCCAAAGACCTGTAGAGGGGCATGTCGGTCAGCGATGGTTCCCGCTCCCTCCAAAAGGAAAAGGTAGTATGTATGTCAACTTTTAAACTTTAGATTTTTTGGGGGAGAAAAAATAGGAAAAGGGAGAAAAAAAAACGAAGTGAGAGAGAAGGGGCCTCCACGGCTAGGGATTTGAAGTCCAAAACTGTAACAATTGCCGTTAACCTAGGCCATCAAGGACTGGAATGTGGAGGTCTCTCTCTGCGGATATCAGGGTAATGCCGCCACTCAATCCCCATATTATCGAGGAAGACGGCGTAAGAAGAAACAGGGATGAAACGATGAAGAGCTGTCTCTCCTTGTGTGGGGTGGGTTCAGGTAGGCAGTTTAGTTGAGGCAAGGCGTTGAGGGGTTGAAAAATTTCTTTGACGTCTCCGACGAACCGGGGTCCAGATGGCTGTGAGTGGTTGAAGGGGGCCAGGTACCATGTTCAATGGTGGTGGGGGCAGATCTTCCTCAGGGATGGGCGGTAAACCCAAGTTACGGACAAAGGCCTCACACTCGTGTAGGGCTCGCATTGAGTATTGAGTGCCATCCTTTGAGGCTGAGAGGCGGAAGGGGAAACCCCATCTGTAGGCAACTTGGTGTTGTTGTAGGTGCGTGGTCACTGGCTTTAGGTCACGTCTTTTGGCGAGAGTGATGGGAGACAGGTCACTGTATATTTGGAGTTTAGCTCCTTTGTATTCGATGCGATGTTTATTTCGCGTGGCTGTCATGAGAGCTTCTTTGCTTTCATAATAATGGAAGCGAGCGATTACATCTCTTGGGTTAGTGCCTGGGGGTGGTTTCGGGGCCAGGGACCTATGAGCCCTGTCCAGTCTCCAGTCTATATCCGGAATATGTGGAGCCATAGTGACAAACAGTCCCAGGAGGTAGGGACGTATTTCTTTATCAGGGACTGTTTCTGGAATACCGCGGATTCTCACGTTTTGGCGTCTCTCCCTGTTCTCAAGGTCCTCCTGCTGTGATTGGACCTGGAACATGTTTTGTTTGAGTGACACGTTGTCTTCTTCAAGTACGTGTACGTATTTCACCAGTTCATCAAATTTAGATTCTAAAGTATCTGTTCGATCGCCGAGTTGATCAATTTCCCCTCGTAGCTCCTGAGCCAATTTCCCTACTGCTACTGTAAAGTTGCGGGTCAGATCTTGCAGCAAGGACTGTAATTTAAAGTCAAGCACCGCGACTGTAACTGTGGCTGAGCTGTCTGGGGGTTGAGGGGTAGGGATGGAGGTACCTGTGAGTAATGCAGGATGATCAGCAAGGAGGTCTGCTGCATGCTCTCCTGTTTCCCTGTAGTTCTCATGTGGAGTCTCCCTTCTTTGTTGCTGTGCAGAGGAAGGTGCCTCTTGGGATAGGGGACTGTGTGGGGAGCGATCCGATGATGTGGTCCCCGTGTCTGCCGTTCGTTCCACGGCGAGCGCTGTGGCCGTCTGGCTAATTGAGGCCGGGGATTGCGGCCTGTACAGGAACCGCTCCATGCTTTGAGCTGGCCGGGAGGTTGGAGGCGGGACGAACCCCTGATATCCTTGTCGCTGGGAACCTATTTTCCCCATGAGGTGTCTGGGGAGATCCGGGGTCTTTTCCAGTGGATCCTGGATCTTGTGAGGCTAGCGTTGTGTAGCAGGGTCCAGAAGTGGAAGGAGCAGGTCCGGAGCTACTTTAGTGAGCGTCCATCTTCATCGCCGGCCGCGCATGCGCCCCCATATATCTTAGAATCTTAAAATCTGACTGCTTAAATGGCTAATGACTTTGATTAGAAAGTAAAGGGTTCAATTCAGAAAGTTGTATTGTTTGGTTAAGCTGTTATTTCATTGATACCACATATAAACATGCTTTATTATTTTATTGTTCCTTATGAAAAAAATATATATATAAAAGTTATATCACAAAGATTGCCACACAGGTTAACAACATCATAACAATAACAGCAGCTTCAGGGTGGTGATAATTGGGAGTTGCAATAGCTGTCTGGGGAACAGAAAGGAAATAATGACCATTTGAGGCTGTGATAACATTATAATTTGTGGGATAAAATAAAGATTTATGACAAAATAGGGCTTTCAACAGACAAATGTTCTTTTAATGTGGTAAAATAAAGATTATACATCTTTGTGGTAATTATGTTTGTGAATTTTTTGAAGAAAATTATCCTCTAATAAAATATGTAGTGGTGTTATATTAGCTCATCTATTAGAGTGAATCAAGCCTATTGTGTGTTATCATAGGCCTTATCAGTTTTTTGGCAATGAATAAGGTCCTGAACAGATGGAGCTCAAGTATTTTATCACACTGCTTTGTTGTGTAATTATTGGTCAATCCGAACGCTGTGTAACTGGGGAAACACTATAATTGGTTTACTGCAAAATCTCCAGAATTCAGTAAACACCTTGAGTCACTTAGTCAATACGAAGATTAAAAAGATTAAAGAGGGGCTTTAATCTAAATTTTATAGAGATACTTTTAAATGAGATCAACTTTACTAGTTTGTTTCTGTTACAAAAACATTGATTCCATGTATGATTTGTAGATCTATATAAAAATGAATTGGTTAGGAGTGTACATGCGTGTGGAATCCAAGTTGGATGCCTGATCTTGGAGCTGCGCACCCGGCCAGCTGCTGATTACCTCCTATGGAGCCCCAGAGTCCTCCTTTCCCGGCGTTTTGGGCAGCTACAGCCTCCGCAGGGTACCAGCTACATCCTATGGCTGGAGGAAGTGAGCGCCGGGCCCGATCTCACTCGCTGCCGACCACTGGCTCTTCGGCGGCCTCTGCCAAGATGGTGTCTGCTCCTTCCCCACTGCTGCCACATGGTGCCTGTCCCTTGGCTGCATCCGTTGTTCCTGCATACCTATCAGCTGTTTCTTGGTCTCTTGAGACCCACTGTCCTCAACCCATACTTCAGCACAGGTCAGTACATCCCCTCCCTCCAGAGTCTTTGATTGAGCAGACTCTAGATGAACTGCTGCTGTCTCAGCCCTTGTAATCACCAGAGAGCCCTCCTGTCTCACATCACATGCATGATTCTTCCCCTGCGGGGGACATGGACCAGCAGTCATTATTTACATGATTCTCTGTACTATTGGAGCAGGGTCTAGCCAAAACTGTACAGCAAATAACAATAAAAGCAGATTTACAGGGACTCGGGGCTTGGATTGACACTATTGAGACTAAGCTTGATGCCACTGTTTCTCACACCAACCAGAATACTGCCTGTATTGAGAGCCTACAAGAACAACTGGAAAAGGTCATGGCAAAGTTTGATGACCTGGAAAACAGTTCTCGAAGATACAATTTCCGCATACGAGGCCTTCCAGAGTCCATGAAAGATGTAGATGCTGCTGTTCATACATTTTTGACAGATCTTCTTCCAGATCTACCAATTCACGGCCTAGATCTGGATAGAGCACAGCAGGTTTTAGAGCCCCAACGTCCGGAGGGCCCACTGAGGGACATAATCGTCAAGCCTCATTATTACCAAACTGAGGAACTGGTGATGCAAAAGGCCAGAGAAGCTTCCACGCTATCTCTTTTAAGCCATGACATCCAAGTCTTCGGGACATTTCTCCTTACACAGCTCAGAAATGCAGATCTCTTAAACCATTGTTGGCGGTTCTACAACAAAAGATGAACAAATATAGACGTTCTTATTGTTCCATTAGCCCTTCACTTATGCCAACCATCAGCAATCATTCTCTTCTCTCATAGAAGGGGAGGCTCTTCTGCTACGTCTTGGTCTCATCTCTGAAGGCAGCAGTTCTAGAGGATCTCCTGTCTCTACTAGTTCAAACCGTGCCAGGGGCTCTGTACGTCCGCTGTCCTTGTTCTGGCACCAAACATCTTCTGGTTGCCCAGGTCCCTCCAGACCTCCCTGAGAGTATCACTGGGTTCTGTCTGTGGGAAGTCCTTTTTCTCTCTTGATCCCATGGACTGCTGGGAACTCTGAAACATTAATGGGTTACCCCTTTACAAGTTTCATGGAACTACCATGTCTTTGTTATTTGCTCACTTATGTTCTATTTGTTTGGTTCAGACTTATTTTACCTATGTTGTTCATACATATATGTTCTCACCTGTCCCATTTTTTAATGGTATGACTTCTTGGTCACTGCTCCTCTTTCCTGATGCGTTGACTCCCCTGCGGTGGGCAGGTTGGCCCCCCATTTTGTGGGCCTTTCCCATTTGGACTTGCCTGACCCAGAGGGAGTCGGGTGGGTGGAGGAGTTGTGGACTTTGTTTTGTTGTAAACAATGTTACCTCATATATTGACTATTTTGTTCTTTTATGGTTACATGATCATTTTTTCTATTGTTAGTTAGGCCTGGCAGGCAGGGAGGATGTGCGTACTCACTCGAGCCACTTTCCTGATGATTCAGGTATTTTCAGTGGTGATTAAGGCTAGATTTTTGCGCCACGCTGGTTCACAGTGCGAATCTATCTTGCCCTGGCTGGGGGCTTCTTTTTGCCCTCTTTCTATGGTGGTTGTCTACTTACCTATTATTCTCTTTTTCTGCTTTCCTGGTTCTTTCTAACCCTTTCCTCCTTTTATCCCTATGGAGATCTAGGTTTCAGTCTGGTTTGTTGTCGGTGGGGGAGTCCTGGGACTCAAGCCGATCCGGAGACGTTGTCCTGGGTTTTGGTGAGTAGTGACACTTACCCCAACCTCTATCCTGGGCACCATGAGTTCATCTAAAGCTTCAGCGCACCCTTTCCGGGTGGTCTCACACAACACGCAGGGTCTTAATTCCCCAAACAAACATAGGAAAGCGTTCCAATATTATAAATTCTGTGGGGCACATATTCTTCTGCTCCAAGAAACTCACTTTCCCCAATCATATAGACCGTCATTTTTGCATAAACATTACCCAGTTTTCTTTTTAGCAAACTCAGTTAATAAAACTAGAGGCGTGGCAATGTTTTTCTAAGCAGGTCTCGTTCACCCTCCAACAAGAAATTTTGGATACCGAAGGAATATTTTTATTTAAAGGTTTAGTAGGGGAACAGTTATGCTCTTTTGTGTCCTATTATGCCCCTAATACTGGCCAAGCCACCTTTTTCTTCAAATTACTTTGTTCTCTATCTCCATACCTGGAGGGGTGGGTTGTTTGGGGAGGGGATACTAACCTTGCTTTGGATTTGTCCCTAGATAAATTGAATCCTTCTCGGGCATTTCTTAACCACTTCAGCCCCGGAAAGGTTTAACCTCCTTCCTGACCAGAGCACTTTTTACAATTTGGCACTGCATCGCTTTAACTACTAATTGCGCGGTCATGCAATGCTGTACCCAAAAGAAATTTGTGTCCTTTTTTTCCCACAAATAGCGCTTTCTTTTGATGGTATTTGATCACCTCTGCGGTTTTTATTTTTTGCGCTATAAAAGGAAAAAGACCGAAAAAATTTTTTTTTAAATTATATTTTCTCATTTTTGCTATAAAAAAATCCAATAAACTCAATTTTAGTCATACATTTAGCCCAAAATGTATTCAGCCACATGTCTTTGGTGAAAAAAAATGTCAATAAGTGTATATTTATTGGTTTACGCAAAAGTTATAGCGTCTACAAACTAGGGTATAGGACCTATTACAGTTTGGAAGGCCATAAAATGCCAAGATTTCACAACCCCCCCAAATTACCCCATTTTGGAAAGTAGACACCCCAAGCTATTTGCTGAGAGGCATGTTGAGTCCATGGAATATTTTTATATTTTTGCCATAAGTTGCGGGAAAATGACAAACTTTTTTTTTTTTTTTTTTTTTGCACAAAGTTGTCACTAAATGATATATTGCTCAAACATGCCATGGGCATATGTGGCATTACACCCCAAAATACATTCTGCTGCTTCTCCTGAGTACGGGAATACCACATGTGTGAGACTTTTTGGGAGCCTAGCCACGTACGGAACCCCGAAAACCCCGGGTTTGAACTGTCCTGGCATTTTATGCACAACATTTAGAAGCTTATGTCACACATCACCCACTCTTCTAATCACTTGAAGACAAAGCCCTTTCTGACACTTTTTGTTTACATGAAAAAATATTTTTTTTTTGCTAGAAAATTACTTTGAACCCCCAAATATTATACATTTTTTAAAGCAAAGGCCCTACAGATTAAAATGGTGGGTGTTTCATTTTTTTTTCACACAGTATTTGCGCAGCGATTTTTCAAACTTATTTTTTGGGGAAAAAACACACTTTTTTAATTTTAATGCACTAAAACACACTATATTGCCCAAATGTTTGATAAAATAAAAAAGATGATCTTAGGCCAAGTACATGGATTGCAAACATGACATGCTTTAAAATTGCGCACCAACATGCAGTGGCCACAAACATAAAATAGAAGACACTCATGGGAGAAAAGACACAATGGCTGCACACCCCATAAAGGTTATCGAAAAAGGAGGCTGCCCCCCAGAGGGGTTTTCTAGGCAGCAAAAAATGATAATTATATCAAGGGATTAAGTAATGGTTGAAATTCTTTATTTTATTATCACAAAGTATCAAAACAGTAGTTATTTAAAATGCATATAGTCAAAACATGAGCTGTGGTACATGTATAAAAAGCAGTGCCATCAACATGACAATGTACAGTGAAAAAGCATCGTATTCAAACACCATAAATAGGAGTATTATATATATCACTATAATGGAATCCTGACGCGTTTTGACCTCAACGGGTCTTCTTCAGAGGATTGTTTAAACTGTAAAAGTGTTGACATATATTGTAATATTAGATTAATGAAAAAAGAGAAAAGATAAATGAACAATATTAAATAATTTCATATATTTACCAATCAAAATATATTGGACCATATTCAATGCTCTCTGTATGGAAAAAAACCCCTCAGAGTTTCTCAGTGATCGGCACAGTCAGCAAAGGTGGAGGAGAACGAATGCACCGCCGATGCGCGCCTTGCGAAGTCACACCATGGAAAGTTGGGGAGGCCCAAGGAGAAGAACAAGTGGAGTCTGTAGTCAAGGTATTGTATGTAAAATGCATTAGTCAGGCAAATACTGTCCGTAAGGAATGGAGTTCTTAAGAGGTAAAGGGTGGAAACTATCCGCGTGGAGTACTGTGTTGCCTGCGGTACTCTTGCGGAAAAGAGTACTGGATATTTTCCCTTCGGGTGTGGTTGAAAGCAGGACATCCAAAAATGTGACACTGTCGTGGTTATAGGTCATGGTGAATTTCAAATTACGATCATGTGTATTGATCAAGTCAAAAAATGTGAGAAGTTTGGTCTCGGGTCTCTCCCAGATGACGAAAATGTTGTCTATATACCTAAGCCACTTGGTAATGTAGCTAGTGTATAAGACGAGGCCCTCGTCATCCAGGAGTGACTGCTCCCACTCCCCCAGGTACAGATTGGCGTAGGACAGGGCGCAACACGTCCCCATGGCCAAGCCCTGCACCTAGAGGTAGTGGGAGCAGTCAAAGCTAAAATGGTTGTGATACAGTATGTATTCCAGATCATTCAAAATGAATTTGTTCAATGTGGGGTCATAGCGTGAATTGTGTTGAAGAACCATCTTTACCACAGAGAGGCCTGCAGGTATGGGGAATGCTGCTGTATAGAGCCTCCACGTCAAAGGTGACAAGGATGGAATGATCTGTTAAAGTGAGATTGTTGATGATTTGTAAGAATTGTATGGTATCCCTGACAAAGGATGGCAGAGATAGGACAAAGGGTTGGAGATGTGCCTCGATTACTCGACTTAGATTTTCAGATATGGCCCCATTGCCGAAGACAATAGGACGACCTGTAGGATTTTTTGGGTTCTTATGAATTTTAGGAAGGCTGTAAAAGGTAGCCACTTTAGGATGTTTAGTCCTAATAAATTCGTAAAGGTCCTTGGTGAAGGCGCCGGTGTGAAAGGCGCGATCTACCATGTTATAGAACGTGGAATTATATTGATTAATGTTTAGAACGGAAATTTGTTTATGCCATTCTTTATTTTGTAGGATATTCAAGCACATAGTTGTATAGTCCTCATTGTCCATAATAACTACGTTGCCACCCTTGTCAGAGGGTTTGATTACGATCTTATTATTTTTGCTTAGTCGATTAAGGGCATAATTTTCTTCAGTAGTTAGGTTGTGTGGATGATGTTTAGTTCGGGACAATTTAGATATGTCACGAATAGTCTGTTTTAAGAAGATGGTTACATTAGGATTGGTATTGGAGTTTGGAAATTAAGTGGAGGCTTTCTTAAACATAGTGATTGGATTCGGGGGTTGTTTTCTCAACCTCGTCCAACAGAGCATCAAGATCGATTTGGTCAATCAGATCTATTGTGTTGTTCTCTTGGTAAAGAAGAGTTAAATCCCGTAGGGCTTTGAATTCTTTCATGCTATATGTTGACCAGTCGACAGTGTCATTGTTGGAGTCATCTTTCGCATGCAGGTACTTCAACAGTAGTCTGCATGCGAAAAGTTGTATGTCTGTAATGGTTTCGAAGACATCGAAATTCTGTTCAGGACAGAATGTTAGTCCTCGAGATAATACTTGGATTTCTGCAGCCGATAGCTCGAAAGAGGATAGGTTGATAACACTTAAGTGGTTTGCTGAATCCGGACCACAAAGGGGTCCAGGCCTCTGCTTCCTTTGTTTGTTTGTGGGGACCCGGATCCCCGTGCCGGGTTTAAAGATTTCTGTGGAATCGACTTGGTGTGGCCCAAAAGGGAAGGGGTATTGGAATGTCTGGAAATCTCTTGTGACCGAAAGATATTATCGTTAACCCCCAAGGTGGATGTCTGATCCAAAACTGCAGATGGATCCATGTCTGCAGTTGGGTCAGAATCAGCGCCAGCAAAGACAGGGTGTGTGTCCGTGGGATCTGCATCCACTGTATGTTTCTTGGGGTCTTGTTCGAATGAGTCCCTGTTATTGCGATCTCTTTTTTGTTTACCACGTCCTCAATTGCGCCGGGAAGAGTTCCGACCCGATTTAATAGGAGGGGTGGTATTGGGTTTCGGGTTTCTTGGTTTATTGGTTTTGAATTCCCGATGTGGGTGATTGTTGGGTTGAACTGGGTGAGTATTTCATCGGTAAGCTCGTCAATCAAAGAAGGCCGATTTGTCCCTCCAAAACTGAATTTCCCTATTTTGTAGAATGCCCTGATTAAAGGTGGATAGATTTTCTTTGAGATTGGCCTGTAGTTCCAAAAATAAAGTCTGTTGAGTATACGGAACTAGGGCCAATTCCAAATTGGTTATTACCGTATCCAAAAGTGTACGGTAATCTGTTTATTATATTACCTGGAGAGAATAGCCATCATCTCCTGAGAGCATGATTTGAGATTAGTTTCCCATTCAATCTTACATTCATTGCTTATGGAATCAATATTGGGAAAAATTTGGACACGCAGTCCAAAGGGGTTGATCTGTTCCTTAATATATCTGTTGAAAGTTTTAGTGTGCCAAAAGAGGGCAGACTTTCTCTCAAGCACTTTGGTTAGTTTGTGAAATAGGGATGAAATGGATAATTCTATTTGGTCTCCCTGTTCAAAAGTATTTTCATATTCAGACATTAGATTAGCCCAATCCGTGCCCACAAACTTACTCATCTTATCAATGAACCTGAAAACAATTAGCAATTTACATACCATAAAAAATGGACTTCAACAATTTTTTACAACACAAAAATCAGCTCACAGCTCATGTCTTGACCCAGGTATTGTGAGAGAAGAAGGGGGGGAAAGGGGTGTTTAACCATTCAAAATTGCGATAAACATAATATAGAAGACACTCATGGGAGAAAAGACACAACGGCTGCACACCCCATAAAGGTTATCAAAAAAGGAGGCTGTCCCCCAGAGGGGTTTTCTAGGCAGCAAAAAATGATAATTATATCAAGGGATTAAGTAATGGTTGAAATTCTTTATTTTATTATCACAAAGTATCAAAACAGTAGTTATTTAAAATGTATATCGTCAAAACATGAGCTGTGGTACATGTATAAAAAGCAGTGCCATCAACATGACAATGTACAGTGAAAAATCATCGTAGTCAAACACCATAAATAGGAGTTTTATATATAACTTATAATGGAATCCTGACGCGTTTCGACCCCAACGGGTCTTCTTCAGAGGATTATATAAACTGTAAAAACGTTGACATATATTGTAATATTAGATTAATGAAAAAAAGAGAAAAGATAAACGAGCAATAATAAATAATTTCGTATATTTACCAATCAAAATATATTGGACCATATTCAATGCTCTCTGTATGGAAAAAAAACCCTCAGCGTTTCTCAGTGATCAGCACAGTCAGCAAAGGTGGGGAGGAGAATGAATGCACCGCCGGTGTGCGCCTTGCGAGGAGTCACACCATTGAAAATCCCTGGCAGTTGACGAGGCCCAAGGAGAAGAACAAGTGGAGCCTGTAGTCAAGGTATTGTATGTTAAATGCATTAGTCATGTAGCTCAAAAGGATGGTGAGAGGGTATGATTATGTGTCTACGCACTAAATTATAGTCTTGTAACGATTGTTGCGACTGGGTGGTCCGTGTGAAAGTCAGAAGTGGGGGATGAAGCAAGGGAAGAGGGAGAAAGATGGATGTGAGACAAGGGGAGGAAAAATGGGGGAGGGGTTTTGGGAAAAAAAAGGGGGGGTTGTGGGGTAAGCTGGTGGGTGGAATAGAGTGAGGAATGAATAGAGGGATAGGATAAATGGAAATGGAATACGGACCAAAACCAGTGGCAACAAAGTGGATACGTTGTGGGAATGAATAATACATTTATTGCAAATTAAGTGCAAATAAATGCCCAAGTGAGTGTGCGGGCCAATGGGAGAAAGTGCATCTGTGAAATGGTGTGCAGAGGTATGAAAGTGAGGGTGGAAAGGGATAAGTGCAAACAAGTGTACCGATATACGGCACAGTAGTGACAAACCAAACTAACAGGGAGCAAAAAGCAAACCAAAACAGTGGATCTAAAATAACTGCCAGATACCCTAGGACAGTGAGAGGGAAAGGGTGCAAGGAAGAAAAGAAATGAGACTGTGCAAGGTGAAATGTACATATAATAGATAGGTAGGTTCGCGCGCAGGCATGGGCACGGCGTGCGGATGTAGTTCGGAACGCCGCTGGCAGGTAAAAAGCTGCATTCCGGGTGGTGCTGCCACCCGGTGGATGCATAGGGTGACACAGGGCCCTTGTGTCTCCCCACCCTGCCAGGAATGAGCGCTACAGTGGGGATCCCGCTCCCGCTAAGCCGGCTGATCAGAGAGAGATATTATCGCTGATTGAGGGGGAGAAAGAATTAGATAAAATGAACATAATATGGAAAAATCTAAATATTAAAAAATCAATAAACATCAGTGCCTGGCATCTATTTCATAATCATCAGTACATTGTCTGTTAATATGCACCACACATGCACCACCAATAATGAGTAATACACATAGCACAATTATTGAAAAAAATCAATCTAAGTGTTAGGTTTAAAGCTGTGGGCTATGTGATGCAATGTGGAGTCCATATATCATTGAAAATAATTAAATATAGATTAAAGTTGGTAGCGTTGCAAATAAAAAACATATGCAATCATGAGAAACATAAGTAAACATGAATAAAAAATATGAAAAAATAGATATGAGAATAAATACAAATATAAAGTGGGGCCGTCTGCAACAGTGACCTCATATGTGTCCAATTGAAGGAGTATGGAGACCTCCGAAAGCTGCTATGTTAGGGTACTAAGCAGGAAAACCCTTTATGGAAAACTACCAAAAACTACTATATTTGGATGTTTGAACAAAAGAACCCAAACTGGGTCTATGTTTCATAGTAGTAGCTGAAGGAAAAAGCATACGAAATACCAGACAGAATATCTGGGGGTTCAGGAGTGATGTTGAATGGTGAATACACTATTACATTGATTTAAATGGCACGCCCACTCCCAGGCAACCATTCTTAAATGTGGGGGTGCCGGGTCGTACGCGCGTCACCTTCGATGTGTTCTCCTCCCCACCTTTACTGACTGTGCCGATCACTATGAAACGCTGAGGGGGTTTTTTCCATACAGAGAGCATTGAATATGGTCCAATATATTTTGATTGGTAAATATACGAAATTATTTATTATTGTTCTTTCATCTTCTCTCTTTTTTTCATTAATCTAATATTACAATATATGTCAACGCTTTTACAGTTGATATAATCCTCTGAAAAAGACCCGTTGAGGTCGAAACGCGTCAACATTCCATTATAAGTTATATATAATACTCCTATTTATGGTGTTTGACTACGATGCTTTTTCACTGTACATTGTCATGTTGATGGCACTGCTTTTTATACATGTACCACAGCTCATGTTTTGACGATATACATTTTAACCACTTGCCACCCGCCATATAGCAGAATGACGGTGGCAAAGTGGTTTCAATATCCTGACAGGGCGTCATATGACGTCTGCAGGATATTGAGCCGCTGCGCGCCCCCGGGGGCGCGCATCGCGGCGATCGTTGTTGCAGGGTGTCAGTCTGACACCCCGCAACATTGATCTAAGTAAAGAGTCTCTGACAGAGACTCTTTACCACGTGATCAGCCGTGTCCAATCACGGCTGATCACGATGTAAAGAGCCAGTGATCGGCTTTTCCTCATTTGCGTCTGACAGATGCGAGTAGAGGAGAGCCGATCGGCTGCTCTCCTGACAGGGGGGGTCTGTGCTGATTGTTTATCAGCACAGCCCCCCCTCAGATCCTACCTAGGACCACCAGGGAAGCTGCCCAGGACCACCAGGGAAGCCGCCCAGGACCACCAGGGAAGCCACCCAGGCCCGCCAGGGAAACCAGCCGCCCAGGACCACCAGGTATGCCCCTAGACCCCCAGGAAAATACTGATCTGTGCCAAGGCAGCTGCCAATCAATGCCCAGGCAGCTGCCAATCAGTGCCCACTCCAATGCCTACCACTGTCAGTGCCACCAGGGATGCCTATCAGTGCCGCGTATCAGTGCCCATCAGTGCCACATATCAGTGCCCATCAGTGCCCATCAGTGCCACGTATCAGTGCCCAGCAGTGCCACCTATCAGTGCCTAGCAGTGCCGCCTATCAGTGCCCATCAGTGCCACCCATAAGAACCCATCTGTGCATCAGTGCCCATCAGTGTCGCCTAACAGTGCCCATCAGTGCCCACCAGTGCCACCCAGTGCCACCCATGAGTGCCCATCAGTGCCGCCTACCAGTGCCCATCAGTGCCGCATATCAGTGCCCATCGTCAGTGCCCGTCAGTGCCCGCTCATTGGTGCCACCTTATCGCTGCCGCCTTATCAGTGCCCGTCAGTGCCGCCTTATCAGTGCCCATCAGTGAAAGAGAAAATTTACTTATTTACAAAATTTTTAAACAAAAACAAAAGCAAAACTTTTATTTTTTTCAAAATTTTTGGTCTTTTTTTATCTGTTTCGCAAAAAATAAAAATCCCAGAGGTGATCAAATACCACCAAAATAAAGCTCTATTTGTGGGAACAAAATGATAAAAATGTAGTTTGGGTACAGTGCAGCATGACCGCGCAATTGTCATTCAAACTGCGACAGCGCTGAAAGCTGAAAATTGGTCTGGGCAGGAAGGTGTCTAAGTGCCCAGTATTGAAGTGGTTAAATAATTACTGATTTGATACTTTGTGATAATAAAATAAAGAATTTCAACCATTACTTAATCCCTTGATATAATTATCATTTTTTGCTGCCCAGAAAACCCCTTTGGGGGACAGCCTCCTTTTTCGACATGCAGTGGCGACAAACTACATACATTTTTAAAAGCCTTTAAAAGCCTTTACAGGTTACCACTTTAGATTTACAGAGGAGGTCTACTGCTAATATTACTACCCTCGATCTGACCTTTGCGGTGATACCTCACATGCATGGTGCAATTGCTGTTTACATTTGACGCCAGACCGACGCTTGCGTTCGCCTTTGCGTGAGAGCAGGGGTGGGACAGGGGTGCTTTTTTTTTTTCCTTTATTATTTTTTTTTCTTTTTTATCTTATTTTTAAACTGTTCCTTTCATTTTTTTTATCATTTTTATTGTTATGTCAGGGAATGTAAATATCCCCACTCTTTTTTGAAAAAATTGGGGTCTTTTAGACCCTAGATCTCTCCTCTGCCCTCAAAGCATCTGACCACACCAAGATCGGTGTGATAAAATGCTTTCCTAATTTCCCATTGGCGCTGCTTACATCCAGTGAAATCTAAGTCATGAAATGCTCGTAGCTTCCGGTTTCTTTGGCCATAGAGATGACTGGAACCATTCTGGTCTCTGATCAGCTCTATGGTCAATTGGCCGAATCACCGGCTGCATTCTCAGGTTCCCTGTTGGGACAGGAGAGCCAGAAAAAAACATGGAAGACGGTGAGAGGGGACATTACCTCCCACTGCTTGTAAAAGCAGTCTAGAGCCGCTAGGATTGCTTTTACATGAAAGCCGACCGCTGGCTGAAAAGAATGATACCAAGATGATACCTAAACCTGCAGGCATCATTCTGGTATAACCACTCAAAGTCCAGCAACATACCAGTACGTTGCTGGTCCTTGTTGGGCATATATTGTAATTTTTTTTCTTTTCATGCAGCCTGTGGGCTGAATGAAAAAAAGAGATTGATTGGTGGGTATGCCCACCATTAGAATACCTCCCTTCATCCACTCACTTCTAATGATGGGCATACATGTACCATTTATTTATGCCGAAGCATGGGGGCATCTGCCCCAAAAGTTAGGAGCAAATCGCTCCTCCACCCCTGCTGCCCCCATGCTTCGGCATATATGCTCTTTTTTAACTGTGGTGGTGAAATCACCTCCTACAGTGCTGGAGTCACGGCTTTATGTATCGTGGGAGCAAATGCTGTTGCTGTCAAGATATATAAATCTGCGCTGCAACTGAATTGCGTACCTGCTAAGCAAGTGATGGTTAACAATAAAACAAAGTAACATTACAGTATAACAGTAAGACATACCATACCTGCAAAGCAAATAAAAAAAAAATAGTAAAAAATAAAACATTTTTTAACGCAACCTGTGCCTAAAATTTATATATATATATGCCGAAGCATGGGGGAATCCACCCGCAAAAGTTAGGAGCAAATCGCTCCTCCATCCTTGCTGCCCCCATGCTTTGGCATATATGCCCTTTTTTTTAACTGTGGTGGTGAAATCACCTCCGACAGCACTGGATTCACGGCTTTATGTATCGTGGGAGCAAACACTGTTGCTGTCAAGATAAATAAATCCGCGCTGCAGCTGAATGGCGTACCTGAAAACAAAAAAATGGTTAACTATAAAACACAGTAAAGTATAAAAAATTGCATACCTGAAAAGCAAACATGATAAAACATAATAACAATAAAACATTGCAGAATAGAATACATTAAAAAAGAGCAGAAGAATAGAGAGAGAATAGAGAGAGAGGGAACAATTAAACGACAACTATTTTTGTTTTTTTTATCTTATATATTTTTTTGTGTTTTTTTTTTTTTTTTTTACTTTTTTTTGTAACTTTAACTTTTGTAACTGTAACCGGTTCCAGGTTCGGGTCTCTCAAAATGTGATAGCCTTTCCATAGCCAACCCATCTGTGCATCAGTGCCCATCAGTGTCGCCTAACAGTGCCCATCAGTGCCCACCAGTGCCACCCAGTGCCACCCATGAGTGCCCATCAGTGCCGCCTACCAGTGCCCATCAGTGCCGCATATCAGTGCCCATCGTCAGTGCCCGTCAGTGCCCGCTCATTGGTGCCACCTTATCGCTGCCGCCTTATCAGTGCCCGTCAGTGCCGCCTTATCAGTGCCCATCAGTGAAAGAGAAAATTTACTTATTTACAAAATTTTTAAACAAAAACAAAAGCAAAACTTTTATTTTTTTCAAAATTTTTGGTCTTTTTTTATCTGTTTCGCAAAAAATAAAAATCCCAGAGGTGATCAAATACCACCAAAATAAAGCTCTATTTGTGGGAACAAAATGATAAAAATGTAGTTTGGGTACAGTGCAGCATGACCGCGCAATTGTCATTCAAACTGTGACAGCGCTGAAAGCTGAAAATTGGTCTGGGCAGGAAGGTGTCTAAGTGCCCAGTATTGAAGTGGTTAAATAATTACTGATTTGATACTTTGTGATAATAAAATAAAGAATTTCAACCATTAATTAATCCCTTGATATAATTATCATTTTTTGCTGCCCAGAAAACCCCTTTGGGGGACAGCCCTTCTTTTTCGACATGCAGTGGCGACAAACTACATACATTTTTAAAAGCCTTTAAAAGCCTTTACAGGTTACCACTTTAGATTTACAGAGGAGGTCTACTGCTAATATTACTACCCTCGATCTGACCTTTGCGGTGATACCTCACATGCATGGTGCAATTGCTGTTTACATTTGACGCCAGACCGACGCTTGCGTTCGCCTTTGCGTGAGAGCAGGGGGGGGACAGGGGTGCTTTTTTTTTTTTCCTTTATTATTTTTTTTTATCTTATTTTTAAACTGTTCCTTTCATTTTTTTTATCATTTTTATTGTTATGTCAGGGAATGTAAATATCCCCACTCTTTTTTGAAAAAATTGGGGTCTTTTAGACCCTAGATCTCTCCTCTGCCCTCAAAGCATCTGACCACACCAAGATCGGTGTGATAAAATGCTTTCCTAATTTCCCAATGGCGCTGTTTACATCCAGTGAAATCTAAGTCATGAAATGCTCGTAGCTTCCGGTTTCTTTGGCCATAGAGATGACTGGAACCATTCTGGTCTCTGCTCAGCTCTATGGTCAACTGGCCGAATCACCGGCTGCATTCTCAGGTTCCCTGTTGGGACAGGAGAGCCAGAAAAAAACATGGAAGACGGTGAGAGGGGACATTACCTCCCACTGCTTGTAAAAGCAGTCTAGAGCCGCTAGGATTGCTTTTACATGAAAGCCGACCGCTGGCTGAAAAGAATGATACCAAGATGATACCTAAACCTGCAGGCATCATTCTGGTATAACCACTCAAAGTCCAGCAACATACCAGTACGTTGCTGGTCCTTGTTGGGCATATATTGTAATTTTTTTTCTTTTCATGCAGCCTGTGGGCTGAATGAAAAAAAGAGATTGATTGGTGGGTATGCCCACCATTAGAATACCTCCCTTCATCCACCCACTTCTAATGATGGGCATACATGTACCATTTATTTATGCCGAAGCATGGGGGCATCTGCCCCAAAAGTTAGGAGCAAATCGCTCATCTATCCTTGCTGCCCCCATGCTTTGGCATATATGCCCTTTTTTTTAACTGTGGTGGTGAAATCACCTCCGACAGCACTGGATTCACGGCTTTATGTATCGTGGGAGCAAACACTGTTGCTGTCAAGATAAATAAATCCACGCTGCAGCTGAATGGCGTACCTGAAAACAAAAAAATGGTTAACAATAAAACACAGTAAAGTATAAAAAATTGCATACCTGAAAAGCAAACATGATAAAACATAATAACAATAAAACATTGCAGAATAGAATACATTAAAAAAGAGCAGAAGAATAGAGAGAGAATAGAGAGAGAGGGAACAATTAAACGACAACTATTTTTGTTTTTTTTATCTTATATATTTTTTTGTGGTTTTTTTTTTTTTTTTTACTTTTTTTTGTAACTTTAACTTTTGTAACTGTAACCGGTTCCAGGTTCGGGTCTCTCAAAATGCGATAGCATCTTGGGAGTCCCTGTGAAAGCGTGCCTAGTCTGTGCAATGCTGTACCCTATGCTAATACTCAAATAATATATGGTAGCATTCAAAACATTCACCAATGCAAAGACCAGGATTGTCAGGACAGGAGGGACAATAATAGCAGGTGTCGCGCCTATATCCGCGCTTGCTGCAGACACTACATCTTCTTTGGGGGGTTCGTTGGGTAGGGGTACTCGGGAGGACATAAGGAAAATGCCTCTCATGCAGCCGGCTTACTGCATTTGGTTGGGGAAGGTGAGGTGGAGCACTGTCTGGATACAGAAGGGCTCTGACAATCTCTTCCTGGAAATTAAGGAAGGATCCAGTCCGTCCTGAAGCTCTGTATAGCACATGAGCATTCAGCAAAGCCAATTGAAATAAATAAACAGACACTTTCCTGTACCAGCGTCTGGCCTTATGGGCAACTAGGTACGGCACCAACAACTGGCCGTTGAGGTCCACCCCTCCCATATTTTGGTTATATTCGTGGACACAGAGGGGTTTCTCCACAATACCACTCGCCGTAGTAATTTAGACCGTCGTGCCTGCATGAAGGGAGGTAAGAACAAAAACATTCTTATTATGCCTCCACTTCATAGCGAGCAAGTTATTACACTTCAAGCAAGCTCTCTACCCCAGCCTAAGATGGGAATCTACAAGCCCCGGTGATTAGATCGCACGGTGCTCCAATCTGATGATTAAACAAGTGACTAAAAAGTGGCACGCTCGTGTAATAATTGTCCACGTACAAGTGGTATCCCTTTCCGAATAAGGGTGACACCAAGTCCCACACAATCTTGCCAATGCTTCATATGTAGTCAGGGCAGTTTGTCAGCTCTACGTGACTATCTTTGCCCTCGTAAACCATAAAACTACATGTATAGCCTGTGGCCCTGTCACAGAGCTTATACATCTTGACCCCGTACCTCGCACGCTTGCTGGGAAGGTACTGTTTAAATGACAAGCCACCAGAAAACTTAATCAGGGACTCATCAAGGCAGACAACTTGATGGGGAGTAAACAAGTCTGCAAAATCTTGGCTAAAGTGGTTTACGAGGGGCCAAATTTTGTAGAGCCGATCGTTTCCAGGGTCTCCATAAGAACAACAGAGTTCATTGTTGTTGAAATGCATGAATGAAGATCTGCTCGTATCGTGCCCTGGTCATGGAGGCAGAAAACAAGGGCATATGGTGAATTGGGTCAGTGGACCAATATGACCGCAACTCACTCTTTTTAGTTATGCCCATGTTGAGGGATAGGCCCAGAAAGAGCTTAAAATTGGAAACCGTAATTGGTCTCCAATCTCTGGCAAGGGAGGACTGGGGAATAGTGGCGATGTGTTGACCAATGTACAAATTGCTTTGTTCCACCTGAATGCCAGGTTGGCCAGTGAATAGGGGAAGTACGGGTGCTGCAGAAATGGTGGGTTCCCAATTAGGATTGGCGAATTCAGCAGAAAGGGCACTATGGGCACGACGGGCCTGTGTTTGTCTTCTTCTTGGTAGCAGCAGGACACTACTTGTGCTTGCCACCTCACCAGCTTGAACTGCACTTATGGAACTCGCCACGTCACCACGTGATACTGTAGTGCTGGTTTGACTACGACCAGGGTGTACTAGGCCGCTGGTGCCTGCCAGTTCACCAGAAGGAATAGCAGCACTAGTACTGCTCTGCTTCATACGAGGGACCTGCGGTTCTTGTAACTCAACAACAGCAGAAGAAGATCGGAGTCTGGTATGCCTGACCTTGGCAGGGACCACAACTCCATCGTCAGAGCTATCTGTCATTGAGCCGCTGTCGTCTACAGGATCGTATTCTGAGCCTGAGTCTGACAGATGAGTGACTTTCTCTTCACTATCTGTCATGCTCAGAAATGTGTAGGCCTCTTCACTACTGTACCTTCGATTTGCCATTTTGGGCTCTAAATTTAGTGGTACAGTAGTGAGACTCACAGGTAAAAAAGCTCCTGACTGTTAGCGACTGTATCAAAATGCTACCAAAAAAACTGTTAGCGATCGCAGGGATCAGGCCTGACTCTGCGAACACTGCAGTTATGTGTGTTTAGTCAGTGTTTTGTAAGTGACAGTGATCGATCGACATTGCATTTGGGTGGGCTGGGTTGGGCCGAGCGGAGGGGCAAAACACAGGTGCTAGCAGGTATCTGGGCTGATCTCGCTAACACTGCATTTTTGGGAACCCTAAACTGCTGGGGATGCTAGTACAGGTCTGATCAGATCAGATATTGATCTGTTTAGATACTATAACACTAAAGGGAGGTGTATGCTGCGTGCGTGGGTGTTAGCAGTACTGGCACTAACCTGATGCTGCCTGGGGCGACGCAAACCCTATCTGACCCTAAAACCTAACTTATATCACCGCCAGGCGATCAGGGGGTTAAACCTTTATTAGGTAATAAACGGCGGGTGCCCTGACACTATAAAAAACAAACTAACTAACCAGCGTCACCTGTAACAGTTATACGGTGATCACTGGTGAAAGGGTTAACTAGGGGGCAATCAGAGGGTTAAAACCATTATTAGGTAGTATATGGGGGTACCTGACGCTATAAAAATTTGACGGCGAACCTAAATACTTACCTACCTAACTAGCGTCACCTGTGACACTAACACAGCGATCAGAAAAACGATCGCTTAGTGACACTGGCAATGGGGTGTGATCAGGGGGTTAAACCTTTATTAGGGGGGGTTAGGGGGGTATCCTAGACCTAAAGGAGCCTACCACTAACTGCCCTACCATTTATAACAGTCATAAATGACACCAATGCAATAATCAGTAAAAAAAAAACTGCTATTGGTGTCACTGTGACAGGGGGTACAGGGGGGTGATCGGGGGGTGATTGGGGGGTGAAAAGTGTGCCTGCATGTTCTACTGTACGTGTAGTGTTGGTGCAAACTTACTTGATGTCTTCTCTCCTTGGCGCCGTAAAGAAAAGACCGACACGAGGAGAGATGACATTACTGCAGAGGAAGATTCTCATTTGCCGGGAGCGATCGCGAGGGGGTGGCCATGAATCAGTGGCCTCCCCCTCAGCACGGATCACTCCTGGAACGAAGCCGACCGCCTCGGGCATCTGCGTGAGACGATCGGCACGTAGTTAACATCCCGCCAAAAGCAGGTCTATGCATAGTTAAAATGCTCCACTCTCTTCAGTTAGTTGATGCATGGCAAGAGGCTCACCCTGTGACGAGAAACTACACCTTTTTCTCCGCTCCGCATTCCACATATTACGTATCGATCATATATTTGTTTTGTGTTCCCTGGTGCCCAGTATTCATAAGGCTGTCATTAAAACAACAGGATGGTCAGATCATGGTTTCGGTATCTTTGCTAGCCTTATCGACTTCCTCTCGTCCATGTCAGTAGGGATGAGCCAAACACCCCCCATTCAGTTCGCAGCAGAACATATGCACAGGCCAAAAATTTGTGCGAACACCTGAACACCGTTAAAGTCTATGGGACATGAACATGAAAAATCAAAAGTGCTCATTTTAAAGGCTTACATGCAAGTTATTGCCATAAAAAGTGTTTGGGGACCCAGGTCCTGCCCCAGGGGACATGTATCAATGCAAAAAAAGTTTTAAAAACTGACGTTTTTTCGGGAGCAGTGATTTTAATCATGCTTAAAGTTAAACAATAAAAATGAAATTATACAAACAAAAAGGAGACAATACGCCCTACTCCAATCCTCCTATCTCAGCGCTAAAGGATATTCAGTATATGAAGATGGAAAATAATGATTGTAATAAACCGCAGTGATTTAACCTGATGTCACCATATTCTGAGTGAGATATCTCTCAGCAGCCACTTAATAAAAAATATAAATATGGATGAATGAATGTACTATATGAAACAGCAATTAACCCATCAAAGCAGCGCTATTTTCAGTCAACAAGCCTTGGATCAAATCCTCTCTCTGTTTACTCCCGAAGTCCTCCAGGGTTGATGATCAAATAACAGCAACAATGTCCACATGTAAAAAAAGAGACCCCGAATAGTCCAGTACCGTTTTGATAATTTATTGTAAGTCACAAATCAGAGAAAAAAAAAAAAAAAGTAAATACACTGTAAAAATCAGTGGGCGCAGTTCCTTACAAAGGATAGCCTTCTAGCTTTCAGTTGGTTGGTAATAGTGGATAACTCAAACTGCTTCTCTCAAAGCACAAGGGTACTGGTTGCAGACTGGATGGATGTTACACACTCACAGCTGATCAGTCCTTCATTCCACTAGTATACAACTACAAGCTTGGAGCGCACTGCGTGTCAACCAGGCACAGCTGATCCACACTTCCCCCCTCTCGTGTCTGAAGCTTCAGGCTAAAAGCACACTGCGTCCTCACGTGATAACGGTTGCCGTGGTATCGTGCTCTCTTTTTTTTTTTCTGATCCAAGGCTTGTTAACCTCCTGGCTCCGGTGAGTTTGAACCCCTATGGGGTGTGTGCAGCACAAGGTGTCCCAATAGATGGTGAAAGGTGCACCCATCAGATCTACTATTCATATAAGGGAATCCAGACCGAGCTCCTACCGCTGTGTCTTTGTTGGAATTTACCTGCCTGCATGTGTTTTGCTTGCATTTACAAAGACTTTGTTTTATCAGTCAGCATTGAGGACTGAAAATAGCGCTGCTTTGATGGGTTAATTGCTGTTTCATATAGTACATTCATTCATCCATATTTATATAATAAAAATGAAATATTCCTTTAAATATTGTTCCTGTGGGTTCCCTTAGTCTGTCTGTAAAATAGCACATTTTTCCCATGTTCATAACAATCCCACTGCAAAATGACATTTCTAAAAGAAAGAAAATGTCATTTAAAATTGCTCACTTCTGTACTGTATTGCCGAATCCCAGCAATATACATAAAAAATCATTGAAAAAAGCGGCGTGAGTCACCCCCAGTCCATTACCAGGCTCTTCAGGTCTGGTATGGATATTAAGGGGAACCCCACGCCAAAATTTAAAAAAATGGTGTGGAGATCCCTAGGCACTATATACTCTAAACTACAATATAGTTACAGTTACTCTTGTTGAGCACAGAAACAGGCCCTGCTGTTAAATATTATTTCAAAATTGTAATTACATGCCCCTGTTAAACAGGGGCAGAAAAATTGGGCCTTTGGTTTTGATGGTGCCACAACACTGTAACCCCTCACAGTTACTCTTGTTGGGCGCAGGAACGAGCCCTGCTGTTAAATATTATTGCAAAAATTGTAACTACATGCCCCTGTTAAACAGAGGCAGAAAAATGTGGCCTTGGATGGTGGTGGTGGTGCCAGAACACTGTAACCCCTCACAGTTACTCTTGTTGGGCGCAGGAACAGGCCCTGCTGTTAAATATTTTTTCAAAAATTGTAATTACATGCCCCTGTTAAACAGGGGCAGAAAAATTGGGCCTTTGCTTTTGATGGTGTTACAACACTGTAACTCCTCACAGTTACTCTTTTTGGGTGCAGGAACGGGCTCTACTGTTAAATATTATATCAAAAATTGTAATTACATGCCCCTGTTAAACAAGAGCAGAAAAATATGGCCTTGGGTAGTTCGTGGTGCCCTAAACCAAAAATATTGTTGGAAACTAGCATCATCATGATTGAGGAGGAATAGGATAGGCAGCATAGGCAGACTTCAAGGGATCCCAGATCCATAGCAAATTTAATCAGTTACATCAGCATTAGGTGCTTGATAGCTGCTGATCCAGGACTGATTCATTTTTATAAATGTGAGCCTATCAACAGAGTCTGTGGACAGGCACACTCTTTGATTCGTTACAAATCCTCCAGCAGCACTCCCCCTCCTCTTCTTCCTGTGTGTTATGGAATGCTATCTGGATAAAGAGGACCTTGAGAGGAAAGGAAGTCCTCCCCTTCCTCCCACTGTTCTGCCTCAAGTGCCCTTTCCGTGATTCCAGGAAGCGTGTGCTCCAGCAGGAAGACTAGAGGGACAGTGTCACTGATGCATGCATTGTCGCTGCTCACCATCCTTGTGGCCTCCTCAAATGGTGACAGGACAGTGCACGCATCCTTGATCGGTAGCCACTGGCGTGGCGAAAAGAAGCCAAGCTCCCCTGATCCTGTCCTGGTGCCATACTCGCACAGGTACTCATTGTTGGCCCTCTGCTGTGTGTGCAGCCACTGCAGCATTGCTAACATTGAGTTCTACCTGGTCCACATGTCACAAATGAGTCGGTTGGTGAGCAGGTTGCATTCCCTTTGAATGTCAGCCAGCCAAGCACTGGCATTGTATGACCAGCGGAAATGACCACAGACTTTTCTGGCCTGCCTCAGGAGATCTTGTAAGCCTGGGTACCTGGTAAAGAAACACTGCACCACCAAATTCAGGAAGTGTGCCAAACATGGAACATGGGTCAAGTGTCCCTGTCGGAGGGTGGAAAGAAGGTTGGTGCCATTGTCACATACAACCATTCCTGGCTGAAGCTGAGGTGGCGTCAACCACCTCTGAGCCTGCCCTGCAGAGATGACAGAATCTCTGCCCCAGTGTGGCTCCTGTCCCCTAGGCAGACCAACTCAAGCACTGCATGGCAACTTTTAGCCTTACTGCTTGCGTAGCCCCTTTAACACTTAGGGAGCACTGCTGGTTCAAAGGACAATTCTGCAGAAGAGGCGATAGAGGAAGAAGAGGAGGGAGGGGAGCATACAGATGTTGTGGCAGAATCACCACCAGCTTTTTGGAGGCGTGGTGACGGAACAAGCTCCAACACTGAACCCTGTCCTGCATCCTTCCCAGCTGCCAGCAGAGTTACCCAGTGTGCTGTGAAGGAAAGGTAAAGTCCCTGCCCATGCCTGCTGGACCATGAGTCAACAGTAATATGAACCTTACTGCTAACCTGTCCAACGAGGCCAAAACATTGCCTTCCACATGCCGGTAGAGAGACGGAATGGCCTTATGTAAAAAGAAATGCCTTTGTGGAACCTGTCACTGTGGTTTAGCATATTCCACAAATTCACAAAAGAGGGCAGAGTCTACTAGCTGAAAAGGCAGCAGTTGCAGTGCTAGCAATTTGGCCATGCTAGCATTTAGACGCTGAGCATGTGGATGGCTGGGACCGAATTTCTTTTTACAGTTCAGCAACTGGGGTAGGGAAATTTGCCTGCTGAAATCAATTGGTGGTGTACTGGATAGAAGATTGGCTGCAAGTACTTGTGACACCTATTGCTTTACCTTCATTCCTCTCAGTGCAGGTTTTTGAGAGGACAGAAGGGATAGTAGGGTTGGAGATTCCAGATGAGGAGCAAGAATAAGTCTGCCTTTTTCTACGATGTGGGTCTTTCAAGTGCTGTTGCCAATGGAAAGCATTACAGGTCATCATATTTTTGGTCAAGCCCAAGCGGCTGCTGTTGAGGCCACGCTTGATCCGCTTCAGACATAGGTTGCAAACAGCAATGGTGGGTTCTGCTGCACATGTGTCAAAAAAGGCCCACACCAAGGAACATTTAAAAGTCAGCGGGGAGTCAGCAGCGCCCTGCACCTGCGGAGCTCAGCAGTGTGATGCAATAGGTTGGCTGCCCTTAAGCTGCCCCTGGAGTACATCCTACCTCGTTGGAGTTGTGCCTCCTCCTCCTCACTTTCCTCCTCTCTTCTCTGAGGCACCCAAGTAGAGTCGTGACCTCATCATCCCCTCCCTCCTCGTCACTGGAGAAAACTTGGCAGTATGCTGCAGCTGGGGGAACATGCTTGCCAGTTTCAGCCTTCAAATCACTACGCATCCTCCAGCAGCATGTAAAAGACACTGTGGTTGAATAATTCTGGGGGCTCTTCCGTGCATGATGGTGGGGCTACAGAAGAAGTGACTGTGGATAAGGAGCCGTTGGAATAGGTCGCTTTGGCAGCTGCATTGGAAGGCAAACTACTCTGAGCCTGGTTGACAGAGGGCGAGGAGGATGAGGACTGCTTCATTATTCACTCCACCAGCTCTTTTTTTTTTTTTAAATCAATCCTATTTTATTAAATTTCAGGTTGCATATACAAGTATTATTAATACAATTTCACTACCAATGAACATAGATTTCAAATAATAATATTCCAGGAGTTTCTGTCCAATCTTAGACATGTGGAAACATTTTTAAAAACATTTTAACAAGAAAAGAAAAAGAACCCGGTGATAATGATCCAAACATTCTGTAGGATGTAATTCAGTCCACCAACTCTTCTGCATGTTGTGGCTCAATAACATGGCCAGCAGCAGAAAAAAGGACAAGCATGCCCCACGGCTACCTGCAGAGGACACCAGCTACACTGTACAACAGCTACACTGTAATATATACTGTGGACACCACCTGAAGTGTATTAGAAACTGTACACACCATAGACCACCAAATGCACTGTATATACAGGCTACACTGAATGCAGAGTACATGTATATATATATATATATATATATATATATATATATATATATATATATACACTAGACTGTATATATATTTATATATTAATACACTGCCTGAAGCATATTAGAAACTGTACAATGGCTGCACTGTATTATATACTGTGTACACCACCTGAAGTGTATTAGAAACTGTGCACACTGTATTAGATACTGCGTTCACCGCATGCACTGTATTAGAAACTGTAGAACTGCTGCAGTGTATTATATACTGTGTACACCACCTGAAGTGTATTAGAAACTGTACACACTGTATTAGATACTGTGTACACCGCCTTCAGTGTATTAGAAACTGTACAACATCTGCACTGTATTATATACTGTGTACACCACCTGAAATGTATTAGAAACTGTCCACCCTGTATTATATACTGTGTACACCACCTGAAGTGTATTATAAACTATACACCACCGAATGTACTGTATATACAGGCTACACTGAATGCAGAGTATATATATATATATATATATATATATATATATATATATATATATATATATATATATATACTAGAATGTATATAAATACACCGCCTGAAGTGTATTAGAAACTGTACACACTGTATTAGATACTGTGTACACCGCCTGCACTGTATTAGAAACTGTACAAAGGCTGCACAGTATTATATAATGTGTACACCACCTAAAGTGTATTAGAAACTGAACACAGTGAATTATATACTGTGTACACCACCTGCACTGTATTAGAAACTGTACAACGGCTGCACTGTATTATATACCGTGTACACCACCTGAAGTGTATTAGAAACTGTACACACTGTAGTGTGCCTCAGCTCTTGGGGGCATTCTAGTGTTTGGAATCCCCCGAAAGCAGCAAATCTCATTGCTCATTGTTATTGCTCTCTATGTTGATTATATATATATATTGTTATTGTCTGTTATTCTTCCACAGAAATATTTCTGTGCTAAATTATAATGTGTGTGTTTCTCATTCTCACTTACACTAAATGGCGCCGAGACTGCAGGGAGCCGAGATACACATACTCGAGTGTTCTCTGCTTTTTCCGGCGCTGCCGTCACACCCAGTCCCGCCCCTGGACCTGTTTTATGTCCATCATAGGGCGGGACTGGGCGTGACTGTGAGCGGCGCCGAAAAAAGCCGAGAACACTCGGGTATGTGTATCTCGGCTCTTGTCGGATCCGAGATACACATAGCCGAGTGTTCTCGGCTTTTTTCGGCGCTGCTCACAGTCACGCCCAGTCCCGCCCTATGATGGACATAACACAGGTCCAGGGGCGGGACTGGGCGTGACGGCGGTGCCGGAAAAAGCCGAGAACACTCGAGTATGTGTATCTCGGCTCCCTGCAGTCTCGGCGCCATTTTTTGAATCTACACCAAGTGCACAAAGCTGCACTGACATGGCTGGCCTCGGGCAGACCTGCACTAACGAAGTTACACTGGGGCAAGGCTGCACTGGGGCAAAGCTGCACTGGGGCAAAGCTGCACTGAGGCAAGGCTGCACTGACAAGGCTGCACTGGGGCAAAGCTGCACTGACAAGACTGCACTGGGGCAAGGCTGTACTGACACTGAAAAGGCTGCAGATGGACAGATAAGGCTGCATTGATGGGCATTTTAATGTAAGTTTTTTTTCCTAAAACTTCCCTCCTAAAAATTTTTTTTCCTTAAAATTCTCTCCTAAACTTGGGGTGCGTGTTATACGCCGGCGCGTGTTATACGCCGATAAATAGGGTATATATATATATATATATATATATATATATATATATATATATACACACTTAAAAAGATGAGAGAGGCCTGTAATTGTCATCATAGGTATACCTCAACTATGAGGGACAAAATATGGAAACAAATCCAGAGAATCACATCGTCTGATTTTTGAAAGAATTTATTTGAAAATTATGGTAGAAAATAAGTATTTGGTCAATATCAAAAGTTCATCTCAATACTTTGTTATATATCCTTTGTTGGCAATGACAGAGGTCAAACATTTTATGTAAGTCTTCACAAGGTTGTCACACACTGTTGCTGGTATGTTGGCCCATTCCTCCATACAGATCTCCTCTAGAGCAGTGATGTTTTGGGGCTGTCGCTGGGCAACACGGACTTTCAACTCCCTCCAAAGGTTTTCTATGGGGTTGAGATCTGGAGACTGGCTAGGCCACTCCAGGACCTTGAAATGCTTCTTACGAAGCCACTCCTTCGTTGCCCGGGCAGTGTGTTTGGGATCATTGTCATGCTGAAAGACCCAGCCACGTTTCATCTTCAATGCCCTGGCTGATGGGAGGAGGTTTGCACTCAAAATCTCACGATACATGGCCCCATTCATTCTTTCATGTACATGGATCAGTCGTCCTGTTCCCTTTGCACAGAAACAGCCCCAAAGCATGATGTTGTCACCCCCATGCTTCATAGTAGGTATGGTGTTCTTTGGTTGCAACTCAGCATTCTCTCTCCTCCAAACACGACGAGTTGTGTTTCTATCAAACAGTTCTACTTTGGTTTCACCTGACCATATGACATTCTCTCAGTCCTCTTCTGGATCATCCAAATGCTCTCTAGCAAACCTCAGAGGGGCCCGGACATGTACTGGCTTAAGCAGGGGGACACGTCTGGCACTGCAGGATCTGAGTCCCTGGCGGCGTAGTGTGTTACTGATGGTAGCCTTTGTTACGTTGGTCTCAGCCCTCTGCAGGTCATTCACTAGGTCCCCCCGTGTGATTCTGGGATTTTTACTCACCGTTCTTGTGATCATTTTGACCCCACGGGGTGAGATCTTGCGTGGAGCCCCAGATCGAGGGAGATTATTAGTGGTCTTGTATGTCTTCCATTTTCTAATTATTGCTCCCACAGTTCATTTCTTCACACCAAGCTGCTTGCCTATTGCAGATTCAGTCTTCCCAGCCTGGCGCAAGTCTACAATTTTGTTTCTGGTGTCCTTTGACAGCTCTTTGGTCTTCACCATAGTGGAGTTTGGAGTGTGACTGTTTGAGGTTGGGGACAGGTGTCTTTTATACTGATAACAAGTTCAAACAGGTGCCATACATAATACAGGTAATTAATGGAGGACAGAGGAGCCTCTTAAAGAAGAAGATACAGGTCTGTGAGAGCCAGAAATCTTGCTTGTTTTTAGGTGACCAAATACTTATTTTCCACCATAATTTGCAAATAAATTCTTTCAAAAATCAGACAATGTGATTGTCTGGATTTGTTTCCACATTTTGTCTCTCATAGTTGAGGTATACCTATGATGACAATTACAGGGCTCTCTCACTTGCACAATTGGTGGCTGACTAAATACTTTTTTGCCCTGTATATATATATATATATATATATATATATATATATATATACTGTATTTATCGGCATATAACACGCACTTTTTTCCCCTTAAAATCAGGGGAAAATTGTGGGTGGGTGTTATACGCCGATCCCCGCTAATTGTGATAGCCGCCAACATTCACATAGCGTGTAGTTTTAAATATGGCGCTGCGGAGTTCGAAGGGACTCGGCGGAGCTGAACGAGCGCCGCCGAAATCACAGTGACTGGGCGGAGCCGAGATACACATAGTCGAGTGTTCTCGGCTCTTTCCGGTGCCGCTCACAGTCACGCCCAGTCCCGCCATTGGACCTGTGTTATGTCCATCATAGGGCGGGACTGGGCGGGACTGATAGAGAAGCGCCGGAAAGAGCCGAGTACACTCGACTATGTATATCTCGGCGGCGTTCGTTCAGCTCCGTTCAGAGTCCCTCCGAACTCCGCGGCGCCATATTTAAAACTACCGTACATGCTATGTCTATGTCTGCGGCGATCTGTCCAAGCATGGACACTGGGGGCAAGGCTGCACTGACCACTGGGGCAAGGCTGCACTGAACACTGGGGCAAAGCTGCACTGACCACTGGGGCAAAGCTGCACTGACAAGGCTGCACTGACAAGGCTGCACTGGGGCAAAAGCTGCACTGACAAGGCTGCACTGACAAGGCTGCACTGGGGCAAAGCTGCACTGACAAGGCTGCACTGGGGCAAAGCTGCACTGACAAGACTGCACTGGGGCAAAGCTGCACTGACAAGGCTGCAATGGACACTGGGGCAAGGCTGCACTGACACTGAAAAGGCTGCAATGACACTAACAAGGCTGCAGATGGACACGATAAGGCTGCATTGATGGGCATTTTAATGTAAGTTTTTTTCCTTAAACTTCCCTCCTAAAAGTTTTATTCCTTAAAATTCTCTCCTAAACTTGGGGTGCGTGTTATACGCCGGCGCGTGTTATACGCCAATAAATACGGTATATACATACTGTACACTGCTGAATGCACTGTATATATATGCTACACTGAATGTAGAGTATATATATATATATATATATATATATATACAGTATCTCATAAAAGTGAGTATGCCCCTCACATTTTTGTAAATATTTTATTATTGACACATTAGGCCCAATTATGACATTTTCACTTAGGGGTGTACTCACTTGTGTTGCTAGCGGTTTAGACATTAATGGCTGTGTGTTGAGTTATTTTGAGGGGACAGCAAATTTACACTGTTATACAAGCTGCACACTCACTACTTTACATTGTCGCAAAGTGTAATTTCTTCAGTGTTGGCACATGAAAAGATATAATAAAATATTTACAAAAATGTGAGGGGTGTACTCACTGTTATGAGATACTGTATACTAGATATATATATATATATATATATATATATATATATATATATATATATATATATATATATACATATACTAGACCAGACTGACTGTATATATATATAAATAACCTGCCTGCTTAATCTAACTCAAGCTATCTCTCAGTCCATGCCACCAACACTACCCGCTATCCAAAGGTATCCTGCGCTGTGATTGGCCAAAGCATGCAGATCAGGAGCATGCTTTGGCCAATTATCATATAGCAATGCACTGCGATCTCACAGTGCATTATGGGGCGTTCCGCAACACTCGAATTTCTCGCGAATGCCCCATAATGTTTACTTACGTTCGACTCGAACATCGAGCTCATCCCTACTGTCAGTGAGACAGTGACAAAGACAGAATTGGATCTTTACTTGCACATAAGCTTAACCCTCGCATGCGGACTTACGCAGTTCAGTAGGTGCACTGCACGATGGCACATATTCTCAGAATCCTCATAAAATACTAGAGTCTTTCAGTAACTTTTATACATCTCTGTATAAGTCACCTGCTGGGGAGGACCCCCAAATGTGCAGCCAGTATTTGGAAGGTATTTCCCTTCCTAGAATATCTGCCGCCCATAGGAAGCGTATGGAGGCCCCTTTCACCGCACAGGATAGTCTTAGACGCAATTAAATGCACGAAAACTAGTTCGGCCCCTGGGCTTGGCGGTTTTCCGGCATTATACTAGCGTAAACTCCAGGACCAGTTGGTCCCTCACTTGGTCCGATATTTTAATGCTCTTCGGGATGGAGCCCCATATATCCCTCTTTTTTTGGCATACATTTCAGTGATACCAAAGCCCAATAGGGAGGTTAGTAACTACCGGCCCATCTCTCTAATTGATAATGACCTTAAACTGTTCACGAAAGTGTTGGCCAATAGATTATGCTCCTTTATCAATTCTTATGTACACAGAGATCACGTGGGTTTCATTCCAGGGTGCCAGGGGCCGGACCAGATTAGAAGAGTGGTGGATGTTATTTCCCTCTTATGGTCAGGTTTTCTATTGCTCAACAACCTCACCTTGCATTGCTTAATGATCTGCCACCTGGGTAGTCACACCCCTCTAAAAGTTTAATGTATTTTTTATTGTTAGTGGCAAAAATCACCATTGCAGGAGCATGAAAAACGTGTCCATGTCCTTTAGATGGCTGAAACCAAAAATCACGTGGATTATGATTCATGAGAAGGTTGCTAATATTGTTAATGACCGACAGTCTGACCAAACGTGGGAACCATGGGCATCGTATATTCATGTGCCTCTGTCACCATCCTTGGGTTCTCCTCGGCCATGGGGCTCCTCTTCATTTCTTTCTACTCCAGTAGCCTAGACTCCCTTTCTTGTTCCTTGGGTGTTATCTCCTTCCTCTCTTCCTTCTTTCCTTTTATTTCTTCTTATGTTCTCCTCTTTCTTTTTCACCCTTCACTTTTTTAATACCTCTTATAATTATATGGGTATGGTGTTGCTTCAGCCATTATGTACACATTGACATGTAGTGGTGATTGCAACACGGAGGTTTCTGAGTACAAAGGTCTTCCTTATGCCGCTTACACGTGAGCAGACTTTTCAGCATCAAAGGTCCGACGGTCTTTCCGATGGACTTTTGACAGAGTTACGATGGACTTTCGGACGACCGGACTTGCCCACACACGAACAGACTAAAGTCCCTTTCGAAAGTCCGTTGGTTTGAACGTGATGACATATGAAGGAACTAGAATAAGGAAGTTCATAGCCAGTAGCCAATAGCTGCCTTTGCATCCTTTTTTGTCCGTCGGACTAGCATACAGACGAACGGATATTTCGTCTGGACTCGAGTCCGTCGGAAAATATTGAAACATGTTCCAAATCTAAAATCCGTCTGATTTTTGACAAAAAAAGTCAGCTGAAGGTCCGATGAAGCCCACACATGGTCAGATTGTCCGATGGAATCGTTCCGACGGACCAGTCCGGTCGAAAAGTCCGGTCGTGTGTACACGGCATAAGGTGTTGCTCTACACCACTTTTTCTCCATTTTATGTTCTCTTTAGTGTTTATGCAATCTCTGTGCCATAATGTATATATGTTGTATTCATTTATGTATTCTGGCCCTGGAGATTTGGCGGTGCTACACTTCACCACAAATCTGAATCCGATACGTAAAAATAAGATCATTTCTTTCCACTGTCATGTTCCAGATGTTAGCTAATTATCTGTAATTGACTGATGTGGTAATGTGTCAACCTTGTTTGCTCTCTTTACGAAACCTAAATAAAAATCATTTGCACGTTAAAAGTGAATTAGGTAATTTAAGAATGGTTTCTAAAGAACGACTTGATTTGGGTTTGAGAATTTATTGTCTGACCTTAACAATTGTCACAAAGTCCAAAAGAACTGTCCATGCACTTTTTACCAGGATTGTACAATTTGCAAGTTTACATAAAGTTAAACAAAAATTTTAAGATATGAGGATCAGTGATTGGACAAGTTAGAACGCCTTAAACAGATTTTAACTGTGACATAAGAAAAAAATGCATTTTTAAAATCTCCTTGCACATGGTTTGGTATTCTTTGTATAGGAAAATGTTATCACATTCATACTAAGCTCTGGCAAAAATTCCCCTGAACAGTGCAAATTCCCCTGCAAAGTGAACATCCTCTCTGCCTTTAGTAAATCAACCCCATTTGATTCAATTACATTTAGCAGGTTAAAACAGCGCTTTTTCTAAAAAAAAATGGCAGCAGTGGAGTCCTTCCCGACACATTTCATCTTCTTGGACATCGTCTGGGGATGTCCAAGGAGACGAAACGCATTGGAAAGGACTCCACTGCTGCCATTTGTTTTTAGAAAAAGCGCTGTTTTAACCTGCTAAATGTAAGTTTTCATACTTCATTAAATTTTATTGTGTATCCAAACGAAATTACGCTATGTTGCCATTTCTGTTCTCCTCATTCTAATCCATCCACTGCATCCACGTGCATCTGGTAAATACTTCCTACGAGACATATCTACACAGCGATTTCACCATCCTGAGAAGAGCCGTGTGTTCCTGTTGGAGTCATCCCAGGTTTCTGCTGTCTAGCCTTCACAGTTGTTTATACAACACCAGCCCGTTTGACCCACAGAGCATACGCTCTTGTAGGTTCAAACGCTCCAGTAAGCCTCCTAGTGTTTGGTGGTGGTTCACTTCACTTCAAATATACACCCTGCTCACCATTGTGATTTCCTAAGAAGTTTTTGAACTCTTTTTTTTTATGCAAATCTGACTTAGTTTGAGTCACTTTTCACTGGAAGTTTACTTTTTTTAGTCATCACTAGTCAAAGTTTTTTATATATTTTTTGTTTTTTATTTTTCATTCATAATTATTGGGGTTCAGCACCCTCATGTCTGACTTGTGTGTCTATGCACGTTTATATAAGCGCTACACTATTTGTATCTATCTTATTGCATTTATCCAATTTGCTGTGTTAGCTGCTTTTGTGTTTAGGTAGCGCAAAATTTCTTGTTACACCACATGTTTATTGACATAGAAAGATGTGGAAATGCATAACAATAGTACAATACAAGTAATTAATCATATATATACACATACATATGTACATATAGCATGGACATCAAGGATACCTAAATATATATCAACTTGGCAACACATTATAATGTAGAAAGATTGATTGGTAAATTGTATGAATTCATATATATATACATTTCATCTGGGTGGCACATTGCAGTATGTATAAAATGTCCTTGATGCCTCTTCATATTTCTCTTTACATCTTCATTCTTGTTAACTTGACCTTTGGTATATCATTATCTCATGTGCACAGATTCTCATTATCTTCACTTTTTCACCTGGGCATCTATTTCCACCTTTTTTCCTCATCAATACTATGCAGCTCATATTCATTCATTATAGACCTTCTGGCAGTCATTGCTTGTCCATCACCTTGATTCACTATGAAGATTGGCAATCTGTGTTCTGGGGGTTTTGTTTGTGCGCTTTGCTGGCACGCAGCTCCAGATTACCTCAGCTCCCGGGACAGACAACCCTCCTGGCCCCGGCCCCACATTTATTATCCACCATTGTATTTGATTCCATGTAAGTACCCAGGACTGGCAAATTTGCCCTTTCTTGTTATGCTTAGTGCTATACTAGATTAATTATACTTTTACTTTACATATTAATCATGTTTACACTATTCTATACCATTTTATTCATACAGCAATGTGCCGCCCAGATGACATGTGTATATATATATATATATATATATATATATATATATATATATATATATAAATTCATACAATTTATCAATCAATTTTTCTGCATTATCATGTGTTGCCAAGTTGATATATATTTATGTATCCTTGTCAGTAAACATGTCCACAAGTCAATTGCCTCATTCAAAATCCCAATTTCCTTCTTTATTTACCGTATATACTCGAGTATAAGTCGAATTTTTCAGCACATTTTTTTGTGCTGAAAGTGCCCCCCCTCGACTTATACTCGAGTCAAGCACTTTTCTGCAGCAAAAAATTTCATTTTCCGAACCGACTTTGGGGCCCCGTATCTCAGGGCCACTTGGGGCTAGGAACCCCAAATTTGGTGTGTAAACACAGTGGAACTGGTACCACAACATATCCAAAGCTGAAGTTCCTAGCACTAAGTGGCCCCGAGATACGGGGCCCCAAAATCGGTTCAGAAAATGTCATTCTCTGCTGCAGAAAAGTGCTTGACATTTTCTGAACCGATTTTGGGGCCCCATATCTCAGGGCCACTTAGTGCTAGGAACCCCAAATTTGGTGTGCAAACCCAGTGGAACTGGTACCATCACATATCCAAAGGTGGGGTTCCTAGCACCAAGTGGCACTGAGATACAGGGCCCCAAATCCTGTTCGGAAAATGTCATTCTCTGCTGCAGAAAAGTGCTTGACATTTTCTGAACTGATTTTTGGGGCCCTGTATCTCAAGGCCACTTGGTGCTAGAAACCCCAGCTTTGGAAATTTTATGGTTGTAGTTCCACTGGGTTTGCACACCAAATTTGGGGTTCCTAGCACTAAGTGGGCCCGAGATACGGGGCCCCAAATTCGGTCAACTGTGTCCATCTGCAGCAATGTCATTTCGGGACCCTTTGGGTTCAGAGACCCCAAATTTTGGCTGCAGCTAGGGGGCATCTAGGAACCCTTAACTACTGAGTTTGAAGTTCAGGGGACCTATGGCTGCAAATGGGCACAGTGAGGCATGCAAATGGGCACAGTGATGCTGCAAATGGGCATTGTTGACCCTCTTTTCCACTTACAGTAGCTTTGCATTTCTCACCCTCGTCTTATACTCGGGTCAATAAGTTTTTCCCATTTTTTTTGTGGTAAATTAGGGTCTCGACTTATACTCGGAACGACTTATACTCGAGTATATACGGTACTTGAACCGGGGATGGAGGCACACAATATGTGCTTCATTCAAACTCCCAAATCCCCCCTTTTATTTTATTTCTGTATGAATGGTTTGAAAGAACACCAGTGGAGCTACGCCATCAAAATTCTGTACAATCTGAACTCAGCATTTTTATTAGTAGAGTGTACCAAGGAATGTTGAATCATCAAACACAAGGTGACTTTTTAATGCTACATATTTGTATTGAAAGAGTACATATAGATATTATCTGTTATAGTTTTTATTTTTTGTGAAAATGTTATTAATATGCATACACTGAATTAAAGGAGGAGTTCAGCACCATAATTTAAGTAACTTAACTACAGCATACTTGCTGTGAATAAGTGAATAGAAACAAACGCTAACATGACAACAAAACAGTTAAGCAGTGAGATATAAGAAAAAGAAAGAAGCGTGTAACTTATTTTAGACAAAGAGGGACAATCCTCCCAAAACACATAGCCTGGTTTCTCTGGTTACCAGTGATGTCATTCACACATGTACTGCCTTTCTGCAGTGATGACGCCCATCTGACAAGGCTCCATGGCTGGGACCGGTGTATTGGACCATCATTACCCTTAATGCAATATTGCCTACTTTGCAGTTGAAAGAGGCAGTAAGCTATTATTTTGGTAATCTTAAACACTGCTACTAAAACAAGCTCTGCTCAGTGAGTTTGAATAAAAACAATATTGGTATCAATCCACATGTGTGCCGTTACTCAGACATTTGGGTAAGAGAAACGAGGAACAGTCATGTTTTATGTGGGACACTCCTTTATGAAGATGATGAAACCAAAAGTTATACATTGTAAGTCCTGGGGTTTACCAGTTTAAATTAATTTACAATGAACAAGCAGTGGAGTTTTTTTTATTTCTACATAAGAAAGTGACGGCACTAGCATTTTTATATAGGAAATGTATTATTTATTTAGGATGAACTAAACCCGATCATGTATGTTTTTAATGTTTTTTTATAAATGTGGTATATTTAAAACCTGGTATTTAGTAAAGTTGTATACTGTGATGAATTGAATAAAGATTATTAAATTAAAAAAAAAAATGTATGTTTTTAATGTATCTTAATCATGTCAGCCCCAGAAAGATTTACTCCCTTCCTGACCAGGCCATTTTTTATGATAAGGCAGTGCGTCGCTTTAACTGACAAAAGTCGTGCAACACTGTACCCAAACAAAATTGACGTCCTTTTTTCCCCACAAATAGAGCTTTCTTTTGGTGGTACTGTATTTTATTGCCTCTGCAGTTTTTATTTTTTTTTAGCTATAAACAAAAATTGCGTAAATTTTGAAAAAAACACAATGTCCTGTGTGGTACAGATTGCATGAATTTTACATCATGAAACCTCAACACAAGAGACCAAATTAAATGATACATTAATTGAAGTATAAGCAGATAAACTGTGGTCTGCAGAGAACTCAGCTAGGCCAGGCTGATCAGGTGTGGGGGGCACATAAGTAGCCGGCCTGTCCTAGATCACCACGCTGGACGTAGGAAACACCTGTCTCTGCACATATTAGCCAGGACTCATTAACTCTCTGCTAGTGCTCAACTTGTGACCTCTGTGGTAATTCTGTGAACACCGATGCCTATACAGTTACATGTTTTTTTGAATGGCTTACTAGGACCTAGCAACTCCCTGCCACCTTTCAATCCTATTCTTATGCAAATCATGTGAACACTGGTATCTGGTGTTAGTCACATGTCTTGCAAATAGCTCATTAGGTCATTACCTAACAACATTCACCATATGTTCCTGTATATCCTGGCATCCATCTACAGGCGTTTTACCCTTGATTAATCAACTTGCTTTTAATCATTAGTGTTTTCTGTGTGCCCCCTGCAAGCACATATACGGTGCAGCCTGCCCTCCCCCCTTCCGGGGGTCTCTTGCCGCGCGCCCCCTGGGTGTCTGTTGCTCAGGAACCCTGCGTGGAGAGATCCAACATTACTTGTGGAGAAGATATACCTCTAGGAAAGCCCTTCTCTATACCATCAGGTGGCCAAGGTCTTCTCACCATTGCCAGGGTGCAATAAAAGCTGGTTTGACCCTCACAGTATATACTGTTTTGGGTTCAAACCCTCCGGTAAGCCCCCATCTATAACATCTAAGTGCACTGCATGTTTTGAAGACACAGTGGTGTGATATTAGAGTTTGGTTTACGTATGGACTATCCAATTTTTTTGATAAAGATCTTTTGAATGACTGCAGGACATCATTCTCTGAGACTTTCTCCTGTTGTATGTTGGTGAAGGCGCTTCTCACCTCACGTTTTGGGTAGCGATATATTCATTTCCAACCCATGGATTGTCCATTTGATACATCTTCATTTATAATCTGATTTTGTATGTACCTTTATACGTATATATATATTTTGGGTATTGGCCTTTATTATATCAGTTTGAAATTTCTTGTCTTTTAGCGCTACACATTTTTGTTTATTACCCCCACAAATCCATACCAGACCCTTATCCGAGCACGCAACCTGGCAGGCCGCAGGAAAAGAGGGGGGACGAGAGTGCACCCCCCCTGAACTGTACCAGGCCACATGCCCTCAACATTGGGAGGGTGCTTTGGGGTAGCCCCCCAAAACACCTTGTCCCCATGTTGATGAGGACAAGGGCCTCATCCCCACAACCCTGGCCGGTGGTTGTGGGGGTCTGCGGGCGGGGGGATTATCAGAATCTGGAAGCCCCCTTTAACAAGGGGACCCCCAGATCCCACCCCCCCTGTGTGAAATGGTAAGGGGGTACTTACCCCTACCATTTTACTAAAAAACCGTCAAAAATTTTAAAAATGACAAGAGACAGTTTTTGACAATTCCTTTATTTAAATGCTTCTTCTTTCTTCTATCTTCCTTCATCTTCTGGTTCTTCTGGCTCTTCTGGTTCTTCCTCCGGCGTTCTCGTCCAGCATCTCCTCCGCGGCGTCTTCTATCTTCTTCTCCTCGGGCCGCTACGCACCCATGGCATGGGGGGGAGGCTCCCGCTCTTCTCTTCTTCTTTTCTTCTCTTCTTCATTTTCTTCTCCGGGCCACTCCGCACCCATGCTGGCATGGAGGGAGGCTCCCGCTGTGTGACGGCGCTCCTCGTCTGACAGTTCTTTCAAACGGGGGCGGGGCCACCCGGTGACCCCGCCCCCCTCTGACGCACGGTGACTTGACGGGACCTACCTGTGACGTCACGGGGAATGCCACAGGGAAGTCCCATCATATCCTGGCCCCTCCTACTTGGCTCCCTTAGCTCGAGATAAGGAGAGGAGGGAGGACACATGACAGCTACTAGCAAAGAAAAAAAAAGGTATTTACAATTGGAAAAAAAACCCAACAAAACTGCACTGTTATTTGAATACAGACAAGGCCATTAAAGCTATCTGGGCCATTTGAATTTACAACCACTTTAATTTTTTTTTTTAATCAAACCAATTGTTTTCAAGCTGAAAATGTTAGACTGATTCCTTTTTCAGACATTTGTTGAACTTTCCTGCACGAAAAATAGAGGCAAATACCAATCAGTTACTATACACCAGAGCCCCTAATTAACCTAGGGTATTACCATAATAAATCATCGATGTTTGAACAAATATTCCTTCAAACATAATATTTCTTTATTCATTATAAAAAGGACATGAATTACAAAACTGTTACAAAATGAAAATGAAATATAATATAAATGTTTAATTTTAATTTCCTTCTAAATTGCCTGTTTCCCTCTATATTAATCAACACCTGGCATTGCACAAATACAGCCAGCTACTAAGGTGTTTGTCTGTCCCTAATTAATAACATGCCCTCAACATGTAAGGAACATATTGATTAGGACAAGTGTCTCTTCCCCCCAACCCGGTCCTGGGGTTGTGGGAGTCTATGAGCAGAATCTGAAAGCCTCATTCATAACAATAAGTGTGCACCTAGATACCGCTTCTCTCCATGTGATGGGGTAACTAGTACATAGTACCCTTACTCATTCACAAAAAAAAGTAAACCATAAATAAAATATATACAATTATAATAAATACATTTATATGCCACTACATTTGTATACTTACCAAATGTAATTAGGTGCATTAAAAAGGAATTTCAATTATGTAATAGTTAGTCAGGTTGAAAAAAGACACAAGTTCATCCAGTTCAACCTTAAAAACAATAAATAAATAAAATAAAAAATATCGTACAATCCAATATACCCAATTTTATACCTCAGTTGATCCAGAGGAAGGCAAAAAACCCAGCAGAGCATGCTCCAATTTGCTACAGCAGGGGAAAAAATTCCTTCCTGATCCCCCATGAGGCAATCAGATTTTCCCTGGATCAACTTTACCTATAAATGTTAGTACCCAGTTATATTCTGTACATTTAGGAAAGTATCCAGGCCTTTCTTAAAGCAATCTACTGAGCTGGCCAGAACCACCTCTGGCGGGAGTCTATTCCACATTTTCACAGCTCTAATGCCCCGTACACACGGTCGGACATTGATCGGACATTCCGACAACAAAATCCTAGGATTTTTTCCGACGGATGTTGGCTGAAACTTGTCTTCCATACACACGGTCACACAAAGTTGTCAGAAAATCCGATCGTTCTAGACGCGGTGACGTAAAACACGTATGTCGGGACTCTAAACGGGGCAGTAGCCAATAGCTTTCATCTCTTTATTTATTCTGAGCATGCGTGGCACTTTGTGCGTCAGATTTGTGTACACACGATCGGAAATTCTGACAACGGATTTTGTTGTCGGAAAATTTTATAGCCTGCTCTCAAACTTTGTGTGTCAGAAAATCTGATGAAAAATGTGTGATGGAGCCTACACACGGTCAGAATTTCCTACAACAAGGTCCTATCACACTATTTCTGTCGGAAAATCCGACCGTGTGTACGGGGCATTACTGTGAAGAAACCTTTGCGTAATTTGAGATGAAATCTCTTTTCCTCTAGACGTAAAGAGTGCACCCGTGTCCTCTGGGTTGACCGTAAAGAGAATAACTCAACACCAAGTTCAATATATGGACCCCTTATATATTTGAACATGTTGATCATATCCCCCCTTATAGGAATATATTTGGAAAACCTTTCTAGTATTTTTAGCCACCATTAACCCGTAAGGAAGCCGAGACAATTATAGCTTAATTGGAATTCTTAGCCGTTGACTTCGCTGCAGTACCACCTTCTGAGGATCTGTGGTTAGACAAAATTTGTTGGGCGTGGTTTACTGCACATAACATCACTTCTGGTTTTCATGGAACGCACATCAGCTCCAAGGTGAGCAATGTGGAGCAGAGGCACTCCCCCTAGAGGAGTGAGCTATTATTCTTGGTGCCCAGAATGTGTGACATTATACAATGTGAGTCATTTGCTTCCTATTATTATTATTATTATTATTATTATTATACAGGATTTATATAGGATTTATATAGCGGCAACAGTTTGCATGGTGCTTTACGTGTGGGCAGACAGTAAAGTTACAATACAATTCAATACATGAGGAATTAGAGTGCCCTGCTTGTTAGCGCTTACAATATAAAAGGTAGGGTAATTGATACAAAAGGTAATAACTGTTGGGGATGAGCTGATGGAGAAAAAAAAAACGTACAGTTTTTAGGTGGAGACATGATAGGCTTCTCTGAATAGAAAAGTTTTTAGGGATCACCTAAAAGTTGACAGAGTAGGAGATAGGCAGACAGATTGGGGTAGGGAATTCCATAGGATGGGAGAGGCTCGGGAGAATTCCTGGAGGGAAGCATGGGAGGAGGTGACAAGGGAACTAGAGAGCAGGAGGCATAAGCATGCGCAGCGGGTGTGCGAGGTGTGCCTGGGCACACCCTAATCACCTTGTGCAGAGCGGATTCCCCCTGTTGCCTGAGCCCCCTGTGTCCCACCCCTCAGAGCGCTGTCAGCTTACCTCCTCTCCTCTCCCGCCAGATGCTGTGGGGGTTGTTTCAGGATGGAGAGTGGGGGAAGGGACTAGCAAATATGTCATTTACCACCCTCTTCATTTTCTGAATGAATACAGTGAGTGATCAGTACCAATCACTCCTGTGTCTATTCATAACTGAAGCATAGTAAACTGTGTTTGAGAATGAACAGAAAGCTGCTTAGTACAGAGCACTTCCCATTCATTCACTGTCTAGTACAGCTGAGGTAGCAGAGAAAGTTACTGGGGAGTCTCTGTCCTCTATCTCAAAAGCAATGCATCAGGAGTCTGTTTAGACCCCTGCAATTTGACCAAAGTCCTCCCATAAGGGCCCCCTAAAAAAATAGTAAAAAAATATAAAAAAGAATTGTAAAAAAATAATAATAAAAATAAAAAGCTACTGACACAGTCCACTGTCCTACTCATACCGTCTACTGCTCTACTGACATTGTCCATGTTTTATTACATTTTAAAATGTTTTAATACATGAATTTAAAATAATCTGTGTCAGTGTTTGTAGGTGTGTAAACTTTAGGTTGCACACCCTAATGCAATAGGCTGCGCACACCTATGGCAGGAGCTCTTGGGAAGAAAGAAGAGAACAGTTTGGTTGGTATTTTGAGCTAAAGTCGGTGATGTACCTGGGGGCCGAGTTGTGTATGGCTCTGTAAGTTGTTGTATGTATTTATAATTTAATTTGTTGGTTGGTAAGATGGATGAGTCTGGCAGCAGCAATCTTGATGGACTGGAGAGGGGATAGCCTATGTAAAGGTAAGCCAATGAGGAGGGAGTTGCAGTAGTCGAGGATATAGATAACCAGGGAGTGGATTAGGAGCTTTGTGGTGTCATTGGTTAGGAAGGGACATATTTTGAAGATGTTGTGGAAGTTGAAGCGGCAAGCTTTGGAAAGTGATTGGATGTAAGGCCGAAAGAAGAGTTCAGAGTCCAGAATTACACCTAGCACCCTGGCATGCATTAATGGGTTGATGGTTGTGCCATTGATCTTGACTAGGGATGAGCCGAACACCCCCCGGTTCGGTTCGAACCAGAACCTGCGAACGGACCGAAAATTTGCACGAACATTAGAACCCCATTGACGTCTATGGGACTCGAACGTTCGAAATCAAAAGTACTAATTTTAAAGGCTAATTTGCATGGTATTGTCCTAAAAGGGTTTGGGGACCCGGATCGTGCCCCAGGGGACATGTAGCAATGCAAAAACGCAGTGATTTTAATAATGCTTAAAGTAAAAAAAAAAAAAAGTGAAAAATTCCTTTAAATATCATACCTGGGGGGTGTCTATTGTATGCCTGTAAAGTGGTGCGTGTTTCCCGTGCTTAGAACAGTCCCTGCACAAAATGTCATTTTTAAAGGAAAAAATCTCATTTAAAACTGCTTGCAGGTTTAATGTAATGTCGGGTCCTGGCAATATGGATGAAAATCAGTGAGACAAACGGCATGGGTACCCCCCAGTCCATTACCAGGCCCTTTGGGTCTTGTATGGATATTAAGGGGAACCCCGCACCCAAATTAAAATAAGGAAAGGTGTGGGACCACCAGGCCCTATATACTCTGAACAGCAGTATACAGGCGGTGCAAACAAGACAGGGACTGTAGGTTGGTTGTTAAGTAGAATCTGTTTGTAATTTTGAACGGGTACATTTTTAACGTGTTTAGCTCCAGCCAAAAAATCTTTTTTAAGCTTTTTGGAAAACATAGGGAAGGGTTATCACCCCTGTGACATTTGTTTTGCTGTCTGTCCTCCTCTTCAGAAGATTTCACCTCACTTTTTGTCCCAATGACAAATCTTTTTTGAAAATCTTGTTTTTTTTGTGGGACAAGGATTGGAAAGCATCAGTGGAAAGGAGAAATGTTTTTCCCATATTAACTCTTACAGGAGAGAATTTCCCTTGCTAGGGGTAGATTTCATCTCACTTCCTGTTGTCTCTTTCCGTTTGCAAGTAGGAGTCGTTTGTAAGTTAGATGTTTGAAAGTAGGGGCCTGCCCTATATACTCAGCAGAAATTTGGGCCTTAGGTGTTGTTGTGGTCACAACACTGTAAGCCCTCACAGGGCCCTGCTGTGAAATATTAGATCAAGAATTGTAATTACATGCCCCTGTTGAACAGGGGCAGAAAAATTGGGCCTTTGGTGGTGGTGGTGGTGCTGGTGCCACAACACTGTAAGTCCTCACTCGCTCTTGGTGGGCACAGTAATGGGCCCTGCTGTGAAATATTAGATCAAGAATTGTAATTACATGCCCCTGTTGAACAAGGGCAGAAAAATTGGGCCTTTGGTGTTGGTTGTGGTGCTGGTGCCACAACACTGTAAGTCCTCACTCGCTCTTGGTGGGTGCAGAAATGGGCCCTGCTGTGAAATATTAGATCAAGAATTGTAATTACATGCCCCTGTTAAACAAGGGCAGAAAAATTGGACCTTTGGTGGTGGTGGTGGTGCTGGTGCCACAACACTGTAAGTCCTCTCAGACACTCTAGTTGGAACGCAGGAACGAGCCCTGCTGCAAAGTATTGCATCAAAAATTGTAATTACACTCCCCTGTTAAACAGGGGCTGAAAAATTGGACCTTACGCACTGGTGCTGGTGCCACAACACTGCAACCCCTCACAGATACTCTAGTTGGAACGCAGAAACGAGCCCTGCTGCAAAGTATTGCATCAAAAATTGTAATTACACGCTCCTGTTAAACAGGGGCTGAAAAATTGGGCCTTAGGCACTGGTGGTGGTGCCCAGAACCAAAAATGTTCTTACAAGCTATCAGCATGATCATTGAGGAGAAAGAGGATAATTACTCAGGGATAGTCACTCAGCATCAGCATAGGCAGTCTTTGAAGGGATCTGAGATTTAAAAAAAAATTATTCGGTTACATCAGCATCAGGTGCTTGATAGCTGGTGGTGATCCAAGACTGATTCATTTTTTTAAAGGTCAGTCGATCGACTGAGTCGGTGGACAGACGCACCCTGTGATCAGTTACAAAGCCTCCAGCAGCACTGAATGTGCGTTCCGAAAGAACACTGGATGCAGGACAGGCCAGTAGCTCAATTGCATACTGTGCAAGCTCTGGCCAGTGATCCATCCTCAAGACCCAGCAACCCAGAGGATTTTCGGTGGGAAAGGTGTCCAAGTCAGATCTTGCCCCTAGGTATTTCTGCACCATGTAAAACAGACGCTGGCGATGGTTGCTGGAACCGATCATACCTTGGGGCTGCGGACCAAAAAATTGTCTGAACGCATCGGTCAGACGGCCACCTTCTCCACCGCTCCTTCTTTGACTGACCGAAGCCTCAGCAACACGTTGTCCAGAAACAGGAGTTTGTAACCTCCCAGTCTCTGGGAACGCGTTGCACAGACCTTTCTGCAAGGCCTCCCGAAGATGTTTCATCCTCTGCTCCCTCTGCGACGGCAAGATAAGGTCCGCAACCTTACTCTTGTAACGTGGATCAAGGAGGGTTGCCAGCCAGTATTGGTCCTTCTCCTTGATACCACGAATACGAGGATCCTTACGCAGGCTTTGCAGGATCAGGGAGGCCATGCAGCGTAGGTTTGCTGAGGCATTCGGTCCGGAGTCCTCTGGGTCACTAAGGACGACATGGTACGCAGCCACCTCCTCCCAGCCATGTACAAGTCCATGTGTTTCTTGGGACTGATCCCTTAAAGACTGCTGCTGATGCTGAGTGCCAGGCTCCACCTCCATACTGGCACAATCTTCCTCCTCCTCCTCCTCCTCGTCCTCTTCCTGTGTGATCGGCGGGCACGCAGGAACACTGTCTGCATAAAGGGGGCCTTGAGAGCTAAGGAAGTCCTCCTCTTCCTGTCTCTGTTCTGCCTCAAGTGCCCTGTCCATTATTCCATGCAGCGTGTGCTCCAACAGGTGGACAAGGGGGACAGTGTCACTGATGCATGCACTGTCACTGCAAATGGTGACAGGACAGTGCATGCATCCCTGATCATGACCCACTGGCGTGGGGAAAAAAAACAAGATCCCCTGACCCTGTCCTGGTGCCATAGTCGCACAGGTACTCATTGATGGCCCTCTGCTGCGTGTGCAGCCGCTGCAGCATGGCCAACATTGAGTTCCACCTGGTGGGCATGTCACAGATTAGGCGGTTATTGGGCAGGTTTAACTCCTTTTGGAGGTCCGCCAGCCGAACACTGGCATTATATGACCGGCGGAAATGCACACAGACTTTTCTGGCCTGCCTCAGAACATCCTATAAGCTCGGGTACCTGCCCAAGAACCGCTGCACACCACCAAGTTAAGGACGTGAGCCAAACAGGGCACATGGGTCATTTGTCCCTGTCAGAGGGCAGAGAGGAGGTTGGTGCCATTGTCGCAAACCACCATTCCTGCCTTAAGTTGGCGTGGCATCAACCACCTCTGAACCTGCCCCTGCAGAGCTGACAGAACCTCTGCCCCAGTGTGGCTCCTGTCCCCAAAGAACACCAGCTCAAGCACCGCATGGCATCTTTTGGCCTGCGTACTTGCGTAGCCCCTTGAACGGCTACGGAGCACCGCTGGTTCCGAGGAAAAAGCACAGGAAGAGGCCATGGAGGAAGAAGAAGAGGAGGGGGTGGGGGATAGAGGTGTGTCACAATCAGTAGTGGCATTTTGGAGGCGTGGTGGCGGAACAACCTCCAACACTACTGCACCTTGTACTGCATCCTTCCCAGCTGCCAGCAGAGTCACCCAATGTGCCGCGAAACTTGGGGAATGTCCCTGTCCATGCCTGCTGGACCATGAGTCAGCGGTAATATGCACCTTACCGCTGATCGCCCTGTCCAGCGAGGCATGGACATTGCCTTCCACATGCCGGTAGAGAGCCGGAATCGCCTTCCGTGAGAAAAAGTGGCGTTTGGGTACCTGCCACTGAGGAACCGCACATTCCACAAACTCACGGAAGGGGGCAGAGTCTACCAACTGAAAAGGCAGCAGTTGAAGTGCTAGCAATTTTGCCAAGCTATCATTCAACCGCTGGGCATGTGGATGGCTGGGAGCAAACTTCTTTCGGCGGTGCAGCAGCTGGGGCAGGGAAATTTGCCTGGTACAATCTGACGTCGGTGTACCAAAAGCAGATTGCCCACAAGTACTTGGCTGTGACACACCTAATTCTACACCTTCATTCCTCTTAGTGCAGGTCTCAGAGAGGACTGAAGGTATAGTGGGGTTGGAGATATCAGCTGATGAGGAGCAAGGAGAGGTCCTCTTTGTTCTTTGGTGTGGGTCTTTTAGATAGGCTTGCCAACGAACTGCATGGCAGGTCAACATATGTCTGGTCAAGCATGTGCTACCCAAGCTGGAGATGTTTTGGCCACGCGAGATACACTTGAGACATATGTTGCAAATAGCAGCGGTGCGATCTACTGCACTCGTCTCAAAAAAGGCCCACACCAAAGAACTTTTTGAATAATGCACAGAGACTGCAGCGCCCTGCACATGTGGAGCTTTGTGGTGTGATGCAGTCAGTGTGCTGCCCTTAGGCAGGCCCCTGGAGGGTATCCTGCCTTGTTGGTGATTTGCCGCCTCCTCCTCCTCCTTTCTCCTATCAGGCACCCACGTTGAGTCAGTGACCTCATCATCCCCTCCCTCCTCATCACTGGAGCAAACCTGGCAGTATGCTGCAGCAGGGGGAGCATGACTGCCAGATTGCTGTCCTTCTTGGGCACCCCCTCTGTCCGTGCTCATGTTACTGCCTTCATCGAGCTCAGCATCATCATCAGAGCCTTCCAAACGCTGGGCATCCTCCTGGAGCATGTACCCAACACATGGTGGGGATAGGGAAGGAGTCACTGATGACATTGAGCCGAGGGAAGAGGCCGCTGCTTTGCCAGACAAAGTACCCAGAGCATGGGTGAGAGAGGGTGAGGAGGATGAGGACGGCTTGGTCATCCACTCGACCAAGTCTTCCGCATGTTGCGGCTCAACACAGCCAGCTGCCGAAAAAAAGGCCAAGCGTGTCCCACGGCCACGTGCTGATGAGGATGCCCCGTCTCCACGACCAGCACTAGACACAGAGCCTGCTTGCCCTCTTTTATTGGCTTGTGACTGTCTGCCTCTCCTTCTTGGCCTTCCAGACATACTAATGGCCTGTAGCTGCACTAAGCTGGGATATATATATATATATATATATATATATATATATATACATACATGGATCAATGAAAAAAAAAGTTTTAAAAACGGCCGTTTTTTCAGGAGCAGTGATTTTAATAATGCTTAAAGTCAAACAATAAATGTGTAATATCCCTTTAAATTTCATACCTGGGGGGTGTCTTAGAACAGTCTGACAGCAAAATGACATTTCGAAGGAAAAAACCCATTTAAAACTACCCGCGGCTATTGCATTGCCGATAATACACATAGAAGTTCATTGATAAAAACGGCATGGGAATTCCCCACAGGGGAACCCTGAACCAAAATTAAAAAAAAAAAATGTCGTAGGAGTCCCCCTAAATTCCATACCAGGCCCTTCAGGTCTGGTATGGATATTAAGGGGAACCCCGGCCAAAATTTAACAAAAAAATGACGTGGGGTTCCCCCTAAATTCCATACCAGACCCTTCAGGTCTGGTATGGATTTTAAGGGGAACCCCGTGCCAAAAAAAAACGGTGTGGGGTCCCCCCAAAAATCCATACCAGACCCTTATCCGAGCACGCAACCTGGCAGGCCTCAGGAAAAGAGGGGTAACGAGAGTGCGGCCCCCCCTCCTAAACCGTAACAGGCCACATGCCCTCAACATTGGGAGGGTGCTTTGGGGTAGCCCCCAAAACACCTTGTGTTTTGAAGAAGATGCATTTAAATAAAGGAATTGTCAAAAACTGTCTCTTGTAATTTTTAACATTTTTGACAGTTTTTTAGTGAAATGGTAGGAGTAAGTACCCCCTTACCATTTGACACAGGGGGGGCGGGATCTGGGGGTCCCCTTGTTAAAGGGGGCTTCCAGATTCCTATAAGCCCCCCGCCCACAGACCCCCACAACCACCGGCCAGGGTTGTGGGGATGAGGCCCTTGTCCTCATCAACATGGGGACAAGGTGTTTTGGGGGGCTACCCCAAAGCACCCTCCCAATGTTGAGGGCATGTGGCCTGGTACGGTTCAGGAGGGGGGCGCACTCTTGTCCCCCCTCTTTTCCTGGGGCCTGCCAGGTTGCATGCTCAGATAAGGGTCTGGTATGGATTTTTGGGGGGACCCCACGCCATTTTTTTTTTGGCGCGGGGTTTCCCCTAAAATCCATATGGAATTGAGGGGGAACCCCACATCATTTTTTTTTTTTAATTTTGGCCTGGGTTCCCCTTAATATCCATACCAGACCTGAAGGGCCTGGTATGGAATTTAGGGGGACTCCCATGTCATTTTTTTTTTAAATTTTGGTTCAGGGTTCCCCTGTGGGGAATTTCCATGCCGTTTTTATCAATGAACTTCTATGTGTATTGTCGGCAATGCAATAGCCGCGGGTAGTTTTAAATGGGTTTTTTCCTTCTAAATGTCATTTTGCTGTCAGACTGTTCTAAACACAGGAAACATGCGCCCCTTTACAGGCATACTATAGACACCCCCCAGCTACGAAATTTAAAGGGATATTACACTTTTATTGTTTGACTTTAAGCATTATTAAAATCACTGCTCCTGAAAAAACGGCCGTTTTTTTTTTTCGCATTGATTCATGTCCCCTGGGGCAGGACCCGGGTCCCCAAACACTTTTTATGACAATAACTTGCATATAAGCCTTTAAAATTAGCACTTTTGATTTCTTCCATAGACTTTTAAAGGGTGTTCCGCGGCATTCGAATTTGCCGCGAACACCCCAAATTGTTCGCTGTTCGGCGAACTTGCGAACAGCCAATGTTCGAGTCGAACTTTAGTTCGACTCGAACATGAAGTTCATCCCTAACTGTAAGTGCAGCTAACTCACTGATTGTCCTGCCTAATCTAGCTAACTCAAATGAAATGACACTGTCTCTCTGTCTATCTTTGTATCTCAACGCCGGAACACACACTACACAGGGCCACCATGCAGGCGGCCTTATATAGTGTGGGGCATGTTCTAAACCTCCTGAGCCATAGTTGGCCAAAGCCACCCTGGCTTTGGCCAATTACAGCTCTCTCTACCGACGGCACTGTGATTGGCCAAGCATGCGGGTCATAGTGCATGCTTGGCCAATCATCAGCCAGCAATGCACTGCGATGCCGCACTGAATTATGGGCCGTGATGCTCCACACGAATTTGGCGCGAACGGCCCATAACGTTCGGAATTCGGCAAACAACCGAACAGCCAATGTTCGAGTTGAACATGGGTTCGACTCGAACATGAAGCTCATCCCTAATCTTGACAGAGAAGTCAAGGGAAAGGGCATGTGGGGGAGGAAATATTATGAGCTCAGTTTTGGACAAGTTGAATTTGAGGAAGTGGTTTGAAATCCAGACTGAAATAATCCTTGCTCTTTAACCACTTGCCGACCGCCTAACACAGATATACTGCGGCAGAATGGCACGGGCAGGCAAAATCACATACCTGGTATGTGATTTGCCTCCCACGGGCGGGGGGTGCATCGCGCCCCCCCGGTGCCCGAGGCGGTCGGCATCATTAGGGGAGTGATCCATGCTGAGTGGGAGGCCACTCATTTGTGGCCACCCCCTCGCGATCGCTCCCAACAAATGACAACCTTCCTCTGCCTCTGTAATGTAAACAGCGGCAGAGGAAGTGATGTCATCTCTCCTCGTGTCGGTCTTTTCGTTCCGGCGCCGAGGAGAGAATACATCCGAGTAAGTGCACCAACACTACACTTACAGTAGAACACTCTAGGCACACATTTCACCCCTCAGTCACCCCCCGATTACCCCCGATCACCCCCTTGCACCCCCTGTCACAGTGACACCAATAGCAGGTTTTTTTTCTGATTATTGCATTGGTGTCATTTGTGACAGTTATAAGTGGTAGGGCATTTAGTGTCAGGCCCCTTTAGGTCTAGGATACCCCCCTAACCCCCCCTAATAAAGTTTTAACCCCTTGATCACCCCCCGTCGCCAGTGTCACTAAGCGATCATTTTTTTGATCGCTGTATTAGTGTCACAGGTGACGCTAGTTAGGGAGGTAAGTATTTAGGATTAGCCGTAAGCGTTTTATAGCGTCAGGGACCCCCATATACTACCTAGTAACGGTTTTAACCCCCTGATTGCTCCCTAGTTAAACCTTTCACCAGTGATCATCGTATAACTGTTACGGGTGACGCTGGTTAGTTAGTTTGTTTTTTATAGTTTCAGGGCACCCGCCGTTTATTACCTAATAAAGGTTTAACCCCCTGATCGCCCGGCGGTGATATAAGTTAAGTTTTACGGTCAGATAGGGTCTGCGTCGCCCCAAGCAGCGTCAGGTTAGTGCCAGTACCACTAACACCCACGCACGCAGCATACACCTCCCTTAGTGGTATAGTATCTGAACGGATCAATATCTGATCCGATCAGATCTATACTAGCGTCCCCAGCAGTTTAGGGTTCCCAAAAAGGCAGTGTTCGCGGGATCAGCCCAGATACCTGCTAGCACCTGCGTTTAGCCCCTCCGCCCAGCCCAGCCCAGCCCACCCAAATGCAGTATTGATCGATCACTGTCACTTAAAAAAACACTAAACACACATAACTAGAGTGTTCGCAGAGTCAGGCCTGATCCCTGTGGTCGCTAACAGGTTTTTTGGTAGCGTTTTGATACAGTCGCTAACAGTCAGGAGCTTTTTTACCTGTGAGTCTCACTAGCATACCACTAAATTTAGAGCCCAAAATAGCAAATCAGAGGTACACTAGTGAAGAGGCCTACACGTTTCTGAGCATGACAGATAGTGAAGAGGAAGTCACTCATCTGTCAGATTCAGGCTCAGAATACGACCCTGTAGAGGACAGTGGCTCCATGACAGATAGCTCTGACGACAGAGTTGTGGTCCCTGCCAAGGTCAGGCGTACCAGACCCCAATCTTCTTCTTCTGTCATTGATGTGGAAGAACCGCAGGTCCCTCGTATGGAGCAGAGCAGTACTAGCGCCGCTATTCCTTCTGGTGAACTGGCAAGCACCAGAGGCCTAGTACACCCTGGTCGTAGTCAGTCCAGCACTGCAGTATCACGTGGTGACATGGCGAGTCCCACAAGCACAAGTAGTGTCCCGCTGCCACCAAGAAGACGAACACAGGCCCGTCGTGCCCATAGTGCCCTTTCTGCTGCATTCGCCAATCCTAATTGGGAACCCACCACTTCTGCAGCATCCGTACTTCCCCCATTCACTGGCCAACCCGGCATTCAAGTGGAAACAGTTGATTTTACGTCAATTAATTTTTATTCGCTGTTTTTCACAGAAGATCTCTATAGATCTATTGTGGACCAAAGCAATTTGTATGCTGGTCAACACATTGCTACTATTCCCCAGTCCTCCCTTGCCAGGGATTGGAGACCAATTACGGTTTCCGAATTTAAGCTCTTTCTGGGCCTTTCCCTCAACATGGGGATAACTAAAAAGAGTGAGTTGCGGTCATATTGGTCCACTGACCCAATTCACCATATACCCTTGTTCTCTGCCTCCATGACCAGGGCAGGATACGAGCAGATCTTGTGGTTCATGCACTTCAATGACAATGAACCCTGTCGTCCTCGTGGAGACCCTGGATACGATCAGCTGTACAAAATTCCGCCCCTCGTAAACCACTTCAACCAACGTTTTGCAGGGCCACAGGTTATACATTTAGTTTTATGGTTTATGAGGGAAAAGATAGTCACGTAGAGCCGACAAACTGCCCTGACTACATAGGAAGTGCTGGCAAGATTGTGTGGAACTTGGTGTGACCCTTATTCGGAAAGGGGTACCACTTATATGTGGACAAATATTACACGAGCGTGGGGGGGCGTGGCCGGCCGGAGACTGTGATGGACGCCTAATCACACAGCTCGTCAGCCAGGGGAAAAGACAACCGACACAGGCCGCACTAGAGATCCCATCCAAAGCCATCCTTACTCCTGCTACACTGGAGAACAAAATGCAGACCTCCAGGAAGAGATTCACGGACCATAAGCACCAGAAACTAACTGAATTTGCCTACAAGCCGGCGATCAGTGAGCAACAAGATGGCGCCGGCCCGGACGGACCGCGGGACTCATACACAGACCTACCGGATGAGATTCCGGAACATCATCAAGACACAGGTACTAAAGCTGAGACCCCTTGTTCCCCAGGAGGTGACCCCCTGCCAGACAGCCCAGCAAAAGCTAAAATGAGGCTGGATGCGCCGCCGCTGCGGCCGCAGCGTCAGCTAATTGAGGCCCAGGCTCTAAATCCCTTCACTATGCACCAGGCCTTACACTCATCCATGGCCTCTTTCCCCACCTCAGGCCAGCCGATCATAGATACCACCCTAAAGGACATGCTAATATCCTTACAGTCCTCACTGATGACTGACCTATCCTCTATGTTTCATAAAGTCACCTCTGAATTACACTCACTAGATGACAGAGTGCACAATACTGAAAGAGGCCTCACTGAATGTACCACCACAATCAATGAAGTCATTGACTCATATGAAGCTGTAAAAGAGGAGCAAGCGTGGGTGCGCGCCAAGCTGGCCGATTTGGAGGACAGGTCACGCAGGAACAATATTAAGCTGAGAGGCATCCCTGAGTCCATACCACCTGCGGACCTTCCAAGGTACGCAAAAGAGCTGATGCACACCATTATACCTGCAGCATCTCCGAGGGATGTTATAATAGACAGAATACACAGAATTGCTAAACCATCCCATTTGGCAGCCTCGGTCCCAAGAGATGTCCTCATGAGGGTACATTTCTATCACATTAAAGAAAAACTCCTCATGGGAGTCAAAGCTAAATCACCTCTTCCTGCTCCATACACAGGGATTTAATTTTTCCCAGATCTTTCTAAGTTTACCCTCCAACTGAGACGCCAAATGAACCCGGTCACCAAGAGCCTCCAGAACCACAAGGTGCCCTACAAATGGCGCTACCCAGACACTATCCTTGTTGTGAGGAATGGTCAATCTCATTCGATTGTGGACCTCGACAGAGGTCTCAAGCTCCTACAATCATGGGGCATAATACCAGAACCTCCTCCCACAGCTCCACCTGGCAGAGGATCTAATCCACCTCAAGGTAACACAAACCGCAACTACACTTGAATGGCACATGGTTACCAGTTTAAAGGCCGAACGACGCCAATACAGCTCCCCTGAGCTCTGACACCATGCGAACCCCTGTTCTCACTCTCCCGAGTTACTAACTTTTTGAACCCCACTACAGAGGCTTTCAAGGTGCTACGCACCTCCTCTATATTGTTTGCATTACATTGCTCTTATTGGATCAACGTCTATACTACTGTCTAAGCGGTTAACGAACTTCCTAACCTTACATATTGAGCAGTGATCTTTGTTCTTTTTCTTGTTTTGTTATTTCTAACGTATTGCTCTATTTGCAGTCTTTTTGGCAATTCACTTCCAGATAGTGATCTTCTGTCTTCCTACCTCTGAACACAGCTGCCAGGTATCTTGAGACACCGAAACCACCGACGAACTGTAAGTGTTATACACTTCCCTCACCAACAACACATTCACAAGATGCCGATCAACATACTTTCCATAAACGCCAACGGACTCAACCACCCCGCCAAACGGCACTCACTATGGAGAACCGCCTCGGCTCTCCATAGTGACATTCTCTGTGTCCAATAAACCCATTTGCTAGCATCGAACTCTTCCCTTTGCAAAAACCACCACTTTACTCATGTCTTCCACGCAACGCACTCCACTAAAGCTAGAGGAGTCATGATAGCGGTCAAAAATTCAGTGGACTTCCAATTACTAAATACCACAACAGACCCCGAAGGTCGCTTTAATATCTTAGTTTGCAACATCAATAGAGTGACATACTCTATAATAAACCTGTATGCACCAAACTCCCATCAATTGAAATTCCTACGCAGAGTCATGCATTCCGCCAAATCCATTCAAAAGGGCCACGTAATAATATGCGGGGACTTTAATCTCGTACCGGACATACACATGGATTCCACATCACCAACCAAAAGGAGAGACTCACCCTTGAAAAAATTAATCTCTTCCCAAGATCTTTATGACGTATGGCGCTGCCATCACGGCTCAGAACGAGACTTCACCTTTTTCTCCTCAAGACACAGCTCGTATTCGAGAATAGATTTGTTCCTAACCGACAAATACATTCTCCAAAAAATATCAAATTCTGTGATCCACACCACGGTATGGTCGGACCATGCCCCTATATCAATTACCATACAAGATTCTAACCTAGGACAGAACGCATTTATATGGAGAGCCAACAACTCCATTATCCAAAACGACAAATACACCACAGAAATAAAGGATCACATTAACGACTTCTTCATGTTAAACAAAGGCTCCGACCCTGCCGTGGTGTGGAGTGTGCACAAAGCGTACATGAGAGGAATGTTACTTAAAATGGGTGCTTGCCACAAAAGAAAGAGGATGCAGCGTGTGGACGAACTCATGGCCCAAATAGAGACCCTAGAACTAAAACATAAAAATGCCCCACATAACCCAATGACAAACCAATTACTCTCCCTAAGACAGGAACTAAAGGTTCTTTTGCTCCATTCCTACAAATTCCTCCAAAGGAAATTCAAAGCGACTACCTATTCCACTTCCAACAAAGCGGGGAAAAAACTCGCACAACGACTTAAGGGTAGATGAGTGAAAACTAAAATACCCCTTCTAATCCACCCGCACACTTCAATACCACTAAGTAACCCCCAAGACATAGCTGACGCTTTCAGTGCCTACTACGGGGACCTCTACAACTTACACAGGGACCATCACACCTCACAACCTACGCAAACTGATATAGACCACTTCCTCCACAACCTCAAACTTCCTACTCTGACGGGCAACCAACTAACTGAACTAAATGCCCCCTTTACAACCCGAGAGATTAAAACCACCATAGACTCACTACCTAACGGTAAAGCACCGGGACCCGATGGTATGACAGGGGAATATTATAAACAATACGCCCCTCAACTGATTCCCCACCTTACCGAACTCTTCAACCACGCTGCCTCCTCTTCCTCCTTTTCAAAGGAATATCTATCAGCATTGGTTATAACATTACTGAAGCCAGGGAAAGCATCAAATGTCCCCCAAAATTTTCGCCCGATATCCCTACTCAATCTCAATCTCAAAATATATGCTAAAACGATCGCAACAAGACTAATCAAAATCATGCCAATGTTAATCCACCCTGACCAGTCAGGATTTACTAAAGGCAGACAATCTTCTGACGCCACCAGGAGAATGATTAATATCATACACCAAGCTGAAATCACAGGAACGCCTTCTCTGCTCCTATCCCTGGATGCAGAGAAGGCGTTCGATAGAGTCCATTGGACTTACCTACACACGGTCCTCAGGAAATTTGGATTTCAGGGTAACATCTTGAACGCCATTATGGCACTATATTCAAATCCAGAAGCCCAAGTGTATACGGAAGGCATGCTGTCTCGCCCATTTCCCATTATCAACGGTACACGCCAGGGGTGCCCACTGTCACCGATCATATTCAACTTACTCATGGAACCTCTGGCGGAACACATCTGTTCTCACCCTAGCATATCCGGCCTAATAACTGGCAATGTACATCACAAAATCAGCCTATTCGCTGATGACGTTATTCTTATCCTTACCAACCCGTCTGGCTCCCTGGCTGAAGTACAAAAATTATTAAACTGGTTTAGCTCGGTATCGTATTACAAGGTTAACACCACCAAATCCTTTATACTAGATATCAATATAGATGCCACTTTGAAAAAATTATTACAAACGCAATATCCATTTGTTTGGGCAACTACAGATATAACATACCTGGGAATTCACTTACCAACCTACGCTGAGGTTCAATGAGGTTCAATGTAGAAAAATGTAAAATAATGCATTTGGGTGGCAAAAATATGAATGCAATCTATACACTGGGGGGAGAACCTCTGGGGGAATCTAGGATGGAAAAGGACCTGGGGGTCCTAGTGGATGATAGGCTCAGCAATGGCATGCAATGCCAAGCTGCTGCTAATAAAGCAAACAGAATATTGGCATGCATTAAAAGGGGGATCGACTGCAGAGATAAAACGATAATTCTCCCGCTCTACAAGACTCTGGTCCGCCCGCACCTGGAGTATGCTGTCCAGTTCTGGGCACCAGTCCTCAGGAGGGACGTACTGGAAATGGAGCGAGTACAAAGAAGGGCAACAAAGCTAATAAAGGGTCTGGAGGATCTTAGTTATGAGGTAAGGTTGCGAGCACTGAACTTATTCTCTCTGGAGAAGAGACGCTTGAGAGGGGATATGATTTCAATTTACAAATACTGTACTGGTGACCCCACAATAGGGATAAAACTTTTTTGCAGAAGAGAGTTTAATAAGACTCGTGGCCATTCATTACAATTAGAAGAAAAGAGGTTTAACCTTAAACTACGTAGAGGGTTCTTTACTGTAAGAGCGGCAAGGATGTGGAATTCCCTTCCATAGGCGGTGGTCTCAGCGGGGAGCATTGATAGCTTCAAGAAACTATTAGATAATCACCTGCATGACCACAATATACAGGGATATGTAATGTAATACTGACACATAATCACACACATAGTTTGGACTTGATGGACTTGTGTCTTTTTTCAACCTCACCTACTATGTAACTATGTAACTATGTAAGAACGACTAAAAACCTTTACTCATGCAACTTTCCACCACTTTTCCAGACTATCCAAGCGGCCGCTTAACAAATAGCAAAACATGAATTGTCTTGGACAGGCAGACTAGCGGCCTTCAAGATGATTTGCCTTCCCCAACTGCTTTACTACTTCAGATCTATCCCAATCCCATTACCAACGAAATTCTTCAGATCCCTACAAACACTGTTTAACAGGTTTCTGTGGAATGGCAAACGCCCCAGGTGTGCCCACGCCAAACTGACTAAACACAAACTAGCCGGAGGTATGGGATCCATAGATTTCGAAGATTACCACTTGGCAGCTATTCTAGCCCAATTACCAGGGTGGTTCCTTACCAATCCAACAACTCTATGGGGACAAATAGAAGAAGCATCGCTCATCCGCCCTAATCTAAAAACCTGGTTACTTAGTATCCCGCTGGGCTCCGTAGTACTGACATATTTATCCCCTACCATGAAGGCCTCGGCCCATGCATGGTCGAAACTAAAAGCCTCCCACACATATACATCTGTCACCCCACAATCCCACATACCCCTGAAAGTTCTTCAACATTTAATGCTAGACCTCTCACTAACATCTTGGACTAAGAAAGGTATACAATCACTGCAAGATATACTTCATGACAACAGCATTAAACCATTTCCCCAATTACAATCTGAATTCAACCTCGCCACAACCGAATACTTTACTTACATATGCATACGCCATCGCCTAAGTGCCATCATCCTCCCTAATTATTCCATCCACCCAAAGACCTGGGAATACCTCACTAATACTGACACAAAAACCAAGGGCATCTCATATTTTTACAATACTTTCCACCAAAAACAGACCTTCTCCAAAACAACTGAACACCATAAATGGGAAAAAGATTTAGCCTGCATATACACAGAATCCCAATGGCAGCAAGCACTTAAAACAGTCTACAAAGCCACCAAATGTGCGGCCCTCTGGGAGCTCATGCAAAAAATTTCCTTACGCTGGTACCTATCCCCTGCCAAACTGTCATCCTTTAACCCCAGAACCCCCAATACTTGTTGGAGATGTAACTCATCCACAGGTGACATGCTCCATGTTTTCTGGTCATGCCCCTCCCTTCGAATCTATTGGGAAAAGGTCTTCCGACTAATATCAACAATAACCCAAATTAAGATCACACCCTCACCTGCACTAGCAATCCTAAACCTGACTATTGAGGACATTCCATTTCCCTTCAGACATGTCACTACACACATTCTCCTGGCAGCGAGACTCAACCTGACTAGACAATGGAAGTCGGATGATCACCCGACACTAACCCAAGTAGTGGACATAGTTGCCCTACACTTCAGCTACAAGATCACATCAGTAGCCCACACGGGCCACGCAACAAAAACACACACCTACTGGCAACCCTGGAAAGACTGGACTGATACTACATCCCCCATATGATCACCTGGCGAAACAATACTTTTTCTTGACCGAGCAATACTGTATTCTATTCCAACGTTATCTCACAAAGGTTCTGCTTAACACCTTTAAGACATTCTCAGTTTATAAAAGTTGTACACCGGCGCTCTGCGCTGGAGTGGCACTAAGGATCCCGATTGGGGTGCCACACCAGGGTAGGGGGCTACTAACGGTAATAATGTAAGAAATGTCTCTTTTCACTTTTTAGGAAATTAAAACTTATTCATAAACTGTTACATATGTTTACCGCAAACAAATATTCTCAACCTGTTAAAGTATATCTACATCTTGATAAAACACTTTGACGTTGCTGCACGACGTACAGTTCTAATTGTACCATGTATTTCCTTGCAAACTCTAATAAAAAATATGGAATTAAAAAAAATATTACACAAGCGTGCCACTTTTTAGTCACTTGTTTGATCAGCAGATTGGAGCATGTGGCACCATGCGACCTAATCGCCGGGGCTTTCCCCAGCGGCTTGTAGATTCCCATCTTACGCCGGGGGAGAGATCCTGCTTGCAGTGTAATAATTTACTCGCTATGAAGTGGAGGGATAATAAGAATGTTTTCATTCTTACTTCCCTTCATGTTCTTATGTTATTATTGTCCCTCCTGTCCTGACAATCCTGGTCTTTGCATTGGTGAATGTTTTGAACGCTACCATACACTAGTTGAGTATTAGCGTAGGGTACAGCACTGCACAGACTAGGCACACTTTCACAGGGTCTCCCAAGATGCCATCACATTTTGAGAGACCCGAACCTGGAACCGGTTACAGTTACAAAAGTTACAGTTACAAAAAAAAGTTTAAAAAAAAAGAAAGTAAAAAAACAAAAAAAAAAACAAAAAAATATATAAGATAAAAAAAACAAAAACAGTTGTCGTTTTATTGTTCTCTCTCTATTCTCTCTCTATTGTTCTGCTCTTTTTTACTGTATTCTATTCTGCAATGTTATATTGTTATTATGTTTTATCATGTTGCTTTATAGGTATGCAATTTTTTTATACTTTATTGTTTACTGTGTTTTATTGTTAACCATTTTTTTGTTTTCAGGTACGCTATTCAGCTGCAGAGCAGATTTATTTATCTTGACAGCAACAGCGTTTGCTCCCACGATACATAAAGCCGTGACTCCAGCACTGTTGGAGGTGATTTCACCACCACAGTTAAAAAAAGAGCATATATGTCGAAGCATTAGGGCAGCAGTGGCGGAGGAACGATTTGCTCCTACCTTTTACGGGTGGATGCCCTCATGCTTTGGCATATATATATTTTAGGCACAGGTTGCGTTAAAAAATGTTTTATTTTTTTATTTGCTTTGCAGGTATGGTAAGTCTTACTGTTACTGTTATACTGTAATGTTACTTTGTTTTATTGTTAACCATCATTTGCTTAGCAGGTACGCCATTCAGTTGCAGCGCGGATGTATTTATCTTGACAGCAACAGCGTTTTACACCACCACAGTTAAAAAAAAGAGCATATATGCCGAAGCATGGGGGCAGCAGGGGCGAAGGAGCGATTTGCTCCTACCTTTTGGGGCGGATGCCCCCATGCTTTGACATATATAAACGGTGCATGTATGCCCATCATTAGAAGTGGGTGGATGAAGGGAGGTATTCTAATGGTGGGCATACCCACCGATCAATCTCTTTTTTCGTTCAGCCCACAGGCTGCATGAAAAAAAAGTTTACAATATATGCGCAACAAGGACCAGCAGCGTACTGGTATGTTGCTGGACTTTGAGTGGTTATACCAGAATGATGCCTGCAGGTTTAGGTATAATCTTGGTATCATTCTTTTCAGCCAGCGGTCGGCTTTCATGTAAAAGCAATCCTAGCGGCTAATTAGCCTCTAGACTGCTTTTACAAGCAGTGGGAGGGTATGCCCCCCCCACTGTCTTCCATGTTTTTCTCTGGCTCTCCTGTCCCAACTGAGAATGCAGCCGTTGATTCGGCCAGCTGACCATAGAGCTGATCAGAGACCAGAATGGCTCCAAACATCTCTATGGCCGAAGAAACTGGAAGCTACAAGCATTTTATGACTTAGATTTCGCCGGATGTAAACAGCGCCATTGGGAAATTGGGAAAGCATTTTATCACACCGATCTTGGTGTGGTCAGATGCTTTGAGGGCAGAGGAGAGATCTAGGGTCTAATAGATCCCAATTTTTTCAATAAAGAGTACCTGTCACTACCTATTGCTATCATAGGGGATATTTATATTCCCTGAGATAACAATAAAAATGATTTAAAAAATTAAAAGAACAGTTTAAAAATGAGATAAATGCAAAAAAAAAAAAAGAAAAAAAAAGCACCCCTGCCCCCCCCCCCTCTCTCGTGCAAAGGCGAACGCAAGCGTCGGTCTGGCGTTAAATGTAAACAGCAATTGCACCATTCATGTGAGGTATCACCGCGAAGGTCAGATTGAGGGCAGTAATTTTAGCAGTAGACCTCCTCTGTAAATCTAAGGGTCCACCACCAGAAATGGAAGGGGTTGCTCCTTACCAGATGGCCATGACCCCCCACCACAGAGGATCACGACTTGCTTGGGGGTGACGTCAGCGCGTCGTCTGGCTCTGCCCTACGCGTTTCGTGACATCATCACGTCTTCCAGGGGCACCCCCAAGCAAGTCGTATTCCAGCAGGATGGGTTTGTCCGAGCTCCGGTGGCCACGGAGCCGGACTTAAGGCTGTTTTATTCATCACGCTTTGTAAGTGTGCATTTTGTATTTTAATTTAAATAAATCTTGTCGGTTTTACACTATGTGAGCTCCCTTTATATTTTATGGTATCTTTGCCATGGGTTCGTTGGTGTGGCTGATGATGAAATGACCTCTGGTGGACACCGCCGGCAGTTCCCATTTTCTGGCTTATAAAGATTTCTGCTTGCTGTGATTCTCTGTGGTGGGGGGTCATGGCCATCTGGTAAGGAGCAACCCCTTCCATTTCTGGTGGTGGACCCTCCCTTGCTGTCACAGATTAACACTAATCATCACTTGGACTTTTGTTTTTTCTGCTGGTGATTTGGAGTCACTATGATATTCTATTGACGTTTCACCTGATGGGACTTTTTAGATCACTATCAAATGTTTTGCACATTATTTTAGTTATATTTATATTTATAATTATTACATAAATCTCCTTTCACTGTAGATTTTACGTTATGTTACACAGGTATTAGCGCAATCCCTTATTTTTTCCTATATTTGGGCAATATAGTGTGTTTTAGTGCATTAAAATTAAAAATTGTGTTATTTCCCAAAAAAATGGGTTTGAAAAATCACTGTGCAAATACTGTGTGAAAAAAAAGGAAACTCCCACCATTTTAATCTGAAGGGCTTTAAAAAAATATATAATATTTGGGGGTTCAAATGTAAACAAAAAGTGTCAGAAAGGGCTTTGTCTTCAAGTGATTAGAAGAGTGGGTGATGTGTGACATAAGCTTCTAAATGTTGTGCATAAAATGCCAGGACAGTTCAAAACCCCCCCAAATGACCCCATTCTGGAAAGTAGACACCCCAAGATTTTTGTTGAGAGGCATGTCGAGTCCATGGAATATTTTATATTGTGACACAAGTTGCGGGAAAAAGACATTTTTTTTTTTGCACAAAGTTGTCACTAAATGATATATTGCTCAAACATGCCATGGGAATATGTGAAATTACACTTCAAAATACATTCTGTTGCTTCTCCTGAGTACGGGGATAACACATGTGTGAGACTTTTTGGGAGCCTAGCCGCGTACGGGAGCCTAGCCGCGTATGCATACGGGACCCCGAAAATCAAGCACCGCCTTCAGGCTTTCTAAGGGTGTAAATTTTTGATTTCACTCTTCACTGCCTATCACAGTTTCAGAGGCCATGAAATGCCCAGGTGGCACAACCCCCCCCCCAAATGACCCCATTTTGGAAAGTTGAAAACCCAAGCTATTTGCTGAAAGGTATAGTGAGTATTTTGCAGACCTCACTTTTTGTCACAGAGTTTTGAAAATTTAAAAAAGAATTAAAAAAAATACATTTTTCTTGTCTTTCTTCATTTTCAAAAATAAATGAGTGCTGCAAAGTACTCACCATGCCTCTCAGCAAATAGCTTGGGGTATCTACTTTCCAAAATGGGGTCATTTGGGGGGGGTTTGTGCTATCTTGGCATTTTATGGCCTTCGAAACTGTGATAGGTAGTGAGGAGTGAAATCAAAAATTTACGCCCTTAGAAATCCAGAAGGCGGTGGTTGGATTTTGGGGCCCTTTATGCAGCTAGGCTCCCAAAAATTCCCACACATGTGGTATCCCCGTACTCAGGAGAAGCAGCAGAATGTATTTTGGTGTTTAATTCCACATATTCCCATGGCATGTTTGAGCAATATATCATTTAGTGACAACTTTGTGCAAAAAAAAAAAGTTTTTCACTTTCCTGCAACTTGTGGCAAAATATAAAATATTCCATGGACTCAACATGCCTCTCAGCAAATAGCTTGGGGTGTCTACTTTCCAAAATGGGGTCATTTGGGGGGTTTGTGCCATCTGGGCATTTTATGGCTCTTTAAAACTGTGATAGGTAGTGAGGAGTGAAATCAAAAATTTACGCCCTTAGAAATCCTGAAGGCAGTGCTTGGTTTCGGGGGCCCCGTACGCAGCTAGGCTCCCAAAAAGTCCCACACATGTGGTATCCCCATACTCAGTAGAATAAGCAGAATGTATTTTGGGTTGCAATTCCACATATGCCCATGGCCTGTGTGAGCAATATATCATTTAGTGACAACTTTGTGCAAAAAAAAAAAAGTTTGTCATTTTCCTGCAACTTGTGGCAAAATATAAAGTATTCCATGGACTCAACATGCCTCTCAGCAAATAGCTTTGAGCGTTTACTTTCCAAAATGGGGTCATTTGTGTGGGTTTTGTATCATCTTGGCATTTTATGGCCTTCAAAACTGTAATAGGTAGTGAGGAGTGAAATCAAAAATTAAGCCCTTAGAAATCCTGAAGGTGGTGCTTGGTTTTCAGGGCCCCGTACGCGGCTAGGCTCCCAAAAAGTCCCACACATGTGGTATCCCCATTCTCAGGAGAAGCAGCTAAATGTATTTTGGGGTGCAATTTCATATATAACTATGGCATGTGTGAGCAATATATCATTTAGTGACAAATTTTTGTAAATTTTTTTTTATCATTATTCAATCACTTGGGACAAAAAAAAAATAATATTTAATGGGCTCAACATGCCTCTCAGCAATTTCCTTGGGGTGTCTACTTTCCAAAATGAGTTAATTTGGGGTGGGGGGTTGTACTGCCCTGCCGTTTTAGCACCTCAAGAAATGACATAGGCAGTTATAAACTAAAAGCTGTGTAAATTCCAGAAAATGTACCCTAGTTTGTAAAAGCTATAACTTTTGCGCAAACCAATAAATATACACTTATTGACATTTTTTTTACCAAAGACATGTGGCCGAATACTTTTTGGCCTAAATACATGACTAAAATTGAGTTTATTGGATTTTTTTTATAACAAAAAGTAGAAAATATCTTTTTTTTTCAAAATTTTTCGTCTTTTTTCGTTTATAGTGCGAAAAATAAATACCGCAGAGGTGATCAAATACCATCAAAAGAAAGCTCTATTTGTGGGAAAAAAAGGACGCAAATTTTGTTTGGGTACAGCATTGCGTGACTGCGCAATTAGCAATTAAGATGATGCAGTGCCAAATCGTAAAAAGTGCTCTGGTCAGGAAGGGGGTAAATCCTTCCGGGGCTAAAGTGGTTAAGGGACGCAGTGATTTGTTTGCAGAGATCTGACATGCCCCTTAGTTGAATTAGAGCCAGAGCTCTCCAATCAGCAGGAAGAACGAGCTTTGCTAATTTCAGAGCTATAGGTCTGACTCTGTATGGGACATGCAGGACTTCTGCAATGTTTCACCAAACAGAGCAAGCGTTTCACTCTGCAGTTGCTGGCAGGAGTTATGCAGTGTACACACGAGCAGACTTTTTGACAAGACTGGTCCGACAAACCGAGTCCGGTGGACAATCCGATGGTGTGTGGGCTTCATCGGACCTTCAGCGGGCTTTTCCAGTCGAAAAATCTGACGGACTTTAGATTTGAAAAATGCTTCAAATCTTTCCGACGGACTCGAGTCCGGTCGAAAAATCCACTCATCTGTATGCTAGTCCGACGGATGAAAACCCACGCTAAGGCAGCTATTGGCTACTGGCTATCAACTTCCTTATTTTAGTCCGGTGTATGTCATCATGTACGAATCCGTTGGACTTTGGTGTGATCGTGTGTAGGCAAGTCCGTTCGTTCAAAAGTCCATCGGAAGTCAGTCAAAAATCCGTTGGAAAGTCCGTTGGACCAGTCCGGTCGAAAAGTCCGCCCGTGTGTATGCGGCTTTAGGCTTTTCTACTCATATTGTAGCTGCTTTAGAAAGAAAATAAACTGACTTTGTAAACCTTTTATTTTGATTTACCTTTACTGTATTTGGGTGATTTAAACTGAAGTTTCATTTAGTCTTTAATTTTACAGATAAAAATGCTCTGGGCCTTTGTTGTATAATTCAGATTTTTTATCTTGATGCATTCTATGCATTAAGATAAAAATCCTTCTGTGTGTAGCAGACCCCCTTGGCCCCCCTAACTACCAGAGCCCAGGGGTGGCACGTCCATTAAGGGCGCACGGGCACTGCCCCCTCTATCCATGTCACCCCCATATGGTTAATGGATAGATTTATGCATAGCCGTGGCCACCCCCTATTCATGCATACGGCCCCTTTCAGGACACCAGGCGAATGAATTACAGCTGCGGGGGTGTATTTTTGAAGCACCCAATTAGAGCCATAGGCTCTGATAGGCTTCAAAACAGGGTGGACTCAGAGGGCAGAGCATTGTGCTCAGACCCAACCCAGGTGTGTTAGAAAAGCAAATGAATATTCGCTTTTCTAACACTGAATTGCCTCTCAACTAATCAGTAATCGTGGATCTGATACCCGTTTCCCATTTTCCTGAAAGGTCAGGTGATCCTGTTGGATGATTAGGAGGAGGGGAGGAGATGCACGGCGGAAACCGCCATTATCCCAGAAGAGAAGAGGACACAGGAGATGCTGCCAGATGCCTGCTGCAGCCAGGTCACCTGCCTGATGTGCCCGTCGATCCCTGCTGCTGTGTGCCTACCGATCCCAGATGTGCCCGCCGATCCCGCCAATGACAGTGTAAGTGCAGTTGGACGGGCAGACAGCAGGGGAATATTTGAAGGGCCACAGGGGGGGTTATTTGCCGCCCCCCAAACAAAAAAAAACACCAGCCACCACTGCCAAAGCCCCGTCTCTGTCCAGCGATATCAACAGGTGTCTCGGCCAATCAGGAGAGAAAGTGGGAAGGGGCCAAACCACAGCCCCGTGTCTGAATGGACACAGAGAGCTGCAGCTCATCTTGGGTGCCCCCATAGCAAGATGCTTGTTGTTGGGGCACTCAACAGGAGGGAGGGGTCAGGAGCACAGAAGAGGCATACGAGAAGAGGAGGATCTGGGCTGCTCTGTGCAAATCCACTAGACAGAGCAGGTAAGTATAACATGTTTGTTATTTTTATAGAAAAAAAAACCGAGACTTTACAATCAGTTTGAAGTTAAAATCAATGCAGTTATGTGCAAGAAATGATTTAGGGCTTTTACCATTTCATTACCCTGGTGATAGACAAATGTATAGAGAGGAGTGAAGAAGAACCTTGTGGCAGAAGCTTTATGCTACACTAGCAACCGTGTAGCAACCTGTAGCAGCTACTAATCTTTCTGTTTGCTTTCTTTGGCAATTTGTTGAATTGCTGCTGTAGCTGCCTACAAAATTCTGCTTTGGATAGCATAAGCATCTGCTAAAGCTGGTGAATCTGTTGCTTCAAATATTGAAAAAAGAAATTCCCAGTGACTCACCTACTATTGGCTTGAAATTTCAGCGACACCAAACTTCATTGACTGCTCTAAGGAAAGTGTTTCAATAGCTACTATAAATTTCTGCTACAAAATTGCAAATGTGGCATCAGCCATTTAGTAATATTAATAGAAATTAATAGTAATATTAATAATTAATCCTTTCAATTAATGATTTGTTGTATAGCATACCCTTTACTTTTTAGGGTAGATAATTATTTATATTAAAATATTTTTAACTTTCAAAGACAATGTTTTCTTGTATTGTACATGCTTGTAGTAAGTTGTAACAGCAGACATATCTATCCTATACTATTAAAGCTGAACTACAGGCACAACTGAGGTCTACCGAACATGTTTGTTTAACATAAACATGATTTTATTGAACACAGTAAACAACTAACCCTTTTACTTTCCAGTTTCACTGTCTCTGGTCTACTGCTTTTATTTATTGAAATTCAGTTTTCTAACCATGAAGGCTCAGCATCACATCTGGGTATTACCTAGAATGGTCTGCATTCAAATTAAAGGAAGACAAATAGGGCTGATTTACTAAAACTGGAGAGTGCAAAATCTAGTGCAACTCTGCAAAGAAACCAATCAGCTTCCAGGTTTTTTGTCAAAGCTCAGTTTGACAAGCTGGAGTTAGAAGCTGTTTGGCTATCATGCACGGCTGCACCAGATTTTTCACTCTCCATATATTAGTAATTCATAGTACAGTATTAACATTCTAATAGCTTTTAGAATAAAAAAAAACTAATGTCACTATAATGCTTTTTCTTTCTGATCTGAGTTGATCTGTGATCTAGCAGCTGTGTAGAATGGTAAACTATTTGATACCAATAAATAAGGCAGGGAAACAGTGACTGTATTCTCAGGTGCAAAGACACTGAAAAGCATGACAATCTGTATGATAATTTGTATTTGGAGGAAAAAAGTAATATCAAAATTGCAGAGGGATGACTACTAGGTAGGCATGCTTTTGGTTACTCACAACAAAAGCCACATAGATATAGAAACCTTCTAAAATGACTATTAAACCCAAACATTATTGTTCTCTCTGCCCAGTATTTGGGACATTCATTGAACAGGTGGATTGAGCCTGTTTCAAAGGATGAGGTTGTTGATCTGACCAGTAAGTTTGTTGATTTTTATAACAAGCTCTCTTCTATCCATTTGGGAGGATGGAGCAAACCATTTAACACTGATGAGAGTACTTACAATGATCTGCTTTTATGTAATCATGTGAAACCTTTATCCCAAAATGAAAAAAAAAAACTTTGCTGTAACTAATTATAAAGTATAGGGTAGAGTTTGGCTGCAATTTATTACTGTATTAAAATCAGCTAGTACATTTAACACTCCCCTTCCTTCCCAGACTGACAATGCTGTCTGCAGTGCCCCCTGTGCTCATACATCCAGAGTGGGGGCACTGTGATACAGGTTGTGTGTTACTGACCAGATCACTAGATGGAAACAGAGGAATCACCAAAAAGAAAATTAATGCAGCCACCACATCTAATGATTGGTAATTTGCAATATCTTACAGTTTTGGGTTTAAGACAAACTTTTCAAATAGAGTTCGGAAGTGTTAAATACTTCTGTTCATCCTGTTAATCATTGTCATCTGGACAGAAACTGGTGGAAAATCCAAAATTAAATAGTTATTCACCAAACCAAGGGAGATGGAAAAATCTTCTAGTGAGGAGGACATCTGATCCTGTCCAACTGCCTAAGATGGTATTAGAAGAATGTTTCTTCTCTCTTCAGGGTATTATGATGATGTGGCTATCAGCGCACCATGCGCTGCTATCTTCTCCTATAACTAGAAGTTGTTGTCAGAATAAGGAGTGATGTATGAGCATCACTTTGCTGGTTGCTGAGTATTTGAAAGGTGATGGTTGGAGAGGTGGGCACTGCAGCAAAGATATCAGCACAGACTGAGAGGATGGCTCCTCAGTTCTCCTTTCCCAAAGTAGTTATTATTTATTATAATTACTATTATTATTATTATTATTATTATTATTATTAGTGAGCCTTAATGGTGGAGGCCCATGGTGTATTTGCCTCCATTTAGATCCAGGCTAGTACCAAGCTGACAAAAGAGGTTAGACTCACTTTTCTAATATGAATTCTAGTGAAAACAAATTAGGGGGATTGGTCCTTAATAGCATACCTATAAGCAACAAATCAACCTAATCCAAGTTGGATTTCAAATTCACCATCTTCAGCACTGGCCACTAGGAATGGGTCGAACACCCCCCCCCGGTTTGGTTTGCACCAGAACATGTGAACAGGCAAAAAGTTTGAGTGAACATGCAAACCCTATTAAAATCTATGGGACACGAACATGAAAAATCTAAAGCGCTAATTTTAAAGGCTTATATGCAAGTTGTTGCCATAAAAAGTGTATGGGGACACGGATACTGCCCTAGGGGACATGTATTTTTGAAAAAAAATGTTTTTTCAGGAGCAGTGATTTTAATATTGCTTAAAGTGAAGCAATAAAAATGAAATACTCCTTTAAATATCATGCCTGGGGGGGTCCCCTTAGTCTGACTGTAAAGTGGCGCATCTGTGTGATGTGTAGAACAGTGCTGCAGTCTAAACGAAAAAATCTCATTTAAACTTGCTCACGGCTGTAATGTATTTCCGGCTCCCAGTAATATAGATAAAAAATCAAGGGGAAAAAACGGCGTGCGGTCATCATCCCCCAGTCCATACCAGGACCTTTGGGTCTGGTATGGATTTTAAGGGGAACTCCTCGCCGAAAAAATTGGCGGGGGGTCCCCTCCAAAATCCATACCAGACCCTTATCCAAACATGCAGCCTGGAGGTCAGGATAGGGGAGGACGAGCACCTCCCCCCTCCTAAACCATACCAGGCCACATGCCCTCAACATGGGAAGGGTGCTTTGGGGTGCCCCCAAAGCACCTTGTCCCCATGTTGACGGGGACAAGAGCCTCTTCCTGGCAACCCTGGCCATTGGTTGTTGGGGTCTGCGGGCAGGGGGCTATCAGGTACATTCAAAAAAAAAAGTGTCAAAAATTAAAATCCACAATAGACAGTTTTTGGCAATTCCTTTATTAAAAAAGAAAAAAAAAGTGTCCCGCGATGTACATCCATCATCAATCATGCCACCCGATGGACCCGAAAAATTGAAAAAAGAAAATTAAAAAAACTTCGCCTCCATGGGAGGGCTCCCGCCGACTGTTGTTTTTTCCCTTTGACAGCTCTTATATAGACAAGGGCGGAGCCACCCGCTGATATAACCATATGACCCCGCCCCATCTGACATCACATGATGTCACATGATGTAAGAGGGGGCGGGGTCACTCGGTAACATCACTGGGTGGTCCCACCCATACCTATATAACAGCTGTCCCAGCCAAGAGACAGCAGTCGGTGGGACGCCTCCCATCGAGGGTCATTGTCTTGTTGGAATGTAAACCTTCGGCCCAGTCTGAGGTCCTGAGCACTATGGAGAAGGTTTTCGTCCAGGATATCCCTGTACTTGGCCGCATTCATCTTTCCCTCGATTGCAACCAGTCGTCCTGTCCCTGCAGCTGAAAAACACCTCCACAGCATGATGCTGCCACCACCATGCTTCACTGTTGGGACTGTATGGACAAGTGATGAGCAGTGCCTGATTTTCTCCACACATATTAAGGCCAAAACGTTCTATCTTGGTCTCATAAGACCAGAGAATCTTATTTCTCACCATCTTGGAGCCCTTCAGGTGTTTTTTTTAGCAAACTCCATGCAGGCTTTCATTTGTCTTGCACTGAGGAGAGGCTTCCGTCGGGCCACTCTGCCATAAAGCCCCAACTGGTGGAGGGCTGCAGTGATGGTTGACTTTCTACAACTTTCTCCCATCTCCCGACTGCATCTCTGGAGCTCAGCGACAGTGATCTTTGGGTTCTTCTTTACCTCTCTCACCAAGGCTCTTCTCCCCCGATAGCTCAGTTTGGCCGGACGGCCAGCTCTAGGAAGGGTTCTGCTCCTCCCAAACGTCTTCCATTTAAGGATTATGGAGGCCATTGTGCTCTTAGGAACCTTAAGTGCAGCAGAAATTTTTTGTAACCTTGGCCAGATCTGTGCCTTACCACAATTCTGGCTCTTAGCTCTTTAGGCAGTTCCTTTGACCTCATGATTCTCATTTGCTCTGACATGCACTGTGAGCTGTAAGGTGTTATATAGACAGGTGTATGGCTTTCCTAATCAAGTCCAATCAGTATAATCAAACACAGCTGGACTCAAATGAAGGTGTAGAACCATCTCAAGGATGATCAGAATAAAAGGACAGCACCTGTGTTAAATATATGAGTGTCACAGCAAAGGGTCTGAATACTTAGGACCATGTGATATTTCAGTTTTTCTTTTTTAATAAATCTGCAAAATATGTCAACAATTCTGTGTTTTTCTATCAATATGGGGTGCTGTGTGTACTTTAATGAGGAAAAAAATGAACTTAATTGATTATTGATAATTAATTAATTAATTAATTAATAATTAATTTTAGCAAATGGCTGCAATATAACAAAAAGTGCAAAAAAATTAAAGGGGGTCTGAATACTTTCCATCCCCACTGTATATACTAAACTGCCTGCACGCCACTAACTAACCTGCCTAATCTAGCTCAAGTTCTCTCAATCGCCTCCACGTATCACACTACATACAGCCGCTGTGTAAGCAGCCTCATATAGTGTGGGGCATGGACTTAGCCCCTTGAGCCATGATAGGCCAAAGACACCCTGCCTTTGGTCAATCATGGCTATCACAGCAGATCACGCTGTGATTGGCCAAAGCATGCAGGTCAGGTGCATGCTTTGGCCAATCAGCAGCCGTCAATGCACTGCGATCTCAAACATGTTCAGTTCATTTGCGAACAAACGAACACCCAATGTTCAAGTCAAACTTCCGTTCGATTCGAACATCGAGACCATCCCTACTGGCCACTGAATAGTCAAAATATCCCTGAATGGCATCATATTTTCATATGTTTTGATGTGCAAAGTATGCTTAGAATAACAAACAGAAGTGGAAAACATAATAGCATTCTTTTCTTTTATAATCCTAACAGACGAAGAAACAGAATTGATTTAGATCGTGAGAAAATAAACCAAAGATGTAGAAAAAATAACACTTGTCCTTATCATAGTATAAAATGTCACCAAAAGTGTAAGAGTTTTGTACCGGAAGACACAAGTGACAGCTTGTGGAATGTGATGGGTAGACAGCATGTCTGACTGCGGTGAATTATTGACAAAACATCCGGGCAGATGCATAGCATACAGACATTTTTGCACACCCAGTGGCTTCTCAATTAGCCTTTCTGCTAAGCAGACAAATGACAAAAATTACTAGACTAGATAATTACGCAAGTTTGAGTTTTGTATGCCTAAGTGTTCACCTTTATACATGTTTGTCTAGGAAATAATAGTTATGCCATTATGGAAAATTATTACAACTGTTTAAAAGGTCAAATGTTGCAAAGAAATATAAAAATACATACAGGAAAAAATAAAAAACTGCGCTAGGAGAAAATGAATATAAATAGATATAGGTGAGGATAATAAAGTGAAAACATACAATAAATAAATATTGAAAAAAACAAAAAACAGCTACGGTTATAGGTTTTGGTAACCAATACAAATATAAAACAAAAAACCGCGCTAGAAAATATTAAACAATGCTTGAGGTATAGAGTCCGCTACAAAAGAGTCCAATGATAATAGTAAGTGATATAAACTCCTCAGTGTGATAAAGAGGTGATGATTCAATTGGGATACATCTATGTGGTGAAATGCTTACCAGAAGTAAGCCAAAATGAGACAGATGGCTTAAACCCAGCCTGGGCCTTTATAGGGCGAATCCAATATGGCGGGATCACTTGTATTCGTGTGACAAATTCAAGTCCGCATAGGGTTACCCAAAAAATAAATGGCAAAAACCATAGCGTAATACTGCTACGATAATAAACATAAAAAACAAAAAAGGGTGCAACACTCAACAGCCCAAAACATATAAATCATATAAAATCATAAAGCATCCTGTGTTTGCAGCATACACAGGAAAGTGAGGTGAGTGATATGCAATAACTAGTGCTCTTAAATAGATATGTGAAACTCCAGATGAGTCAGCTCTTCAGACAGCAAGGATAGGTAAAACATATACTTGTCACCCAAAAGGAGGAATAGGAGAAAAAGGCTTCCACCAAGTGCACAGATTATATAGCAGCTTACCAGATGGCAAGCCGGTGTGTGCAATCTCCACACAGTTTAAAGGCTTCACCTCATAAGCGTGACAGAAGATCTATCTAGGGCGAACCTCTTGGGTTCCTGCTTACCAGATGGCCAATAAAGAAAACACAAGCCGGGATCCTGATGGAAGAATGGCATAGATACGTCCTGGTGATCCTGTCCCGGACTCAAGTGCATAAAGGTAAAGGAACAGCCAATAGTGTGATACCATAAAACTAGAAGTTTATTAAAAGAATTACACTTACAACTAGGCAAAGGAATACAGAGATGCCGGCCGGCACTCAAACAAACAGCTCCCGTCCACAGTGGGGCGACGTGTCATCTCTCCTGACATATGCAGTGGGAGGGGCCAGATTTCCCCGGCTGATGTCAGTCTGGAGGGGAGGAGGAAGAGGAGGAGAGAGCCAGAGAGAGCCGGTGCGCCACGTGACCGCTGATCAGTGCTCACAAATAAGGTATATATGGCTTTTCTTTTTTATAACACACACACAGGGGGACATATCCTTAGGAGACCAAGCGGATTATATAAAGGAAGACATGTGAGTTAACAAATCCTTTAAGTGTTAAGATACAACTTGTAATTAAATGCTTAAGTTTAGTTTTCTCCACATCATTTACATGCAGAGGAAGCTGTACAGCAAAAGTAACAGTTAAAGGGGCTGGGACCAGCGGACTACCTAGGGAGGGACTCCTTTAAATTTATGAAAATAACTGAAAATAATTGTGATGTATACAGTAGTTAAAATATCTGCCCCAGGTGTAAATATACTAGGGACACCACTGGTTTGGAAAAACTAACACTGTCGTGTGTGCTTACAATACTCACATGGTTCATTAAAAAAAAAAAAAAAAAACCGGCTTAAAAAGCATGACTGCTGGGAAGCATAAGCTCATTTATGACCAACTAATAAACCGATACCTTGCCCCCCCCAAAAAAAAAAAAAGATATGGAAGCTGATTAATTTAGAAATAGGGCAAGGCCACAGGTTTATTGAACTTTCCAAATGTAACAACTTTCCAAATGTACCAAACAACATGCCAGTCACAATTATACTGTGAGTACCCATAAACTCACATAGTCTAAGAGGCCCGTCTTTACCATCAGGGTCAGAGAGGCATTAGACTGACCCTAGAATTTACCTTGAGGGCATAGCCCATAAATGATCACCAATTGCTGGCAAGGTCAAAACCGCCAAAAAAGCTGTGACAAAATATCACAACAGGCAGGAGGATGGGCAACTCTTGTGACAGCTGAATCCTCCTCAGATCAGTGGGACATGCCCCAACATAGGCGTTTCCTAGAGTTCAAGCTCCACCTAGTCACCTCAGGTCTTTGTAGCCAATCCTATTGAAGACACATAAGCCTAGTACACACTGGCTGAATGCCGACTCCCGATCAGCGCTCTCAGCCAATGGCTGAGAGCGCTGCCTGGAGTGTTCTGGTGGGGGGCCCTCCATCTTTCAGAATACAATAGCTCAGCAAGGGAGATCAATGTACTAACATCAGGTTGTTAGTACAGCGGCTCTGACCTGAGCTGTCAGGGTTTTTTTGGGGGGTTGAACGAAAAAAAAACTAGTAGTGTGCATGAAGCTTTAACCCCCATTTGTTAGGTTCATGCCCACTGTTTTCTCAATGTTTTAAGGCTCCCTTTCCCTAAAGGTGGGTTCAAAGGGCCTTCATTAGCTTGTCTATAAATTGTTTGTTGTAATTTAATGTCCACCTAACACCATCTGTCCTTCTAAAACTACCTGCCCATAATTTAACATCACTGCAGTGATTTTACTGCAGAAAAAAAGCACTATTACCCTGATAAAGTTGAAAATCAATGAATCTACTGAAAGGTTCTACAGACAATGATCTATATTACAGGGGGACTCTGATAAATAATAATGGCTGTGTTATTGCTGATGACAGACTGAATAATACTGTAAATGTCATTTTACGTTTGTCCATAGCTATGTACTTCTAACAAATTTGTAGAGCTACATTTGTTCTGTGCAACAGAGAGGCCAAAATGAATATTATTAGACTGTTTTCTGGCCCCAGAAACACATTAGTCATTAGCACTACATATGCTGCATGCCTCTTCGGAATGTAGTGGTTTAGGGCACAGCAATTCAGCAGTTTGAATTGTTTGTACCTGAAGTGGATTGGTGTAGTCTTGCTATCAGCATTTTTATCCTCTGCTTTTGTGAGTATCATGTTATTACTATATTATGCTATTGTATGATTTAAATAATATATTTGTAGCAATAACTCTCGGTGGAGCTGCTGGTTTAAAGCGGGCTGTTATCGTCACCTTCGTTACCTCAATTTCACCAGAACCGGGTCTAGCGCCCCGTTGAGCCTAATACCAGACAATGTAGGCACTGGACACTTGAGTATCTTTTCCAAGGTTTTAATAAAGAGTAACTGAAGGAAGTAGCAGGAAAGAGGTAGGAGAAGAGTTGCAGGGAAGTTCAAATACCTTTTCTTAGTGTAGTATTAGGAATTGGAATCTTGTAGAGGAATGTACTCTCCTTTTAGAGTTGAATCTTTGCCTGCTCGGATAGGTTTCTCTCACTAACCTAGCAGCCGATACGCAGCACGAACAAAAGTCTCTGCCACAGACTTGAATGTAATAGAAACCTATACGATCCTCTGCCACAGGATGTAATGGTTTACGATGAATAGTAAACACAGCACTAGAACCTTTAAGCCGACCCAGCAGTACTATGTGATAGGTTAACTTTAGGATGCGTCCTCCAACTGAGTCACCAGGCCCCTCTCCAGACCAGCATTCTGCATGATCCTTCCATGACGGGTCCTCCCCTGGGATCTTCTCAGTTGTCCAGCTTCTTCCCATAGGACAGACAGCACAGGACCATTCCTTCGCCGCTGTGGTAGGCCCAAGACAGGCTTCTGGGCCCACCCGCATGCTGCAGCAACGTGGTCCTCCCGGTTGGAGGACCACGAGGTAGTACTTCTAACACATACCTGTCGGCCAGGAGGGCCAGCAGGTGGAACCAAAGAACTCTAAAAGATGGCATCTGTCCCATAAATACCCTCTCCCAGAATGCAACTCGGAGGACCACCTCCACCGAGTTATCTCCGGGACAGAGGAGCACTTATACACTTTAACGTGTTGCCTTTCCAACACCGACCCATGGCGACAATGACACCCACAGGCACAGTGTGAAACTACATGCAACACAGCCAAACTGGAACAGAGGCTAAATCTAACTATGTATGAACAGGTAACCCACTGAATTTACCTCTAAGAGGTAGATTGAAAAAAGAAATCCCGCACATGGACAAGGCCCTGTGCTTCATTTTGTATTCACTGATGTGAAGGTACAGTATGTAAAAGCACTGTGTAAATTAAGGGTGTTAAATAAATATCTTAAATTAAAAAAAAATAAGAGAGTAGGTATTAAAGGATAACTAAATCCAAGAACAAAACTGGTCTTTCCCATCACACTACTATGTAGCAATTTTCCAGGCACTGGAAACCTCACTTATTTTGGGACTCCAAACGTAAAGGCAGCTTGCACTAGCCACTCAAACAAATGCTACCAGGTTCTGCACAGGAGGCTGCAGTTGGGAATTTTAGAGCCACACGCACACTAGTGCGCATTAAGACATGAGTCAAATACCTCACCAGCATGACTTTTTTTTTTTATCTGGGAGGATGCTCACACATACACTGAGAGAACATGGAAACTGCATGTAGATAGAGTCCTGGCTGAGATTCAAACCAAGGACCTCCAGTGCTGCAAGGCACATACTGCATGCTAACCACTAAGCAAGTTTTTTCTAGCTAAGAACATTCTCAAGCAAGTACAGAAAAAAATGTTCATTTTGAAAGAAATACAGTGTCCTTGTCATTTCTTATGCACTGAACTGAGAGCATTACCAAATGTTATTCTATTTTTGTAAACTATGAATCTCATCAACCCTAAAATAATAGAGATGAACAAAGATAGTCATGTTTAATGTCCAAACAAGGAGAAATGTTTTTTGTTAATCCCATGAATACAGTTAAAATGTATTTTTTAGGTACACACACTGTATGTGTTGTATATATCCTTTATAAACACTTAAGCTAAAACATTGTTTTGGTATACTGTGGTTCTTGGACATACTTGCTTGGACTTGTAATGGCTTTCGTGTAGTTGAAGCATGCAATTATTTCACAGCTTTTGTGAAGGCTTAACTCTGAAAGCTACAACCTGTTTGTGCTAATACAATTGTGATTGTAGACAGCAATTGCCTCTAATGATGTTGAAATGTAAGAAGTGACAGTTCATTGAAGAACAAAACTTTATGGGGAAGTAATTTAGAAACACTCATGGCTGAATTGTACAGTATGTGAAAATTGCATGGATGCCTTATACCAGGTGGGCACTAAACTTGCATTACTGATTACATGGCATAGGACAATAGACATCTTATGTGACAATCTTCAGTTCAAAGGCTTGGTAACATTAGATGTTAGGCAGACATGAAAAATGATCTCACTGATGAAATGGGTTTCTTTTTAAAATATCATGCATCAATCATGCATGTTTGATTCCTTAGCCTAAATATAGGAAATACTGCAATCATTTAATTGATATAATTTAAGCACAGTATTTTGGGGTGCCGGTATGTAAAGGGCTAATTAAATTTACAAAAAAAAAAAAAAAAACATATTTTATTAATGAAAGTGTAATATAAGATTGCAAATCTACCCATAAAGTATATCTAAACCCAGAGCTTTTTTTCTCCTGGAACGCAGCGGAACGCCGTTCCGGCACCTATGACAGCCCTCTCTGCTCCAACCTTGACATGACACACTAGCGCTGTGCAGCCCTCGAGTTTTTTTCGGGTCACAACACGGCAACGTACAGCTGCCTGTGTTGGGTTAGGAGGCAGCTTCCGTCCCCGCCTCTAGTCCCATTGTAGCATGGAGAGCGGAGGAGCCCTGGAACTCCGCCCAGCTACAGCTCCTCAATCAGCTGTAAAAAAAAAGCCTGCGCATACCAGCTGGACTGGGGAACTGCCGGTGGAAGAGGTGAGGGAGTTTGGAATGAAAACGGGGGAAGAGAGAGCTCCGCAGAGACTGAATTTGCGGAGAGAGAACTGTGAACAAAAGGGGGGGGATTGTGCAGAGACAACTGTGAAAGTGTGTAGGGGGATTTGAGTGTGGAGAACTGGGAAAAAGTACAGTATGTGTGGAGGGGGGGAATTTATGCATAGAAGGAAGATGGGAAAGTGGGGGGGGGGATTTGTGCGGAGGGGAGGGCTGAGAATTTGTGCAGAGAGGAGGGCTGAGAATTTGTGCAGAGAGGATGGCTGAGAATTTGTGCAGAGAGGAGGGCTTGGAAAGTGGTGGGGGGGATTTGTGCAGAGAGGAGGGCTGGAAAAGTGGTGGGGGGATTTGTGCAGAGAGGAGGGCTAAGAATTTATGCAGTGAGGAGGGGGGAATTTGTGCGGAGAGGAGGGCTTGGAAAGTGGTGGGGGGGATTTGTGCAGAGAGGAGGACTAAGAATTTGTGCAGAGAAGAGGGGGGGATTTGTGCAGAAAGGAGGGCTTGGAAAGTGGTGGGGGGGGGGGGGGGATTTGTGCAGAAAGGAGAACTGGGAAATTGGTAATGGGGATTTGTGCAGAAAGGAGGGCTGGGAAAGTGGTAAGGGGGATTTGTGCAGAAAGAAGGGCTGTGAAAGTGGTGGTGGGGATTTGTGCAGAGAGGAGAGCTGGGAAAGTGGTGGGGGGGATTTGTGCAGAGAGGAGGGCTAAGAATTTGTGCAGAAAGGAGGGGGGGTTTGTGCAGAAAGGAGGGCTTGGAAAGTGGTGGGGGGATTTGTGCAGAAAGGAGGGCTGGGAAAGTGGTGGAGGGATTTTTGCGGAGAGGAGGGCTTGGAGAGTGGTGGGGGGGATTTGTGCAGAATTTGTGCAGAGAGGAGGGCTTGGAAAGTGGTGGGGGGGATTTGTGCAGAGAGGAGGGCTGGAAAAGTGGTGGGGGGATTTGTGCAGAGAGGAGGGCTAAGAATTTATGCAGTGAGGAGGGGGGATTTGTGCGGAGAGGAGGGCTTGGAAAGTGGTGGGGGGGATTTGTGCAGAGAGGAGGACTAAGAATTTGTGCAGAGACGAGGGGGGGGATTTGTGCAGAAAGGAGGGCTTGGAAAGTGGTGGGGGGGGGATTTGTGCAGAAAGGAGAACTGGGAAATTGGTAATGGGGATTTGTGCAGAAAGGAGGGCTGGGAAAGTGGTAAGGGGGATTTGTGCAGAAAGAAGGGCTGTGAAAGTGGTGGTGGGGATTTGTGCAGAGAGGAGAGCTGGGAAAGTGGTGGGGGGGATTTGTGCAGAGAGGAGGGCTAAGAATTTGTGCAGAAAGGAGGGGGGGTTTGTGCAGAAAGGAGGGCTTGGAAAGTGGTGGGGGGATTTGTGCAGAAAGGAGGGCTGGGAAAGTGGTGGAGGGATTTTTGCGGAGAGGAGGGCTTGGAGAGTGGTGGGGGGGATTTGTGCAGAAAGGAGGACGGGGAAAGTGGTGGTGGGGATTTGTGCAGAGAGGAGGGTTGGGAAAGTGGGGGGTGGGGATTTGTGCGGAGAGGAGAGTGGGGGGGATTTGTGCAGAGCGGAGAGCTGGGAAAGTAGGGGGGATTTGTGCAGAGAAGAGGGCTGGGAAAGTGGGGGGATTTGTGCAGAGAGAAGGACTGGGAAAGTGTTGGGGGGGATTTGTGCAGAGAGGAGAGTGGGGGGATTTTTGCAGAGAGGATAGCTGTGGGGGGTGGAAATGTGTCCAGAGAGGAGAACTGGGAAGGAGGGAGCTTTGTGCAGAGGTAAGAGCTGCAGAGGGCAGAAGGCAGGTTGTGCAAAATGAGAGCTGTGGAGAATGGGGCCGGCTGTGTAGAGGTGAGAGCTGTAGAGGAAGCTGGAGGTGCAGAGGGGTAACATGGGTGGTGAGAGCTGTGGATTGGGGTGCAGAGGTGAGTTGTGGACTGGGGGTGTTAGCTGTAGTTAGAGGGTTGCAGAGGTGAAATGTTGAAGGGGGAGGCAAAGGTGAGTTGTGGATAGGGGTGCAGAGTGGAGCTGTGGACAGGGGAAAGAAGAGGTGAGCTGTGGATGAGGGTTGCAGAGGTTGGGTGTGGATGAGGATTGCAGAGGTTGGGTGTGGATGGGGGACACAGAGGTAAGCAAAGAGATAAGCAGAAGTGAGTATGTAATGTATAGCACTGTGTGTAGGGTGAGAATTTTGGAACACCTTGTACATTACATACTCAGAACTGCTATACTCTGTGTGCTGTATGTTACATATTAAAGGCCTCTGGATGGTACTCTTTATTAATGCTGTACTCTGTACAATGGGTTTTGCGTTACATACTCCTGAGCCCTGCACTCTGTATGCTGGACTGCATATTACATCTGCTTTACCACTGCTCTCTTTGTGCTGGGCTCTATGCTACATATTGCTGACCCCTGCCCTCTGTACACAGGTCTATATGTTCTCCTCTAAGGAAGGTGTGTCTGGGGGTGGGGTTTGGGGCGTGGTTGGGGTGGGGTTTGGGCGGGGAGGGTGAGTTCCTGCACCTATTTTCTGAGAAAAAAAGCCCTGTCTAAACCCAAAAACAAAACTGTAATATAATATAAAGCAGCTTATCATTTCTTAGATGGGGTGGCTTCATTATTATTATTTTTTTTTCATGCTTGTTTATTTCTTTATTTTTTAACCAGGTGATCTTGCCAGCAGCATTCTTCCAGTTCCTAGGGGGGAACATGCTCAGTCACCATACTGTATATGTGGAAGAGCAGCATTTCCCCCTTAAAACAAGAATATTGTTAAACTTACAGAGTACCTCTCCCTTCTCCTCATCTCTATAACATAGCAGAGGTATTCTGTAGTCCACTAAGAGAACTAGGGACATGTTGAACTGATTAAAATGAAGCAGATGCAGAGTCAACAGGAAGTTATGGAATTTGCAATTATTGAAGAAATATAACAAAACACTTTTAATCGTATATTTAAAAGACCAAAAGGGAACAAAAAGAGAAATTCATTGTTAAGTTTTACATACTCTTTAAAGTGTATTTAAACCCCAAAATAAAAATGTATGGCAGCACACCATCCATTCCAAGTGGTTAGGCTGTTGCTTTTGTATGGGAAGGGCCTCTGTTCCTTTTTTTTCACTAGGTGATCCTGCCAGTAAGAGCCTTCTCCGTTTCCTTTCCTAAGGTGACAATACTTCTTGAGTTTCTATGCAGGATGTGCCCCCCTGCGGTGCACTGTAAGTTGATGCACATTCAGCCTGCCCATTGCAGTCTTTCAGTAAGGTCTGCTCGTCTAATCCAGCTATAGCCTCAGCAATGCCTATTTGTTGGCAATAATTGCAATCCATAAAAATAAAACAAAGCAGCATGTGAATATATGTATAAAAGAGTGCTCTCACGCTATCACTAAATGAAAAATAGAACTAAATAGCCGCAAGCACCAATATGCTAATCCGTGGCAAAAAACAAATTATATAGAAGGGTGATGGTGCGCTATTAAACAAATACAAATTCCTACAAAAAGAAATAATAGTAATAAGCGCTCGAAAAATCTAGATACAGCAAATAAAATATCACATATACAAGTGGCAATAGGTGCTGAATGCAGTGAATATAAAAGCAATATAACAAAAGTCCAATAGATGTGGTATAATGTGCAGAAAACACAGAACCAAATGGCGATTGGTATATCTTCTTTTAGTGCAGAAAACACACAACCCAAATAGTGACTGGTATCTCTTCTTCCAGTGCAGTGACACCTCTGTGTAAGATGGCCTCTTACCTTACAGCTGTAAGATAACAGCATAAGTAGACATGATTGATGAGCCTTCCATGGCTAATATGGATAGTCCCGTGGCTACCACGACTGATAGCTTTCCCAAGCAATTGATTCTGGCTCCCTCTGGGTAATAACACTCCCAGATAGGGTCCCTCCACAGGATAGATATTTGTAAGTCTTCTGTGTGGATGATGTAGACTGAGGCCCACAGGTAACGCCAATGTGGTATATACAAAAAGAAGGGAGTTCCCAAATAGTGTGGTATTGTTATAAAACCATTTAATCGGTAAAAACAGCTGAATAGTACTCACATTTAAAAACAGCAAACAGTAACAAAACCCCATGAGCTGCGAGCTTGTACTCCCGCGTCACTTCCAGTTTGCCTGTCAGAACCAATCCCGACACGTATTGTCACGGTCACATGACTTCATCAGGGGGAAATTGTTTTCAATTACTTAAACAGTATGTTTTTAAACCTTTTAAATTAATGTCATGCACAACACAGGGATGACAGTGGGAACTTAGAGAACTGAATGCATGGCTAAAGACCTGGTGTAAGAGGGAAGGATTTGGAGTTCTAGAGCACTGGGCTGACTTTTCATTTTTGGTACAACCTATATGCTAAAGATGGTTTGCACCTAAATGGAAGGGGGTCAGCTGTGCTGGGGAGGAGGTTTATGGGAAGGCTAGGAGAGTATTTAAACTAGGATTGCGGGGGCAGGGTAAATCAGATTACAATGGGGCAGACAGGTGTCAGTTAATAATGATGGGTGGAATGGGGAAGATGGGGGAGAGTCTGGCAAGTGTTACAAACAAACATTGGAAATAGTACCATTTCTACTACAAAGAATATGCAAAATACATGTGAAAAATGTGGACAACGAATTAAAGTGTTTGTTCACCAATGTCAGAAGTCTTCCAAGCAAAATAGGTGAATTGGAAGCTTTGGTGCACTAAGAGAACTATGATTTACAGTAATTGGTATTGCTTAATCTTGGCTCCATTCTTCACATGTTTGGGCGATTATTATTCTTGGCTATGCTCTCTTTTGGAAAGACAGGGTAAAATGTAGGGATGAGCTTCGAGTTCGAGTCGAACTCAAGTTCGACTTGAAAATTGGCTGTTCGCAAGTTCGCCGAACAGCAAACAATTTGGGGTGTTCGTGGCAAATTCGAATGCCGCAGAACACCCTTCAAAAGTCTATGGGAGGAATAATCAAAAGTGCTAATTTTAAAGGCTTATATGCAAGTTATTGTCATAAAAAGTGTTTGGGGACCCGGGTCCTGCCCCAGGGGACATGGATCAATGCAAAAAAAAGTTTTAAAAACGGCCGTTTTTTCAGGAGCAGTGATTTTAATAATGCTTAAAGTCAAATAATAAAAGTGTAATATCCCTTTAAATTTCGTACCTGGGGGTGTCTATAGTATGCTTGTAAAGGTGCGCATGTTTCCCGTGTTTAGAACAGTCTGACAGCAAAATGACATTTCGAAGGAAAAAACCCATTTAAAACTACCCACGGCTATTGCATTGCCGACAATACACATAGAAGTTCATTGATAAAAATGGCATGGGAATTCCCCACAGGGGAACCCCAAACCAAAATTAAAAAAAAAAAAACGACGTGGGAGTCCCCCTAAATTCCATACTAGGCCCTTCAGGTCTGGTATGGTAAGGGGCCCCCACGTTTTTTGTTTTTTTTTTGGCGCGGGGTTCCCCTTAAAATCCATACCAGACCTAAAGGGTCTGGAATGGAATTTAGGGGGAACCCCATGTCATTTTTTTTAAAAATTTTGTCCGGGGTTCCCCTTAATATCCATACCAGACCTGAAGGGCCTGGTATGGAATTTAGGGGGACTCCCACGTCATTTTTTTTTTAAATTTTGGTTCGGGGTTCCCCTGTGGGGAATCCCCATGCCGTTTTTATCAATGAACTTCTATGTGTATTGTCGGCAATGCAATAGCCGCGAGTAGTTTTAAATGGGTTTTTTCCTTCGAAATGTCATTTTGCTGTCAGATTGTTCTAAACATGGGAAACATGCGTCCCTTTACAGGCATACTATAGACACCCCCCAGCTACGAAATTTAAAGGGATATTACACTTTTATTGTTTGACTTTAAGCATTATTAAAATCACTGCTCCTGAAAAAACGGCCGTTTTTAAAACTTTTTTTTGCATTGATCCATATCCCCTGGGGCAGGACCCGGGTCCCCAAACACTTTTTATGACAATAACTTGCATATAAGCCTTTAAAATTAGCACTTTTGATTATTCATGTTCGTGTCCCATAGACTTTAACGGTGTTCGCGTGTTCGAGCGAACTTTTTTCCTGTTCGCATGTTCTGGTGCGAACCAAACAGGGGGGTGTTCGGCTCATCCCTAGTAAAATGTAAAGGTGGTGGTATCTGTCTCTATGAGCCTTGATAAGACTGAAGCATTTTGGGTGGAACTGCATATGGGTGTGTGTACTTCAAAGTTTTTTTTAAAAAAAACATTTGTATTGGGTTTTTTAAAAGAACAAGAAACAAAACAGATACAGAATAATGAGGAAAAGTGTTCTTATAAAAAAACATCATACAAATCGAAATTACATGGAAAGAATCTAAGGCAAAAGAACACTGCATACACACTATCAAGTAACACATATGATAAAATAATCTCCATAGAGGGGACAAGTTAAAAGGCAAAATATATATAAGTATTTGTTGGCATCAGGTAGGACATCTTTAGGATGGGTGAAAGGGATAAGGGGAGACTGGTACGGTATCCTCAGGTAATTTCAGTCTGCCGAGAGAATAAGCAAGGTTTGCCTTGATATACCATTTCGTAAATTGAAACAGTTAAATAAAAAGATGGATTTCCAAGCTCAGAAAAGAATGTTCCATGAATAACTTCCAACGAATGAAGAAATGTTTGGTAATGGTATCTGGTTTAGTCTGGTAGTCTGGGTAATGGTATCTAGTTTTTCAATATATAGGAGAAGTGTCCATTGAGGGAGTTTGACAAGAATGATGGTGGAAGAAGAAGCATTGGTTTGTTTAGGGGCACGTTCAAAAACAGACAAGAAAAAATGGGGATAGTGGCACTGCTAGATAGTATGTATATTAACACATCAGGTGAGTCCTTAATTGGAGTACTTAGTATAAATACAGAGAAAGGCTGAGATGGAGATGGGATACCTGTATTTAGTGTAACAGTCCAGAAACCAGGGCAAGCCTTTGATGGGGAAGTTGAGAGCAGATATGACTCCAGATATGCAGAAAAAAGAGAGACAGGCATCTCTAGGTTAGAACTGTAACATTTAATATAATACAGGTGTATTATCCACTTACATATAAGTTAGGGAAGTAAGGCACATGTCCATCCACACTGGCGTGGCATCCATCCCTGTGCAGCAGCATTCGGCCAGGTGTCTTAGCCTGAAGGAGGAGTATCCTGGCTGGCAGAATCTCTGTAGCCTGAGAGATGAAAAAGAGGCTTGGGTTGGGCTGTATCACGATGATAAGGGCTGGAATGCGGCGTCGGGTATGATGACATCACTAGTGGGTTGTCTTTTTTCAAAAACACAGAGCATCGGGTCCTTTGGAATTCTGAGAGACTTAATTACTTGAACATACAGTATGATAATAGCTGATCCCATTAATTTGGCAGTGTAGAACCAAAGATGATGAGCCAAAGTTGCACGATGAAAGTCACACCAGGGACAAAAGAAGAGCATGGGATTTTCCTGAGAGATCAATGATAGCATATAGGCTCTGTGCAGGATATTAAATTGCATTTCCTGCCAAGCTTCATTCACAGTGAGAATATGGGTCGATCGGTACTCCTCCAGGAGCAGCTGGGTAATATCAGTAGTGATGTCTGAGAAATCCTTGGACCACGATCAAGCTATTTGTTGAGAAGTAGTAGCTGTGAGATGGGAGTTCAGCCAAGAGTACAAGGTAGAAATTGAGTAAGTCCATTGCCGCAGCACCGAGTGTATTAAGGATTGTTGCAGAAGATTGCCCCTAGGTAGACAAGACAAGATTGAACATAGTTTTCCAACTGGAAAAAAAGTAGAAATCAGTGGCCAGTATCCAAATGAAAGAGGAAGGATATGGTGATATGTGTACTACAAAGTTAATCATTGGAGTTTGTTATAGGTCAACCAGTGTCATGAGAGACAGCTCCTTGCACAGATAGAAAGAGCTGCGACTGTTATAATATTGGGGGATTTTACCTACCCAGAGATTGACCGGAGTAATGGCACTGCAGGAACATTTAAGGGGCAAAAATGTATAAAACTATTACAAGACAATTTTATAGTAAAGTTCATAGAGGCCCCAACTAGAAAGTGGTCTTCTGGACCTGGTAATTTCAAACCATGCAGAGCTTATTAACCACTTCAGCCCCGGACCATTTGGCTGCCTAAAGACCAGAGGTCTTTTTACAATTTGGCACTGCGCTGCTTTAACTGATGATTGTGCAGTCATACAATGCTGTACCCAAATGAAATTTGCGTCCTTTTCTTCCCACAAATAGAGCTTTCTTTTGATGGTATTTGATCATCTCTGCAGTTTTTATTTTTTGCGCTATAAACGGAAAAAGACCAAACATTTTGAAAAAAAATGATATTTTCTACTTTTTGTTATAAAAAATCCAATAAACTCAATTTTAGTCATACATTTAGGCCAAAATGTATTCGGCCACATGTCTTTGGTAAAAAAAAATGTCAATAAGCGTATATTTATTGGTTTGCGCAAAAGTTATAGCATCTACAAACTAGGGTACGTTTTCTGGAATTTACACAGCTTTTAGTTTATGACTGCCTATGTCATTTCTTGAGGTCCTAAAATGGCAGGGTAGTACAAAACACCCCCAAATGACCCAATTTGGAAAGTAGTCACCCCAAGGAAATTGCTGAGAGGCATGTTGAGCCCATTGAATATTTTTTTTTGTCCCAAGTGATTGAATAATGACAAAAAAAACAAAAAAAAAATTTACAAAAAGTTGTCACTAAATGATATATTGCTCACACAGGCCATGGGCATATGTGGAATTGCACCCCAAAATACATTCAGCTACTTCTCCTGAGTACGGGGATACCACATGTGTGGGACTTTTTGGGAGACTAGCGGCATACGGGGCCCCGAAAACCAATCACCGTCTTCAGGATTTCTATGGGCGTAAATTTTTGATTTCACTCCTCACTACCTATCACAGTTTTGAAGGCCATAAAATGCCCAGATGGCACAACCCCCCCCTCCAAATGACCCCATTTTGGAAAGTAGACACCCCAAGCTATTTGCTGAGAGGCATGTTGAGTCCATGGAATATTTTATATTTAGACACAAGTTGCGGGAATGTGACACATTTTTTTTTTTTTTGCACAAAGTTGTCACTAAATGATATATTGCTCACACAGGCCACGGGCATATGTGGAATTGCACCCCAAAATACATTTAGCTGCTTCTCCTGAGTATGGGGATACCACATGTATGGGACTTTTTGGGAGGCTAGCTGCGTACAGGGCCCCGAAAAACAATCACCGCCTTCAGGATTTCTAACGATGTAACATTTTGATTTCACTCTTCACTGCCTATCACAGTTTCGAAGGCCATGGAATGCCCAGGTGGCACAAACCCCCCCCCAAATGACCCCATTTTGGAAAGTAGACACCCCAAGTTATTTGCTGAGATGCATGGTGAGTATTTTGCAGCTCTCATTTGTTTTTGAAAATGAAGAAAGACAAGAAAAAACATTTTTTTTTTCTTTTTTCAATTTTCAAAACTTTGTGACAAAAAGGGAGGTCTGCTAAATACTCACTATACCTCTCAGCAAATAGCTTGGGGTGTCTACTTTCCAAAATGGGGTCATTTGGGGGGGGTTTGTGCCACCTGGGCATTCCATGGCCTCCGAAACTGTGACAGGCAGTGAAGAGTGAAATCAAAAATGTACACCCTTAGAAAGCCTGAAGGCGGTGCTTGGTTTTCGGGGTCCCGTACGCGGCTAGGCTCCCAAAAAGTCTCACACATGTGGTATCCCCGTACTCAGGAGAAGCAACAGAATGTATTTTGGGGTGTAATTTCACATATTCCCATGGCATGTTTGAGCAATATATCATTTAGTGACAACTTTGTGCAAAAAAATAAAAATAAAATTTGTCTGTTTCCCGCAACTTGTGTCACAATATAAAATATTCCATGGACTCGACATGACTCTCAGCAAATAGCTTGGGGTGTCTACTTTTCAAAATGGGGTCATTTGGTGGGGGGGTTGAACTGTCCTGGCATTTTATGCACAACATTTAGAAGCTTATGTCACACATCACCCACTCTTCTAACCACTTGAAGACAAAGCCCTTTCTGACACTTTTTGTTTACATGAAAAAATTATTTTTTTTTGCAAGAAAATTACTTTGAACCCCCAAACATTATATTTTTTTTAAAGCAAATGCCCTACAGATTAAAATGGTGGGTGTTCCATTTTTTTTTTTCACACAGTATTTGCGCAGCGATTTTTCAAACGCATTTTTTGGGGGAAAAACACACTTTTTTAAATTTGAATGCACTAAAACACACTATATTGCCCAAATGTTTGATGAAATAAAAAAAGAAAAGACGATCTTAGGCCGAGTACATGGATACCAAACATGACATGCTTTAAAATTGCACACAAACGTGCAGTGGCGACAAACTAAATACATTTTTAAAAGCCTTTAAAAGCCTTTACAGGTTACCACTTTAGATTTACAGAGGAGGTCTACTGCTAAAATTACTGCCCTCGATCTGATGTTCGCGGTGACACCTCACATGCATGGTGCAATTGCTGTTTACATTTGACGCCAGACCGATGCTTGCGTTCACCTTTGCGCGAGAGCAGGGGGGGACAGGGGTGCTTTTTTTTTTTTTTTTGCTTTTTTATCTTTTTTTTAAACTGTTCCTTTCATTTTTTTTTAATCATTTTTATTGTTATCTCAGGGAATGTAAATATCCCCTATGATAGCAATAGGTAGTGACAGGTACTCTTTATTGAAAAAATTGGGGTCTATTAGACCCTAGATCTCTCCTCTGCCCTCAAAGCATCTGACCACACCAAGATTGGTGTGATAAAATGCTTTCCCAATTTCCCAATGGCGCTGTTTACATCCGGTGAAATCTAAGTCATGAAATGCTCATAGCTTCCGGTTTCTTAGGCCATAGAGATATTTGGAGCCACTCTGGTCTCTGATCAGCTCTATGGTCAGCTGGTTGAATCACCGGCTGCATTCTCAGGTTCCCTGTTGAGACAGAAGAGCCAGAGAAAAACACGGAAGACGGTGGGGGGGCATTAGCCGCTAGGATTGCTTTTACATGAAAGCCGACCGCTGGCTGAAAAGAATGATACCAAGATGATACCTAAACCTGCAGGCATCATTCTGGTATAACCACTCAAAGTCGTGAATGGCGAACCTGAAGACAAAAAAATGGTTAACAATAAAACATTGCAGAATAGAATACAGTAAAAAAGAGCAGAACAATAGAGAGAGAATAGAGAGAGAGAGAACAATAAAACGACAACTATTTTTTAATTTTATATATATATATATATATATATATATATTTTTTTTTTTTACACTTTTTTTTGTAACTAACTTTTATAACTGTAACTGGTTCCAGGTTCGGGTCTCTCAAAATGCGATGGCATCTTGGGAGACCCTGTGAAAGTGCACCTAGTCTGTGCAATGCTGTACCCTACGCTAATACTCAACTAGTGCATGGTAGCGTTCAAAACATTCACCAGATTGTCAGGACAGGAGGGACAATAATAGCGGGTGTCACGCCTATATCCTCGCTTGCTGCAGACACAACATCTTTTTTGGGGGGGTTCGTTGGGTAGGGGTACTCGGGAGGACATAAAGAAAATGCCTCGCATGCAGCCGACTGCATTTGGTTGGGGATGTGAATGGGGGAAGTACGGGCGCTGCAGAAGTGGTGGTTCCCAATTAGAATTGGCGAATGCAGCAGGAAGGGCATTATGGGCACGACAGGCCTGTGTTTGTCTTCTTCTTAGTGGCAGCGGAACACTACTTGTGCTTGCCACCTCACCAGCTTGAACTGCATTTATGGGACTCGCCACGTCCCAAGTGTTACTGCAGTGCTGGTTTGACTATGACTGGGGTGTACTAGGCCGCTGGTGCTTGCCAGTTCACCAAAACGCTACCAAAAAAACTGTTAGCGATCGCAGGGATCAGGCCTGACTCTGCAAATGCTGCAGTTATGCGTTTAGTGTTTTGTAAGTGACAGTGATCGATCGATACTGCACTTGGGTGGGCTGGGCCGGGCGGAGGGGCAAAACGCAGGTGCTAGCAGGTATCTAGGCTGATCCCACTAACACTGCATTTTTGGGAAACATAAACTGCTGGGGACGCTAGTATAGATCTGATCGGATCAGATATAGATCCGTTCAGATACTATACCACTAAGGGAGGCGTATGCTGCGTGCAGGGGTGTTAGCGGTACTGGCGCTAACCTGACGCTGCCTGGGGCTGGTGCTTGCCAGTTCACCAAAATGCTACCAAAAAAACTGTTAGCGATCACAGGGATCAGGCCTGACTCCACAAACGCTGCAGTTATGCGTTTAGTGTTTTGTAAGTGACAGTGATCGATCGATACTGCACTTGGGTGGGCTGGGCGGGGCGGAGGGGCAAAACGCAGGTGCTAGCAGGTATCTGGGCTGATCCCGCTAACACTGCATTTTTGGGAACCCTAAACTGCTGGGGACGCTAGTATAGATCTGATCGGATCAGATATTGATCTGTTCAGATACTATACCACTAAGGGAGGCGTATGCTGCGTGCGTGGGTGTTAGCGGTACTGGCGCTAATCTGACGCTGCCTGGGGCGACGCATATCACCGCAGGGCGATCAGGGGGCTAAACCTTTATTCGGTAATAAACGGCGGGTGACCTGACACTATAAAAAATAAACAAACTAACCAGTGTCACCTGTAACGGTTATACGGTGATCAGTGGTGAAAGGGTTAACTAGGGGGCAATCAAGGGGTTAAAACTTTTATTAGGTAGTATATGGGAGTCCCTGCCGCTATAAAACGCTGACGGCGAACCTAAATATTTACTTCCCTAACTAGCATCACCAGTGACACTAATACAGCGATCAGAAAAATGATCGCTTAGCGACACTGGCGACGGGTGGTGATCAAGGGGTTAAAACTTTATTGGGGGGGGTTAGGGGGGTACCCTAGACCTAAAGGGGGCTAACCCTAACTGCCCTACCACACTAACTGTCACAAACTGACACAAATGCAGTAATCAGAAAAAAAAACTGCTTGGTGTCAGTGTGACGGGGGGGAGGGGTGATTGGGGGGTGATCGGGGGGGGATCGGGGGTAAAGGGAGGTGTAATGTGTGCCTGGCATGTTCTACTGTGTGTGTGTGTGTTGGTGCACTCACATTACAGTCTTCTCTCCTCGGCGCCGGAACGGAAAATACAGAGCCGAGGAGAGATGACATCATTTCCTTTGCTGCTGTTTAGCATACAGCAGCAGAGGAATGATTCTCATTGGCTGGGAGCGATCGCGGAGGGGGGGCCACGAACGGATGGTCTCACCCTCATCTCTGATCACTTCCAGACCAAAGACGACCACCTCGGGCACCGGGGGGGGTCCAATCGGACCCCCCGCCCGCGGGAAGGCAATCACTTACCAGGTACGTGATTTTGCCTGCCCGTGCCATTGTGCTGACGTACATCAGCGTGAGGTGGTCGTCAAGTGGTTAATAATGTTCATATAAAAGAACATCTGGGTAGCAGTGACCATAACATGATTTAATTTAACCCCTTTGCTGGCAGGTCCCTACAGCACTGCTTCCAGCAGTCCAAGTCTGTACGCCATACTGACACTGCATTTTCTAAACCTGTAAACTCATGGTTGCTTTAACAACCATGAATTTAAATTTAAATGGAAGTTGACACTTGTATTTTACTGAATGAATGTAACAAGCATATGATTGCATGCAAACAGTGTGTAAAGTCAGCAGTTCTAGTGCGGCTCTACTGCGCAGCTTTTTGAATGTAATCAAACTGATTGCATCCACATGCCGAAAGTGTGCTCTTTTTACTTGCCAGTGTCCCCTACAGTTTCCTCCTCCAGTGTCCCTTCATCTGCCCCTCTCGTATCCTTAAGCATTGTAAATGTCCTCATTGCCAGCGCTTCCTCTGTCATCCTGCTGTCTTCTAAACATTCCTCTCCTGGATGTAGAGCGGGGGTTGTTAAAAATATTTTTACCAGCCTCCTTCCTTTTCTTAAATGGGCACAATGAGCAATCACTACTGATCGCTCCTGTGTCCATTCATCTTTGGAGTATAGTAAACAGTGTTTTCACTGATTATACACTTTGGCGCTCCTCATTTTTAATATTGGACTCTATATTTTTGACATTGTTTATTCACATGCTAAGTAATATCATATATTGGGGGTTATTTACTAAAGGCAAATCCACTTTGCACTACAAGTGCACTTGAAAGTGCAGTCGCTTTAGATTCAAGGGGGACATGCAAGGAAAATAAAAAAGCATTTTTGCTTGTACATGATTGGATGATAAAAATCCAGCAGAGCTTCCCCTAATTTCAGATCTTCCCCTTTAGATTTACAGAGACTGCACTTCCAAGTGCACTTGTAGTGCAGAGTGGATTTGCCTTTAGTAAATCAACCCCATTGCATTTTTTATGCACTTTATTTAACTACACTATTGTTTTGCACATTTATGTTTGAAGGTCATAGTTATGCTGCCTTTTGTGTTAGCAGCCTTATTTGAATATATATGTCACAGCACAGAAAGCACTAATTACACTAGTGTTTACAATGATGATTCAGTTTGTGAATAAATAGAAGCCTCTATACAGACTCCTATTCTTTCATGTACAGTGCAGCTTCAGAGAAAGGGACTTCCATCACTTTCTCTGTCTCAAAAAAAGACATCAGGGGTCTGTTTAGACCTCTGGCATCTCACCAAAGCCCCCCCCCCCCAAAAAAAAATAAAAAAAATAAAAACAAAATTAAAAAAAAAAAAAAAAAACATAGAAAGGCCTTGTTCACACAGGGCATACTACAGCATATGCCCCTGTAAGGTCATGTTTATCTGTGCAGGGATGCACAGGTATTTTATGCTGGCAGTCCCATTGATATAATTTGGGATGTAGCAACTGCCCGAACACAGCCGTTGCTCCCAATTGGACATCCATGTGGGTCCGGGTGCATGCCCCTGAGCTCACATTGGCTACATTCGGTGTCGTACACCCACATGGATGTCAGATTGGGAGCAGCGGCTGTGCCCGTGCAGTTGTTGCATCCCAATTGACATGAATAGGACTGCTTGCACGGAGATGCATGGAACACCTGTGCATCCCCGTGCGGGTAACACATCCCTCCATGGACATACATTTTAGTACGTCCTATGTGAACAAGGCCTTAGTAGCAATTTAGCAGGAATTTTGTAAGTTATGTTGTGTTTATGTCTGCTAATAATGATTTTAGTGTATTTTTAGTGAAAATAGGGATCTGATGAACATTTGCGTAACTATTACGGGGACTAATAAATCAGTAGCAGTTTTTCTTATTCTACAGGTCATGTGCTTTCAGAAAATGTATGGTTTGTGGGGTCTTTTACAAATCCTGAAATCTGTGAGTGAAAAATGGTAACCTCCAGATTTTTTGATTGAATTGTTTTTATTTACAGTTTTGTGCACCTTCAGTTTTCCCCATTTCACAAAAAGGCACATTTTAAAATTTACAAATATTTGTTATTTATTAACTCAATGCAGTTTTAGCTTTTATATTTAGTAGGAATTTAGCAGGAATTTTGTCAATTTCGCCAGGTATGTATAATGGTTTTAGTGTATTTTTGGTGAATATAGGGATTTGAACATTTGTGCAAATATTGCGGGGCCTTAAAATCCTGAAGCACATTTTTTTATTGTATAGGTCATGTGCTTTTTAAAAATATATGGTTTATCTAGATGGCAACTCACCTCCTCATTGCAAAAATGGCCTGGCCACCTCAGTATAAAAGTGGAGCGCAGGGCCTGGCAGCGAAAAGGTTAATGTTAGCTGTAAGCAACAAGCACATACTGGAAAGATAAAAATAGTGAACTCAAATTTTCTAAGACTGAGGGCTGCTTTTCAAGAATTATGCCCCATACACACGGTCGGACTCTGTTCGGACATTCCGACAACAAAATCCATGGATTTTTTCCGACGGATGTTGGCTCAAACTTGTCTTGCATACACACGATCACACAAAGTTGTCGGAAAATCTGATCATTCTGAACGCGGTGACGTAAAACACGTATGTCGGGACTATAAACGGGGCAGTGGCCAATAGCTTTCATCTCTTTATTTATTCTGAGCATGCGTGGCACTTTGTCTGTCGGATTTGTGTACACACGGATTTTGTTGTCGGAAAATTTTATATTCTGCTCTCAAACTTTGTGTGTCAGAAAATCCGATGGAAAATGTCCGATGGAGCCCACACACGGTCGGAATTTCTGACAACACGCTCCGATCGGACATTTTCCATCGGAAAATGCATCCGTGTGTACGGGGCATTAGGTTGGGAAGGAATATTGTCATCGGTGAACACAGAACAGAAGTAGTAATTCTTCAAAATGACTGTATGCAAACACACTGCAAAATATATTTCCATGGGCAACAAGTTTTAAAAGGCTAAAAATTAAACCTATGTGGCTCACGGCCAATGGTAAAAAAGCTATAAATAATAAGAAACAAGTTTTTAAAAAATACGGGGATGAAAGAACACTATCATCATTTAAATGGTACAAAGAATATAACAGATTATGTAGAAAGGAAACCAAAAGTTCAACAATTCAAAATAAACTACAGATTGCAAAAGAGAGCAGGACAAACCCCCCAAAATGCTTCAAATATAGTAAAAAGGTTAGGTCTGAACATGTAGGCCCTTTACAAAATAATCTAGAGTGGGTGACTGGGGACAAAGAGAAGGCAAATTTATTAAATATATTCTTCAGCAAGGGGATGTTCATGTAATTGGGATGATATTTACATAGCCGCATATGAACCACTATGGCTCAAAATTGATATGGTCCAGAAATATTTAGACATAATAAATATGAATAATGCACCTAGACCAAATGGCATACACCCATGTGTCCTATAAGAATTGAGCTCTGTCATTTCAAAGCCATTGTTTCTAATTTTAGGGACTCTTAAATGACTGTCACAGTACCAGTGGAATGGTGTAAGGCCATGTGGGTGCCTACATTTAAACCCTTCCTGTCTGGCTTATAATAGAATGATGACTGAGTGGAAGCGCTGCAATCCCGGGTGCTCGTCATATGACATCCTCCCAGGAGCAGGCCGTGTTGCAGCATGATCTAACACCCTTTGTGTCTACTGGACAATTTGGATGATGAATCAGTGTACCAGGCCACTGCTGGTACCATGTAGCTGCTGTGACCAAACACAGCAGATCACATGGCAATTGTACACAATAAATGGCTTCATTCATAGCGTTCATTGTGTACTATTGTGTTGATCTCTGTGATTGGTCACAGTGATCACATGGTACAGACAGAGTCAATCACAGTGCATTTACACCATGTGATAGTTGTGGCCAATCACAGCTTTACAATAGTACACACTGGATGAATGTATGCCATTAGTAAAAAAAAGTTACTTATAGCAGTTATATTCACTGTCACAATCATAGTGTTTAAAAAGAATCTTGATCACCTCCCCAGAGTAGTACAATGTCATTATGTTAACACTGTACTGCTCCGGTCACAGCATGTATAAAAAAAAAAAAATCATAAAAAGAAAAAAAATTGTAATTGTAATTTTTTTTTTTTTTACATACTGTCACCAGTCAGTGTCTCTAATCACCACCACGCCAGTTATAAGATAACACTGTACTATAATGTTGTACACTTTTTTCTAATTTCTTACATAGTTACATAGTTACATAGTAGGTGAGGTTGAAAAAAGACACAAGTCCATCAAGTCCAACCTATGTGTGTGATTATATGTCAGTATTATATTGTATATCCCTGTATGTTGCGGTTGTTCAGGTGCTTATCTAATAGTTTTTTGAAACTATCGATGCTCCCCGCTGAAACCACCGCCTGTGGAAAGAAATTCCACATCCTTGCCGCTCTTACAGTAAAGAACCCTCTACGTAGTTTGAGGTTAAACCTCTTTTCTTCTAATTTTAATGAGTGGCCACGTGTCTTGTTAAACTCCCTTCCACGAAAAAGTTTTAACCCTATTGTGGGGTCACCAGTATGGTATTTGTAAATTGAAATCATATCCACTCTCAAGCGTGCCTTCTCCAGAGAGAATAAGTTTAGTGCTCGCAACCTTTCCTCATAACTAATATCCTCCTGACCCTTTATTAGCTTAGTTGCCCTTCTTTGTACTCGCTCCATTTCCAGTACATCCTTCCTGAGGACTGGTGCCCAGAAATGGACATACAAAAACTGGTGCCCAGAACTGCACAGCATACTCTAGGTGCGGCCGGATCAGACTCTTGTAGAGCGGGAGAATTATTGTTTTATCTCTGGAGTTGACCCCCTTTTTAATGCATGCCAATATTCTGTCTTCGCTTTGTTAGCAGCAGCTTGGCATTGCATGCCATTGCTGAGCCTATTATCTTCTAGGACCCCCAGGTCCTTTTCCATCCTAGATTCCCCCAGAGGTTCTCCCCCCAGTGTATAGATTGCATTCATATTTTTCCCACCCAAATGCATTATTTTACATTTTTCCACGTTAAACCTCATTTGCCATGTAGTTGCCCACCCCATTAATTTGTTCAGATCCTTTTGCAAGGTTTCCACATCCTGTGGAGAAGTTAATGCCCTGCTTAGCTTAGTATCGTCCACAAACAAATACAGAGATTGAACTGTTTACCTCATCCTCCAGGTCATTTATGAACAAAATAAATAGGATTGGTCCCAGCACAGAACCCTGGGGGACCCCACTACCCACCCCTGACCATTCTGAGTACTCCCCATTTATCACCACCCTCTGAACTTGCCATTGTAGCCAGTTTTCAATCCATGTACTCACCCTGTGATCCATGCCAACGGACCTTATTTTGTACAGTAAACGTTTATGGGGAACTGTGTAAAATGCTTTTGCAAAATCCAGATACACCACGTCTACGGGCCTTCCTTTATCTAGATGGCAACTCACCTCCTCATAGAAGGTTAATAGATTGGTTTGGCAAGAATGATTCTTCATGAATCCATGCTGATTACTGCTAATGATACCGTTATCATTACTAAAATCTTGTATATAGTCCATTATCATCCCCTCCAAGAGCTTGCATACTATTGATGTTAGGCTAACTGGTTTGTAAATCCTAGGGATGTATTTTGGGCCCTTTTTAAATATTAGTGCTACATTGGCTTTTCTCCAATCACCTGGTACCATTCCAGTCAGTAGACTGTCAGTAAAAATTAGGAACAATGGTCTGGCAATTACTTGACTGAGTTAATGTTAAGTTTCCCAAGTCTAATTTTAATTCTGTCCTCTGTTAACCCCGGGAGGTGCTTCCTTTTATGTGTCCTAAGGACAAACACTGCAGTTTTGGTTACTGAAGCCCCCCGATTCCCTCATGAAGACTGAGGAGAAGAATGAATTCAATACCTTCGCCATCTCCCCATCCTTTGTAACCAGATGTCCTTCCTCGTTCTTTATGGGGCCAAAATGGTTGGTCCTCCCTTTTTACTGTTTACATACTTAAAGAATTTCTTGGGATTTTTTTGCACTCCTCCGCTATGTGTTTTTCATATTTTATCTTAGCCGCCCTAATTGCACCCTTACATTTCTTGTTGCATTCTTTATAAAGTCTGAATGCTGATGATGATCCCTCAACCTTTTTTGAAGGCCTTCTCCTTTGCTTTTAATGCATTTTTACATTGGAGTTAAGCCATCCAGGACTTTTGTTTGCTCTTTTAAATTCATTACCCAATGGGATGCATTGGCTAATGACCTTATTTAATATGCTCTTAAAGCAAACCCATCTCTCCTCTGTGTTTTTTGTTCCTAAGATTCATGCCTTTTAACAAGATTCGCAGTTAGGGAAATTGGCTCTTTTGAAATTCAGTGTCTTTGAATTCCCCTTATGTTTCCTATTTGTGTGATTTATACTGAAGCCAATTGACCTGTGATCGCAATTTCCTACATTGCCCCATATTTCCACATCCGTGATCAGGTCTGTATTGTTGGTAATCAGTAGATCCAGTAACGCTTTATTTCTAGTTGGTGCGTCTGCCATCTGAACCATTAAATTGTCCTGCAAGACATTTAGGAACTGCCGAGCTTTAGACAAATGTACCCTTGAATGGTTGCCAGCCAAATATGAGAGCTGTTGAACCAGGTCTCTGAAATTCCCACAAACTCCAAATCCTCCTTGTACAACAATATCTCTAGTTCACCCATCTTGTCCGCCAGGCTCCTGGCATTGGTGAACATGCCACATAGTTTAGACTGATCGCATACTATCCTCTTATTGGGCGTTCCAAGATTGCAACTAGGACTTGTTACTATGCTTACCTTGAATTTATGTGCTTTAGTCAACCTACCACTAATACCCCCAATACTACCCTCTGGAATATGTTCCGCGCTGACTATATCTACCTCTGGGCCCTCCCCCCGCCACCTAGTTTAATAACCCCTCTAACTTTTCGGCCATCCCTTCTATAGTACTGTTAATCAACTGAGAAGTCGGTCCAGTCCTCCAGGAACCCAAACTCCTCCTTACTACACCATCTCTTAAGCCACTTGTTTACTTCCCTAATCTCCCTCTGCCTTTCTGGTGTGGCTCGATGTACCGGTAGTATTCCTGAGACTACCTTGGAGGTCCTTTTCCTCAATTTATCTCCCAATTCCCTAAAATTGTTCTTTAGGACACTCCATCTGCCTCTGACTTTTTCATTGGTGCCAACATGCACCATGACAGCCGGGTCTTCCCCAGCCCCACCCAGTAATCTGTCCACCAGATCCGTGATGTGCCAAACCCGAGGGCCCGGTAGACAACATACAATTCGGCACTTCAGGTCTTTGTTACAGATTGCCCTCTCTGTTCTACTAAGAATTGAGTCCCCTACCACCAGAATTTGTCTTTCCTTTCCCTTTGCTCCCCCCCTACTCTCACTGGAGGAGTTATTCTCCTAGGAGAGTCCCTCAGCTCCAGCAGTGCTGGTCCCTGATTGGTTTCACCAAATTCACTCAATGGAGAGTACTTTTTGAGATGCTCCAGCCCTGGATCGGCCTCCCTGGCACTTCCCCTTCTACCCTTCCTGACTGTCACCCATCTACTTTTTTCTAGTGCCTGCACCTCTTTGTCTCCACCCACCTCTGTGCTGGCCCCTGCTGGCACCTGCCGTGTACGTTCCTGGCTCTCCTTTAGTATGGAGGGACTTCTCAGTGCTGACAGTTGCTTCCCCAGATTCAGAACCTGGGCTTCCAGGGAAACAATGTGCTTACATTTTGCACAGCAGTATCCGCCCTCGATCGGATGATCAAGGAATGCATACATGCCGCAAGATGTACACAAAGTTGCATCTCCACACCCACCAGGCATCATACCTACTAATTTAATGAGGATTGGGGATTATACCCTGCCCAAGGTATCTAACAACTAGCTTCCTGACACTAATACTCAACAAGACAATGCACAGGTACTCAACAAGACAATACACTTGTACCAATCAACTTCAAAAAACATGCCATGCCTCTTACTAAATACCTTGGGCTGTCTACTTTCCAAAAAGGTGTAATTTGGAGGGTATTTGTACTGATCTGGCATTTTGTAGGCCTCAAAAAATGTGATAGGCTGTCAGGATTGATCAATTTTCAAATATACTGTATATACCAGAGTTTGGGGACTCTATAACTTTATACAGACTAAATATTATATACTGATTAAGGTTATTTTTTACCAAAGAAATGTAATGTAAATATATGAAGAAAGATTGTTTATTTGCACAAACTAAGAAAAACGTGGGTTTTTCCGTCAAAATTTTCGGTCTTTTTTGGTTATTTATTTTGTTTATTTCTGTGAAAAAAATTACACAAATGTCATAATGGTTACCATGTTGCATGACTGAGTAATTGTCATTCAAATTGGCCTGGGCAGGAAGTATCTAGTATTGAAGTGGCTAAAAAAGGGGCCAAAGTCTTTACCAAGTAACTACATACCTAGAAAAAAATATTTTAAGCAATAGCCAGCATGGATTCATGAAAGACAAACGTTGTCAAACAAATCCGATTTCTTTTCATGAAGGGGGTAAGCAAAACCTTGGACAAAGGAGTGGCTGTGAATATAGTATACTTGAATTTTACAACATAGATGAGTTTGACATAGTTCCCCACACACGGCTAGTGTGTAAGAAAAGTTCTACTGGCTTTGAAATATCAGTTTGTTAATGGACAGAAAACTGGCTAAAAGATCAAATTTTTGTGGATAGTTTACTGACTGGATTGGTCAGTTTACTGACTGGAATGGTACCAGCTGATTGGAGAAAAGCCAACATGGCACTAATATTTAAAAAAGGGCCAAGATATATTCCGGGGAACTACAGACCAGTTAACCTAACATTAATAGTCTGCAAGCTTTTGGAGGGGATGATAAGGGACTATATACAAGATTTTAGTAATTAAAACTGTATCATTAGCAGTAATCAGAATGGATTCATGAGGAATGGTTCTTGCCAGACCAATCTATTAACCTTCTATGAAGAAGTGAGCTGCCAACTAGATAAAGGAAGACCTGTTGATGTGGTGTATCTGGATTTTGAAAAGGCATTTGACAGTTCCCCACAAACAATTACTGTACAAACTGAGGTCTGTCGGGATGGATCATAGGGTGAGTACCTGGATTGAAAACTGCCTACAGGGGCGAGTCCAAAATGTGGTGATTAAATGGGGAGTACTCGGAATGATCCGGTGTGAAAAGTTGGGTCCCCCAGGGTTCTGTCCTGGGACCAATCCTTTTTAATCTATTGATAAACGATCTGGAGGATGGGATAAACAGCTCAATCTCAGTATTTGCAGAAGATACAAAGTTAAGCAGGGCAAGTAATGCATTTGGGTGCCAAAAATGTGAATGCAATTAACTCTCTAGGGGGAGAACCTCTGGGGGAATCTAGTATGGAAAAGGATTGCAATGCCAAGCTGCTGTAAGCAAAGCCAACAAAATGTTGGCATGAATTAAAACAGGGATTCACTCCAGAGATAAAACAATAATTCTTCCACTCTACAAGACTCCGGTCTGGCCGCACGTGGGGTATGCCGTCCAGTTTTGGGCACCAGTCCTCAGGAGAAATGTGCTGGAACTGTAGAGAGTCCAGAGAAGGGCAACAAAGCAAATTAAGTGAATTTTAATGGTGCCGTAACAATTAGATTACTCAAAAGTCTAAAATTATTTTTTTATTGAATTAACATCAACATATTAAAACATACACATTTAAAATATATATTGCTGTTTATTCATTCAAGGGGGGTACAATTTGCAAAAGTGTAAGTACCAGTTCACTCTGTATCAATTAAATTGGCATGCTCGACATGTTTCGCAGGTGTTCACCGGTTCTTCAGGAGCTTTTATTTGCATATTAAGATGAAGAAAATGAGAAAATCCAGGCAGCCGCACTACAGGAAGATGTATTTCAAAAATTGTTTATTGTAATAAATTCTTGAGCATACAGCATACAAAGCACTGTGGCAGAAAGTACAGGCAATCAGCTAACGCGTTTCGCGCTTATCCCAAGTGCTATGAGTAAGCGCTTGGGATAAGCGCGAAACACATTAGCTGATTGCCTGTACTTTCTGCCACAGTGCTTTGTATGCTGTATGCTCAAGAATTTATTACAATAAACAACTTTTGAAATACATCTTCCTGGAGTGCGGCTGTCTGGATTTTCTCATTTTCTATAGCATGACTCAGCATTAGCCAGCATCTGGGGCTCTTTATCCTGGGAGACAACTGAGTTGATACCTGGAAGTGGATCTATGCCTGTGCGGTGAGAATTTTTTTGCATATTAAGATGTTTTAAGAACAGAGACAGTGTGTAATACTACAAAGATAAGAAAAAGAGAACAAATTAATCATGATATACAGTGGGGAAGGAAAGTATTCAGACCCCCTCAAATTTCTCACTCTTTGCTATATTGCAGCCATTTGCTAAAATCATTTAAGTTCATTTTTTTCCTCATTAATGTACACACAGCACCCCATATTGACAGAAAAACACAGAATTGTTGACATTTTTGCAGATTTATTAAAAAAGAAAAACTGAAATATCACATGGTCCTAAGTATTCAGACCCATTTGCTCAGTATTTAGTAGAAGCACCCTTTTGATCTAATACAGCCATGAGTCTTTTTGGGAAAGATGCAACAAGATTTTCACACCTGGATTTGGGGTTCTTCTGCCATTCCTCCTTGAAGATCCTCTCCAGTTCTGTCAGATTGGATGGTAAACATTGGTGGACAGCCATTTTTAGGTCTCTCAAGTAGAGATGAGCTTCGAGTTCGAGTCATAACTCATGTTCGACTCAAACATCGACTGTTTGCCAGTTCTCCAAACAGCGAACAATTTGGGGTGTTCGTGGCAAATTCGAGAGCCGCGGAACACCCTTTAAAAGTCTATGGGAGAAATCAAAAGTGCTAATTTTAAAGGCTTATATGCATGGTATTGTCATAAAAAGTGTTTGAGGACCTGGATCCTGCCCCAGGGGACAAGGATCAATGCAAAAAAGGTTTTAAAAAAGGACGTTTTTTCGGGAGCAGTGATTTTAATAATGCTTAAAGTGAAACAAAAAAAGTGTAATATTCCTTTAAATTTCATACCTAGGGGGTGTCTATAGTATGCCTGTACAGGGGCACATGTTTCCCGTGTTTGACAGCAATATGACATTTCAAAGGAAAAAAAATCATTTAAAACTACTTGCGGCTATAATGAATTGCCGGTCCGACAATACACATAAAAGTTCATTGATAAAAACGGCATGGGAATTCCCCACAGGGGAACCCCGAACCAAAGTTTTAAATTAAAAATGACGTGGGGGTCCCCCTAAATTCCATACCAGGCCCTTCAGGTCTGGTATGGATATTAAGGGGAACCCCGGGGCAAAATTTAAAAAAAAAATGGTGTGAGGTCCCCCTCAAAATCTATACCAGACCCTTCAGGTCTGGTATGGATTTTAAGGGGAAGTCCATGCAAAAAAAAATGTACCAAAATGAGGAAGTTGCAGATCTGCTGGGAGTGAAGATGGCCAAAAAGTTAGAGGGGCTTTTAAACTAGGCGACAGGGGGGAGGTTCCACAGGTAGATATAGTCAGCGCGGACCATATTCCTGAGGGTTGTATTGGGGGCATTAGTGGCAGGTTGACTAAAGCACATAAACCCAAGGTAAGTAATAGCAAGTCCTATTTGCAATCTCGGAACACCCAATAAGAGGACAGTAAACAATGTGGCATGTTCACCAATGCCAGGAGCCTGGTGGACAAGATGGGAGATACTGTTGTACGAGGAGGATTTAGATTTTGTGGTAATTTCATAGACTTGGTTCAAAAGCTCTCATGATTGGCTGGCAACATTTCAAGGGTATTCCCTTTATCGCAGGGACAGAGATGGTAAAAAAAGGGGGGTATGCCTGTATATCAAGAATAATGTACAAGTTAATGTGAGAGATGACATCACTAAGGGATCTAGGGAGGAGGTGGAATCCTTATGGGGAGAGCTCCAAAGAAATGAAACTAAGGGGAAAATACTGGGAGTATTATATTGGCCCCCTAACCTGAGGGAGGAGGGGGAGACGGACCTCCTATCACAATTTGGATTAGCTGAAAGGATGGGAAGTGTCATCATAATGGGGGATTTTAATTATCCAGTCATATACTGGGCGGAAGGAACCGCGCAATCGTCTAAGGCTCGCCAGTTCCTAAAAGTCTTACAGGACAATTTCATGAGTCAGATAGTAGACGTACCAACTGGAAACAAAGCATTACTAGACCTACTGATTACCAACAATACAGACCTGATCACAGATGTGGAAATACAGGGCAATTTGGAAATCACTGGTCTATTAGCTTCAGTATAAATTACATAAATAGGAAACATAAGGGAAATACAAACACACTGAATTTCAACTTCCCTAAACCAAGAACCTTGTTAGAAGGCATGAATTGGGAAAAGATCTTAGGAACAAAGAACACGGAGGAGAGATGGGATTGCTTTAAGAGCATATTAAATAAGGGCATTAGCCAGTGCATCCCACAAGAAATGTAAGGGTGCAATTAGTGCGGCTAAGATAGAACACAAAGGACACATAGCGGAGGAGAGCAAAAACAATTCCAAGAAATTCTTTAAGTATATAAACAGTAAAATAGGGAGGACAGACCATATTGGCCCCATAAAGAATGATAAAGGGAATCTGGTAATGTTTATCCTCATGACACATCTCAGGAAGCACCCTCATGGCTAACAGAGGACAGAATTAGAAATAGACTTGGAAAACTCAACATTAATAGGTCACCGAGACCAAGTGGCTTGCACTCGAGGGTCCTTAGGGAACTCAGTCAAGTAATTGCCGGACCATTGTTCCTAATTTTTACTGACAGTCTACTGACTGGAATGGTACAAGCTGATTGGAGAAAAGCTAATGTAGCACCAATATGTAAAAAAGGGCCAAAATACATCCTTGGGAATTACAGACCAGTTAGCCTTACATCAATAGTATGCAAGCTCTTGGAGGGGAGGATAAGGAACTATATACACGATTTTAGTAATGAAAACGGTATCATTAGCAGTAACCAGCATGGATTCATGAAGAATCGTTCTTGTCAAACCAATCTATTAACCTTCTATGAGGAGGTGAGTTGCCATCTAAATAATGGAAGGCCCGTAGACATGGTGTATCTAGATTTTGCAAAAGCATTTGACACAGTTCCTAAACTGCGTAGAGGGTTTTTTACTGTAGGAGCGACAAGGATGTGAAATTCCCTTCCACAGGGGCTGGTTTCAGCAGGGAGCATTGATAGTTTCAAAAAACTATTAGATAAGCACCTGAACGACCTCAACATACAGGGATATACAATGTAATACTGACATATAATCACACACATAGGTTGGACTTGATGGACTTGTGTATTTTTTCAACCTCACCTACTATGTAACTATGTGACTATGTAACAATCTATTAAATATTATGACTGAACTTTGAGTTTCTGGATTATCCAGGCTACTCCTGAACTCTCTTCACTCTTTGGTGAACAGGAACACTAATTGTCCTGTTCTCCTGCATACTACAGCAAAACCCCTGGCTAAAGAGAAGTAATTTATTAATGGTGATATTACTACAGCCACCTAATGAATGACAGCTTCCCACCCAGGCTGTGGTTTATAGGAGCATCCTAGCAACCAATAATTCATCCTTGCCCCATTTAGCTAAATGTGAACAGTGGGGCCAGGGATGATGCCTGATGCCTTTGGCTAAACATGGCCATATTTTGTCAATGATGGCAGCCAGCATCCCAGACCCGTGTGTTTACATTCAGATGTTGGCCAACTAGGACAAAGGCACCAACTTCAGTAAAGATGGCTTTTATGTATATTCTAGAGTTTTGCCTTACATATGACTCTTACTACTGCCTAGTATGGAAGAATGACCATGCACCTCAAGAGGTACTTGTTATCACTAGTGGTAGGCGAGCTGTCTTAAAATCCTTCTATTTTTAAAAAAGTACACTTTTCTTAAAACTTAAAATGAAGCTTCAATTATTCCATGCAGCACAGCCTAACAGCTCATTAACCACAGTTTTTGAACTGTAATTCACCATTCTGTTCCCTCAAGCTTACTGTATATAACACTACCCTTGCTGAAGTTAGAGTTCCCCACTGCTGCACAGCCAATCACACAGCATTTCCTTAATTTATTCAACGATGATTGGCTTGTTTTGTTGTTTTATTAGGGGATGATAACTTGGATGGGGTAGGGAGTTATGGGATGCCCAGTGTGACAACAAACAGATTTTCAGGGACAACTTCTTCCCTATTTGCAGATTCCTCATCTCACTGCCTTCTGCACACACTTGATACTGCTCCTGCTGGTTCACTCTTATAAGGTGGGGGAGGGCAAGCAATTTGCACTACCCACACCTTACGGGACTGTGACAGTGTTTTTAATATTAAATAATCCTAATTTGCATATGTGTTTTTAATTGGTTATAAAATATGTAACTGTCAAATGTAAACAGTTTGCACAAGCTGAAGGGTATAAAAGGCTTACAACTGCGCCATCAATTTGGCAGTCGGCGGGGACAGCAAGAAAACAAGATCGTCCTGCCCCCCCACCCATGTTGCAGTCCTTTTTATGTGACATTTAAGTCCCTTTCTATTGAAAGGGGTTGGTTTTTATTGTTAATGGTATTAACTCAAGCTGTAATGGCTGAGTTAAATTGTTATTTTCTGGCATAAGCTGGTATTTAATACATATTACTGGTGTCTGTTACATACAATTTTTTTGGATTACTATTTTATTGCCATTAATAAAGGACCGTGGCCAGTTCAATCCAATTATTGGTGTTTGCATGCACTATTTAAATATTAATTGATAATTGTTTTTGTTATAAGTAGGGATGGGCAAACGGTTCGGCCCAAACATTTGCCTGTTTAGCCGTTCGCCGAACACCAGAATTTGCAGGGTGTTCACCGGGTGTTCACCCCTACGAAAACCCTACAATGCACTGAGCTCTGCACAGTGCATTCTGCGCCCTGATTGGGCAAAGCTTTGCCCAAGCAGGGCGCAGTATAAGCTAGTTGTTAAGGAGCGGGGCCAAAAAGCCAGATGAGGTGTCCCTAACAACAAATAAGTCCTCAGTTGTCAATAGGTTTACCCACTGACAGCTGAATAAAAAAAAAAAGTGCCGGTAAAAATAATAAAGAAAAAAATGGTGTGGGGTCCTCCCAGAATCCATACCAGACCCTTATCCGAGCATGCAGCCCGGCAGGTCAGGAAAGGGGAGGGGATGAGTGGGCCCCCTCCCCTCCTGAACCATACCAGGCCACATGTCCTCAACATGGGGTTGGGTGCTTTGGGGCAGGGGGCAGAGCCCCCCCACCCCAAAGCACCATGTCCCTATGTTGATGGGGACAAGAGCCTCTTCCCGTCATCTCTAGGCTGTGGTTGCCGGGGTCTGCGGGCGGGGGGCTTAATGAAATCTGGAATCCCCCTCAAATTCCGCCTCCCCATGTGAATGTGTATTGGGTGCATCATAACCCTACCCATTTATCAAAAAAGTGTCAAAAGTAACAGTTTTTGACAAGTCCTTTTATTAAAAATTAAAAGTAGTGACCCTTGATGTAAATCCAATGTCACTCATGATGCCCGCCGGACTCGAAAAATAGAAAAAAATAAAAATGCTCTCTCCTCCTGTGATGCCTCCTGCTGTATGCCCTCTCTGCACTTAGACATTTCTTATATAGACAAGGGTCACCCAGTGGCACCTGCCCCCCTGCAGAGCCCCCCTGCCCCAAAGCACCAACCCCCCCATGTTGAAGGCATGTGGCCTGGTATGATTCAGGAAGAGGGGCACTCACTTGCGCCCTCCCCTTTCCTGATCTGCCAGGCTCCATGCACAGACAAGGGTCTGGTTTGGATTTTGGGGGGTGACCCCACACCGTTTTTTTTTTAAATTTTGGCGTGGGGTTCCCCTTAAATCCATACCAGACCCGAAGGGCTTGGTATGGACTGGGGGGGACCCCACAACATTTTTTCTTTATATTTAACACTAGATGGTGCTGCGCTAATCCTGGACACCCTTGCTAAATAACTTAGGGTGATATGACATACATAAAAAAATGTGTAATTAAACATACAATAACAATGAAGAAGTGTTGACAACAGCCATATAATAATCTCCACTCATAAAATAATAATTCTAAGTGCTAAAAAAGTAGAATGTAGTATAAATAATCACTAGTTATATCCCATCATAAATAGTACCACTAAAATTAAGAATCAATCCATATCTCTCAACATGTGCATAGACAAGTTAGCAATAGTGTAAACAATCGTCAAATAATAATAAGCTGCATAATACAATCTGAGTGACTCAAGATATATAGCAAGCAAACAAAATAAATAATATGTAGGTGAAATATCCAGGGATTGTCAGATATTATGACATGCAATCGTTTTAATATAATGTGGGTCATTTACTATAACTCCAGGAAGTACTGGGCACTATGGCAAATAATAGCGCCCATTTTAGCCAAATGGAATAAATCCTAAATTGCCGCTTATTAGCGCTTCCGCGTATATACAAATTCCAATTCTTATCAAGTTGTTATATAGCACTGTACTGTAGCCATGATCCATGTATGTGAAAGAAACATTTTTATCAGAGATGTGCTCTAGTTCCCATGCATCTATTGATTTATATTGCAATTAGTATTCCTAGTTTTTTTTTCCTTCTTTTGCTAACGAATGCAGTTCTGAATGATTATTACATAGTAATGTCTGCTATTCTGTAAAGTTACATGTATTAATCATTTAGGCTACCTATTTGTTGTATGTTGTTTTTTCATGTTTTTGATTTATTTTTTATTAATTTAGTTGACTATAAAGCAGTAATTATTTATGTTCATTCTTTAATAATACTACACTATTATGCAGGTCTTGTAGTAGCACAATGGCTTAGTGGTCTGCTTGAATATCTCCACACCACTCATGGTATGAGTTCAAACAACAGCCAACCTACCATCCACCAGCTGTGTTTATTTTTCAGTGCACAAGTGAATTAAAATAAACAAACAAAGAAATGTAAACTGCCCTTTAGCTAGTGTGCTGTGTTTGGAATGTCACATCATCATTTAATTGAATACTTCCATACCATTGCATGCATTTAAAGATAAACTTAATAAAATAAAATCATTCACATTAAAGTGCACTGGCTATTTGGCAATCACCTATTTTCTATTTATATATATATATATATATATATATATATATATATATATATATATGTGTTGCTTTGGCTAATTGGCATTCTCCTTTTCCCACCAATGCAATCTTTTGGGATTTTTCTGTGGGATTTGAACCCATGAGTCTTTCAATACTTGAATGTAGAGGTGCTAACTGCTAGCCTATTGGGCTGAGCACAATTATACATACAAAATACTTTTACTAGTGTTTGATGTGTTATATACTATACAATAAAGTTTATCAAATGTAAACTGCTTGTTAGCTAGTGTGTGGTGTTCGGAGATTCACACCATAATATTAGTGAATACTTACATACCATTGCAAGCATTTGAAGAGTTAATACAATAATATCAACCACATTAAAGTGTATTGGCTACTTGACATTCACTGTATGCTGCTTTGGCTAACAGTAATTCTCCTTTTCTCCACCAATAGTAATCTTTTAGGATTCTTCTGTGGGATTTGAACCCATGATTCTTTCAATACCTGAATGTTTGAAGGTAGAGGTGCTAACTGCTAGCCTATTGGGCTGAGCACAGTTATATATACAAAATACTTTTACTAGTGTTTGATGGTTTATATACCATACAATAAAGTCTATCAAATGTAAACTGCTTGTTAGCTAGTGTATGGTGTTTTGGAGATTCACACCATAATATTAGTGAAGACTTATTTATTTTTATTTAAGGTACTTCTATAGTCCTGTCAATTTACGCAGTGCTTTACATATACATTATACACTCACATGGGCCCCTACCCTCAAGGAGCCTACAATCTAAGGTCCCTAACTCACATTTATATACTAGGGCCAATTTAGACAGAAGCCCATTAACCTACCAGCATGTCTTTGGAGTGTGGGAGGAAACCGGAGTACCCAGAGGAAACCCACGCAGGCACAGGGAGAACATGCAAACTCCAGGCAGGTAGTCTTGTGGTGTGGTTGGGAATACAAAGCAGCGACCCTTTTTACTGCTAGGTAGGGGATGAGCCGAACACCCCCCTGTTCGGTTCGCACCAGAACATGTGAACAGGAAAAAAGTTAGTTCGAGCACTCGAACACCGTTAAAGTCTATGGGGGTCATTTACTATAGCACCAGGAAGTACTGGACACTATGGCAAATAATAGCTCCCATTTTAGCCAAATAAAATTTCAACAGGCGAATGTGCGAATGAAAAATTAGCGCTATCAGTAAGAAACACATGTTAGTAAATTCTAAGCTGGCGCTAATTAGCGCTTCCGCGTATATGCAAATGCCAATTCCTGCCAAGTTGTTATATAGTACTGCACTGTAACCATGATCCATGTATGTGAAAGAAACATTTTTATGTGAGATGTGCTCTACCTCGTGTGCATCTATTGATGTATGTTGCAATTAGTATTCCTAGTTTTTTCCTTCTTTTGCTAACTAATGCAGTTATGAATGATTATTACATAGTAATGTCTGCTATTCTGTAAAGTTACATGTATTAAACATTTAGGTTACCTATTTGTTGTATGTTGTTTTTTATTTTTTAATTTAGGTGACTATAAAGCGGTAATTATTTATATTCATTCTTTAATCATACTACACTATAATGCAGGTCTCATACTTAGCACAATGGCTTAGTAGTCTGCTCAGATGTCTCCACAGCACTCATGGTACAAGTTCAAACACCAGCCAACCTACCATCCCCCAGCTGTGTTTATTTTTTCAGCGCACAAGCAAATTAAAATAAACAAACAGAAAAATGTAATCTGCCCATTAGTTAGTGTGTGGTGTTTGGAATTTCACACCATAATAGTATTGAATACTTACATATCATTGCATGCATTTGAAGAGTTAATATAATAGAATCAGCCAAATTTAAAGTGCATTGGCTAATTGGCATTCACCTATTTTCAGCATATGCTGCTTTGGCTAATTGGCTAATAGTCATTTGCTTTTTTTTCACTAATTCAATCTTTTAGTATTTCTCTGTGGGATTTGAACCCATGAGTTCTTCAAGGTAGAAGTGCTGACCGCTAGCCTATTGGGTGTAGCACAGTCATACATAGAAAATACACAGAAAATACATTCACTAGTGTTTGATGTTTCTTCTCCCCGAGCTGTCTCTCCTGCTGCCACCATCTTCTCCCGCCGATGTGTTCTTCAGCGCAGCCGGTTACCCACTAATAAAAAAAAAGCCACTCTTCTTGTGGCGGTCTTCTGTAGCCATCCGATAATGTCACCCGGAGAGTCCGCTCAATGGCTATGTAAGAGACGCCCCACAGTGGGTGACAACACAGCAGAGGAAGACCACCATGGAACAAGAGCAGCTTTTTTTTTATTAGTGGGTAACCAGCGGTGTGGAAGAACACAGCAGATGGAGAAGATGGCGGCGGCAGGAGAGACGGCTCTGGGAGAATACAGCTCGGGGAGAAGATGGAGGAGGGAGAGACAGCGCCTGGAGAAGATGGCTCATGGAAGAAGACAGCTCGGAGCTATTTTACAATAAAGGACTTGTCAAAAACCGGCTATTGATTTTTTTACATTTCACTGCTTTTTTTGGTGAATGGGTAGGGGTTAAATGTACCCCATACCTATTCACATAGGGGGCAGGATCTGGGAGCCCCCTTGTTAAAGGGGGCTTCCATATTCTGATAAACCCCCTGCCTGCAGACCGACAACCACCGACCAGGGTTGTCGGGAAGAGGCCCTTGTCCCCATCAACATGGGGAAAAGGTGCTTTGGGACATGTGGCCTGGTAAGGTTCAGAAGTGGAGGGTGTTCACTCGTCCCCCCCTATCCTGACCTCCAGGCTGCATGCATACTTGAATAAGTACATACCATTGCATGCATTTGAAGAGTTAAAATATGGAATTAAGCAAGCTGATGTGCTTTGGCTAATTATGCTTCTGAGTACAATGCACACTTCCAGGAGGTGATGCTGACAGTGGGATTTGAATTCATGGCTTGAACTTTTGGGGGCAGCAGGGTATACCACTATGCTACAGAGCTGAGCACTTACCTACAGAGAAAATACATTTACTAATGTTTGATTCTATACAACAATGTTTTGCATTTCAGGCATTAATATTATAGTAACAACCATGCTCATGCCGATGTGGCATTGGCTAATAGGCATTCGCCTCTTTTCAGCATATGCTGCTGAGTACAATGCAAGCTTTCAGTAGGTGATACCATCTGTGTGATTTTCAGCCATTTGAGCACAATTATATTGAGAACATACGTTTACCAGTGTTTGATGGTGGGACTACTTTATATTCTAGGTATAAAATAGTACTCAGCACAGCGACTTAGGCACCTTTCACACTTGTGCAACCTGAAAGTTGCGAGATTTTAATGCGACTTTAAGCAATGCCTGTGTAATCTTGAGGTCTATGGACGCAGGAGTCGCAGGGAAAGACACGCAACTTTCCCACAATTTTGCATCAGCAATTTTGCCGCAATTCCAGGGAATGCCTGTGTAAACTTGAGGTCTATGGACCTCAACTCGCATCAGAGTCAGAGTCGTAGTACAGGGACTACGTTGAAGTCAGTGTTACTTGAAGTCACACAGATGTGAATGGTACACATTGAAAATCATGGGGTATGACTTGTCATACGACTCTAATGTCCAAAGTTGCACAAGTGTGACTCAGCCCGACTTTGTCAGCGATTTCAGAGACATCAGTGCACTTTCCTGCACAGATGTCTAGTGAAATCACATAGGTCCCAACTGTTCTCCTTTAAGAAGGTGTCCTATGCCTACCTACTTTTGCTAATAGGTGTCCCTTATACCCATCTCAAAAAGTTGGGAGGTAAGAAATCGCCCCCTGAAGTTGCCCAAAGTAGTGCAGGAACTACTTTTGGGAATCGTTGTGGCATCGCACCAATTCGGACAGTTCCATTGCCATCAATAGGCGTCGATTTGGCCTACAATTTGACATGTCAATTCAGACCTATGTGAATATGAGTGAAGTTTCATAGATATTAGAGCTGCACGGTTCTGGCCAAAATGAGAATCACAATTTTTTTGCTTAGAATAAAAAGATCACGATTCTCGCGACGTAAAATCTTTCACATTATCCCACAAAAAATTGGGCTAACTTTTCTTTTTTTTTTAATTCATTAAAGTAATTTTTTCCAAAAAAAATTGCATTTGAAAGGCGCAAATACAGTGTGACATAATATTGTAACAACCACCATTTTATTCTCTAGGGTCTCTACTAAAAAAATATATATATATATAATGTTGGGGGGTTTTAAGTAATTTTCTAGCAACAAAAAAAAAAAAAAATGATTTTAACCTGAAACCAACAAATGTCAGAAAAATGTTTAAGTGGTTAAACTTTCCTCACTTACACAGAAGTCTATTTCATTGACAAATTGTTACAAGGTTTCTAGTTAAAGGGGTTGTAAAGGTAATTTTTTTTTTTTTTTTTTTTAAATAACAAACATGTTATACTTACCTTCACTGTGCAGCTCGTTCTGCACAGAGTGACCCTGAACCTGGTCTTCTAGGGTCCCTCGGCGGCTGTTTCAGCTCCTCCCCTCAAGCATTAACCACCTTAATGCGAGCTCCCTCGCATGGTGGTGAGTGCTTGCGGGCGCGCTCCCGTGATACAGCCGGCGGCTATAGCCGCTCGCTGTATCACTCGGCCCCGCCCCCGGCGCGCCATCGGATGTGATTGACAGCAGCGTGAGCCAATGGCTGCGCTGCTTTCAATCCATCCACTGCAGCCAATCAGCGACCAGGCTGAGCTGCAATGAAGATGACGAGAACGAGCAGCGAAGATTCGAGGCATCAGGTAAGTAAAACGGGGGACTGGGGGCGGCGGTATTGTCAAAAGTTTTTTCACCTTAATGCATAGAATGCATTAAGGTGAAAAAATTTTTACCTTTACAACCCCTTAAGTTCACTGATAAAGAACGTTCTAATTCTTGGCAGACTTCCTGTTTTTTTTGGCCGTGGCTTCAGAAGAGCAGAGAGAGTTCTTTGCATAGCAAGAATCGTGAAATGCTTTTTTGAAGATCGTAAAGGGGAAAAAAATCACGATGACGATTAATCGTGCAGCTCTAATAAATATGCATGGAAATCAAGGGGGACAACTTTTCATGTGACTCTGAGATCCAAAGCTCCATGAAAATTCACCCAAGTGTGAAAGTAACCTAATGCGAATAATTGATAATACCTTTGAATAAGACTCCATTTGCACTTGTGCTACCTTAAAATTGCACAGCTTTGTCATGACTTGAAGCAATGTCTGTGTAATCTTGTGGTGTATGGACTTCAAATTGCATCAAAGTCAAACCAAGGTAGTGCAGGGACGAATTTGATACACTTTCAGGATGCACAAGTGACAATAGGGCCAAATTCAAAGATGTTATCCTTGAATCTCATTCACACTGCTGTGACCTGAAAGTCACACTATTTTGCTGCCACTTTGCCGCTGCAACTTGGCCCCAACTTCTGGGAATGGCGGTGTAATATTGTACCCGATATACCTCAAGTCACACCAAAGTAGTACAGGGACTACTTTGAAGTTGGTGCAACTTAAAGCAGCACAGATATGAATGGTTATCATTGAGAATCATGGGGTACAACTTGTCCTGCAACTCAGAGGTCTAAATTTGCTGGAAAATTCGCCCAACTGTGAAACAAGTCATAAATATTTTAATAAAAGGAGCTCTCATTCATACTTGCATAGTCCTTACTGATATACATCAGCAGAAGAAATGCAGGAAGTGATGTGTTCACCTGGGACGGAAGCAAATGTGTGGTGATGCCAAACAAATCAATGACCCCCTATGACATCCCCCCCTGCATTGATTAAGTACAAATCCTACACTTACCCGACCAATGAGCAGCACCTCGTCTTTGCTAAAGAGACCTCGCCATGTCAACCTAGACGGAGATCCTGACCAGCACAGGAACTTCTGGGTGCATACAATGACTAATTTCCAGGTCAGAAGGTGAAACCACGCTTTTGATTGCAGCTGCGAATATTTGATCTCAACCACAATTAGTAATTTTTATTTTCAGATATGCAAATCTGTATTTCTACATATATTTGAAGGTAAACTTAAGGGAGTTTGATAAGAAATGGTGTCCCTGGGTTAGCAGCAGGTGAATTACAAAGGCAAAAGGCCCAGTTTGAGCCCTGGTTCACTCTGACAGAGGGAGGAAATTGTTCAGCTGAACTCCCACAATTTCATTCCTGCATGTCAGTCCCGACTGTGGGGGAAACATCAGAGACATCGGTGCAGGTTTCTGCACCAATATCAATACAAATCGCACCAATTAGAACAGTGCAATTGCCACAGGTTTGACATGTCAAATCACACCAATGTGAACCAGAGCTGACACATTCAAACACTGCCTATCCACCAGAGCTGTTCTATATAAAGATTCCACCTTTATCATTAACTTGCAGTTGTGCAGAAGCCTAGGTTTACATTGGAGCGATTGGTCATGCGATTTGAGAGATCAAATTGCACGACTATTGGCAATGGCACTGTTCCAGTCAATGCAACTTTTTTTGTGGCGCCGCACCAATTTGCTAAAGTAGTTCCTGCACTACTTTCGCCAACTTCAGGTGCAACTTCAATAGACATTTGTGTATGAAGCCACCTGAAATCACACTGACCTTGCTACTTTGAAATCGTGCTACTTCAAGTGAAGTAGAGCAATTTCAAAGTAGCATCAATGTGAACCAGGGCAAAGAGATTAGTTTTTTGGTGCACAAATACATATTGAAATAAAATATAAGAGATATTGCACTTTCCCAAAACCACCACCCACAAAAACTAAAGAGAAAGAAAAGTAGAAGAAAAAACACACACACACACACACACACACACACACACACACACACACACACACACACACACACACACTTAATAATGTACTTTTATTTTACCAGCAGAAAAAAAAAAATTTACATTTACTAGCTTCCAAAAAAATTTGGACAGGATATATGGTGCTACATTTAGCAATGGAATTTTAAGGGCCCTGCTCATAGGAGCTTACAATCTAAAATTAGACAAAACCTTAGAGTGGACACAACTTTTTCAGTGTATAGCGGGCAACACATCACATTATTATCTGCAAGATTATAGAAACATACTTAACAGTCATTCTTACAAAGCATTCCCACATAATATTACAAAAGACTTATTCAAAACACCCATCACCAGCCCACAATCCACACATACATACATACATACATAGATGACCATGTTCTGCTGGAAGCTGCATTTCGGTGTACACGATTAAACAACAAGATCAAAAAGAGTAGGTCAGCAGATGCTTCCAAATGATGTTTGCATGATCAGACAGGAACAATACACGCACAACATTGACAGCCTGGCCACATAAATCCACCTTTGATTGAAAAAATGCACAAGAATTTCATCAAATCTCCCAATTTCATTCCTTCTCCCACAAATCACAACAAAAAACCTGACCTTCTCAGGCCAAACGAACCCCCCTACTGCAGGCCTTTATATAAGAGAGGTTGTATTGTTAGCACACTGACACACCCAATAGAAGTACACGCCCACCAGTATCTTTCAATCTATCTCTTCATGTATGTCTATAGTGATTGCACCTGATGAGCAGGAACACATAATAGTATTCACAACTGTGTTAGCCTTGGCTATGTGCATCAAATCTCCAACTACAGGACAAAGATCAAAGTCCATTTGCATCCACATAAACAAAGCAACAGTTTTCTAAGCATATGTACTCGTGCAGTGTAAACCCTACAATTTGAAATGTCCAAGTCCCTGGGCATGATTAGTGCTAATAAACATTAACATCAGTCCCTGGCTGCAATGAGCTTCCAATCTAAAGTCCAAAATTAACTTTCTTACATTAGAACCTATTTCGACAGGAGACAAATAGAATGCCAGCATGTCTTTGGATTGTGGTGAGAAACCCACACAGGGAGAACATATAAACTTCAAACACAAGCATTAGCATGTTGGGGAATTGAACCACATCCCAGGTGCTGCTAGACAAAACTGCTACCCACTTAGCCACCAGGCAGCCCCACACACATGTTTTCTGTGTCTCTGTGGTGTGAACCAGCCCTAAGTTCATAGCCATGCTCAGTGTCACAAGCAATATACAATATATTGGCCTAAGTATTGGGATGCCTGCCTTTAAATGCACATGAACTGTAATGGCATCCCAGTATTAGTATTGGGTTCAAAACTCATTTGACCCACCCTTTGCAGCTATAACAGCTTCAACTCTTCTTGTCCACAAGGTTTAGGAGTGTGTCTATGGGAATGTTTGACCATTCTTCCAAGTGCATTTGTGAGGTCAGGCACTGATGTTGGACGAGAAGGCCTGACCTACAGTCTCCTCTCTAATTCATCCCCAAGGTGTTCTGTTGTATTGAGGTCAGGACTCTGTGCAGGCCAGTCAAGTTCCTCCACCCCAAAATCACTCATCCATGTCTTTATGGACCTTGCTTTGTACACTGGTCCAAATGATTTGGTGGAAAGGGGATTATGATGTGGGGTTGTTTTTTCAGGGGTTGGGCTTGGCCTCTTAGTTCCAGTTAAGAGAACTCTTAAGGCGTCAGCATACCAAGACATTTTGGTGAAATTTCATGCTCCCAACTTTGTGGGAACAGTTTGGGGATAGTCCCTTCCTGTTCCAACATGACTGCACACCAGTGTACAAAGCAAGGTCCATAAAGACATGGATGAGCAAGTTTGGGGTGGAGAAACTTGACTGGCCTGCACAGAGTCCTGGCCTCAACCCGATAGAACACCCTTTGGCTGAATTAGAGTAGAGACTGCGAGCCAGGCCTTCTCATCCAACATCAGTGCCTGACCTAACAAATGCACTTCTGGAAGAATGATCAAACATTCCCATAGACACACTAAACCTTGTGGACAGCCTTCCCAGAAGCTGTTCTAGCTGCAAAGGGTGGGACAAATCAAATTTTAACCCTACGGACTAAGACTGGGCTGCCATTAATGTTCATGTGTTTGTAAAGGCAGGCGTCCCAATACTTTTGGCTAAATAGTGCATCTGGAAAAGACTTACAATGGTGGTGGAACCCTCCTACACATAACTACTACATTTAGACATAGTTATAGGACCTGGGAGATGAGACAACTTCTCTACATGAAGTAACATGGTTGGGATTTGAACCCATACCCTCAGAGATACTAAGCAGAAGTTCTAACCTCTAAGCCACGGAGCTGCCACGTATGAGGACCTCCTACACATAACTACACATAAATACACATATAAATACTGCATTTCTATGGACATACAGGTGATGGAATTACATTATTCAAGAGTTATTCTTCTTGATTTATTCTGTGATATTTGTTTTTTTTGTGGGTGAGAGTAGAATATTACCCTCAAATTTCTGGGAATTACATTTTGATTTCTGATGTTGGTACACATATCACATTTTTTGGGCTCAAATTATGAATATTTGGAAATAATAAAAAGCACAAAAAATTGTGATTCATTTTAAATTTGCATCAGCAATGGTATTGTTTGTGGATTGTAAAGACACCTGTGTGAGTTTGGGGTAAAGATTGTTGTGAGATGAAGAATAACAAGTGAAAGTGACAGAAAAATATATTTTACCAAAACATCAAAACATTCCACATTGTAGCATTCTTAAAATCAAAATGTTTTAAGTAGAAGCAACAATGTTGCAAAGGAAAATTTATTTCACAGAAAGATACATTTCATCTCAACATTAAAAGGTTTTTTTTGTGAAAGTTAGAATTGTTCCATTCGAATCAATGACTGAAACTTCATTTGGACTAAAATAGAGCAGATTTTAACTCCCAAAAAGTGTTCTCTAATTAGCTCTCATTTTGGTATTTACTATAGCTCCGGGTAAAAAAGACACTTGAGTTAAAATGAGAGTTATTTTCAGGTCTGAGCATGCTCAGTTGTGTTGGCACCTAGTTGTCCAAAACGGGGAATTTTTCATTTTTCAGACTTTTAAAGATATTTCAGCGTAGAAATCACCTTTTCACACAGTTTAAAAGCAGATTATCTTTAAATAATATACTGCATATTTCAGTACCATTTAGGCAATTATATCATGCTCTAAACATTATTTCCATGTGCAATTTTCTAGGTTTTAGCAGAGTAAGGGTTTGGGCACTATTTAGTTTCAGGGAGCTATAGTAAATTCGATTTTGGGAGAATTTTCTCACCAGCGCTATAGTGAATACAGTTTTAGCACGAATTAGCGCTATTAGCGCTAAATTGCCACGAATTAGCACTAATTCGCGGTAATTTGCACGATTTTGCACCGTGGCGCTATAGTAAACGACCCCCAATGTGACTTTAATATTTTGACATGCACCAAGTGTGACAGTAAGGGAAAGTCCTTTAATTTTTTTAATTTTTTTTCTTTATTTGTTCAAAAGCCAGGTGCCGGAAATTGTAACCGTGAGTCATTTTAAATGGAATTTGGGAAATGTCCCCCAGGGCAGTACCCAGACTCCCATACCCCTTATGGCCAAATATTTGCATATAAGCCTGCAAATTGAACAGGGGGTGTTCGGTCCATCTCTGGTTATAAGGTTCTGTCTTCAGTACTATGAGGGAACTAACAGTATATTGCTAGTTCAGCAAAAGCCCATTACAGGCAGGGACTTGCAGCCCCTTTGACAAAATAGCACAAATGAAGTGAACGGCATAACGCATTTCCTTCTGCCTTCCTGTGGTTACAGATCCTAGTTCCACATGATTGCAGAATTCTAGCCCACCTAGCTGCCGCCAGCCGCACTTATCCCCAGGGCAAGGTTGGATGAAGACTTGACACATCGCTGTCTTCAAGAGAGATCGGCTACAAGTGGCAGTCCCTCCCCTTGTCTGTCCCTGCACCGTACTAATCTACTCACGGTCTCTCCTCTGCCTCTCCAGTTTGAATCCCGCCAACTACCACCTGTGATGGGATCCTTCCAGGCTAGCCTCCTATGCTCCAGTCTGAGGTAACCCCCCCCTTGGTAATAGGGTTGGTCAAGGGCCATTGACAGCCTCTCCTCAGCACTGCTTCTCCATCTTCCACCCAACTCCCTGCTGACATGGCTCATGTCTATTTATGGGTTTCCTGAGTTCCCTGCCAGGCTCACTCCTGGGGATTGGCTAAGGGCCCATAAATATGCAGAGCAGCCTTTCCTCACCTCCATCTACAAGTTCCAGAACGTTCTCCAACTTTCTAGATACCAGGGAGAGGCAACAGAGAGCTGCCAGGATGAGTCATCCAGCCCTGAACTCTTGTAACCCTGACCCAATTACAGACTGACCAGGTAACATGAGTCAGAGTATAGTTTGCCTACTCTCACTACTAGTGACACACACTAAAGGGTGCTACATATACATTATAATTTTTTTTGTTCAGCCAGCTGTGTGTGGTAGCTATGTAGATAGATGGATGGATGGATGGACAAACTCCCCTGCTGGGCCCTGTTTTGTGACAGCTGTCAGAATATCCAAACAATGACTGCATCCTATTGGACGCAGCCACCATTTGGCTGACAACTATCCAGCTCTATCAGTTTTTCAGTCAAAGAACATCGATCGGGGGGGGGGGGACAGGGCCACCCACTAAGTGAATTTCATCCGGTTCATCAGAAAGTGACTGAAAATCACACAGTGTATGGCCAGCTTAAGTCTGTAAGGTGCAGAACTTTGAATTGTCTGGCTTACCTCCTTGTATCACAAGAGGCCAATTGCCAAAAACATGTACAGAAAGTCTGTTACTCTCTTTCACAGAAACCATAACTATCAAAGTGTTGGTGCTAAGATGTTTCTCACATTAGCCAACAAATTCAAACCTCTATGTGGAATTTGAACCTAATTGAAGGTGCAGAAGGTGTAGAAAAAGGGAAGTTACTCAGCAGTGGCTTTAAGAAACTCCCACTTGAACTTGTAAAGATCTTTGTGTGCTGTGGTTGTATAGGATTATGGAGTAATGAGATTAAAGTGTAGCTGCACCTTCTAGTGCATTAACACTTATATCAAAGCACAACCCACTTGCAGCTCCCCCTCTCAGTCTTGTTTTCACTGGTTCCAAATTCAGACCGTTATCTCTAGGTGAATTTACTTTTTTTTTTAAGCCAGGTGGTGCCTGCAGGGGAGCCTTTAGTCTAGGTTTACACTGATGCGGGTTTGAAATCGTGCGAGTTCGGCTTAACTCGCACAATTTCCAACCCACAGGTCAGTCAAACTTCGGCAGTGATTTCAGAGCCATCTGTGCAGGTTGCTGCACAGATGTCTATTGAAATCGCGCCCGAAGTCATCAAAAGTAGTGCAAGAACTACGTTTTGGGAATCGTCGCGGCTTCGCAAAGTCGGCATCTCACCGATTCGGACGGTGCCGTTGCCAGCAATAGGCGGCGATTTGATATGCAATTTGACATGTCAAATCGCATGTCAAAAAGGCCCGATGTGAACACGGGCTCACTCTCAGTCTTGCATAGTTGTATAGGCTCCTCTGTTGTACTGAAATTGCTTCTGATTTCACTGCACACTGTGGGATTCTCACAGTGCATTAAAAGCTGCAGAGAAAGTCTTCCTCATTTCCTGGCTGGAGGATGTTTAGCATCATCTAGCTTTTTCCTCCACAGCCTGACCATAGGTGTGCGCAGCCTATTGCATTAGGGTGTGCACCCCAAAGTTTACATAGATACAAACACTGACACACATTCTTAAAAAAATAATGTATTAAAACATTTTAAAATGTATTAAAACATGGACAATGTTATCTGTAGCCTCGAATACTGCAACTCCCTCCTCATTGGCTTACCTTTACATAGGCTATCCCCTCTCCAGCCCATCAAGATTGCTTCTGCCAGACTCTTACCAACCAATGAATTAAATGAAAAATACTAACAACTTACAAAGCCATCCACAACTCGGCCCCCAGTTACATCACCAACTTCAGCTCAAAATACCAACCAAGCTGTTCTCTTCTTTCTTCCCAAGACCTCCTGTCATAGGTGTGTGCAGCCTATTGCATTAGGGTGTGCACCCCAAAGTTTACATACATACAAACACTGACACACATTCTTATAAATTCATGTATTAAATCATTTTAAAATGTAATAAAACATGGACAATGTTAATAGAGCAAAATATACAAACACACAAGCAGCGCTCTATGGGGAAAAAAGTCAAAATATCTGTGTCCATATGTGTATTCACATGTGTATATATATGTACACCTTGAATTGGATTTTTAAAAAAGCACTTTATTGCACATAAGTTTGGAGCCCGACGATATCCATGGGGCTATAAATAAGAGGCATGTGTATGTAAAAAAATATATGTTAAGACTATGTGCTTAAAATTCATAAAATTGGAAAAAAAAAGTTTTTAGCACGGTACCACCAATATGTTCCCTAAGAGGAGGGGTTAACTGCCCTCGGAAGGCTCACAATTCCACAGGCAGGGAGTCATGCAGGGAAATACGCTCAGGCTCCAATTCGTAGAATGACAAAGAGCTCCGCCTGTAGTACCAGGGCCGGTAAGTGTGGGGTTAGGGAAACGGAGGATCCTTCTGCCGGCCACAGCAGTATCCAGAGCTAGCCTCTAAGGTCCACGATTGGACTGCTGGCTGTAATGATGTCCTTTAGTGCAGGGCAGTGAAGCCGAGATGGAAGAGACGGGGATGCCGACCTTGGCTGGGCATGCGCTGAGACGTCTATGTGGCATCAGCGCTCTTCCGGGTGCAGAGACCAAAACACAAGAGATGGCCCGCAAGTTAGGGGGTTGTTGTAGCTGACATGTTTCACGCACCTGTGCTTTGTCAAAGCTACGGAGGCAACCACAGGGATAACATTTAAAGCTAATAGGCTGGGAGGGGAGAGTGAGGGGCTAGCCTACCGATTTAATATTAACCCCTTGTCCTCACTCGCCCATAACATTTGTTGATAGTATATTACACAACATTCAAAATAAAGAAACAATTATTATAAAAATTGATTATACAAATGAATTAAATAATAATCTAGTGTGTATAGCAAACTGATTGAAACCCAAAAGTGAAATATATATATATATATATATATATATATATATATATATATATATATATATATATATATATATATATGTATATGTGTATGTATGTGTGTGTGTATAATGATATATTGATGTACTAGATGATGAAAAATGATAATGAAGAATAAAAAGGAATAATGATAAATAAAAAAAAAAAATAATAAGGAATGAAAAATATATTAAGATAAATGAAAAAAAATGGAAAAAAATGGAATGGAAAAATTGTCATTATTCTTATAAAGTAAGAAAAGAGAAGAAAACCTGCGCTACAAAGCAACAAAGATGTAAGGAAATAACTGCAGCTGCAACAAATACCACAAATATCAATGAGGTGAAAACACAAATAAAAAAGAAAAATGTGCGCTTGCATTACAAAATGTATATCCTTCTCGCGGACTCCAAGTAAAACTATCTCTATGTTTCACAACAAATTATGATATAAAAATTAAATATTATAAAGGGTTGATTCCTATATTGATTATATACAACATTCAATACATAATGGTAAATAAAGTGTCAAAAAGTAGTGATCAAATTCAGTCCACCCAAGTGTGGAATTAAAAGTGTGAGATTATATGCAACTTCAAAAAATCGCATAAGTAGCAAAGAATTACAATGTCCACAGTTCATAAATCGCACCCCATATGAATGTAGGTAGAGATAGAGGGATGTGAAGGGACATCCAGCCACCAGTGGGTCCAAGGGGTAATAACAGATGTACCCTTACCATACACGTTGGACCTCCTTTATAGCAAGGTCATGGAGGCATGCAGATTTGGCCCTCTGCAGGAACGTGAGATGACAGCTCAACCCGCAGCAGGAGATGATTCCGACACTTCCTCGTTTGAGACACACACTCCCTCTAGCTTGGACCCACACATGAAGCGTAGTGCGCATAGGTCCAGTGACCCTCAGATGTGCCTTAGGTCCGTGATAAACTAGATTAGTCAACACAGCGTAGGAGCCTAGCAGTGCCACAGTGAAGTATGATACCATCCAGTCGGACAAAAGTCGCCTTAGACACTGGGACCGGGGTGTTCAGCAATGCTGCGTTTAGGGAATGCAAGTTTTAGTCCAATGGAAGTGTCAGAATCATCTCCTGCTGCGGGTTGAGCTGTCATCTCACGTCACTCTATCTCTTCCTACATTCATATGGGATGCGATTTATGAACTGTGGACATTGCAATTCTTTGCTACTTATGCAATTTTTTTTGAAGTTGCATATAATCTCACACTTTTAATTCCGCACTTGGGTGGACTGAATTTGATCACTACTTTTTGACACTTTATTTACCGTTATGTATTGAATGTTGTATATAATCAATATAGGAATCAACCCTTTATAATATTTAATTTTTATATCATAATTTGTTGTGAAACATAGCAATAGTTTTACTTGGAGTCCACGAGAAGGATATATATTTTGTAATGCAAGCGCACATTTTTCTTTTTTATTCTTATAAAGTGACAAAAAATTGTGTATATTGTGAAGAACCATACCTTCACAGGTGCACACAAACAGTGTACCAATACCAATAAAGGATGAGAGTGCCAGTTTTGTTCACGCACGGGATGGTTCCAAAGCCATATGGATGCAAAGCTGAAACCATATATATAAAGAAATAAATGTTATACAGTATGCACTGATATGTAAAAAACTGGCAATAAGGAACAAGCACGTCATTGACTATAAGATCTATAATGCTGAGATGAAGAAAAATGCGGCTAAAAGCTAGAAGATGTACCGTTCGAGAAAAAAGGGGGGAGAGGGGATGGGACATTGTACGTTTGGAAGCAAATGTAAACAAAGTGTTGTATCAATGTACATGACTCCTCTACTATTTGCAGTATTTGTCTAAAATTTGGTGGTTTAACAGATAGGGCGGGGAGGCATCACAAGAGTCTATGAATTTCGAATTCTTTATTGAGGCCCCCCAGCGTAAGAGAACCCATCATATAAATCCAAAAGGTTTCTCTCTTGCAAAGGAGAGAAAACCTTTCATTATCGGTTAAGGTACCCTTCAGTAGAGCAGTAGATGGTATCAGGCAGTGGACGGTGTCAGTAGTTTTTTATTTTTATTATTATTTTTTACAATTTTTTAAAATATTTCTTTTTACTTTTTTTAGGAGCCCTTATGGAAAGACTTTGATGAAATAGCAGGGGTCTAAACAGACTCCTGATGCCTTGCTTTGGAGACAGAGGACAGAGATTCCCCAGTACCTTTCTCTGCAGCCTCAGCTGTACTAGACAGTGAATGAATGGGAAGTGCTTTGTGCCAAGCAGCTTTCTGTTCATTCTCTAATACTGTTTACTATGCTTTAGTTATGAATAGACACAGTAAGGATTGGGACTGATCACTCACTGTATTCATTCAGAAAATGAAGAGGGTGGTAAATAACATATTTACCAGCCCCTTCCCCAACTCTCGAACCTGACACAACCCCCGCAGCATATGGCGGGAGAGGAGAAGAGGGAAGATGACAGCGCTCTGGGGGGTGGGACACAGGGGGCCCCGGGCAACAGGGGGATCAGCTCTGCACAAGGTGATTAGGTTGTGCCCAGGCACACCTGGCACACCAGCTGCACACGCCTATGAGCCTGACTGTCCCTTTCACTTTCAGTAATAAAGGCTCAGAATCACTTGTGACCATCACCTTAAAGAGGGAGTCCACCGAAAAAAAAAATATTAAAAGCCAGCAGCTACAAATACTGCAGCTGCTGACTTTTATTACATGGCCACTTACCTGTCCCAGGGTCCAGCGATGTCGGCAGCCGACGCCGATAAATCGCTTGACTCTCTGCAGCTGCCGCCGCCATCCTAGGTGAAGGAATCAGGAAGTGAAGCGTTGCGGCTTCACTTTCCGGTTCCCTACCGCGCATGCACAAGTCGCGCTGCGCGACGTAACTGGTCCCTGCTATCTCCTGGGACCTGTGTGTTTCCCAGGAGACAGCACGGAGAGACAGGAAGAGGCATAGACTCCAGTGGGAGTCTATGCCAGAAGTGGGTGCAAATACCTGTCTTAGACAGGTATCTGCATTCCCCTCCCCCCTGAAAGGTGCCAAATGTGACACCGGAGGGGGGGAGGGTTCTGAAAAGCAGAAGTTCCATTTTTGTGTGGAACTCCGCTTTAAGCACTCTGCATGCTAATGTAGTGCCTATTGAATGCCCACCCCTCTAAACTGATATCCACTTATCAAGGCTTTTGATATTTGCATAATTCCTTCCACGAGCCAGCCCACTGCTTACATTAAGGCTAAGGGCTTTCGAGAGGAGTGCTGATACAGGCAGTGATGTTTTCAGATATAATAAGAGTTGGCAGCATTTAAATATATGAGACCTAATATCAAATTGCATAAAATAATAAAAAATAAAAAATAATACATATATAAAACTCTAAAGCAAATACCCCAAATTTACAAATGAAGTGCAAATTCATGTGTAAATATGACTGATAGTCTCTAGTAACGTGCAAGGATACCTAAAAAATGTCCTAGTGTACAAAATTCCTCATAAATGTCCAATCCTGTGCAAAACTTCAAAAAAAAGTGCTTGAATAGTGTGCAAAACAAATAAAGGTGTTTCCAGATGACAGTTTGTGTGACAAATTCTTTTCTTTAATTCTTCTCTCATACCATCATGACACTAAAGGTGTTGAACAGTGTTTCGAAGATAAAAGTGCATCCACAAAAAAAGTACTCATGCCCCAGTGTATTGAATCACTCACCAGTAGGGATGAGCTTCGCGGTGGAGTCGAACCCATGTTCGACTCGAACATCATCTGTTCGATCGTTCGCTGAATTGCGAACAATATGGGCCGTTCGCGCCAAATTCGTGTGGCGCGTCACGGCCCATAATTCACTGCGGCATCGCAGTGCATTGCTGGCTGATGATTGGCCAAGCATGCACTATGACCCGCATGCTTGGCCAATCACAGCGCCGTCGGTAGAGAGAGCTGTAATTGGTCAAAGCCAGGGTGGCTTTGGCCAATTATGGCTCAGGGGGTTTAGAACACGCCCCACACTATATAAGGCCGCCTGCACGGCGGCCCTGTGTAGTGTGTTCCGGCGTGCTTATAGAGAGAGAGAGACAGTGTAATTTAATTTGAGTTAGCTAGATTAGGCAGGACAGTCAGTGAGTTAGCTGCACTTACAGTGTATTGTGTATATATATGCATCCCAGGTGTTGTGTGTATATATATATATATTCACTGTATTCACTTTAGCTAGATCCGTTCCTGTTATCTTCCTACTGACAGGCAGGCTTGTCTTGTTACAGTATTTACAGCTACCTAAAGAAAATAGCTGGTGTTCTTTTGATCCTATTAGTACCACAGTCAGGCAGCTAGACTATTTACAGTTAGTGTAGTGCGTCCTCCTCACAGTGTTCAGCTAAAACTACAAGTTAGTGTAGTGCGACCTCTGCACAGTGTTCAGCTAAAGCTACAAGTTAGGGTAGTGCGTCCTCCTCACAGTGTTCAGCTAAAGCTACAAGTTAGTTTAGTGTGACCTCTGCACAGTGTTCAGCTAAAGCTACAAGTTAGGGTAGTGCGTCCTCCTCACAGTGTTCAGCTAAAGCTACAAGTTAGTTTAGTGTGACCTCTGCACAGTGTTTAGCTAAAGCTACAACTTAGGGTAGTACGTCCTCCTCACAGTGTTCAGCTAAAGCTACAAGTTGGTGTAGTGCGTCCTCCTCACAGTGTTCAGCTAAAACTACAAGTTAGTTTAGTGTGACCTCTGCACAGTGTTTAGCTAAAGCTACAAGTTAGGGCAGTGCGTCCTCCTCACAGTGTTCAGCTAAAGCTACAAGTTAGTTTAGTGTGACCTCTGCACAGTGTTCAGCTAAAGCTACAAGTTAGGGTAGTGCATCCTCCTCACAGTGTTCAGCTAAAGCTACAAGTTGGTGTAGTGCGTCCTCCTCACAGTGTTCAGCTAAAGCTACAAGTTAGTGTAGTGCAACCTCTGCACAGTGTTCAGCTAAAGCTACAAGTTAGTTTAGTGTGACCTTTGCAAAGTTTTCAGCTAAAGCTACAAGTTAGGGTAGTGCGTCCTCCTCCAAGTGTTCAGCTAAAACTACAAGTTAGTGTAGTGCGACCTCCGCTCAGTATTCAGCTAAAGCTACAAGTTAGTGTAGTGCGTCCTCCTCACAGTGTTCAGCTAAAACTACAAGTTAGTGGGGTGCGTCCTGCTCACAGTGTTCAGCTAAAACTACAAGTTAGTGTGGTGCGTCCACCTCACAGTGTTCAGCTAAACCTACAAGTTAGTGTAGTGAGACCTCTGCACAGTGTTCATCTAAAGCTACAAGTTAGTGCAGTGCGTCCTGCTCAGTGTTCAGCTAAAACTACAAGTTAGTGGGGTGCGTCCTGCTCACAGTGTTCAGCTAAACCTATAAGTTAGTGTGGTGTGTCCACCTCACAGTGTTCAGCTAAACCTACAAGTTAGTGTGGTGTGTCCTGCTCACAGTGTTCAGCTAAAACTACAAGTTAGTGCTGTGCGTCCTGCTCACACTGATCCTATCACTACCGCAGGCAGCTAAATAAGCTACAAGTTATTTTTTTGCGAGCTCTGCACAGTGTTCACCTAAAGCTACCTGTAGAAGGTTGGTGGTGTTTTCCTGATCCTATCACTACCGCAGGCAGCTAAATAAGCTACAAGTTATTTTTTGTGAGCTCTGCACAGTGTTCAGCTAAAGCTACCTGTAGAAGATTGGTGGTGTTTTCATACTACAGGCAGGCAGTTGATTTTGCTAGCTGCAGTATCAGTATATATATATATATATATATATATATATATATATATATATATATATATATATATATATATATATATATATATATATATATATATATATATATATCCCAGCTCAGTGCAGCTACAGGCCATTAGTATGTCTAGAACAGTGTTTTTCAACTCCAGTCCTCAAGGCGCCCCAACAGGTCATGTTTTCAGGATTTCCCTCAGATGAAATGGCTGTGGTAATTACTAAGGCAGTGAAACTGATCAAATCACCTGTGCAAAATAATGGAAATCCTGAAAACATGACCTGTTGGGGTGCCTTGAGGACTGGAGTTGAGAAACACTGGTCTAGAAGGCCAACAAGGAGAGGCAGACAGTCACAAGCCAATAAAAGATGGCAAGCAGGCTCTGTGTCTAGAGGCAACAGTGCTGGTCGTGGAGACGGTGCACCCTTATCAGCACATGGCCGTGGTACACGCTTGGCCTTTTTTTCGGCAGCTGGCTGTGTTGAGCCGCAACATGGGGAAGACTTGGTCGAGTGGATGACCAAGCCATCCTTATCCTCCTCATCCTCTCTCACCCATGCTCAGGGTACTTTGTCTGGCAAAGCAGCTGCCAACGCGGCTTCTTCCCTCGGCTCAATGGCATAAGTGACTCCTTCCCTAGCCCCACCATGTCCTCCTGAGGAGTCCCTCAAACTGTTTGACCACAGTGTTGGGTACATGCTCCAGGAGGATGCCCAGCATTTGGAAGGCTCTGATGATGATACTGAGCTAGATGAAGGCAGTAACGTGAGCACGGGCAGAGGGGATGCCCAAGAAGGACAGCAATCTGGCAGTCATGCTCCCCCTGCTGTAGCATACTGCCAGGTTTGCTCCAGTGATGAGGGGGGAGGGGATAATGAGGTCACTGAGTCAATGTGGGTGCCTGATAGGAGAGAGGAGGAGGTGGAGGAGGCACATCACCAACGAAGCAGGATGCCCTCCAGGGGCCAGCCTAAGGGCAACACACTGACTGCATCACACCCCAAAGCTCCGCATGTGCAGGGCGCTGCAGTCCCTGCGCATTATTCAAATAGTTCTTTGGTGTGGGCCTTTTTGAGATGAGTGCATCGCTGCTATTTGCAACATATGTCTCAAGCGTATCTCGCGTGGCCAAAACATTTCCCGCTTGGGTACCACATGCTTGACCAGACATATGTTGACCTGCCATGCAGTTCGTTGGCAAGCCTATCTAAAAGACCCACACCAAAGAACAAAGAGGACCTCTCCTTGCTCCTCATCAGCTGAGATCTCCAACCCCACTATACCTTCAGTCCTCCCTGAGACCTGCATTGAGAGGAATGAAGGTGTAGAATTAGGTGTGTCACAGCCAAGTACTTGTGGGCAATCTGCTTTCGGTACACCAACGTCAGATTGTACCAGGCAAATTTCCCTGCCCCAGCTGCTGCACTGCGGAAAGAAGTTTGCTCCCAGCCATCCACATGCCCAGCGATTGAATGCTAGCTTGGCAAAATTGCTAGCACTTCAACTGCTGCCTTTTCAGTTGGTAGACTCTGCCCCTTCCATAAGTTTGTGGAATGTGCGGTTCCTCAGTGGCAGGTACCCAAACGCCACTTTTTGTCACGGAAGGCGATTCCGGCTCTCTACCGGCATGTGGAAGGCAATGTCCATGCCTCGCAGGACAGGGAGGTCAGCGGTAAGGTGCATATTACCACTGACTCATGGTCCAGCAGGTATGGACAGGGACGTTACCTAAGTTTCACGGCGCATTGGGTGACTCTGCTGGCAGCTGGGAAGGATGCAGGACAAGGTGCAGTAGTGTTGGAGGTTGTTCCGCCACCATGCCTCCAAAATGCCACTACTAATGATTGTGACACACCTCTCTCCTCCATCCCCTCCTTTTCCCCCATGGCCTCTTCCTGTGCTTTGTCCTCGGAACCAGTGGTGCTCCGTAGCCATTCAAGGGGCTACGCAAGTACGCAGGCCAAAAGATGCCATGCAGTGCTTGAGCTGGTATGCTTGGGGGACAGGAGTCACACTGGGGCAGAGGTTCTGTCAGCTCTGCAGGGACAGGTTCAGAGGTGGTTGACGCCACGCCAAGGCAGGAATGGTGGTTTTCGACAATGGCACCAACCTCCTCTCTGCCCTCTGACTGGGACAAATGACCCATGTGCCCTGTTTGGCTCATGTTCTTAACTTGGTGGTGCAGTGGTTCTTGGGCAGGTACCCGGGCTTACAGGATGTCCTGAGGAAGGCCAGGAAAGTCTGTGTGCATTTCCGCCGGTCATATAATGCCAGTGCTCGGCTGGCGGACCTCCAAAAGGAGTTTAACCTGCCCAAGAACCGCCTAATCTGTGACATGCCCACCAGGTGGAACTCAACGTTGGCCATGCTGCAGCGGCTGCACACGCAGCAGAGGGCCATCAATGAGTACCTGTGCGACTATGGCACCAGGACAGGGTCAGAGGAGCTTGGTTTTTTTTCCCCACGCCAGTGGGCCATGATCAGGGATGCATGCACTGTCCTGTCACCATTTGAGGAGGCCACGAGGATGGTGAGCAGTGACAGTGCATGCATCAGTGACACTGTCCCCCTTGTCCACCTGTTGGAGCACACGCTGCGTGGAATAATGGACAGGGCACTTGAGGCAGAACAGAGGCAGGAAGAGGAGGACTTCCTTAGCTCTCAAGGCCCCCTTTGTCCAGACAGTGTTCCTGCGTGCCCGCCGATCACACAGGAAGAGGAGGAGGAGGACGAGGAGGAGGAAGATTGTGTCAGTATGGAGGTGGAGCCTTGCACTCAGCATCAACAGCAGTCTTTAAGGGATCAGTCCCAAGAAACACATGGACTTGTACGTGGCTGGGAGGAGGTGGCTGCGGACCATGTCGTTCTTAGTGACCCAGAGGACTCCGGACCGAATGCCTCAGCAAGCCTACGCTGCATGGCCTCCCTGATCCTGCAAAGCCTGTGTAAGGATCCTCGTATTTGTGGTATCAAGGAGAAGGTAACCCTCAAGGGTAAGGTTGCGGACCTTATCTTGCCATCGCAGAGGGAGCAGAGGATGAAACATCTTTGGGAGGCCTTGCAGAAAGGTCTGTGCAACGTGTTCCCAGAGACTGGGAGGTTACAAACTCCTGTTTCTGGACAACGTGTTGCTGAGGCTTCGGTCAGTCAAAGAAGGAGCGGTGGAGAAGGTGGCCGTCTGACCGATGCGTTCAGACAATTTTTTGGTCCACAGCCCCAAGGTATGATCGGTTCCAGCAACCATCGCCAACGTCTGTTTTACATGGTGCAGGAATACCTAGGGGCAAGATCTGACTTGGACACCTTTCCCACCGAAAATCCTCTGGGTTACTGGGTCTTGAGGATGGATCACTGGCCAGAGCTTGCATAGTATGCAATTGAGCTACTGGCCTGTCCTGCATCCAGCGTTCTTTCGGAACGCACATTCAGTGCTGCTGGAGGCTTTGTAACCGATCACAGGGTGCGTCTGTCCACCGACTCGGTCGATCGACTGACCTTTATAAAAATGAATCTGTCTTGGATCACCACCAGCTACCAAGCACCTGATGCTGATGTAACCGAATAATTTTTTTTGAAATCTCAGATCCCTTCAAAGACTGCCTATGCTGATGGTGAGTGACTATCCCTGAGTAATTATCCTCTTCCTCCTCAATGATCACGCTGATAGCTTGTAAGAACATTTTTGGTTCTGGGCGCCACCACCAGTGCCTAAGGCCCAATTTTTCAGCCCCTGTTTAACAGGAGCGTATAATTACAATTTTTGATGCAATACTTTGCAGCAGGGCTCGTTCCTGCGTTCCAACTAGAGTATCTGTGAGGGGTTGCAGCGTTGTGGCACCAGCACCAGTGCCTAAGGCCCAATTTTTCAGCCCCTGTTCAACAGGGGCATGTAATTACAATTCTTGATCTAACATTTCACAGCAGGGCCCATTTCTGCACCCACCAAGAGCAAGTGAGGACTTACAGTGTTGTGGCACCAGCACCACCACCACCACCAAAGGCCCAATTTTTTCTGCCCCTGTGAGGGCTTACAGTGTTGTGGCCACAACAACACTTAAGGCCCAAATTTCTGCTGAGTATAAAGGGCAGGTCCTACTTTTTAAACATCTAACTTACAAACGACTCCTACTTGCAAGCGGAAGGAGACAACTGGAAGTGAGATGAAATCTACCCCTAGGAAGGGAAATTCTCTCCTGTAAGAGTTAATATGGGAAAAACATTTCTCCTTTCCACTGATGCTTTCCAATCCTTGTTCCACAAAAAACCCCAAATTTTCAAAAAACATTTGTCATTGGGACAAAAAGTGAGGTGAAATCTTCTGTAGAGGAGGACAGACAGCAAAACAAATGTCACAGGGGTGATAACCCTTCCCTATGTTTTCCAAAAAGCTTAAAAAAGATTTTTTGGCTGGAGCTAAACACGTTAAAAATGTACCCGTTCAAAATTACAAACAGATTCTACTTATCAACAAACCTACAGTCCCTGTCTTGTTTGCACCGCCTGTATACTGCTGTTCAGAGTATATAGGGCCTGGTGGCCCCACACCTTTCCTTTTTTTAATTTGGGTGCGGGGTTCCCCTTAATATCCATACAAGACCCAAAGGGCCTGGTAATGGACTGGGGGTACCCATGCCTTTGTCTCACTGATTTTCATCTATATTGCCAGAACCCGACATTATATTAAAGCCACAAGCAGTTTTAAATGACTTTTTTTCCTTTAAAAATGACATTTTGTGCAGGGACTGTTCTAAGCATGGGAAACACGCACCACTTTACAGGCATACTATAGACATTAAAGGAAAATTTCACTTTTTTTTTTTTACTTTAAGCATCATTAAAATCACTGCTCCCGAAAAAATGGCCGTTTTTAAAAGTTTTTTTTGCATTGATACATGTCCCCTGGGGCAGGACCTGGGTCCCCAAACCCTTTGTAGGACAATACCATGCAAATTAGCCTTTAAAATGAGCACTTTTGATTTCGAACGTTCGAGTCCCATAGACGTCAATGGGGTTCTAACGTTCGTGCAAATTTTCGGTCCGTTCGCAGGTTCTGGTGCGAACCGAACCGGGGGGTGTTCGGCTCATCCCTAGTTATGGACCACGGAATGGAGCTCTGAAGGAACAGCATGGGTATGCTGTCTCTTCAGAACGCATGCGCTGGTGACATCAGATTTTCACTGTACCTACAGGTAAGCTTTATTATAGGCTTACCTGTAGGTACAAGTTCAAAAAAGGGTGTACTTCCATTTTAAATGTATTTATGTATTACATTAGTATATGCCCAACAGGTCAGTGCCCAACTCCTATGTCATTTCTTTGACAAATAACCAAGAAAATGGCTATCATTGATTTAAAAAATGCAACTCCATTTGATTTAAATAGCGTTTGAATTTGGTATCCTAACTTATCTAATGTTCTCCAAACTCTTCTCCATTCGAATCCAGGTACTTTCGGCTCACTACTTGATTTGAGAGTATCTGTTTTTGGTTTTGACAATAGGAAAAACAAACCTTGGTCTTGGTCTCAGCTAATGAACAGTAATTCGAGAACACGTTTTCAATACAAGAACTACTCAGATATGTTTACAGTTTTCCAGGTGCTAAGTAGGATTAATTAGGGACAGACAAACACCTTAGTAGCTGGCTGTATTTGTACAATGCCAGGTGTTGATTAATATAGAAGGAAACATGTAATTAGGAAGGAAATTAAAATTAAACATTTATATTATATTTCATTTTCGTTTTGTAACAGTTTTGTAATTCATGTCCTTTTTATAATGAATATAGAAATATCATGTTTGAAGGAATATTTGTCCAAACATCAATGATTTATTATGGTAATGCCCTAGGCTAATTAGGGGCTCTGGTGTATAGTAACTGATTGGTATTTGCCTCTATTTTTAGTGCAGGAAAGTTCAACAAATGGCTGAAAAAGGAACCCTTCTAATATTTTCAGCATGAAAACAATTGGTTTGATTAAAAAAAAAAAAAAAAAAATTTTTAAAGTGGTTGTAAATTCGAATGAATGAATGAATGAAAGACTTGTATAGCACTGCAAATGTGAACTGAATCGCCTCAAGGTGCTTAACCGTCCTGTGTCATCCAGCTCCTTAGAAGAGGTATGTCTTAAGTTTTTTTCTGAAGGCCTGATGGTTTTCTTCCAAGCGGATGTTAGTTGGTAGAGCATTCCATTGCCGTGGTCCTTGGACTGCGAATCTTCGGTCTCCCTTCGACTTGGGAATGAAGAGGGTTTTGGTTCGCTGATCGAAGATTGCGATTAGGTGTGCAGTGTTTTATTTTCTTGTATAAGTATTGAGGAGCTTTTCCTTGTATGCATTTGTGGGTGAGGCAGAGGGTCTTAAATGTGATCCGATTCTTTACGGTTAGCCAATGTAGGCACCTCAGGGACGGAGAGATGACTTCCCAGGGTTCTTTTCCTGTTACCAGTCTTGCTGCCTTATTTTGGATGAGTTGTAGGCGTGCAATCTGATATTTAGGTAGTCCTATGTAGAGAGAGTTCGCGTAGTCGAGTCGGGAATTGATCATTGTACCAACTACTGCTGCTTTGTCTTCTTCTGGAATGAAGGGGATGAGTCTACGTAGTAGGCGGAGAAGATAGTGAGATCCGCTGACTACTGATCCTATTTGTGCATCCAAATGGCCCAGATAGCTTTAATGGCCTTGTCTGTATTCAAATAACAGTGCAATGTTGTTAATTTTTTCTTCTTTTCCAATCGTAAATACTTTTTTTTTCTTTGTTAGTAGCTGTCACGTGTCCTCCCTCCTCTCCTTATCTCGAGCTAAGGGAGCCAAGTAGGAGGGGCCCAGATCCCCTTCTGACGTGTCTAAGATACATCAGAAGAGGAATCTGTGTTCTCTCACCCTGTGTCCAAGAAGCTGGTCACATGACTAGTAAAAAAAAAACATGACAAATTGAATAAAAATGAAGCGAAAATGGCTATCATATGTTTGAAATGTTGCACGAAACATATGTGTTTTTTTAATATGTTTTGATTGCTCATGGTGTCCATAAATTTGCTTGTAAAAGCATACAATAATGATCTGATAGCTGCTCTCTCCCTCAATATTACACTGTGTAAGACAATACAGCTTTTACTACGAGGAAGGGGAGGAGCAGCTTCAGATAAACATTTTAGTCAATGAAGGCTGTAGGAGAGGGGAAGGGCAGGAGGAGATGGGAGGAGAGGGGAGGGGTGGGCAGTAGAGGAGATTGTGTTCTTAATGCTGGCTATGGAAAAGACAAGGAGAGGGAGGGGGGAGAGGGAGGAGAGGGAGGAGGGGGGAGATAAAGAGATGCACAGAGGAGAGCTGCAATGGAGGAGGCACATAGTCTGACCATGCTTTTAGGGTTCAGCAGCCATGATAAATGTGGTCAGCTCTCATGGGGGAAGTCAGGACTAGGCAGGATCAACCAGGTACTGTAGATATACCTTGAGGTATTTAAGGTCAAAATATTAACTGCATAAAATATAAAACTGTGGGTTTTATATTTTAGGAAATCTTATGTAGGAAATATTTAGGCAGCCCTTGTTTGTCTATCATGTTATTACGGTAGCCGGGCTCCTATATCAAGCTCGTGCTTGATGAAGGAGCGCGGCTACGGTAATATCGTAGCCCGTACCCTCAGGAAATGCATCGCTCACGAGTGACGTCACAACTCCACGCCTGCCTTCCACCTGCGTTACTGGCCTCGCTTTGAGTTACATCACCACCACGGCCGGCTCTAGCGGTGCACAGCAAGCCACACGCCCGGAAAGCCAGCAGAGTCCACCGTGACCGATCTCACGGACTGTCCTATGATGGATCATCCCCCCACTTCACTACATGCTGTTTTATGATCACCCAAATGTGAGTTGTTTGCACATTGGCTTTTAATAAATGGTTTTTATACTACACCCAGAGGTGCCTTTCCCCGCTGTGTTTTTCCTTCAGTTTTTTTTGCTGCTGTGTCCCACATAACAACCCTATCACTGGAAAGTTCTCCGGCATAAGGGCAACATCTTTCACATAGCAAAATTCCTTTTATTGAAAATTCTCATGAAGATACACAAAAGTATATGACACACACCAAAAGTGCAGCAGCAGGTGCAGAGGGTGACGCATTTCACACAACTACATTGTGCTTATTCATAACCTTATAAGTTATGAGTAAGCACAATGTAGTTGTGTGAAATGTGTCAACCTCTGCACCGGCTGCTGCACTTGTTACATAGTAGGCGAGGCTGAAAAAATACACAAGTCCGTCAAATCCAACCTATGTGTATGATTTTATGTCAGTATTACATTGTATATCCCTGTATGTTGTGGTCGTTCAGGTGCTTATCTAATAGTTTTTTCTTAAATTAGCGATGCTCCCCGTTGAAACCACTGCCTGTGGAAGAGAATTCCACATCCTTACCGCTCTTACAGTAAAGAACCCTCTACACAGTTTAAGGTTAAACTGCTTTTCTTCCAATTTTAGTGAATGGCCACGTGTTTTATTAAATTCCCTTTCGCAGAAAAGTTTTAACCCTATTGTGGGGTCACCAGTACAGTATTTGTACATTAAAATCATATCCACTCTCAAGCATCTCTTTTCCAGAGAAAACAAGTTCAGTGCTTGTAATCGTTTCTCATAACTAAGATCCTCCAGTCCATTTATTAGTTTTGTTGCCCTTCTCCGGACTCTCTCCAGTTCCACCACATCCTTCCTGAGGACTGATGCCCAGAACTGGATGGCATACTCCAGGTGCGGCCGGACCAGAGTCTTGTAGAGTGGGGGAATTATCGTTTTATCTCTGGAGTTAATCCCCTTTTTTTTTTCTTTTTTTATTTATAACGGGGAAAAGGTCACCAGGGACCACAACAACAATATATTCAAAATAACAGTAACAGTAATACAGATACAGATAAAGGTACTTGCAAATAAAGGTACAGCATGTGGGTGATGTTGATTAAGTGGCAACATTTTCCTATTTGGTCATCTGTTGGAATGAACATAGTAGATGTAGGTAGTTTTCTTCTCTATATCTATCTATGGTTTTCCTGTTTGGCTTCTGATGTAGGTTCTGTCATCTACAAGGTTGTCTCTTTTATCTGACTGTGGTTAAGCAGGTTGCTATAGGGCGGCGGGACCCGTCCCCTTTCTTTTCCTAGATGAATAAAAGTAAAATGGGGAAGAGGAAATTGAAACTCGGACAGTGCCCAAATGTGTTAAGAGCAGCGGGGAAGAGATAGTAGAAAGGAGGGGGGGGTTGTGCAGGTGGGTGGGGGGAGTGGGATAGAGGGAGCTCACAAACATGGGTCCACACATCTTTCCAATATATATATTCATTTCAGTCTATGATATGTTGTTAGCTCGGTAGTGGGGAACTATGTAATTGAATTCTGAGGGGTTTTTCTGAGTGCTTGCCCCTCCTCTGAGTATTTGAACTTATTCCATAGTTGCCATGTCTTGGAATATGTCTGTTCTCTGTTTTGGCTTATAAGGATAAGGTCTTCAATTTTATTAATATTGTCTATTTTTTTGATCCACAAATCTATAGTCGGCGGGTTTGTTGACTTCCAGTAAAGAGGAATACAGGCCTTGGCTGCGTCTAATAAAGGGCGTACCACTGACTTTTTGTAGACCCGTGCAGGGGTGTCGTTTGCGTGTAGGAGGAAATATGCTGGATTGTTTGGGAAAGTTCGGTCTGTAAATTTTTGTATTATCTGGCAGACCTCTCCCCAGAAGTTTTGGATTCGGGGGCAGGACCAAAAGATATGTATTAGTGTTCCTCTTTCTTCCTGGCAGCACCAACATAACTCTGATGTTGCCGGGAAAAGTTTGTTTAATACCGCTGGTGTTCTGTACCAGCGTGTGAGGATCTTATAGTTGGTCTCTTGAATTTTGGTGCATATGGATGATTTATGTGTGAATGTTAGAATATGTTGTTTTGTGTTGTTGGTAAAATGGCAGTTCAGGTCTCTTTCCCATTTGTTGAGGCATGGAAGTTGATATTCTTCCGGTGGCGCGATTAATATGTTGTATGTAAGGGAAAGTGTATGTAAAATTATTCCTGTTTCTGTACAGAGCTCTTCCAAAGTCGTGAGTGACTGGTTTGTAGCGCTAGGAGGAGTCATGGAGTTGAGAAAGTGGCTCGACTGTAGGGCTCTCAAGAAGTCAAGTCTGTATTGGCCTGCGGGGTCTAAAAGTTCTGCAAACGTTTTCCATCGTCCTATGGTACTAAAATGAGAGGCTTGGTATAGTCCCGAGACGTTCAGAATGCGGAATTTCATGTTTCGCATGCCTGGGATGAATCAAGGGTTGCCCAGAATTGGCCGGAGTAGTGAGTTGCAGGAGAATAGGGAGGTTTTGTATATCAATTGTGCACAGGTTTTGATGGTGTTACCTATCAGTGGTTGACGTTTAACATCCAAAGGCATGTCTGCGTGGCACCATGGAGCTCTATGCAGAGGAATTTCACTCTGAGCTTGTTCTAGCTGTGTTCAAAGTTTGGCATCTCTAAGTCGGCACCAATCAATCAGTCTGCTTAGATGTATTGCGTGGTAATAGGTGTGGACATCTGGCATAGCCAGGCCTCCGTGTTGTTTTGGGAGGGATAGTATTTTCTTGTGTAATCTGGGTTTTTTCCCTGCCCAAAGAAACGTTATGAATGTTGAGTGCACTTGTTTGAAATATGTTGCGGGGATATGTATAGGAAGTGCCTGTAGTAGGTAAAGGAACTTGGGTAAAATTGTCATTTTGAGGATGTTACAGCGGCCAAACCAAGTGTGTAGGCCGCTGTCCCATTGATTGAGTAATTTTTGGACTTTTTTATAGAAGGGGTGGAAAATTACGTTTGAACAACTGGGTGAATTTCGGGGGGATGTGTGTTCCTAAATATTTCAGCGCCGTGTCTGTCCATTTTAATTTAAAACTGGCTCGGAGATGTGTGAGTTGTGACAATGGTATTCCTATGCCCATTGCCTCTGATTTATTGAAGTTAATTTTTAAATTGGAGAGTTTCCCATAGATGTCAAATTTGCGCAGGTTGGGGAGGGAGGTAGTTGGGTTTGTTATAGAGAGCAAATCGTCTGCGTATGCGGATACTTTATATTGTGAGTTGACAATTTCTATCCCGGTAATATCTTGATTTAATCTTATATGACATAGGAATGGTTCTAAGGACAGCGCAAACAGTAAGGGTGAGAGTGGGCATCCCTGTCTAGTCCCATTGGTAATCGGGAATGGGTCTGAAATTATACCATTTTCCCTAACTCTGGCTATTGGGTTTGAATATGCTGCTGAAATCCAATTTAGCATCTTGTTGCCTATTCCTATATGTTTTAATGTCGTAAACATAAATTGCCAGCTCACTCGGTCAAACGCCTTTTTGGCGTCTGTTCTGATGAATACGCATGGTATTTTGTTGTTGTTGGCTATGTGTAATAAATTAAGGACTTGGTAGTGTTGTCCCTGGCTTCTCTGGTTGGGACAAAACCAACCTGGTCTAGATGTATTAGGTAAGGTAGGTGTTGTTGTAGTCTGGAGGCTATTATCTTGCTAAAGAGTTTGATGTCTGTATTTAATAGGGAGATGGGGCGGTAACTCCCGCATTGTGCTGGGTCTTTACCTTCTTTAGGTATTACTGATATCTGTGCTTGTAATGTAGATCCGTGTAGGGTTGATCCTGAGCTAAGGACATTGAATAGGTTGACCAGATGGTTTCCTAGGGAGGGGAGTAAGGTCTTGTAGTATGTGATGGTAAGCCCATCCGGTCCAGGCGCCTTACCCGATTTGGCATTGCCTAGTACGACTTGGAGTGTGATGGGTTCTTCTAATAGGTCTTTAACCTCGGTCGTTAAGGTTGGCATACGAGAAGTGGTTATGTAGTCTGGTTGTTTCTTGGGATGGTGGCAGTGTGTTCAGGTTGTATAGGGAGGTATAGAAAGATCTGAACTCCTGTGAGATTTGTTGGGGTAAGGAAAATTTCTGGTCGCTAGGGGAAATTATATGTGGAATGTAGGATGCTAGTTTCTGTATTCGTAGGGTCTGAGCTAGTAGCCTCCCACATTTGTTTACCGATTCATATATCCTTTTCCGGCATATTTGAAGTGCCGCTTTGGCCTTGAAATGTAGAAGGTCAGTGATCTGTTTGCAGTTGGTGTCTAATTCAGTACTTAATTGCACGGATGGAGTCTGTTTATGTTTTGATTCTAGGGTTTGTAATTTATGAACCAATGCGGTCAGTTGTGCTGTCTTTTGTCGTTTGAGTCGAGAGCCATGTTTGATGAGCACTCCCCTAATTACGGCCTTGTGGGCTTCCCATACCACATACTGTCCTATTTCTTTTACTACGTCTGCTAATACCTCTGAATCTTGTAGTAGGCTTTCGTTCAACCTCCATGGTTGTCTCTGTTCTTTATGGATATCTGTTATAGCATATCGTAAGGTTATTGGGGCATGGTCTTACCACATAAATGATCCTATTGTGGTGTCTTTGATTGCTTGTAAATGTCTGTGAGGGATCAGAAAGTAGTCAATACATGAGTATGTCTGGTGTGGTCTAGAGTAGAATGTGTAGTTCCGTTCCCCGGGGTGTAAGAGACGCCATGCGTCTATCAGTTGCGCTGTATGTAGTGATGCAGAGATTCTTTTGCGCATTTCTCGCGAGGTCGAGGACAGCCCAGAAGATGTGTCTTCTGTCAACGTTAAGGGGATGTTAAGGTCTCCTCCAACGATAAGTTGTCCTTCTGTGTAATGTGTGAGTTGTTCTAGGTGTCGTTTCAGAAATACGTCTTGGTGGTCGTTTGGTGAGTAGAGGTTAGCAAAGGTTACCTTCACTTCTCCAATTCGACCTTTCAGGAATAAGTATCATCCCTCTTTGTCAGTCTATGTGTCTATGTGTGTCCATGGTAACCTGGCTGAGATTAAAATGGAGACCCCTCTGGATTTTCTTTGAAGTGGGTCTCCTGTAGTAGAATCATGTCCGCTTTCATGCATCGCATGTCATGAAGCAGCATTCGCCTCTTTTCTGGTGTATTCAGACCTTTCGTGTTTAGTGAGAATTTATTTAGTTCATCCATGTTCGTGAGTTTAAAATTAAGTATGAGGGAGGTAAAAAGTTGGATGAGAGGGAAGACAGATAGGAAAAGGTATTAGTCCGGTGGGGCAAGCAAGCCCAGGGAAAGGGAGATAGTTTTTAGAAAGTAGGATGCTGTCACTACAGCGTGCAGCTCCCAAAGAAGGTTCTAGTGTAGCTTAATTCAGCTAAAGCGCTCTTCAGTTAATCACTGAGTGGGTTGGTGGGTAGACAAATCTGGGATGCGAGCTCCCGGTACCCTCCACCCACCCCTGGCTATTGTATCTGTGGTTTCTAAAAACTGGTATATCAACCAAAATATACATAACTCAATCGATCCCGGGTAGAAAACATGTAACAAGTGATAAGGCAATATATGGCATAAACTTTTACGTTAATTAGGCAATCAAATCAACACAGTAAAACATTTGTAACAGGTGTTCTGGCTAATTTCCGTATCCCTGACCAAAGAACTATGCATGTTTTATAAACCCCCCCACAGTCCCAAACATTGAGGCAAGTACCGATTAAAGATATCTATACTTGCCAGTGATCATATAGTTGCCTCCCAGCTCTATGAGCATCCCGGTAGCTTTAGTGACCCGTGCCAGGTCCCAAAACGGATCTGTGTTTGGCGCGTTTTGAGCACTGCTCAAGTTCCACCAGTAGCACAGGAAGATGCGCGATTGCATTTTAAACGGCGGTGGAGTTTATTTTCTGTCTCTCCCTGTCAGAAGCTTCGTTTTTAGGTAAATTTGTTTGTACAGTTTTAAATAAATTTGCGAGATTGCTCTGCACTATTGGAGTCCCCTTTTTTCTTTTTGGGCACCCATGGACAATCTTTGCTGCACTTTGCTTGTAAGCATCCCTGGTTTGCCATAAGAGGAGCGTTCCCGGAGGACATCTGGAAACTGCAGGCAAATCTTCCTGTGCTACTGGTGGAACTTCTATAGAGCTTTCCTGGGAGATACCTGGTGGATCTATACATCTCTACTGAGCCTGTTTTGACCCCCCTGAATAAGGCCTCCAGCTTTATTCCCTTGGTGGTGGGCAACACTTGCGGTGGAACACGGAACCAGGACTCATGTTGGAATTTCACTAAGCCTTGGGACTTTATTTTATTATATAATAATTTTTGGGACTGTCCTAAATAATTTTCCCCTTTGTTTAATTTTTCACTATTTTTAGGGTTATTATGTTTAAGGATTAATCAATGGTATATTGGCTGACATAGTTCCCCATTACATATGGTATTGAAAATTATTATCTTATTGATTTTTTTGTGCTGATATATTGGTTTACATAATTCACTTTAGCCATACACTCAGTCTTGCGTTCCTTTTTTTCTATATTGAATGTTTTATATTATTTATCATTTCCAAACACATATACTTGATTATTTAAATTAATGTCACTATGATTTATACATCTATATATGTGCACCTGATTACTTTGGAATAGTGTTATACGGATTTTTGGTTTTATATCACTCATTCACTCATAATTTTGTGGGTTTTGGTTTAATCGCGTCTTCCAGATGGAGTTGGAGGGCAATGGCGGTGTCTCAGTGGTGTTCTCAAGCCCTCTCCAGCTCCGACACTCGGTTCTCTAGGATTGAGAAGGAGGCCTCCCCTGTGGACACTCTTTCCGCTAGGGTGGACACATCATCCCTCACCTCCTGGATGTCTTGGTGGTGAGTTTCTTCTAAGTGGAGGATGAGCGCTTCTATGTCTGTCCTTGTGGGGAGGGCTTGTATGAGTGTCCTGGTGTCCTTGTGTCCTGTTCTGTCTGGCTAGACCCAGGGGACTGCATGAGAGTCGCCATGGCAGGCTGCAGGGTCTTGGGTGTGCTCAAGGAGTGGTCTGGGGAGGCAGGGGGATCAGGAAAAGGTTGCCACTTGTCCCGTTCTTGGGGCTCTGGAGGAGCTCCTCGTGGTGCTGCCGCTCTAGCTCCAGTGGAATTCCTCTGCTTAGGTCTGAAATAGCGGTGTATGTCACCGGAGGGCAATCTGGATTGGTCGAGTGCATTCCAGTTTTTTAATATATTTTTCCGGTAATGTAAGGTCGGGGCGGGGAGCTCTGAGAAAACGCTGCTTCACTCAGCCCTGTCCAGGAGGAGTTAATCCCCTTTTTAATGCATGCCAACATTCTGTTTGCTTTGCTTGCAGCAGCTTGGCATTGCATGCCATTGCTGAGCCTGTCATCTACTAGGACCCCCAGGTCCTTTTCCATCCTTGATTCCCCCATAGGTTCTCCCCCAGTGAGTAGATTGCATTCATATTTTTGCCACCCAAAGGCATTATTTTACATTTTTCTACATTAACCACTTGCCGACCGCCTCACGCCTATATACGTGAGCAGAGCGGCACGGGCAGGCAAAATCACGTACCTGAAACGTGATTGCCTTCCCGCGGGTGGGGGGTCGGATCGGACCCCCCCCCGGTGCCAGCTGCGGTCGGCATTTGGTTGGGAGCGATGACAGACGAGGGGGAGGCCATCCGATCGTGGCCCCCCCCTCGCGATCGCTCCCAGCCAATGAGAAACATCCCCTGCCTCTGTATAGTACACAGAGGCAGAGGATGTGATGTCATCTCTCCTCGGTCTGGCAGTTTCCGTTCCAGCGCCGAGGAGAGATGACATGTAAGTGCACCAACACACACACACACAGTAGAACATGCCAGGCATACATTACACCCCCGATCCCCCCCAATCACCCCCCCCCCTGTCACAAACTGACACCAAGCAGGTTTTTTTTTTTTTTTTTCTTGATTACTGCATAGTGTCAGTTTGTGACAGTTAGCAGTGGTGGGACAGTTAGTATTACCCCCCTGTAGGTCTAGGGTACCCCCCTTACCCCCCCTAATAAAGTTTTAACCCCTTGATCACCCCCCCTCACCAGTGTCGCTAAGCGATCATTTTTCTGATCGCTGTATTAGTGTCGCTGGTGACGGTAGTTAGGGACGTAAATATTTAGGTTCGCCGTCAGTGTTTTATAGCGACAGGGACCCCCATATACTGCCTAATAAATGTTTTAACCCCTTGATTGCCCCCTAGTTAACCCTTTCACCACTGATCACCGTATAACCGTTACGGGTGACGCTGGTTAGTTCGTTTATTTTTTATAGTGTCAGGGCACCCGCTGTTTATTACCGAATAAAGGTTTAGCCCCCTGTAGGTCTAGGGTACCCCCCTTACCCCCCTAATAAAGTTTTAACCCCTTGATCACCCCCTGTCGCCAGTGTCGCTAAGCGATCATTTTTCTGATCGCTGTATTAGTGTCGCTGGTGACGCTAGTTAGGGACGTAAATATTTAGGTTCGCCGTCAGTGTTTTATAGTGTCAGGGACCCCCATATACTATCTAATAAATGTTTTAACCCCTTGATTGCCCCCTAGTTAACCCTTTCACCACTGATCACCGTATAACCGTTACGGGTGACGCTGGTTAGTTCCTTTATTTTTTATAGTGTCAGGGCACCCGCCGTTTATTACCGAATAAAGGTTTAGCCCCCTCATCGCCCGGCGGTGATATGCGTCGCCCTAGGCAGCGTCAGATTAGCGCCAGTACCGCGAACACCCACGCACGCACCGTACACCTCCCTTAGTGGTATAGTATCTGAACGCATCAATATCTGATCCGATCAGATCTATACTAGCGTCCCCAGCAGTTTAGGGTTCCCAAAAACGCAGTGTTAGCGGGATCAGCCCAGATACCTGCTAGCACCTGCGTTTTTCCCCTCCGCCCGGCCCAGCCCAGTCCAGCCCACCCAAGTGCAGTATCGATCGATCACTGACACTTTTCTTTGTAGCGTTTTGGTGAACTGGCAAGCACCAGCGGCGTAGTACACCCCGGTCGTAGTCAAACCAGCACTGCAGTAACACTTGGTGAATGTTTTGAACGCTACCATGCACTAGTTGAGTATTAGCGTAGGGTACAGCATTGCACAGACTAGGCACACTTTCACAGGGTCTCCCGAGATGCCATCGCATTTTGAGAGACCCGAACCTGGAACCGGTTACAGTTATAAAAGTTACAGTTACAAAAAAAAAGTGTAAAAAAAAAAAAAAACACAAACAAAAATAAAAAAAAATAGTTGTCGTTTTATTGTTCTCTCTCTCTCTATTCTCTCTCTATTGTTCTGCTCTTTTTTACTGTATTCTATTCTGCAATGTTTTATTGTTATTATGTTTTATCATGTTTGCTTTTCAGGTATGTAATTATTTATACTTTACCATTTACTGTGCTTTATTGTTAACCATTTTTTTGTCTTCAGGTACGCCATTCACGACTTTGAGTGGTTATACCAGAATGATGCCTGCAGGTTTAGGTATCATCTTGGTATCATTCTTTTTAGCCAGCGGTCGGCTTTCATGTAAAAGCAATCCTAGCGGCTAATTAGCCTCTAGACTGCTTTTACAAGCAGTGGGAGGGAATGCCCCCCCCCCACCGTCTTCTGTGTTTTTCTCTGGCTCTCCTGTCTCAACAGGGAACCTGAGAATGCAGCCGGTGATTCAGCCAGCTGACCATAGAGCTGATCAGAGACCAGAGTGGCTCCAAACATCTCTATGGCCTAAGAAACCGGAAGCTACGAGCATTTTATGACTTAGATTTCGCCGGATGTAAATAGCACCATTGGGAAATTGGGGAAGCATTTTATCACACCGATCTTGGTGTGGTCAGATGCTTTGAGGGCAGAGGAGAGATCTAGGGTCTAATAGACCCCAATTTTTTCAAAAAAGAGTACCTGTCACTACCTATTGCTATCATAGGGGATATTTACATTCCCTGAGATAACAATAAAAATGATTTAAAAGAAAAAAAATGAAAGGAACAGTTTAAAAATAAGATAAAAAAGCAAAAAAAAATAAAGAAAAAAAATAAATAAAAAAAAAGCACCCCTGTCGCCCCCTGCTCTCGTGCTAAGGCGAACGCAAGCGGCGGTCTGGCGTCAAACGTAAACAGCAATTGCACCATGCATGTGAGGTATCACCGCGAAGGTCAGATCGAGGGCAGTAATTTTAGCAGTAGACCTCCTCCGTAAATCTAAAGTGGTAACCTGTAAAGGCTTTTAAAGGCCTTTAAAAATGTAGTAATTTTGTTGCCACTGCACGTTTGTGCGCAATTTTAAAGCATGTCATGTTTGGTATCCATGTACTCGGCCTAAGATCATCTTTTTTATTTCATCAAACATTTGGGCAATATAGTGTGTTTTAGTGCATTAAAATTTAAAAAAGTGTGTTTTTTCCCCAAAAAATGCGTTTGAAAATCGCTGCGCAAATACTGTGTGAAAAAAAAAAATGAAACACCCACCATTTTAATCTGTAGGGCAATTGCTTTAAAATAATATATAATGTTTGGGGGTTCAAAGTAATTTTCTTGCAAAAAAAAATAATTTTTTCATGTAATCAAAAAGTGTCAGAAAGGGCTTTGTCTTCAAGTGGTTAGAAGAGTGGGTGATGTGTGACATAAGCTTCTAAATGTTGTGCATAAAATGCCAGGACAGTTCAAACCCCCCCCAAATGACCCCATTTTGGAAAGTAGACACCCCAAGCTATTTGCTGAGAGGCATGTCGAGTCCATGGAATATTTTATATTGTGACACAAGTTGCGGGAAAGAGACAATTTTTTTTTTTTTTTGCACAAAGTTGTCACTAAATGTTATATTGCTCAAACATGCCATGGGAATATGTGAAATTACACCCCAAAATACATTCTGCTGCTTCTCCTGAGTACGGGGATACCACATGTGTGGGACTTTTTGGGAGCCTAGCCGCGCACGGGACCCCGAAAACCAAGCACCGCCTTCAGGCTTTCTAAGGCCGTAAATTTTTGATTTCACTCCTCACTACCTATCACAGTTTCGGAGGCCATGGAATGCCCAGGTGGCACAAACCCCCCCCCCCAAATTACCCCATTTTGGAAAGTAGACACCCCAAGCTATTTGCTGAGAGGTATAGTGAGTATTTTGCAGACCCCACTTTTTGTCACAAAGTTTTGAAAATTGAAAAAAGAAAAAAAAAAATTTTTTTTCTGGTCTTTCTTCATTTTCAAAAACAAATGAGAGCTGCAAAATACTCACCATGCCTCTCAGCAAATAGCTTGGGGTGTCTACTTTCCAAAATGGGGTCATTTGGGGGGGGGTTGTGCCATCTTGGCATTTTATGGCCTTCAAAACTGTGATAGGTAGTGAGGAGTAAAATCAAAAATGTATGCCCTTAGAAATCCTGAAGGTGGTGCTGGGTTTTCGGGGCCCCGTACGCGGCTAGGCTCCCAAAAAGTGCCACACATGTGGTATCCCCGTACTCAGGAGAAGCAGCTGAATGTATTTTGGGGTGCAATTCCACATATGCCCATGGCCTGTGTGAGCAATATATCATTTAGTGACAACTTTTTGTAATTTTTTTTTTTTTCTTTTTTTTGTCATTATTCAATCACTTGGGACAAAAAAAATAAATATTCAATGGGCTCAACATGCCTCTCAGCAATTTCCTTGGGGTGTCTACTTTCCAAAATGGGGTCATTTGGGGGGGTTTTGTACTGCCCTGCCATTTTAGCACCTCAAGAAATGACATAGGCAGTCAGAAACTAAAAGCTGTGTAAATTCCAGAAAATGTACCCTAGTTTGTAGACGCTATAACTTTTGCGCAAACCAATAAATATATGCTTATTGACATTTTTTTTACCAAAGACATGTGGCCGAATACATTTTGGCCTAAATGTATGACTAAAATTTAGTTTATTGGATTTTTTTTATAACAAAAAGTAGAAAATATCATTTTTTTTCAAAATTTTCAGTCTTTTTCCGTTTATAGCGCAAAAAATAAAAACGGCAGAGGTGATCAAATATCATCAAAAGAAAGCTCTATTTGTGGGAAGAAAAGGACGCAAATTTCGTTTGGGTACAGCATTGCATGACCGCGCAATTAGCAGTTAAAGCGACGCAGTGCCGAATTGTAAAAAGTGCTCTGGTCAGGAAGGGGGTAAATCCTTCCGGGGCTGAAGTGGTTAAACCTCATTTGCCATGTAGTTGCCCACCCCATTAATTTGTTCAGATCTTTTTGCAAGGTTTCCACATCCTGTGGAGAAGTTATTGCCCTGCTTAACTTAGTATCGTCAGCAAATACAGAGATTGAGCTGTTTATCCCATTCTCCTGGTCGTTTATGAATAAATTAAATAGGATTGGTCCCAGGAAAGAACCCTGGGGGGCCTTACTTTCCACCTCAGACCATTGCAAGTACTCCCCATTTACCACTACCCTCTGAACTCGCCCCTGTAGCCAGGTTCAATCCATGTACTCACCCTATGGTTCATGCCAGCAGACCTTACTTTGTACAGTAAACGTTTATGGGGAAGTGTATTAAGTGCTTTTGCAAAATCCAGATACACCACGTCTACGGGCCTTCCTTTATCTAGATGGCAGCTCCCCTCTTCATAGAAGGTTAATAGATTGGTTTGGCAAGAATGATTCTTCATAAATCCATGCTGAATACTGCTAATGATACCATTGTCATTACTCAAATCTTTTATATAGTCCAGGGATATGCAATTAGCGGACCTCCAGCGGTTGCAAAACTACAAGTCCCATCATGCCTCTGCCTCTGGGTGTCATGCTTGTGGCTGTCAGTGTCTTGCTATGCCTCATGGGACTTGTAGTTCTGCAACAGCTGGAGGTCTGCTAATTGCATATCCCTGATATAGTCCCTTATCATTCCCTCCAAGAGCTTGTGGTGTTCGTGTCATGTACTTTAATGTATCTTCATGAGAATTTTCAATAAAAGGACTTTCGCTATGTCCATGTGCAGCCATTTTCCTTCAATTCAGTTCACATATGTCAGGCAAGCCGAGGTGTGCACCAGCATGTGGAGTCCCACCCACCTAACCCTACCTGGATTGGCTCACCTGGAGCAGCGGCTTTCCTTCACCACCACGCCAGTTATAAGATAACACTGTACTATAATGTTGTATACTTTTTTCTAATTTCTTACATAGTTACATAGTTACATAGTAGGTGAGGTTGAAAAAAGACACAACTCCATCAAGTCCCACCTATGTGTGTGATTATATAAATATGTTCATCTTTCTCATCCAGCCAGCGAGGGAACAATACATACAAGGGTCTGGAACGTATTTTGGGGGCTTCTTTGCAAATGTCAGTGTAGTGTTTTTATTACCCGCTGTATCCCACACAGCATGCCGCTGGTGAGTTCTCTGGTGAGAGTATGACACATGCAAGCAGGGAAGGTTTTCTATTAACAGTAACAAAAAAAAGAAAAAATGGCGTGGGGTCCTTCCCGAAGATTCATACCAGACCCTTATCTGAGCACACAGCCTGGCAGGCCAGGGAAGGAGGTGGGACGAGTGAGTGCCCCCCCTTCTGAACCATACCAGGCTACATGTCCTTAACATGTTGATGGGAACAAGGGCCTCTTCCCGACAACCCTGGGCGGTAGTTGTTGGGGTCTGTGGAGAGGGGGCTTATTGGAATCCGAAAACCCCCTTTACAAGTTTTTTTTTTTTTGGGTCCAGTGGAGCGGTGGGCGTCGTGATTTATGATAAATCTACATCAGTTTTGATTTATTGTGTTTTTATTTTATTTTTTTTTTTAAATAAAGGACTTGTCAAAAACTTAGTGTTTTAATTTATTTTTAACAGTTTTTTTGATGAATGAGTAGGGGAACAATGGACCTTGTTAAAGGGGGCTTCCAGGATCTGATAAGCCTCCTGCCCACAGACCCCCACAACCACTGCCCAGGGGTATCGGGAAGAGGCCCTTGTCCCTACCAACATGGGGACAAGGTGCTTTGGGGTGGGGGGAGGCAGCCCTGGGTTGTCGGAAAGACAAGGGCTTGGTATGGATTTGGGGTGGTCCCTTTACTGTTACTTTAAAGGGGATCTTTTTTTTGCATTGGTACATGTCCCGCAGGGCGGTACCCAGGCCTCTTAATAACTTGCATATAAGCCTTCAAAATAGTCACTTTTGATTTTTCATGTTCGCGTCCCATTTACTTCAATGGGGTTTGATGTTCGGGTCCGACCTTTTGCTATGTTCAGGAGTTCTGGTGCGAACAGAACCAAGGGCGTTCGGCCCATCTCTACTCACCATTAGACATGGGCGAATGGTTCGGCCCAAGCATGAGTTTGATCAGAACATTGGCTGTTCGCCCGTTCGACAAACACCCGAATCGTTGGGGCTTTTGACCGTTTGTTTGGCCCGCCGAATGACCATGATGAACTGCGCCGCCGCACAATGCATTGGAAGCCCTGATTGGCTGAAGCAATGAACGCTTTGACCAATCAGGGCACAGAGCACTGTCAGTGCCACGATTGGAGAAAGTAATGATCACTCTTTCCAATCATGGCTCATTGTTCTTAGTCCCGCCCCACACTACAAAAGTATTTTTTCAATAGCGGCCATTTGTAGCAGGGCCGGACTGGGAATAACATCCAGCCCTGGAAAAAATTGCATACCAGCCCCACAGCATTATTATACCACCGCAACAGCATTAATAAACCAGCACAACAGCATAACGTCATTGATTTCTTGTTCGTGAAAGGGAAAACCATAAAATGCACATTTGAAGAGTGTATTATATATAGATAAGACAGATATGAAATCACATAGGGCTTTATAAATATATATAAGCAAATTCCAGTTAAAAGTGGTAAGTGATCAATCATCAAGGGGGACCCCAGGAACTCAGAACGTGGGAGGGGGGGAAACCACCTTCCGCAGAAAGAATACACTAAGGTAAGGGGGGGTGGGTTACTGATATAAGGCTGTGCTTTATATCGGTGCCCCCTTACATTATCGTATTAACTCCCCCCTTACATCAGTGACCCCCCCTTCAGACTGGCCTAGCGGTGCTGTCACTGACCTCCTCTCAGGTGCACCGTGTAGGGCTCAGTCAGTCGGCTCCAGCTCGGTGGCTCTGGTTTTATCCTATAGTCTCCTCTCCACAGTCCACACTTGTATGACTTCTCCCATGACCCCCATCCCGGCGGTGTTCCCACTCTTGACTCCTCTGCAGACTCCCTCAGAGACTGCAGACATGATACAGGAGATGGTCAGAGACTGCAGCCATGATACAGGAGATGGTCAAAGACTGCAGACATGATAAAAGGAGATGGTCAGAGACTGCAGACATGATACAGGAGCTCAATGCAGCCTCACCAGTGCCCATCAAATGCAGCCTCACCAGAGCCCATCAAATGCAGCCTCATCAGTACCAATCAAATGCAGCCTCACTGTGCCCATCAATGCAGCCTCACTGTGCCCATCAATGCAGCCTCACTGTGCTCATCAAATGCAGCCTCACTGTGCTCGTCAAATGCAGCCTCACTGTGCTCATCAAATGCAGCTTTACTCTGCCCGTGAATGCAGTCTCACTGTGCCCATGAATGCGGCCTCACTGTGCCCACCATTGCAGCCTCACTGTGCCCATCATTGCAGCCTCACTGTGCCCATCATTGCAGTCTCACTGTGCCCATCATTGCAGTCTCACTGTGCCCATCAATGCAGCCTCACTGTGCCCATCAATGCAGCCTCACTGTGCCCATCAAATGCAGCTTTACTGTGCCATGAATGCAGTCTCACTGTGCCCATGAATGCAGTCTCACTGTGCCCAGGAATGCAGCTTCACTGTGCCCATCATTGCAGCCCCTCCTGTGCCCCATGGCCCAGTCAGCAGTCCCTGTCTGTGGGAAGGTGTGTTGTTAATGCTCGGTACGGTACCTTGCATGCCAACAGGATATCCATGATGACCAACAGCAGGCAGGGTCTGTTCTCGTTTTGGATGGGGACAGTGCTCCTTCCAGAGGATCTGTTTGCTGTGAGATGGAGTGGTCCCTGGCCACCTGCACCTTCAGCCATCCTCATTTTCCGGCCCCAGTCAGCCTGTCCTCTGGTCCTGGGGAAGTGGAGAGCACTGGGTGGGAGCTGTAAAGAAGGGGGAGCAGAGAGTACTGGCGGGGTTGGAGAGCACATGGGTGGGGGCAAAGAGGAGGGGGGAGTGGAGATCACAGGGATGGGGAGCGGAGAGCGCTGGGGGGGGACTTGAGAGCACTGGGGGTCCAAAAAGAACAGAGGTGGAGAGCACTGTGGGGGCTAAGAGTAAGGGGTGGCGAAGAGCACTGGGGGAGGGGCAGAAAAACAGGGGTGGAGAGCACTGGGGGGTACAAAGAGCAGGGGGGAGTGGAGAGCAATGGGGGAGCTTGAAAGCACCAGTGGGGGCCAGAAAGAACACGGGTGGAAAGCACGGGGGACTGGAGAGCACTGGCGGGGGTTGGAGAGCACATGGGTGGGGGCAAAATGCAGGGGGGAGTGGAGAGTACAGGGGTGGGGAGCAGAGAGTGCTGGGGGGGAAGCTAGAGAGCACTGGAGGGGGAGGGGCAGAAAAACAAGGGTGGAGAGCACGGGGGGCAAAGAGCACGGGGGGGCTAAGAGTGTGGGGTGGCGAAGAGCACTGGGGGAGGGGAAGAAAAACAGGAGTGGAGAGCACTGGGGGGTACAAAGAGCAGGGGTTAGTGGAGAGCAATGGGGGGGAGCTTGAAAGCACCAGTGGGGGAGGGGCAGAAAAACAGGGGTGGAGAGCACTGGGGGGTACAAAGAGCAGGGGGAGTGGACAGCAATGGGGGGAGCTTGAAAGCACCAGTGGGGGAGGGGCAGAAAAACAGGGGTGGAGAGCACTGGGGGTACAAAGAGCAGGGGGGAGTGGAGAGCAATGGGGGGAGCTTGAAAGCACCAGTGGGGGAGGGGCAGAAAAACAGGGGTGGAGAGCACTGGGGGGTACAAAGAGCAGGGGGGAGTGGAGAGCAATGGGGGGAGCTTGAAAGCACCAGTGGGGGAGGGGCAGAAAAACAGGGGTGGAGAGCACTGGGGGGTACAAAGAGCAGGGGGGAGTGGAGAGCAATGGGGGGAGCTTGAAAGCACCAGTGGGGGAGGGGCAGAAAAACAGGGGTGGAGAGCACTGGGGGGTACAAACAGCAGGGGGGAGTGGAGAGCAATGGGGGGAGCTTGAAAGCACCAGTGGGGGAGGGGCAGAAAAACGGGTGGAGAGCACTGGGGGGTACAAAGAGCAGGGGGGAGTGGAGAGCAATGGGGGAAGCTTGAAAGCACCAGTGGGGGAGGGGCAGAAAAACAGGGGTGGAGAGCACTGGGGGGTACAAAGAGCAGGGGGGAGTGGAGAGCAATGGGGGGAGCTTGAAAGCACCAGTGGGGGAGGGGCAGAAAAACAGGGGTGGAGAGCACTGGGGGGTACAAAGAGCAGGGGGGAGTGGAGAGCAATGGGGGGAGCTTGAAAGCACCAGTGGGGGAGGGGCAGAAAAACAGGGGTGGAGAGCACTGGGGGGTACAAAGAGCAGGGGGGAGTGGAGAGCAATGGGGGAAGCTTGAAAGCACCAGTGGGGGAGGGGCAGAAAAACAGGGGTGGAGAGCACTGGGGGGTACAAAGAGCAGGGGGGAGTGGAGAGCAATGGGGGGAGCTTGAAAGCACCAGTGGGGGAGGGGCAGAAAAACAGGGGTGGAGAGCACTGGGGGTACAAAGAGCAGGGGGGAGTGGAGAGCAATGGGGGGAGCTTGAAAGCACCAGTGGGGGAGGGGCAGAAAAACAGGGGTGGAGAGCACTGGGGGGTACAAAGAGCAGGGGGGGGTGGAGAGCAATGGGGGGAGCTTGAAAGCACCAGTGGGGGCCAGAAAGAACAGGGGTGGAAAGCACGGGGGACTGGAGAGCATTGGCAGGGGTTGGAGAGCACATGGGTGGGGGCAAAATGCAGGGGGGAGAGTACAGGGGTGGGGAGCAGAGAGTGCTGGGGGGGAAGCTTGAGAGCACTGGAGGGGGAGCCAAAAAAAAACAGGGGTGGAGAGCACGGGGGGCAAAGAGCACGGGGGGGCTAGAGAGCGATGGGTGGAGCTTGAGAGCACCGGGGGGACCGAAAACAGGGGTGCAGAGAATGGGGGGCTGGAGAGCACTGTGGGGGGCGGAGAGCACAGGGGTGGGGGCTGGAGAGTGATGGGGAGAGCTGAAGAGCACTGGGGGAGGAGAAAGAACATGGGTGGAGAGCACTGGGGAGTGAAGAGCACTGGGATGGTGGCTAGAGTAGGATGGGGAGAGCTGGAGAGCAGGGGGGGCAGAAAAAACAGGGGTGGAGAGAACTGTGAGGGGGGGCTGGAGAGTGTGGTGAGGGGAGGAGAGCATGGGGGGAGCCAGGGAGCACAAGGAGAACTGGGGGGGCCAGTAAAAGAAGTTGGATAGGAGGATCGGTGGGGGGGCCGCATATAGAGAAAATTAGCTTTCTATATTCCTCCATGCAGCCGCTGAATACTTGATTCTCCTCCTCTCCCTCCTGCAAGTATTCAGCGGCTGCATGGAGGAATATAGAAAACTCATTTCCTCTATATGCGGCCCCCCGCCAATCCTCCTATACAGGCACACAGGGCGGACTGTACGGGCGGGCATCTACTGGATCCCTCTCTCCTGCTACTGTGTGTCACGGAGCTGGCTGGGTCTGTGTTCGGCGGCCGCGCTGTAACATGGTCCCGCCCCCCTAGACCGGCTCGTGTGATAGGCGGAACACTGATTCTATCCACTATCACACAAGCCGGTCTAGGGGGGCGGGACCATGTTACAGCGCGGCCGCCGAACACAGACCCAGCCAGCTCCGTGACACACAGGAGCAGGAGGGGAGCACTGCAGCCGCAACTCAGGCGGCCTACCGGGAAATCTCCCGGTATCCCGGTAGGCCAGTCCGGCCCTGATTTGTAGTGTGATATCGGTGTGGAAAGAGATAGAACAGGGCTTTGTTCAGTGCTACTAGCGAGTTAGTGTGCTATTGTGATTCTATTGTCAGTGTAGAATATCAGTTTAGTGTGAATCTCGTGAAAGTTCAGTCAGTGTGAGTATACTGACCATTCATTTTTACTTTGGTGTCACTTTAGTGTGAATCTAGTTATGGTATAGTCAGTGTGAGTGTGAGTGTGTCAGTTTATTTTGGCAGGGCGTTAGTGAACAATTAACGCAGTATATTTCTGTGCGTTACTGTTTAACTTCCTGTTTTTGAGGCTCACCAATGGTTTACATCTTGTGGTGAACCCTCTGTATTCACTCTGGTGAAGTCTTCTCTTGATTGTTGACTTTGACACACATACACCTACCTCCTGGAGAGTGTTCTTGATCTGGCCAACTGTTGTGAAGGGTGTTTTCTTTACCAGGGAAAGAATTCTTCGGTTATCTACCACAGTTGTTTTCCATGGTCTTCCGGTTCTTTTGGTGTTGCTGAGCTCACCGGTGTGTTCTTTCTTTTTAAGGATGTTCCAAACAGTTGATTTGGCCACACCTAATGTTTTTGCTATCTCTCTGATGAGTTTGTTTTGTTTTTTTCAGTCTAATGATGGCTTGCTTCATTGATAGTGACAGCTCTTTGGATCGAGTTGACAGCAACAGAATCCAAATGCAAATAGCACACTTGAAATGAAAATGAACTCTGGACCTTTTATCTGCTCCTTGTAAATGGGATAATGAGGGAATAACACACACCTGGCCATGGAACAGCTGAGCAGCCAATTGTCCCATTACTTTTGGTCCCTTAAAAAGTGGGAGACACATATACAAACTGTTGTAATTCCTACACCGTTCACCTGATTTGGATGTAAATACTCAAATTAAAGCTGAAAGTCTGCAGTTAAATCACATCTTGTTCGTTTCATTTCAAATCCATTGTGGTGGTGTATAGAGCCAAAAAGATTAGAATTGTGTTGATGTCCCAATATTTATGGACCTGACTGTATTTCTGTGTGTTACTGCATGCTTAACAGAGGATATTTCTGTGCATTAGTGCACGTTTAACACTGTATATTTCAGTGTGTTACTGCACGTTTAAGGCAGTATATATCTGCGCATTAGTGCACAATTAAGGCAGTGTATTTCAATGCGCTACTACGCGTTTAACCCAGTATATTTTGTTGTGTTAGTGCATGTTTAATGCAGTATATTTTAGTGTGTTACTGGAGGTTTAACGCCGTACATTTCAGTGTGTTACATGCTGTTTGATGCAGAATATTTCAGTGCATTAGTGCACGTTTAACGCAGTATTTTCAGTGCGTTACTGCACGTTTAAGGCAGTATATTTCTGTGCATTAGGGCACAATTAAGGCATTTATATTTCATGCCGCTTAGCGCAGTATATTTCAGTGTGTTAGTGCACGTTTACAATAGTATATTTCTGTGCATTACTACACATTTAAAGCAGTACATTTCAGTGCATTACTGCACGTTTAACCCAGTATATTTTGTTGTGTCAGTACACATTTAACGCAGTATATTTTAGTGTGTTATTGAACGTTTAAAGCTGTATATTTCAGTGCATTACATGCCTTTTTACCGCTGAATATTTCAGTGCATAGTGCATGTTTAACGCAGTATATTTCAGTGCGTTACTGCACATTTAACGCAGTATATTTCTGTGTGTTACTGCCCATTTAACGCAGTATATTGCAGTGTGTCAGTGCAGTTTTAGTGCAGTATATTGTAGTGTGTCAGTGAAGTGTGTCTGTGTAGTGAGTACTCAGGTTAAAGTGCACCAAACACCACTTTTCATTGAATAAAGTGCATCCACGTACACATTTTCACATCTTTATTACCTTCTGTTAATAAGAACCCCCCCTCACCATGTCTGGGAGGCCAACAAGGAGAGGTAGACATTTCCATGACACTGTAAGGGGGCCAGCAGCATATGTGTCCACAGGCAAAGGTGGACATGGTCAGTCCTCAAGCAGGGCATCAATTCCTCTGTTTAGTGATGTTGCCCCTGCTATCCAGCCACAGCATGCAGAGGAGGTGGTGGACTGGCTTACTAAACCATCCTCATCCTCCTCATCCTCATCATCCCCTATCACCCAAGCAGAGACTAGTGCGCAGTTCACTGCAGCTGCCAGAGTGGCTTATTCTGCCTCCTTGTCCACAGCTATTCCTGCCATAGCCCCAGCATCAGGCATGTAGGAGTCAGTCAGAATTATTTGAACAAAGCGCCAGCCACTTGCTCATTGAGGATGCACAGCCATTACTTGATTCAGATTTTGGTTCCAAAGTTGAGGAAGGTACAAACATGAGCCTACAGAGAGGGGAGACTGGTACACAAATTGGCAGTCATGTTCCCCCAGCTGCAGCATATTGCCAAGTTGTCTCGAGTGATAATGAGGATGGAGAAGACGATGATGATGAGGTCACTGACGTGACTTGGGTGCCATATAGATCAGAGGACGAAAGTGAAGGTGAGGCACAACCCCAGCAAGGCAGCCATCATGGAAGAGTAGAGAGCAGCCACCCTATTTCATCACATTGTGGAGCTGTTATCTCCCCTACTTCCCACAGCTCAGCTCTCTGGGCTATCTTTAGCACATGTGTAGCCGATCGCACTGTTGTAGTTTGCAAACTTTGTCGTAAGCACATCAGCGTGGCAAAGACATCAGCCATTTGGGTACCACATGCTTGACAAGGCCTTTAAACTCCCACCACCCACTGAAAAGAGCACCTGCAAGCCACACAAAAGGGATGCGTATCTGTTCCTCCTCCTTACTCACCTCAGTCTACCCCCCCGCTATACCTCATGACCTCTCAGTAGTCTCCACTGACAGGGATGATGGTATAGGGCAGGGTGTCCCAAGTCCTTGCAGTAGCAATCCACCAGCTGTAGACTATAGCCAGTGAAAAAAACAGTCACTGTCACTCACATGCAGCATCTAAATGCAAACTTGTCAAAGCTGCTGCCTTTACAACTTCTGCCTTTCCGACTGGTGGATTCTGCCCCCTTCCGTGAATTTGTAGAATGTGTTGTACCACAATGGCAGGTTCTCTGTCACTATTTCTTTTCATGTAAGGCCATTCCAGCTCTGTACCATTATGTGGATGGCATTGTTGGGCAAGGCAGTCAGCCGTAAGGTCAACGTTACTGCTGAAGCATGCTCAGGGACAATGGGGGTTATTTACAAAAGGCAAATCCACTTTGCACTACAAGTGCAAACTACAAGTGCAAAGTGCACTTGAAATTGCACTGAAAGTGCACTTGGAAGTGCAGTCGCTGTAAATCTGAGGGGCAGATCTGAAATGAGGGGAAGCTCTGCTGATTTTATCATCCAATCATGTGCAAGTTAATATGCTGTTTTTTATCTTCCTTGCATGTCCCCCACGCATCTACAGAGACTGCACTTCCGAGTGCAATTTCAAGTGCACTTTGCACTTGTAGTTTGCACTTGTAGTGCAAAGTGGATTTGCCTTTCGTAAATAACCCCCTCTACATTTTGTTCACAGCACATTGGGTAACTCTGCTTACAACTTGGAAGCATGCAGAATGGGGCTCAGTGCTGCAGCTTGTTGTTCTGCCACGTCTCCATATATCTAGTGGTGATAATGCAAGATTTGTTAGCTCTACCCTTTCTTCCTCCTCCTCCTCTTCCTCCATGCCCTCCTCTGCTGAATTGTCCTATGAACCACAAGTACACCCTAAGCGTTCAAGGGACTAATTAATGAGTCAGGCTAAAAGGTGCAATGCAGTGCTACAGCTGGTGTGTCTAGGGGGCAGGAACCACACCGGGGCAGAGATTATTGCAGCTCTGCAGGGGCAGGCCCAGAGGTGGTTCATGCCACGCCAGCTGGAGCCAGGAATAGTGGTGTGCTATAACAGCACAAACCTCCTGTCTGCCCTTAGACAGGGAAAGTTGACACATGTGCCATGCCTGGCACATGTTCTCAATTTGGTAGTGCAGCATTTCCTAAATGGGTACCCAGGGTTGGAAGATTTGCTGAAGCAGCCCAAAAGAGTCTGTAGCCATTTCAGGTGGTCATACACAGCCAGTACTCAGTTAGCTGAAATTCAGCAGGAATTCCATCTGCCCATGAACCGTTTAATTTGTGACATGCCCACCAGGTAGAACTCGACTATGGCAATGCTGCAGCAGCTGCACATGCAGCAGAGGGCCATCATGAGTACCTGTGTTAGTATGACACGCTCAGTCTGGCTCGGCTTTTTTTCCCCACGCCAATGGCTGCTAATAAAGCATGCATGCACTGTACTGTCACCATTTGAGGAGGTCACAAGGATGGTGAGCCATGACAATGCATGCATCAGTGACACAACCCCTGTTGTATTCCTGCTGGAGCAGACTCTGCGTGCCATTATGGACAGGAAACACGAGGCAGAGCTGCGGGAAGAAGAGGAGGACTTTCTTTCCTCTCAAGGCCTACTTTATGCAGACACCATTCTTCCTACGCCACAGAACACACAAGAGGAGAGGAAGGAGGAGCAGGATTATGACAGTTTTGGAGGCATTAGGGCAGAGGAAGACATACGTAAAACCTTAAGTGATGGTTTTCCATCCCCAGAACCCTTGGGAGTAGTACATGGCTGGGAGGAGGCAGTTCCAGATACTGTAATCCTCAGTGACCCCAAGGAGTCTGCTTCTCATGCCTCCGCAAACTTGTGGTGCATGGGCACCCTCATGCTTCAAAGCCTGCGAAAGGACCCAAGAATCAGTGGCTTCAAGGAGAAGGATCACTATTGGTTAGCAAACCTCCTTGACAACCGTTACAAGGGGAAAATCTCAGAACTCATCCTGTCCCCACAGAGGGTGCAGAAGATGAATTGAGGACACCTTAAAGAGGAGTTTATCTAATGCTTTTCCCAACTCTGGTTATAGTGTCGTGGAAAATGTAGTTTTGAGCTTCTGTTGGTCAAGAGAGGAGAGGTGGAGAAGAGGGCCGTCTCAGTTATGAATTTCACAATTTTTTTAGTCCTCACCGCCCAGGGCTGTCATCTTCCACATCCCATCAACAGCATCTGCATTATATGGTAGCCGATTATCTAGGGGCAAAAACAGAGATGGAGAGCTTTCCAGTTGAAGATCCACTGGGTTACTGGGTCATGAGAATAGACCACTGGCCAGAACTTGCCCAGTATGCAATTAAGCTGCTGAGCTGCCCTGCATCCAAAGTGCTTTTTTTCAGTGCTGCTGGAGGTTTTGTTACTGATAATAGCGCGTGTCTGTCCACAGACTCTGTGGACCGTCTGACATTTATCAAAATGAATCAGTCCTGTATTACCAGCAGCTATGAAGCCCCTAATGTCGATGTCACTGATTAAGTTTTTTTTTCTACAAGACTTCTTGGCTGCCTAGCATTGTGGGTGTTGATTTTATCTGGAAGATTTTTTTGGTGTAGGTTTCATGGGCACAATTAACACCCAAAGACCAATTTTTCCACATTTGTTTGACAGGTGATATCATTTCAATTTTTGACAGCAAGGCCAATTCTTGCTTTCATCAAGAGTACCTCTACAGTATAGGGTTATGGTGTGAAGGCACCACCAACACCCAAATACCAATTTTTCTGCACCTGTTTGACAGGTGCATATCTTTTAAATTTTTTACAGCAAGGCCAATTCTTGCTTTCATCAAGAGTAACTCTATAGGGTTATGATGTGAAGGCACCTCCGACACCCAAAGAAAAAAAACCACAGAGATTCATGAGTTAAATTACCCTAGTGATATCAGATGTGGTTCCATTCATTTACGATAATTGTCGTACCAATTTATCCAACTTTGCCAGCGTGGAATAAATGTGTCATACTTTCCACTAATGGATGCTAGCATCTTCTTATAAGTGTAATGCAAAGATAATGTAGTTACAGTCTCTTCTATTTCTGGAGGGTGCAGCGATCTCCATTTTCTTAGTATTACTAATTTGGCTGCTAGGAATAAGTGAATAGTAAATTGTCTATGTAGTGGTGGGATATCTTCTATACCTATGTTTAGTATAGCTAATGATGAAGGGTTCCGTATAGTTAGATCCGTTATTTGACGTAGAATTTTGTGGGACCAATATGATGTCAGGTGTTCACATCCCCATAGGATGTGATAGATAGTGCCAGGTTCCCCACAATTACTCCAACAGGTGGAAGGTGTGGAGCAGTCGAATTTAGCTAGACGATATGGTGTTAAATACCAACGTTGTATAATCTTATGTGAGAGTTCCCAGAGGTTGGTGCTTTTGGTAGCCGAGTGTATGTATTGCATAGCCTTGTGCCATTGTTGTGGGGAAAAGGTGTCATTAAGATCTCTTTCCCATGCTAGCATGGAATTTGTTTTGATGAATATGATTTTATCATGGAGATAAGTGTAGAATAACGATATACCTCCTTTACGAGGTATTTTGGCAGTAAGGTATACATGAATCTGCCAAAATAACTTATAATTGATGTTATGTTTTTTGAGGTAAGTAGCAATTCTAAAATGTTGAAATTGTTCCAAAGTAGGCAGGTCATAAGTCGTTTGTAGAATGTCAAACGATCTGGCATTAGTGCCGGAGTGTCTGGAGTCCGAAACCCATTGTATTCCCTTCGCTATCCACCTATTCGAGGGTATGTCTGGGATCAATAATGCCAATGTTGATATAGGGATCGACAAAGATAAGGTAGGAGATGATCTAGATTTGGTTATTATCAATGTCTTCCATGAGTTTAGTGTTGCTAGAATCGGGAGAGAGAGGTCAGAAGGTTTGGATTTTAGATACATAAAAGCTAACAAATAATCATAGATGTTTCCTCCTGGTATAGTAGATTGCTCAATAGAACACCGAAGCGGCCTTTGGTGATGGGGAAACCACCCTCTTAGTTGTGCTAGGATTGCAGCTAGATGGTAGTCAGCAAATATTGGGAGACCAACCCCTCCTGCTGTTTTTGTTTTACGGAGTTTGGTTAGAGTGCTTCTGGCTTTTTTGCCATCCCATAAATATCTAGAAAGTGTGGATTGTAAAGTATGAAAGTGTTGTCGTGGGACGGGGATGGGAACTGTACGAAATACATATAGTATTTGTGGCAGAATTTGCATTTTGAAGGCAGCCAGCCTGCCTGACCATGACAATGTGTGTTTGCTTAGGGACTGGAGACCCGTTTGCAATGTACGTGGTAACGGAAGGTAATTAGCGTAAAATAGTTGTGTAGGGTAGGATGTTAGTTTAATTCCTACGTAAGTTATTTCTTGTGAATCCCATGCATATGGGTACCTATTTTGCAAAATTGTTCTATCAGATGCTGCTGCCCCAAGATCCAATATGTAAGATATGGTTTAGTTTACCTTGTAATATGATATCTTACCATAGTCATGTAGTAGTTGAGAGACATGTTGTAGGGAAGATACTGGATAGTCAACATGAGGATCACATCGTCTGCGAAGAGACTTATGACGTGTTTGCGGTTATTGAAGAAAAAACCTTGTATATTAGGGTTTTGCCTTATGCTGGCTGCGAGGGGTTCCATTAAGAGGTAGAAAATGAGGGAGGATAATGGACAGCCCTGGCGGGTGCCATTTGTGATCTTGAAAGGCTTAGATAGCATACCTGAGGTATATACCCGGGCTGATGGTGAAGTGTATAAAGATAGTATTGCAGACAGTATGTGGCCTGTAAAACCAAATTTTTCCAATGTGGTTGCGAGATATGTCCAATGCACTGTCGAACGCCTTCTCTGCATCCAAAGCAAGAAGCAGGAAGGCGCCCCATGCTGCCTGGCTATATGAATCACATCTATTAATCTTCTGGTAGCATCAGATGTTTGTATACCCTTGGTAAATCCAGATTGGTCTGGGTCGATTATAGTGGGGAGAATGTCAATTAGCCTCATTGCTATCATTTTAGCATAAAGCTTTAGATCAGTATTCAATAAGGATATCGGTCTAAAGTTTTGAGGAGCATCCGGTGTCTTCCCTGGTTTAGGCAACGTGACTATTAATGCTTCTAACATCTCAGATGGAAAAGAAGATGAAGCAGCAGCGGCCTCAAATACCCTTAGAAGGTACGGTCCTAAATAGTGTTTAAAAGTCTTATAATATTCCCCTGTCAAACCATCCGGTCCTGGAGATTTATTGATGGGAAGAGTGTCAATTACTGTCATTAATTCAGATAGTGAGAAAGGGGAATTTAAGGCTTGAAGTTGAGAAGCGGAGAGTTTAGGTAAATTAATATTTTTTAAGAACTCATTTATAGCTCTTTGTGATGGCTGGTCAATATGACTGTCATGATTAAGGCTGTAAAGGGAGCCGTAGTATTCGCTACATGTATTAGCAATGCCTTGGGGATCAAATACTTTTTGTTTGGAAGTAGGGCTAATGAGGAAAGGTATTTTAGTTTTGAAGCGTTGGCCTCGTAGTTTGCGGACCAATGCTTTACCAGCTTTGTTGCTGGTCGAATAGAATAACATTTTTAGTCGTCGTTCCTTTTGCTCAAAGGAATGAAGTAATTCTAATCTAAGAGCGTGTCGCAGATCTGTCAGTTTTTTGCTAACTTGGCGTGTAGGGTTTTTTTTATCTAGATCTTCTAGAGAGTTGATATCTGCGTAAAGAGTATCAAGCCGCTGCTGCTTCTGTTTTTTAAGTTTTGTAGCTAATTGAATAAATATGCCTCTAATGTAAGCCTTATGGGCATTCCAAAGCACAAACGGATCATTTGTGGAAGAGGAATTGATCTGGAAGTAATCAGACAAATGGTTTTCTAACGACGTCTTAGTGGTTGTTGTTTGTATTACTTGAGGGCTTGTGCGCCATATGAATGCCGCATTAGTAGGATAATTATCCCCTAGCGTTAGGAGGATAGAAGCGTGGTCTGACCAAGTAATATTATTTATTTTAATTTGAGTCACTTTTTGAAGCAACCATTTGTCTATTAGGACCAGATCGATCCTCGAATAAGTGCAATGCCTATGAGAGTAAAATGTGAAGTCCCGTTCATTAGCATGCTTACATCGCCAGCTATCAAACAGATCATGCGATCTTAGGAAGAAATTCAGAGAAGATCTTTTAGAATAAGTCGAGGTAGAGTCCATGCTTGGATCAGGAGTAATATTAAAGTCTCCACAAATTATAAGTGAACCTTGTTGGATTCTTTTCAGCTTCTTCATCAATCTGTTCAGGAAATTAATTTGTTTGTGGTTGGGAACATATACGTTCACAAGAGTATAACGGGTAGAATTGATGTCACAAATAATAATGAGGTATCTGCCCGCTATATCGGATATTTCGGAATGAAGTTGAAATGATATAGAGTCTTTGATAGCTACCATAACCCCTCTTTTTTTCGCATTCATATTGGAGAAAAAGTAGTGTTGAAAATTTCTATGAGAGCATTTTGGTGATGCTGCATGGTGGAAGTGTGTCTCTTGAGCGCACAGAATATCGCATTGGGAAGAGTCAGCTTCTTTCCAAAGAGATGCTCTCTTGGCTGGGTGATTTAAACCGTGGGCATTGATGGATAGTATTTTAACTGGCATTGGGTATATAGGAAGGTATGCTGTATGCCGAGGTGGCTTTGCATCTGGAGTGTCCCTCGAAGCAGACAAGTGGGTTGCAGAAGTGGCAGGTTCCTTTCCATAAGAGCATATGTGGGTACAGCTCTGCAGATGGTGGTTGATCCATAAAAACAATGAAAAACAAATAACAGAGCAAATGAAAAGGAGAAAAAAGAAAAGTTACAGGGTGATAGGAGAATCCACAGGGGGATTCTTGATCCATAAACACTGTTCAATAGGGTTGAGGGGTATTGGAAGTATTTCTAAGTGTGTCTTTGCCGGGGGATTGTAGATATAAGGATTGAGTGAGTCGATTAGGAGCAATCTGGTAGTGGAGCAGGTTTTTTGTCACTCTTCTTTCGTTTCACCACCTGCCAGTCTGCCTGTATGTGTGGCGGAGGATCAACTTGTATAGGAGACGGATATGTCTCCGACAGTATTCCCCATTGTCTGAGGATGTGCAGACCTTCTTCCATGGTGGAGACCGTGGTGGTTGCGCCGTTATGAGTGATTGAGAGCGCAGCCGGATACTTCCACCTGTGAAGTATGTGATGGTTGCGTAGCGCTTTAGTAATGGTGGCTAAATTCCGGTGTTTTTGGAGGGTGTGCCTAGACAAATCAGGGAGTAGCTGAAGAGAGGCATATTGAGGTGGGGGCTGATCAGGGTTGTGGAATGAAGCCAAAATGGCTTCTTTTGCTTTGTAAAAATGGAGCCTTAATAGAACATCCCTGGGTACATCAGCGGGTAAAAAGGATGGTTTCGGTATTCTGTGCACCCTATCTACTGTGAGCTCCAACGCAGACATTGCAGGGAGCAGCGCAGTGAATAATTCTTGGACATATTGTGGTAGTTGTAGCGCGGGGATGGATTCAGGAATGCCTCTTATTTTTAGGTTATTCCTTCTGGATCTGTCTTCGAGGTTAGATAATTTATCTTTGATCCAGGAAACTTCATCTGAGTGAATGGTATGAGCATCCACCATTGCATTGAAAGAGGATGCATGTGAATCCAGAGTAATTTCAATCTGATTTACCCTTTCACCCAGTGGAAAGGGTAGGTCGTGGATGCGGCCTGTTTTGATCTGCACTTCAGCTGGGCGCCATTTTGATTAGGCCGCACTGAAGTAAAGTACCCCGGCAGCTTATGGAGCTGCGGCGGAGGTTCTTTCCTTCTCCTCGGCATCTCTGGAGGTGTTTTATGCTCCGATGTGGCGGATGGAGGAGGATGCCACTTCTAAATGCTCCGATGGAGACGGATTTCCCCGGCATTGTGGCGGAGCTCAGAAGCTAAGCGGCCATCTTCGGGCTCGGACGCCACGCCCCCCAAATGGGCTCGTTATTTGGTTCCGAACGTTTGTGATGTTCTAAAGTTCTGGTGCGAACCGAATGGCCCATCCCTACTCTCCATCAATACGATAAGGAAAATCAACATTTAGCCTCATGGCTCTTTATGCAGCTTTACTGCTCAGCTTAGAAGTTTTGGCCTTCCTGACCATCAATCACATCCACTGCTTGAGCACACACGCTGTACCTCAGCTCTCTGTCTTTTGTGCATCATCCCAGCTGCTCCATCTGTCCCAGACTGTCTTTCTCTCAGGCTTGTGCCTCAATTTGTCCTAACCTGGACAGTATGGTAGATAGCAGTACCTCTCATGGTTCCCTTCACACGCTGACCCGCTTGAGAGGGTGGGGCCCTGACCACTAATCCTGGCTCTAAGATGAATGCAGCACACACATGCTTCCTGCAAAAGCTGTGCCTGCTTCCTGCAAAAGCTGGCCCAGACCATCATATAGAACAGTGGCACAGGCTCTCCCTGTCACTATATATATATATAATTATTATTATTTTTTTTTGCATACTGTCACCAAAGTAAGTAATACTGTACTGCTATGGCAGTGATCATAGTTACATAGTTTTTTTTTTTTTTTTTTTTTTAATGCCACATCAGTTAACTTTATCCAGAGACTACTTTCAGAGTGATATTCATATATGTCTCTAATCCAGTCACATCATTGTGGCCATTCGAAGATTTTTTTTTTTTTTTAAAGTAAGGTATTGTATAACCAAATGCATTTCAGAATGTAGGTAGTTATAGAGGTGCTGCAATACGAAGTATGAAACCAACATCCTGCCTCTCAAAGCCGGTAGCCGCACACCCACGTATTGCTATTGTGCGTGTTTATGCATTGATACTTCTCTCACTAATGCAACCACCCCCCACCCCCCTTTTACCCCCCCCACCCCCCTTTAGCCCCCCCTTGTTGAGCCCTCAGGTTTCCAAAGCGCATACAATGGCCAATATTAGTTCAATACATTATTCTCTCTCAGCTCTAACCTCTAAGCTACTACTCGCTCAGCCTAGCCCCATTAATGGGGGGGGCAGGTATGTTCAACACTAAAGTAACACTGCTGGCGGACAGGGCATTGCTTGAATCCATGGGTTCCACATTCTCGCAAACTTATTATGGTTGCCTGACCTAGTGTAGAATGTTCTTTCACTCCACACTGTGGAGTTGACAGTTCTAATCCAGTCTTCCGGGGTGGGGGGAGTTCTTGACTGCCAAGACTGTGCAATTAGTTTCCTGGTCTGGAACAAACATCTTGCTGCCGCTACCACCGTACTACTGTCTCTCAGTCCATTAGTAACATGTCCCAGCACACAGGTCTTGGGATCTAACTCTAATGCCGCGTACACACGAGCGGACTTTACGGCGGACTTTGCCCGGCGGACTGGATTTCGTCGGACAATTCGATGTGTGTGGGCTCCAGCGGACTTTGTTTTCTCAAAAGTTGGACGGAATTAGATTTGAAACTTGTTTAAAATTTATCCGACGGACTCTTCTTTCTAGCGGACAAACCGATCGTCTGTGTGCTAGTCCGACGAACTCAAACTGACGCATGCTCTGAAGCAATTACAAGACGGAAGCGCTCGGTCTGGTAAAACTAGCCTTCGTCTTGAAGCTAGCACATTCCTCTTCTGTCGTCTTTTAATACAGCCTTTTTTTAGGATTGATAATGCGAGAGGAATGAAGTTGTTTTTCTGCTTTATATTCACACAGAGTTCTCACAAACTTCTTTCTTCGTGATTTATCCTCCTGCCATGACTAATATAATATTTTGTAACAGCCAGATCTCCATAACTTTTAAATTTTAAAATAGATTTTTTTTTTTTTTTTTTTTTTTTTATTTCAACACTTTAGCTATTTTACAATGTGTGTTAAATGCTAACCACATTTTTGGTGTGTATTTTCAAGTTACCACAATTAACATTCATATTTTGTGTTGTTTTAAAGAACCTTAATGAGGTTGTTGTCCCTTGTTCATTAGACATAGGGGGGTGTATTTAACAAAGGCAAAATCATTTTTCACTCCAATTGCTAATTATACATATAATTCCACATAAAGAGCATTTTGAAGTGTGTTCGCTGTGGATCCGAGGGGCACATGCAAGGAAGCCCAAACCAAAACAATTAATTTTTATTTGACATGATTTTCTGAAAAAATCAGCAGAGCTTCCCCCGAGCTTGTTTTTGACAAAAGGCTTAAATCATTTAAGAATATCAAGTGAAACGTTCACTTGAGAAATTGCACACCAAGTGCACTTGTTGGAAGTGCAGTCGCAGAAAAACTGAGGGGAAGAGCTTAAATTCGGGGAAGCTCTGCTGATTTATTCCTAAAATCATGTAAAATCAAAATAAATTCTTTTTATTTGACAAAACAAAATGGCGTTTTTTAATCAAAAGACATAGGCAAGAATGTAAGGTAAACCCAAAAGTATTTTTTTGATAAACCAAAAAATTAGGAAGGCAACACTGGACACACTTTTAGAATCTGGGAAGCCTTTCGTCCCCCAGGACACACATCAAGTTTGAGGACAAGAAAATAGGTATCTTGCGATTATAGGGAGCACAGGGAGCACAGTCAGAACAGACAGAAACCAGGCAATCACTTTCGACTCTTCCGTGTAGCCTTCCCTCCACGCTTCTCTGCAGCCTTCCCTCCACGCTTCTCTGCAGCCTTCCTCGGAGGTTGTGCCTCTGGTGGTGTACTTGGGGCAGGAGGAGGAGGAGGAGGAGTAGGAGTGGCTTCATCTGCTAGATATGTGGTAGCAGTAAGCTCCCCTCTCAAGCCCTTCTGGTAAGCCTGGAAAAATAGACCCTCACAGAGGAGGCGTTGGCCCTTTTCCAACTCCTGTAATCTGCAGGCTATATAGGTGCCATACGCCTCCTCTACATTGGGAGGTTTACTCAGGATCCGGCTTGCTTCCCGTATGAGCTCTAGGGATTCCTGCTCTGTTGCAGTCATCCTCCTGGGCCTTTTGTGTAGAATGCGGAGGGGAGGCACCTGGCACTCCGTGCGGCTTCTACTTGGCCCAGCCACAGTCTCCTCCTCTCTCCCACTGGGCAAGGCCTCCTCCTCTCTCCCACTGGGCAAGGCCTCCTCCTCTCTCCCACTGGGCAAGGCCTCCTCCTGGCTGAGGTCATCCTGTGTCAAAAAAAGGGACATAGTTGTAATTTTCTGTTATGCAATCACACACAATTTTCAGCTCCTAACTTTCAAAGATAATTACACAAAATAGTAAAGGCTATCTATTTGACCACACCATTATTTCAGATGATCAACAAGATCTGAAGTTACGTATATATTTGGCCACTACTGTCTAGTGATATGTCTACATATTACTCTTTGTGCAGAAGTGATTTTTGATGAAGCACTTTCAAAATTAACACCTTAACATCATTAATAACATTTACACAATCCCAAAATCTTCAAAAAAAGTATACCTGGCTGAAGCTGGGCGCATCCACTTCATCTATGGTGAAAAGGCCCAGTTCATCCTGGGACTCCTCAGCTGGGGTGGAGGTGGATGGAAGGCTGGAGGGAAGGCTGGAGGGAAGGCTGGAGGGAAGGGTGGGGGGAAGGGTGGAAAGGGATTGCCTGGCTTCGGTCTGCTCATCCAGGAATCGCAGTTTGTGGTAATACCACAACTTGGGTACATAAACTTGGTCAGCTGCTGCCCCGGATCTCAGCGACTCCTGGATTTTTCTGTGTTCCCGCTTATACATTTTACGCAAGATACCTATTTTCCTGTCCACAAACTTGAGGTCTGCCTGGGGGAGTCGAGTCTTCACAAACTCTAAAAGTGTGCCCAGTGTTGCCTTCCTAACATCACGATTATAATATTGGGGGTGTTTGACCTCCCAGAGGTTTTTCTTCTGCTCATATAGATCAATGAAATGGGTCAAAAACTCTTCCTCTTTAAAGGGATTCATTATTTCTGCAAGACAAGACACAAGATCAAAACTTAAATGTCAGTCCCAAATCTCAGGATTAGTTTGTGTTGTAATCTAGGGGACACACACGGGGACACACACAAACACACACACACACACACACACACACACACACTTTAATCTTACCTTCGTTTGTGCCGCTCGCTACTTCCGCACGGACATACATAGGCCATCGTACTAGCTTTATATACACTGCGCATGTGTCATGCTCCGCCTGCGTCGCCCGCCCCTGACGTTCGTAAGTACGATTTGGCCCCGCCCCTTCACTCTTCGTTGCGCAGTGGGAGTAGATAGCAAAAGATGGCGGAGCGATTAAGTGAAAGTAGCGCGGAGGAAAGCCCGGAGCCCCAAACATCCACATCCCGGAGGAGATATAAGGCCACCAACATGGCTTTTGGAGAGATGGTGGAGATGGTGTCCATATTAAGAAGGGAGGACTACGATGGCAAAAAAGGACCGTACACACGACCCAATCTGAGAAAGGACAAAATAATGTCCTCAATTGTCACCGCTCTGGAAGAGAAATTTGGTACAAAACGTTCGAAAGAACAATTGCGGAAGCGGTGGTCTGACATCAAAAGTCGTGAGCCAGAACAATATTGGCGAATAAAGAAGCTGCTTAAAAAAAGTAAGTACTTGTGTTTTACTATTGAGATACAGAACTTGCATGCTGATCCTTATTTTTGGCGGTTTTTCTGCATCGTTCGTAAATACCGTTCTTTGTAATAGATCGGATACTTTATAAAGTGACGTTATTTTTTCGCCAAATACGATGGGACAGGGTTGGACATACATTTATGGCTTGATAATTTGTCGAATTCCCACAATGAGTTGATGTGGTGTAGATGTGTTTGAAAATATAATGCTTCATCAAAAATGATTCAGTGTAATGTAGGGACAGGACACAGCAGCTGTTTCCACATCTGGACTCACGAGCACTATAGTTAGTGGGAATGATTTAGCAGTCCCACTATTGTTCTTCGATTTTATTTATTTAAAAATTTACTTTGAATTTTATTCCGTACGTTTTTTGGCTCTGCGTAACTTCTGCATACTTTCAGCTATTAAAACCATTCAACTATTAAAATGTTCGTCTCTTTTAGCTGATGTGTGGTCATTTTCAAATTTTTTACTACCATTTATACTTTATTAAATAATAATTTTTTATTCACTTTTTTCAACATTGAATTCAATGGGAGCATGCTTGAAATCCTCAAATTCTTCTTCCGCTCCCAAAAGTTTCAGCTCCTTCATACTTTCACCTAGAGACACCAAACAAACTTTACAATGTTCACTAAATATTCATCTATCTGGCTATATCCTTTCAGTTTGATATTTTTTTAATTTTTGGAGAAAAAGCTTTTTGTTTAGAGGTCATTTCGTGAAATTTTAGACATTAATCAGAGTGTACTGTGTTTGTTTTGTTGCCATGGTTACCAAAGCTTCTGTTATACACAGGGGGGGAGGTGGTTGGAGCATCTCAGCTCTGATTACAGAGCCCGGGGGGAGGGGACAGACACACCATGTACTGATTTATAATATAGGAATATGATGGGGCAGTTTTGATGGCGGTCATTTTAGCCATTTAGCTATTCAGCATTCCCACGCATTTTGCTAAAGAAATGCATTTTCTAGTGTACTATGTGACCATAACTAAATTTTTGAGGGGTAATACACATAGGAGATCATTGAGGTGTCAGCATCTGTGAAAATTGCCCAAAAATATGCATTCTTTATAATTGTTGTTCAGAGGTAATGTTCATCCTGTCTTCAACATTTATTATGATGCAAAATTGGCAAAAAATATTAACCAACGTTTTACTTTATTTATTAAAACCTAAAAGATCAGTGTGTTTTAACTATACCTTTTTTTCAAATCTCATAGGGGAGAAAAGACTCAGACAACAGTCCAAGGATCTCAGGACCCCCCCAAGTCACCAGCCTGAGGCCGAACCTACCCCAAGCCCCAGCCCAAGACCACGCCCACCCAACGACCTTGAGGAAGGAGAGGTGGAGGAAGTGTGCGAGGTTTCAAGCCCACCAAGTGAGTGACTGACACCCCAGCTTCAGTTTTACTGTATTTTGGCGTGCATATTGTAAACCTTGTTTTTATTCACTCGTTTTAGGTGAGTTTCTGGTTGTGGAAGGCCAAGCGGCAGAGCACTTCACCACAGACAGTGCGCAAAGATTAATTGGCCAGATTATGCTGTGGAATGGCCACATAGATCAAATGCGTGAACAAATTCACAGCATGAAACTTCGCCTGGACTCCATGCAACAGGAAATGAAGAACATGATTGATGTTTTGGGCCGAATATAATCACGTTTGGCCTAAAAACATCAATCATGTTCTTCATTTCCTTGGGAAGTTATTTTGTTCTAAAAAATTTTTTGACAATTTTGGGGGTATACCCAAATTTACAATGTGTGATGCACACGGTGTGTCATCATGTGCTATCTTCCATCATGGGTTAGCTATGTACTTGTTTTGTGTTTGCAAACCCTTCATCCTGAAAATTCTTTGGTGGTGAGAGGAACCAAAAATGGGATTGCACACACAAAACACGTACATTGCTCTCCCATGATAGGAGATAGCACATGTTGACTTGACCCTTTAGTAAAGCTCAATTTTGAGCATCTTATAAATGACCAATTTCTGCAAGGGTGACATTACATGCACCGTTCTAGAAATATTGAACTTTGTAAGTTCATTTATTGTAAGTTTTGTTTCTAAAAACACTGTTGTGTATGTAAATCTTGTTAGATAAAGGTCTATATATTTGGGAAAAAATGACTTGAATAATTTACTAAAATATTATTTTTTTACACAACGTAAAATATTTTTGAAAAAATAAAATAAAAAAAAAATAAAAAATATGGTAAAAAATGCACCTTTCAATGTGCACCAAGTAAAATTTTTTACCCTATACAATGTGTGTGGCTGTTTCTTGAAGTCAAAATTTGGGGTTTGTTTTTGTGGGCCTGATTAACTAAAGCTAAATGCACTTGACACTACTACAAGTGCACTAGGAGACAGACATAACTTAAAGGTAAACAACAATAAAAACAAGATATTTAGATAAACCAATTTTCTTTTTTATTTTTGAAACAAACTTACAGCTGTTGCTGAATAGCAATGGCCCCCCGACCATTAAAATAATTCACATAACGGTCACGCACTTGACGTGCGGTTCGGGGGGCCAAGCCAATACGGCCAATTTCTAGGCCTGTGAAAGTGCTACTAGCCTCTTCCAGTCTGGGCTCAGGCCCAACAGAGGATAGATATGTAGCTGAATGTCTCCTTAAAAAGTTATGCAAGATGCAGCAAGCAAGGATGACGTGGTTGATTTTATAGTCCGCCAAATTAATAGCCGTAAGGAAGATACGGAACCGGCTGGCCAGAATACCAAAGGCATTCTCCACAACCCTTCTTGCTCTGGCCAGTCGATAATTAAATACCCTCCTCTCAGGGGTGAGTGTCCTTTGGGGGAACGGCCTCATCAAGTTCTCACAGAGAGCAAATGCTTCATCAGCAATAAAAACTGAGGGGAGTCCATCCACATTATCGTCATCAGGTGGCAATTCCAGGCCACCGGTCTGGAGACGATGGCACAGCTCGGTCTGTGCAAAGACTCCTCCATCAGACATCCGGCCGTTCTTCCCCACATCCACAAACATAAACTCCAAATGTGCCGAGACCACCGCCATCAAAACTACACTATGGAACCCCTTGTAGTTAAAGAAATAAGACCCCGAATGCGGTGGTGGCACAATCCGGACGTGCTTCCTGTCAATCGCCCCTACACAGTTGGGAAAGTCCCAACGGTCAGCGAACTGGGAGGCCACAGTCTGCCATTCCTGTGGACTTGTAGGAAACTGTGGAGTGCAAAAAAAATAAGATAAGGACTTTAATAACAAAAATTGTATATCAGATTACACCAAAACATTAGTAAACAACAGCAGTCAAATATTATGAATATGTGTGTTTGTAATTGAAATGTTGAAAAACATAAGGCACACTTATAAGATTACTCACCCCCTATGATGGCCCATTGATACATTTGAATGTGGGGGGAGGGGTTCTAATTAGGTTAACAAACACCTCTGACTGGCTGAAACATTTGTGGGGTGGGGGAGGGGTTCTAATTAGGTTAACAAACACACCTGACTGGCTGAAACATTTGTGGGGTGGGGGAGGGGTTCTAATTAGGTTAAGAAACACACCTGACTGGCTCAAACATTTGTGGGGTGGGGGAGGGGTTCTAATTAGGTTAACAATCACACCTGACTGGCTGAAACATTTGTGGGGTGGGGGAGGGGTTCTAATTGGGTTAACAAACACACCTGACTGGCTCAAACATTTGTGGGGTGGGGAGGGACAAACAAGACAATGGAGCAGACAATATACATTGTTCAATGGACTATAGGCTAGAGATAAAAATGGACCCAGCATTGCATGGTGGGGAGGTTAATGAAATAAATTAGGCATGTATAGGGCAATAAATGATTAAAATAGGCATGCACAAAGATAAAGGGGACATTCACAGCAGATTGAAAGCATGGCAATTAGGTAAAGAGGACAGTTCTACAATACATCCAAAAACAGTTAATACATATCATGTAATGTTAAAGGATAAAACTTACCTTCATATATTCCTTCTGCAGGACCTGAATAATAGCAGAACAGGTCTCTGGGATTATGATCCCCAGAGCCTGGGGGGAGATGCCTGTCGAGAACTTTAAGTCCTGAAGACTTCTCCCTGTCGCCAAGTAACGTAACGTGGCAACTAGCCTCTGCTCCGCACTGATGGCTTGCCTCATGCAGGTATCCTGCCTGCTGGTATAGGGGGTCAGCATAGCCAGCAGACGCTCAAAGATGGGGTCCGTCATCCTGAGAAAATTCCTGAAATCATCAGGATTATTCTCACGGAGCTCACGGAGCAAAGGCATATGACAGAACTGGTCACGCTGGCGCAACCAATTCTTGGTCCATGAACTCCTCCTCACCCTGTTCATGGACTGGACTCGGGTCAAAGTATTAACCCCAACACCAAGTCCCCACACAGCACGAACTCGAGAACGAGAACGTCCACTCGACATGGCTTCAAAACGGTCGGCTGCTCAAACAAACAAACTTATAACAAACGCACTGAAGAACAGCAAGGCCTATGAAGAACGACCTGAAAATCAGGAACGAGCGGAGCAGAACGGCCTGCAAGGCAGGTTACGAACTGACCAACACGCACTGAAAAGCAGATACAAACCTCACAAGCACAAACTGAACCGCAGAAAACGAACGAAATAAGCTGAAGTGTGAAAAGCGCGAATCGTCTCTAACCAAACTTCTACTAACACGAGATTAGCAGAAGGAGCCCAAAGGGTGCCGGAGTGGGGCTTGGACTTCCTTTTTCTAGTCCCGTCGTACGTGCTATACGTCACCGCGTTCAAAACCAGCGGACTTTTGCAGTGACCGTGTGTGGCCAAGTCCGTTCGTTTTTAAGTCCGGCGCAAGGAGCAAACAAAGTCCGACGAAAAGTCCGCCGGGCAAAGTCCGCCGTAAAGTCCGCTCGTGTGTACGCGGCATAAGTTAATTTTAAGCGTGGTATTTATTTTCTTTAAAATCTCAGGCCAGTACCTGGCTAATTTTGGGCACCTCCAGAACATGTGAATTAAGTCACCTGTGTTTCTACATCTGGGGCACTCGTCGTTAATTCTACGGCCGAACATAAAAAGCTTTTTCGGTGTATAGTAGGATCTGTGCAGCAGCATCAGGTGAGAGGCTTTTTGTGAGGGAGAGACCGACACCTCTGGTCCAAGTTCCAGAATCCTTTTCCACTGTGTGTCCGTAATTTCCCCCACGTCAGCCGCCCACCTGTCCCTACCCCCGAAAGAACCTACCTGTGTGTTTATTTTCTTTATTAATTGGGTATATATCACTGTGATTAACCCCTTAGATCTTACACCATATAAGGGGTTGCCTTCCGAACTGTTTGCTCAAGGCATGTCTAATCTGTAGGTAGGTATAAAATACTCGGTTTGGCAACCCGTATTCATGCCTCAGTTCCTCGAGGGGTTTCAGGGTGTCCCCCTCGTATAGCTGCATCAGCCGGCGTATCCCGCTCCTTTCCCACAACTTGTTCCTATCAACTGGTAGTAATTCCTGCAGGAACCTATTGTTCCAAATTGGTGAATATTCTGAGATTCCCTTGTACCCCACTGTTCGCTTGGCTGCCTGCCAGACCTTAGTAATCATTTTAAGTGTTGGGATCTCTCGTTGTAGCGAATCTGCCTCCAGTGCTTCAACTAATGAACTATGAGGGCTTCCCTGTAAAATGATTTGGACGCTCTTACCTCCCCCTCCATCAGTAGCACATCCACCAAGTTGTTGTAGCTGGGCCGCCAAAAAATAGGTAAACGGGTGGGGGATCCCCAATCCCCCTTCCGTAACGGGACACTGCAGTTTTTGTAGGCCTATCCTGGCCTGCCCTTTTTTCCAAATTAATTCCCTGAAAAGGGATTGAATTCTTTGGAACCACTTCTCCCCAATCCACACTGGGGAATTGTGGAGCAGGTATAACAACTGAGGCAGCCATACCATTTTAATCAAGTTAGCCCGACCCGCTGTAGAGAGAGGGAGTCTACACCAGATGTCGCATTTTTTTTTTTATTTCAAAAGAAGAGGGACCAAGTTGTCCTCAATGAACGCGTCGGGGTCCCTAGACAACACAACGCCAAGGTACTTCATTTTCCCCGTGACTCTTAATTGAGGTAGGCTCGTTGGAATAGGGCTGGCCGATGGATCGACCGGCAGGAGCGATGATTTCTCCCAGTTGATGGTCAGACCTGAGAATTTACGAAAGTCCTCCACCAAATGGACTACTTTCTCTAATGAGGAGATCGTGTCCCCAAGGAAAAATAAAACATCGTCCGCAAAAAGCGCTATTCTCTCTTCCTCACCTTTCCTATGAAAGCCCTGCAGGTCGGCTGATGATCTCACCGCTCCCGCCAATGGCTCCATAGCCAAGACAAACAACAAAGGGGACAAGGGGCAGCCCTGCCTAGTTCCTCTTTCGAGGGGGAAGCTTTCCAAGTAGTCATTGTTTACCATGAGTCTTGCCTTTGGATGGTTATATAGGATTTTTAACCAGCTGATGAATACGGGGCCAAATCCAAACCTCTCCAGGACCCACCAGAGATATTCCCACTCCAGGCTATCAAAGGCCTTGGCGGTGTCCAAGGACAGTATGGCTCTAGACCCCGCATTCTCCGCCGGTACCTGAAGGTTCAGGTAGGCCCTTCTAATATTGGTACTAGTAGACCGACCGGGGATAAACCCCGATTAGTCTGGATGTACGAGTTTTGTAATGCATTTATTTAGTCTAGATGCCAGCACCCTTGCAACAATCTTGACGTCCGAACACAGTAATGATATTGGTCTATATGAAGAGACTTCCGATAAATCTTTCCCCTCCTTTGGTATCACCACTATATCGGCCTCCAACATCGACAGGGGTAGCCTTCCGTCCTTAATCGACTGCTCCAGTACTTTTAGAAGCTCCGGAAGTAGCACCTCCCCATACTTTCTATAGACCTCCAATGGCAAGCCGTCCGGGCCTGGAGATTTCTGGCCTGACAGCTCCGCGACAGCCTTTTGCAACTCCTCCAGGGTCAGGGGAGAATCCATCTCACTCCTGTCCCTTTCCCAGAGCACAGGCAGCTCTACCCCTTCTATAAACCTGTTCATAACGTGCCGGTCCGACCCCCTGCGCGACCTGTACAGATCCCTGTAAAACGCCGAGAAAGTCTCAGGACCTTGGCGGGGTCGGAAGTAATTTCTCCAGGCGGTGTCTTAATTGAGAAAATGGCCGATGGGGATAGGTTAGATTTAGTTATAAGTGCCAACATCCGGCCCACTTTCTCCCCTTCACCAAAATAATTTTGCTTCTGGAAGAGTCTTTTATTTTCTACTCTTCTATTGGTTACTTCTCTATAATAATAATATTGCCATAGTGACACTGCTCTTGCTCTGGTGCAAGTATGTAAAAAAAAAAAAGATAAATAATATATAATATAATAATAATAAATTATTATTTAACTTTAAGATAAACACTTTGAAGTTACTGTATATATTCCACTTATTTTTTATGATTAGAACACCCAGTCTATCTGGGCTTTAATGGAATACAGTACAAGCTTAAGCAGGACTTTACATAATTCAGTACATTCTGTACCTGATTTAATCACTTTGGCAACTGATCCAAATGATCAGCACCCACATACCTATGTGTACACCTCAACAATGTAATACCTCTGATAATATATATATACGTATTTATAAAAACCTTTTATACAGTTAGAGCACTAAATTACACCTACAAAATGTTCAGTAAAAGAAAGCAGCTCCATATTTAACTAGCAAAGCTGTACCTTCGGAAAGCACATATTTTAAGACATGTTCTACCATGCACATCTAACTTTCTGGGCTCATTTTTCCCAGTTACCTTAAAAAATAAATAATTAATGTTTATAATGTTTTATATTTTTACTAATCATAAAAAACTCACATGTGATGTACTACAGAATATCAGTAATTTGACTGACAGGTAAGTTGACCATTAGACCCCAGAGAACATATACAGTATATACCAAGGTATACAGGTTAAAGCAGAACTATACTCACCTTCAGCTCCAGTAATATCCCAGAGCTCCCCACCGGCAGTTGACATCTTTGGGAGGCTGGCTTCTGGGTCATTGGCCGCCTGCTGTCATTGGATGGGCCAGGTATACGTGGGAGCTCTGCCAGCTTCAGCATTGCTGCATTTGTACAATGAGCTGCGCATGTGTAGCTCACTGTAGTAGGGCAGACAGGCAAGCAAGTAACTGTAATGTAGAAGAGATAAAAGCATTTGCTTTTGCATTAAAAATCCTGCTTGTTCACCCAATTACATATTTTTCTCTATGAAGTTTCACTTTAAGTACTACCTTAAAGGTCCCTGTTTATTAAGGAGGAATACCTCCTTAAAGCTTATTTTAAGCCCAAAACTTTTCTAGTTTTGCATAGAGAGGGGAAGGCTTAGAGCCTTTGTTGATTTTTACAGCTATCTGGAGCTATATTGATAGATTTATTCTCACTTTGTTTCCTTCTGACAACAGGTTGACCAGACAGAAAGTGAGAAAAATATTCTACAGGGAAACAGACAGAAATACAAGGCCGATTGGGATTGTTGCCTTAATTTACTCTACTAAAGAAAGGCATCTTTATTTATGTCTGTGTTGCTGTTAGAGGGTTCTACTCACTTCCTGTCTGGCAAAACATTGTCAGCAGGACAGCAAGTGATAGAAAAACTTTCAAGTGGTGCTCCAGATGGTAGTTAAAACCCAACAGGGATTTTAACATTTCCACACTTTATTTTAGTTTGAAATAAGCGTTAAAGCGGAGTTCCACCCAAAAGTGGAACTTCCGCTCATTGGATTCCTCCCCCCCTCCGGTGTCACAGTTGGCACCTTTCAGGGGGGAGGGGGGTGCAGATACCTGTCTAAGACAGGTATCTGCACCCACTACCGGGAATAGACTCCCATGGGAGTTATCAAAATGAATGTGATGATGTCCCTCGCACTGTGATGAGTACAAGGAATGTATCGACAACCAAAACAAATAGATAAATGTTGAAAAAAAGTGCCAACGTGAGTAAGTGGTGATGATGTCTCTGTGGACTGCAGCAAAATCAAAAGTGTTCACATTACACTCAACACAATTATAACTATAAGAAGATTTTGCGCTTCAAATCTATCACATATAAATATATAAACTAACATTTGTGAGTATGTACGTGCAGCTATGATAGCTGTAAAAATGTGAATATACACTGCGGATATGTACAAACAGTATAAATAAAATAGTCCAAGTGTGCTAAAAAATAAATATAATATTCTCTTCATAAGTGAAAAAAAGGAAAGTTCATAATAATGTGTCACATCCGCTGGGATCAGATGTGAGGGGAGAAGATGGTGATAATCTTTAGTATGGAGGGATCCGGTTAACCCGGGCTCTCTAAACTTTCACCTTAAGAGAAGCAAATACAGGCATCAAAAGGTTTCTTTAGTAGATGCTGTATAGTGTAGCTTATCGGTTATCCAGGTAGGGCTTCTCTGATGGCTGGGTTATCCTCTCGGTATACAGATACCTATCAGATAAAGGAGGGGGTTCCCACCTGGGCTCCACCGGTCCAGTGGAATAAACGGGGAAGGGAGAGAGAAAAGCCTCCAATGGTGTAGTAATTTTGAATGAAAATTGATTTATTAAGTAATTCAAGTGGTCTCTTACATTTAAAATACTTTAAAAACAGCATAAAAACTCAGGAGCGGAGTCTGAGGCGCCTCCTTACTGACTTCCGGTTACGTCTGCTCTCTGCCATGCCCTACGCGTTACGTCACCGCTCGTGACTCGTGAGGTTTCCCCAGATGAAGTCACGAGCGGTGACGTAACGCGTAGGCCGTGGCAGAGAGCAGACATAAGAGACCACTTGAATTACTTAATAAATCAATTTTCATTCAAAATTACTACACCATTGGAGGTTTTTCTCTCTCCCTTCCCCGTTTATTCCACCGGATCGGTGGAGCCCAGGTGGGCAACCTCTCCTTTATCTGATAGGTATCTGTATACCGGGAGGATAACCCAGCCATCAGAGAAGCCCTACCTGGATAACCGATAAGCTACACTATACAGCATCTACTAAAGAAACCTTTTGATGCCTGTATTTGCTTCTCTTAAGGTTAGAGTTTAGAGAGCCCGGGTTAACCGGATCCCTCCATACTAAAGATTATCACCATCTTCTCCCCTCACATCTGATCCCAGCGGATGTGACACATTATTATGAACTTTCCTTTTTTTCACTTATGAAGAGAATATTATATTTATTTTTTAGCACACTTGGACTATTTTATTTATACTGTTTGTACATATCCACAGTGTATATTCACATTTTTACAGCTATCATAGCTGCACGTATATATTCCCATGGGAGTTATGCCCCCTCCCGCACTCCTCCGCTGTCTCCTGGGAAAGACACAGGTCCCAGGAGATAGCGGGGACCATTGAGAAAGCGCAGTGTGACTCGCGCATGCGCAGTAGGGAATCAAGAAGTGAAGCCGCAACACTTGACTACCTGATTCCCTCACTGAGAATGGCGGCGGCAGCACCCGAGGATCACAGGGACGGTTCGGTCTCGGGTGCCGACATCGCTGGACCCCGGGACAGCGGGACTCCCGCTTTAAGGAGGCATTCCTCCCTTCTAAACAGTCTTGGCTTGATATAAAAAAGGTTTTGGTTCAAAACAACATTCCTTTTAAATAATCCATGAGCTGCCTTTAGGAATTTTAGATTCTGTGCTGCAGAATATATGGTTTAGATACACCTAGAAGTTGAGTTAAAACAGAATTCCCCATTCCCTATAGAAATGCAGACTATCACTATTGTGGAATGCAAGACATAGTCATCTTTGGCAGTGGATGACACTACTTTTAGGCTGGGTTCATACTATTGCGAATTGGATGCGGCTTCCCTCCGCATCCAATTTCCATGTCAGGAGATTGTGACCGGCTCTCAATGGAGGCGGTTCACACATCTCCGGAGTGGCTTCGGTGCCAATTGCACATGAGTCCTGTGTGTCTTCTGGTCCATTTGAGGTCAGAATTCATCAAAAAATTTGGTCTGAAATCATACCTGAAACGGTGAACAGGGACGCACCTGACCCCTGTTGTTAGCTGTTTCGTGCTACAGTGTGAACCCAGCCTTACAATCAAACCTAAAGCTCTCAACACACATTACATTCTATGTTATACAGTCAACTAGAAATACCAACAACTACATAAAGTGGTATGAGGAAATAAACTGTAAACAATCAAAAATACTCCAGTACTAGGGATGAGCCGAACACCCCCCGGTTCGGTTCGCACCAGAACCTGCGAACAGACCGAAAATTCGCACGAACGTTAGAACCTCATTGACGTCTATGGGACTCGAACGTTCGAAATCAAAAGTGCTCATTTTAAAGGCTAATTTGCATAGTATTGTCCTAAAAAGGGTTTGGGGACCCGGGTCCTACACCAGGGGACATGTATCAATGCAAAAAAAACTTTTAAAAACGTCCGTTTTTTCGGGAGCAGTGATTTTAATGATGCTTAAAGTAAAAAAAAAAAAAAAGTGAAATATTCCTTTAAATATCGTACCTGGGGTGTGTCTATAGTATGCCTGTAAAGTGGCGCGTGTTTCCCGTGTTTAGAACAGTCCCTGCACAAAATGTCATTTTTAAAGGAAAAAATCTCATTTAAAACTGCTTGCAGGTTTAATGTAATGTCGGGTCCTGGCAATATGGATGAAAATCAGTGAGACAAACGGCATGGGTACCCCCCAGTCTATTACCAGGCCCTTTGGGTCTTGTATGGATATTAAGGGGAACCCCGCACCTAAATTAAAATAAGGAAAGGTGTGGGGCAACCAGGCCCTATATACTCTGAACAGCAGTATACAGGCGGTGCAAACAAGACAGGGACTGTAGGTTTGTTGTTAAGTAGAATCTGTTTGTAATTTTGAACGGGTACATTTTTAACGTGTTTAGCTCCAGCCAAAAAATCTTTTTTAAGCTTTTTGGAAAACATAGGGAAGGGTTATCATCCCTGTGACATTTGTTTTGCTGTCTGTCCTCCTCTTCAGAAGATTTCACCTCACTTTTTGTCCCAATGACAAATGCTTTTTGAAAATTTGGGTTTTTTTGTGGAACAAGGATTGGAAAGCATCAGTGGAAAGGAGAAATGTTTTTCCCATATTAACTCTTACAGGAGAGAATTTCCCTTCCTAGGGGTAGATTTCATCTCACTTCCTGTTGTCTCCTTCCGTTTGCAAGTAGGAGTCGTTTGTAAGTTAGATGTTTGAAAGTAGGGGCCTGCCCTATATACTCAGCAGAAATTTGGGCCTTAGGTGTTGTTGTGGCCACAACACTGTAAGCCCTCACAGGGCCCTGCTGTGAAATATTAGATCAAGAATTGTAATTACATGCCCCTGTTGAACAAGGGCAGAAAAATTGGGCCTTTGGTGGTGGTGGTGGTGGTGCTGGTGCCACAACACTGTAAGTCCTCACTCGCTCTTGGTGGGTGCAGAAATGGGCCCTGCTGTGAAATATTAGATCAAGAATTGTAATTACATGCCCCTGTTGAACAGGGGCTGAAAAATTGGGCCTTAGGCACTGGTGCTGGTGCCACAACACTGCAACCCCTCACAGATACTCTAGTTGGAACGCAGAAATGAGTCCTGCTGCAAAGTATTGCATCAAAAATTGTAATTACACACCCATGTTAAACAAGGGCTGAAAAATTGGGCCTTAAGCACTGTTGGTGGCGCCCAGAACCAAAAATGTTCTTACAAGCTATCAGCGTGATCATTGAGGAGGAAGAGGATAATTACTCAGGGATAGTCACTCAGCATCAGCATAGGCAGTCTTTGAAGGGATCTGAGATTTCAAAAAAATTATTCGGTTACATCAGCATCAGGTGCTTGGTAGCTGGTGGTGATCCAAGACAGATTCATTTTTATGAAGGTCAGTCGATCGACCGAGTCGGTGGACAGACGCACCCTGTGATCAGTTACAAAGCCTCCAGCAGTACTGAATGTGCATTCCGAAAGAACGCTGGATGCAGGACAGGCCAGTAGCTCAATTGCATACTGTGCAAGCTCTGGCCAGTGATCCATCCTCAAGACCCAGTAACCCAGAGGATTTTCGGTGGGAAAGGTGTCCAAGTCAGATCTTGCCCCTAGGTATTCCTGCACCATGTAAAACAGACGCTGGCGATGGTTGCTAGAACCGATCATACCTTGGGGCTGCGGACCAAAAAATTGTCTGAACGCATCGGTCAGACGGCCACCTTCTCCACCGCTCCTTCTTTGACTGACCGAAGCCTCAGCAACACGTTGTCCAGAAACAGAAGTTTGTAACCTCCCAGTCTCTGGGAACGCGTTGCACAGACCTTTCTGCAAGGCCTCCCGAAGATGTTTCATCCTCTGCTCCCTCTGCGACGGCAAGATAAGGTCCGCAACCTTACTCTTGTAACGTGGATCAAGGAGGGTTGCCAGCCAGTATTGGTCCTTCTCCTTGATACCACGAATACGAGGATCCTTACGCAGGCTTTGCAGGATCAGGGAGGCCATGCAGCGTAGGTTTGCTGAGGCATTCGGTCCGGAGTCCTCTGGGTCACTAAGGACCACATGGTCCGCAGCCACCTCCTCCCAGCCACGTACAAGTCCATGTGTTTCTTGGGACTGATCCCTTAAAGACTGCTGCTGATGCTGAGTGCCAGGCTCCACCTCCATACTGACACAATCTTCCTCCTCCTCCTCCTTCTCCTCGTCCTCTTCCTGTGTGATCGGCGGACACGCAGGAACACTGTCTGGATAAAGGGGGCCTTGAGAGCTAAAGAAGTCCTCCTCTTCCTGCCTCTGTTCTGCCTCAAGTGCCCTGTCCATTATTCCACGCAGCGTGTGCTCCAACAAGTGGACAAGGGGGACAGTGTCACTGATGCATGCACTGTCACTGCTCACCATCCTCGTGGTCTCCTCAAATGGAGGCAGGACAGTGCATGCATCCCTGATCATGGCCCACTGGCGTGGGGAAAAAAATCAAGCTCCCCTGACGCTGTCCTCGTGCCATAGTCGCACAGGTACTCATTGATGGCCCTCTGCTGCATGTGAAGCCGCTGCAGCATGGCCAACGTTGAGTTCCACCTGGTGGGCATGTCACAGATTAGGCGGTTCTTGGGCAGGTTAAACTCCTTTTGGAGGTCCGCCAGCCGAGCACTGGCATTATATGACCGGCGGAAATGCACACAGACTTTCCTGGCCTTCCTCAGGACATCCTATAAGCCCGGGTACCTGCCCAAGAACCGCTGCACCACCAAGTTAAGGACGTGAGCCAAACAGGGCACATGGGTCATTTGTCCCTGTCGGAGGGCAGAGAGGAGGTTGCCATTGTCGCAAACCACCATTCCTGCCTTAAGTTGGCGTGGCGTCAACCACCTCTGAACCTGCCCATGCAGAGCTGACAGAACCTCTGCCCCAGTGTGGCTCCTGTCCCCCAAGCACACCAGCTCGAGCACCGCATGGCATCTTTTGGCCTGTGTACTTGCGTAGCCCCTTGAACGGCTACGGAGCACCGCTGGTTCCGAGGACAAAGCACAGGAAGAGGCCATGGAGGAAGAAGAAGAGGAGGGGGTGGAGGAGAGAGGTGTGTCACAATCAGTAGTGGCATTTTGGAGGCATGGTGGCGGGACAACCTCCTACACTACTGCACCTTGTCCTGCATCCTTCCCAGCTGCCAGCAGTCACCCAATGTGCCGTGAAACTTAGCTAACGTCCCTGTCCATGCCTGCTGGACCATGAGTCAGCGGTAGTATGCACCTTACCACTGACCGCCCTGTCCAGCGAGGCATGGACATTGCCTTCCACATGCCAGTAGAGAGCCGGAATCGCCTTCCGTGAGAAAAAGTGGCGTTTGGGTACCTGCCACTGAGGAACCGCACATTCCAAACTCATGGAAGGGGGCAGAGTCTACCAACTGAAAAGGCAGCAGTTGAAGTGCTAGCAATTTTGCCAAGCTAGCATTCAACCGCTGGGCATGTGGATGGCTGGGAGCAAACTTCTTTCGGCGGTGCAGCAGCTGGGGCAGGGAAATTTGCCTGGTACAATCTGACATCGGTGTACCAAAAGCAGATTGCCCACAAGTACTTGGCTGTGACACACCTAATTCTACACCTTCATTCCTCTCAGTGCAGGTCTCAGAGAGGACTGAAGGTATAGTGGGGTTGGAGATCTCACCTAATGAGGAGCAAGGAGAGGTCCTCTTTGTTCTTTGGTGTGGGTCTTTTAGATACGCTTGCCAACGAACTGCATGGCAGGTCAACATATGTCTGGTCAAGCATGTGGTACCAAAGTGGGAAATGTTTTGGCCACGCGAGATACGCTTGAGACATATGTTGCAAATAGCAGCGGTGCAATCTGATGCACTCGTCTCAAAAAAGGCCCACACCAAAGAACTTTTTGAATAACGCGCAGAGACTGCAGCGCCCTGCACATGTGAAGCTTTGGGGTGTGATGCAGTCAATGTGCTGCCCTTAGGCTGGCTCCTGGAGGGCATCCTGCCTCGTTGGTGAGATGCCGCCTCCTCCTCCTCCTCCTCACTCCTATCAGGCACCCACGTTGAGTCAGTGACCTCATCACCCCCTCCCTCCTCATCACTGGAGCAAACCTGGCAGTATGCTGCAGCAGGGGGAGCATGACTGCCAGATTGCTGTCCTTCTTGGGCACCCCCTCTGTCCGTGCTCACGTTACTGCCTTCATCGAGCTCAGTATCATCATCAGAGCCTTCCAAACGCTGGGCATCCTCCTGGAGCATGTACCCAACACTGTGGTAAAACAGTTCGAGGGACTCCTCAGGAGGACATGGTGGGGCTAGGGAAGGAGTCACTGATGACATTGAGCCAAGGGAAGAGGCCGCTGCTTTGCCAGACAAAGTACCCTGGGCATGGGTGAGAGAGGATGAGGAGGATGAGGACGGCTTGGTCATCCACTCGACCAAGTCTTCCGCATGTTGCGGCTCAACACGGCCAGCTGCCGAAAAAAAGGCCAAGCGTGTCCCACGGCCACATGCTGATGAGGATGCACCGTCTTCACGACCAGCACTAGACACAGAGCCTGCTTGCCCTCTCTTATTGGCTTGTGACTTTCTGTCTCTCCTTCTTGGCCTTCCAGACATACTAATGGCCTGTAGCTGCACTAAGCTGGGATATATATATATATATATATATATATATATATATATGTACTGATACTGCAGCTAGCAAAATCAACTGCCTGCCTGTAGTATGAGAACACTACCAACCTTCTACAGGTAGCTTTAGCTGAACACTGTGCAGAGCTCGCAAAAAAATAACTTGTAGGTTTAGCTGGACACTGTGAGGAGGACACACCACACTAACTTGTAGTTTTAGCTGAACACTGTGAGCAGGACGCACCGCACTAACTTGTAGGTTTAGCTGAACACTGTGAGGTGGACGCACCGCACTAACTTGTAGTTTTAGCTGAACACTGTGAGCAGGATGCACAGCACTAACTTGTAGTTTTAGCTGAACACTGTGAGCAGGACGCACCGCACTAACTTGTAGGTTTAGCTGAACACTGTGAGGTGGACGCACCGCACTAACTTGTAGTTTTAGCTGAACACTGTGAGGTGGACACACCACACTAACTTATAGGTTTAGCTGAACACTGTGAGCAGGACACACCCCACTAACTTGTAGTTTTAGCTGAACACTGTGAGCAGGACACACTGCACTAACTTGTAGCTTTAGATGAACACTGTGCAGAGGTCTTACTACACTAACTAGTAGGTTTAGCTGAACACTGTGAGGTGGACGCACCACACTAACTTGTAGTTTTAGATGAACACTGTGAGCAGGACGCACCCCACTAACTTGTAGTTTTAGCTGAACACTGTGAGCAGGATGCACTGCACTAACTGTAAATAGTCTAGCTGTCTGACTGTGGTACTAATAGGATCAAAAGAACACCAGCAATTTTCTTCAGGTAGCTGTAAATACTGTAACAAGACAAGCCTGCCTGTCAGTAAGAAGATAACAGGAACGGATCTAGCTAAACTGAATACAGTGTATATATATATATATATATGCAACACCTGGGATGCATATATATAAACAATACACTGTAAGTGCAGCTAACTGACTGACTGTTCTGTCTAATCTATCTAACTCAAATCAAATGACACTGTCTGTCTCTCTCTCTCTCTCTATCTATGAACGCCGGAACACACACTACACAGGGCCGCCGTGTAGGCGGCCTTATATAGTGTGGGGCGTGTACTAAATCCCCTGAGCCATAATTGGCCAAAGCCTCCTTGGCTTTGGCCAATTACGGCTCTCTGTTCAGACGGCGCTGTGATTGGCCAAGCATGCGGGTCATAGTGCATGCTTGGCCAATCATCAGCCAGCAATGCACTGCGATGCCGCAGTGAATTATGGGCCGTGACGCGCCACACGAATTTGGCGCGAACGGCCCATATCGTTCGCAATTCGGCGAACGGGCGAACAGACGATGTTCGAGTCGAACATGGGTTCGACTCGAACACGAAGCTCATCCCTATCCAGTACTTAAACTAGTGTTGTCACTTTCTGTGCTGCTACTGGCACATTATGTATTACAACATATGCCAAAAGATATGTAGCATGAAAGTCTAACTGAACAATCCATTCAATTCATAGGTTATCTCTATTGGGGGTCAGAGGTGGAAGTTAATATTTACTGGGTGTGATGTAATGTGTATATTAACCTAATTTTATATAAGTATCAATTATGTTTTAAATCCCTTAACCTTATGTAACAAAAAATAAAAAATAACAAATCATATGAATTACAGATTCTTTAGTAGATTATATCCAAAATTTGGTACGAACGATGGAACTCTTCTCAAAATCTGGGTTCTTGTCACAAAACAAATGTAATGAGGAGGCTATACTTGAATATTCTGAAAAAAAAGCTTTATTTGATTTTGTTCCATTAGTACAAAAAATAGATTATGCAAAAAATCTGAAACTGTTAGATGCTAGGGCCCCTCTTCTGGGCTTAAATGATACGTTTTAAAAGACAAAAAACAATAGTGTATATCTAGAAGTTAAACAATAATATCAGGTATATCTAGAAGTTATACACGTGGAAAATCATTGACAGCAATGTATTTTATAGGGTTACTTTGAGTCTTTTTCCATACAGTATAACCAACAGAGCATTTAACAAATTTTACGGTTGACATGTATGTTAGTCTTTGCTTAATCCTATTGCACTTGCCAGTGAGTGGGTGTGTGATAGTTTCACTAGCTCTACGCACACTGACATTGGTACATCCATGACACTTTAGACAAACTTATGTGAGTGGATAGGGGAAGGTGGGTTTTGTGGTGGTATTTGTCTCAGGTCAGATTTCACAAGTATGTCTCTTGTATGGTAGTCTCTGTTGTATGCAAACATGGGTTTGTATTGGAATATGTTTTTAAAAGATTACTCTGTTGAAAGAATATGCCAATGTTTGCTGAAGACTTTGTAAATCTATCCTGAGAAGTTTTACTACTGGCTCAACACAGTGTGCCCTCTGAGAACATGTTTTGAACAGTTTTTGTAAGTTAACCACTTTAGCCCAGGAAGGATTTGCCCTCTTAATGTCCAGGCCATTTTTTCACGTCTGCGTTTTTTATTTTTTGTGTTATAAACAGAGTGACAATTTTGAAAAATAAACATTTTTTTTTACTTTTTGTTATAATACATAACCAAAAAAAATATATAAAAAAACTAATTTATTCATTCGCTTAGGCCGATATATATTCTTCTACATATTTTTGGTTAAAAAAAAAAATCGCAATAGGCGTATATTGATTGGTTTATGCAAATAGCATAATAACATCTACAAAATAGGGGATAGATTTATGGCATTTTTATTATTTTGTATTTTTATTTTTTTACTAGTAATGGCAGGGATCTGCGATTTTTAGCTGGACTGCGACATTGTGGCGGAGAGATTGGACACTTTTGACACTTTTTTAGGACCACTGACATTTATACAGTGATCAGTGCTATAAATAACCACTGATTACTGTGTAAATGTCATTGGCAGGGAAGGGGTTAACACTAGGGGAAGATCAAGGGGTTAAATGTGTTCCCTCAGCGTGTTCTAACTGTAGGGGAATGAGCTGCCAGGGACATGACAGATATCACTGTTCCCGATCACTGGGAACAGTAGATCCCTGTCATGTCCCCTGTCAGAACGGAGAATTGCCTTGTTTACAAAGGCAGTCCCCCCGTTCTGCCTGTGTAATAGGCAATTGCAGGCCTCCGGTGGACATCTAGTCCACCTGACCCACGGGTACGGTCCCACAGCGGGAGTGAGAGCGTGCCACCCGCTGCCGCACTGCATGAGCCAAGGTACAGCTACAGGGATTCGCGCAGGAGAGCCACATAACAACGGCAGCTGGTTGCCAACTGGTTAAAGACAAAATGTGTGTGTGTGTGTCTATCTATCTATATACAGTATCTCACAAAAGTGCATACACCCCTCACATTTTTGTAAATATTTTATTATATCTTTTCATGTGACAACACTGAAGAAATTACATTTTGCTACAATGTTAAATAGTGAGTGTACAGCTTGTACAACAGTGTAAATTTGCTGTCCCCTCAAAATAACTCAACACACAGTCATTAATGTCTAAACCGCTGGCAACAAAAGTGAGCACACTATTAAGTGAAAATGTCCAAATTGGGCTCAATTAGCCCTTTTCCCTCCTGTGAATGGGGAACAAGTGTGCTAAATTTGGTGTTATCGCTCTCACTCTCTCATACTGGTCACTTGGAAGTTCAACATGGCACCTCATGGCAAAGAACTCTCTGAGGATCTGAAAAAAAGAATTGTTGCTCTACATAAAGATGGCCAAGACTATAAGAAGATTGCCAAGACTCTGAAACTGAGCTGATCAGACCAAAGAAGTTGAGTGTATGTGCTCAGCTTCATATCCAGAGGTTGTCTTTGGGAAATAGACGTAGGAGTGCTGTTAGCATTGCTGCAGAAGTTGAAGGGGTGAGGGTTAGCCTGTCAGTGCTCAGACCATACGCCAGGCACTGCATCAATTTGGTCTGCATGACTGTCATCCCAGAAGGAAGCCTCTTCTAAAGATGATGTACAAGAAAGCCCGCAAACAGTTTGCTGAAGACAAGCAGACTAAGGACATGGGTTACTGGAACCAGATGGTGTCAAGCGTGTGTGACGGCAACCAGGTGAGGAGTACAAAGACAAGTGTGTCTTGCCTGCAGTCAAGCATGGTGGTGGAAGTGTCATGGTCTGGGGTTGCATGAGTGCTTCCGCCACTGGGAAGCTACAGTTCATTGAGGGAACCATGAATGCTAACATGTACTGTGACAAACTGAAGCCGAGCATGATCCCCTCCCTTCGTAGACTGGGCTACAGGGTAGTATTCCAACATGATAACGACCCCAAACACACCTCCAAGATGACCACTGCCTTGCTAAAAAAGCTGAGAGTAAAGGTGATGGACTGGCCAAGCATGTCTCCACACCTAAACCCTATTGAGCATCTGTGGGGCATCCTCAAACAGAATGTTGTCAAAATATTGACAATTTGGGCCCAATTTAGACATTTTCACTTAGGGGTGTACTCACTTTTGTTTATATATATATATATATATATATATATATATATATATATATATATATATATATATATATATATAAAATAACCCAGCCTGTTCACAGTTCAGTGATTGGGTTAACAAACTGATACTATGGCCCTGAAATACAAATTCATGACCACTTTCTGTTTATATACAATTCGGATGGGGATCCAGTTTGAAATCATTTACTGGATATGATCAGAATCCCTGGCCTGCATGTTTACATGCAGGAGCCAGCCAGGATCTGTCATTTGCAATGGGAGTAGTTGTGGGTGCACATCATTGGGTGGTAAATCATTGTGTTAGTATGTCATTGGGTGATGTTCATCATGACTGACATGGCTGTACATCATTGCACAATTAGATTAACATTGGATTTACACTGAGGACATTGTTTAATGCATTTTTAAAAAATCTAATAAAGGTCTATTTTTACAGTGTGGTTACTTCTATTCACTACTATTAACTTTTTTGTGAATATGTAACAAGGGCTATTATGTAACCTGTACTTATTCACCTGGGGGATGGATATATGGGGAACTTGTTCTAAAGGGGGTTACCAGATTCTAAGGGGGCTTGCTACACCCCTGGCAAGGAAAATTCCCAATGTTGAAGGCATGTGACCAGATATAGCTCAGCAGGTGGGCTGCATGCTCACTGCTCCTTTTTTCCTTGTTACCAAGGCTGCATGTCAGGATCAGGAAAAGGGTCTTTTATGGATTGTTAAGGGGACCTGCACCATTTTTTATGGTCCTGGACCTGTAAAAAATAAAAGATAAACAAAGGATCCCCAGGCCATTTTAATTTCAATGTTTTTTATTGAGGTTTTACTTAAGATTATACAAGCAATGAAACATCAATAACAAAAGTAGGTTTCCAAATAACCACACAAAGAGGCACCAGCCCGCATTTGGAAAATTTTGCACATCATGTAATATATTTTAAACAAAAACGAATTACAGAAGAACTTAGCAAGAAACATAACTAGAAGGAAGATATAACATATAATATAGGTCAGAGGTTAACATATCATTGGAGACAAGTCACAAGTCATGGTTTGATCATATTATTTTTTAGTGTTTATGTTTGTTGTACCAGTCTGTCTAAGGCAGGGGTCCTCAAACTTTTTAGACAGGGGGCCAGTTCACGGTCCCTCAGACTTTTGGGAGGCCGCACTATAGTTTAAAAAAAATATGAACTAATTCCTAAATTCCTATGCACACATCTTTTTTGTAGTGCAAAAGAATGAATAATAAATAATAATATATATAGGGGATGGACAGGGGGACAGTGGGATGGACAGAGGGGTGGACAGGGGGACAGAGGGACAGAGGGGTGGACAGGGGGACAGTGGGGTGGACAGGGGGACAGAGGGATGGACAGGGGGACAGAGGGATGGACAGGGGGACAGGGGGTGGACAGGGGGACAGGGGGACAGGGGGTGGACAGGGGGACAGGGGGTGGACAGGGGGACAGTGGGGTGGACAGAGGGACAGTGAGGTGGACAGAGGGACAGAGGGGGGGACAGTGGGGTGGACAGGGGGACAGTGGGGTGGACAGGGGGACAGTGGGATGGACAGAGGGGTGGACAGGGGGACAGTGGGATGGACAGGGGGACAGAAGGATGGACAGGGGGACAGAGGGGTGGACAGGGGGACAGAGGGGTGGACAGGGGGACAGAGGGGTGGACAGGGGGACAGAGGGGTGGACAGGGGGACAGTGGGGTGGACAGGGGGACAGGGGGACAGTGGGGTCCTCACTTGTTAGTAGGCTGTTGCTTGAAGCCTCTGCTCTCGCTGTCACTCTTCACGCCTCCTGTCTCTGTGCGGGACTGTGCTGGGAACTACACTTCCCAGCATGCAGCGCGGCACACGGAGCCCTCCATTACTGGGGTGGGGGAGGCGGCTTGAGCGGAGCGGATATGCTCCCTGCCGAAGCCGAGCCGACCTGGCCCCGGCCCGAGCCTGGATTGTCGGGAATCCGGCCCTGGGTGGATTGGGCCGGATAAATGTCCTCGGCGGGCTGCATGTGGCCCGCGGGCCATAGTTTGAGGACCCCTGGTCTAAGGGCTCCATTTGTCAAATGCGACTGTGAGAGAATTTGAGGCTGATGCATACATTTGTTCATAAGAATAGTACTGCTGAACTAGGGTGAATACTTCTTCTACTGCCGGGACCAAGGGAGATTTCCAGTGTCTCATCAGTGTTTGTCTGGCTGTCAACAGGATGCTGATCACAAGATTTATCAATGGATTAGGTATTTGTTCTATTGTTAGAGGGCCAGCCCAGGGTTTATTTGCAATGGAATAGTGATCAATATTGAAATGAAGGTGAAAAATGTATGGCCAGAATTTGGCCAAAGATCTGCATGACCATAGGAGGTGAAATATTGTCCCTACTTGTCCACAGTTTCTCCAACAGAGATTGGACATGTGAGGGTATATTTTGGATATGCGGTAGGGTGTTAGGTACCATTGGAAGGTAATTTTGTGCAATAATTCCCAAAGATTAGTGTTCCTAGAGTAGGTAGAAGTCCCTGAAATGGCGTGTCACCACTGATCAAGGGTATAAGCTGTGTTAATGTATTTTTCCCAGGCCATGAGTGTTTCAAATTTAACAAGCTAAGTTTATCACCAATTAAAGAATATATAAGGGAGATGCCCCCTTTTACTAGACTTGGTTTTTGATAAAATGTTGCAAAACCGCTAGGGAGGGTATACTGAGACTTTATGTACCCTATTAGAAGAGATGAAAGCTGTAAGTAGGTAAAATACTCTTTGTCAGGAAGTTTGAATTCGATTTGAAGATCCTTAAAATATTTCAGGGTATCTGAGGAATATAAATGATGGAACTCTGAATCCCCCCCTATGTTGCCATTCCTTTAATTTTATATTTGGTATGATTAGAAGACAAACTTCTAGGGGGGTAGGCATAGTGGTTGTTTCACTGTGTTCCATGGTGATCAGGATTTTCCAAGCTTTAAGAGATACTACAACTGTTGGGGATAAATCAGGTGAGGTGTGAGTTTTAAATTGTGATAGCAGAAAGGGAAGTAGTTTTTTTTCCAGGATCCCCAGGCCATTTTATTACAGGCAGTAGTACAGGCAAATGCTTTGTAGTAATGCTACCACCACAAAATCAGAGATCCACAGCAGTTGCTGTTTGTAAACAGACCAGTTGGGCATCTGTCATTTAGCAGTGGTAGCACAAACAAGAGGCTATCACCACTAAATGACAGATCCTCTGGTTTCATAACAAACGGAACTGGCAGGGTATCTGCCCTTTAGTGGTAGTGCTACTGTCTCTAAATGACAGATTCCTTGCCACTATTTGTAAACAAACATTTATTTTTTTTATTTTTAAAGAAGTACATGGGACTGGAGAGGAGGCATATGATCGAAAAACCAACAAGAAAGAGAGAATGGACACTATATATGAGGGAACAATAAAGATCTATAACCTGTCTTCACACGCTTTTCCCCATCCACAGGACCAAACAAATTTGGTCTATTCAAAAACCTTAATAAATGTATATATCTATTAACCGTCAAGAGGCATTATGCCAAAGATAATATCACTAGTAATACAGTAGCCTCAAACCAAATCCTTTTGGACCAAGGACCACCTAGCTTCATTTCAACTCCATCAGATAACGACATTCTAGATATATTACAAGAATTATGGTCAGAAAGTACCATCAACAGTAATATTGCAGATCCTTTCCTGGATCCAGAAGTCACACACACAAATTTAACACCCAAATCCACTTTTTACCTGGCACATAAAGGTCCTTATGTCGAAAACTACTAGCAGGCCATTTATAGCGACCTTTTAGCATTGTGTGATACCTCTACCAATAACATTAGTCCCAATTTGACACGTTCTGAATGACGGGCTCTTAAAGATCTGACAGCCAACCATAAGATTGTGATCAGAGAAGCAGACAAGGGTTGCAGTCTCTTTGTCCAGGATAGAACCTACTATCTCCAATAAACACATTGTCTTCTTGCTGATACAGACACTTACATGCTAGTTTCATCTGATCCCTTACCTAGTTTTCAATTAGATCTTAAAACTTTGGTGGATGATGCTTGGAAAGATGGAGTGTTGGACAAAAGGGAAAGGCAGCTTCTAATTCCCCCTGAGTGCTGCACCCCTTATTTTTTCCATCTCCCCAAAGTTCCCTTGTACATCCACCTAGTAGGCCAATAGTGGCCAGCACCAACAGTTTCACTAATGGACTCTCAATCTATATTGATTATTTCCTTCAACCCATTGTTAAACATTTTCCATCATATATTAGGGACTCCAGCCACATCTTGGACATTTTACAACAATACTCCTGGGAGGACAGTTACATGTGGGCATCTTGGATGTAGCTTCTTTGTATACCTCTATCCCCTTGAGGTAGGTCTCACAGCCCTCTAATATGTTCTGACAAGGGAAAGTAACATAAACTCGAGACAAGCCAAGTTTCTAGTTGATAGTACTGAATTTTGTCTCAAGCATAATTATTTCACTTTTCTGGATCGATTTTATTTACTTAGTTGAGAGGTACAGCTATGGGGGCAAATTTTTCCGCAGTATATGCCAATCTGACCATGGACTGCTGAGAGGAGGGACACATCTGGACCAACAATCCCTTTGGCAAAAATATGATTTTTTATGGACGATATATTAATGACATATTGCTCATCTGGGATGGTGGTCCAGATGTGTTCTCCTCCTTTGTAGCCCACAGTAATGCCAACTCCTTGGGATTATCCTTCACCCATGTCGTTGACCCCAACGAGTTGGGCTTTTTGGATTTAGTTCTATCTCATGACCACCAAACTATTATGTCTAGCAATCATACCAAGCCTACCAGTGGAAACTCCTATCTCCACTATTCCAGCTGCCACATCTGGCATAGAAGAATAATATCCCTAGTGTCCAATTCAATAGGCTGAGAAGAAATTGTTCCAAAGTTGCAGACTATGTCACAGAAGGAGCAACACTGTCATGAAAACTCAGGGATAAAGGATAACCAACAACACTAGTACTGGAGGCATTTAATACACACCTGAACCCTCCCACAGGGAATAAATCCAAAAAGTCAGAAAATAATCTTAATGAAGCTCGATTTATAACGACCTACAATAACAGACATTTCCAAAATCATCCGTAAGCACTAAAATATTCGACCAGAGATTGGCCCCAGTTTTAGTCTGACCTTGGTTTGGTATCAAAAGAGCCCCTAATTTTCCACTTCTTAATAAGTGATTAAACAGTACTGTAAAGTCTGTAAAGTTTCATGACCTTGTTACGCAGGTCTTTTGACTGTTATTTCTACCTCCACATGGAGCAGTGTCTAGCCTGCTTAGTGTATCCATATGAGAGCTAACAAACTCATTGACTACCAGTATTTATACACAGAAACGAATTGCTATTTAAAAAGCCATAAATGTGGGAAATTAACCTTTAATTTCCATTTTAACCTGTGTGTGCCACCTTGTGTGTCTGTACCAAGGCCAAACATTCCAGGGTATGTAAACTTTTGGGTGATTTCTATTATCATTATGATTTAAAAAGGATCCAAAAAACTATGTGATAATAAGTGGCTTCATGTGATTGCTATCCTTAAATAAAAGACAGTTTTTGCCATGATCAGTCATATTTTCAATATTAATGCCAAAATTTCACAATTTCTGCCAGGGTATGCAAACTTTTGAGCATGACTGTATATATATACAGTCTTATATATATATATATATATATATATATATATATATATATATATATATATTGTAACCTGCAGGACAGATAGGCAAATCCAGTGAGGTAGTGACAAACAGTGCAGTGTTTATTGCTGATATATACAAGTCTATATACAGGTGTTGTACAGTGTTTCAGAAAACAAACAGAACAAAAATAGTCAAACAAAAACCTAGCCCTGTCTCGGCATTAACTACACAATATATACAGGCCCTAACTACCAGGCTTGACAGCTTCCACAGATACAGCTTAACAGCTTTTTGCTCTCACAGACCAGTGTTGTCTGTGTTTCCCAGGCACAGTCTGTCACAGGTGAGTTTGAATTGGCCTGCGGGAGAGGACCAAGATCTGAACTGGATCGTGGATCAGAGATCCCTGAACATGTATGAGAGGAGCATAACATGTATGAGAGGAGCCTGGGAGAGGTAAAGACCCCGAACAGGACTTTTCCTGGCTCTCTCTGGGACGCTCTGCTACATATCTTGTTTCAACCCCAGGGTTGGAACACCTGTGGCCCAACAGGAGTAAACATGGGACAGGGCATTTACATTCCCCATCTCAACACCTGGCCTACGTTTTACAGTGAAGGAGTAATCCTGTAGAGCCAAAAACCACCGGTTCACCCGTCTATTAGTCTACTTCTTTTGGGCCATCCATTTCAGGGGAGCATGGTCAGTTATTAACTCAAACTGGCACCCTAACAAATAGGACCTTAGTGCGTTAACAGCCCACTTTATGGCTAAACATTCCTTTTCAATGACTGCATACTTTTTCTCATGGTCATTGAGCTTTCTGCTTAGGTACACCACTGGGTGTTCTTCCCCATTATGTACCTGTGACAATACTGCCCTGATACCTACATCAGACGCATCTGTCTGAACCAAAAAATCTTTGGAGAAATCAGGGGAGTACAGCACTGGCTGTGCACAAAGAGCCTTCAAGACTTGAAATGATTCCTCTGCTACTTGGGACCATTTCACCATTACGGAGTCTTTCCCTTTCGTAAGGTCCGTCAGTGGGGCAGCTATAGTTGCAAAATTCAGGATAAACCTTATATAATACCTCGCGATCTGAAGAAAGGCCCTAACCTGCTTCTTGTTTGCAGGTTGTGGCCACTCCTGGATGGCTTCTATTTTATTCACTTGAGATTTTATGGCACCACAGCCAATAGTGTAGCCCAAATACCTGGCTTCCTCTAAACCAATGGCACTTTTTTTTTGGATTTGCCTTAAAAACTTCTTTGAAGAGGGAATCAAGGACAGCCTGGACACCAGGCAAGTGAGACTTCCAGCCAGTGCTATGTACCACTATGTTTCCTAGATAGGCTGTTTCTTACAGTTGGTGGGGTCTTAGGGTCCTGTCCATGGCCCTTTGAAATGTTGCAGGGGTATTTTTCAACCCAAAAGGCATTTTTTATGTTGAAAGGAACCCTCTGGGGGTCACAAATGCAGTCTTCTCTTTGGCGCTACCAGTCAGGGGTATTTGCCAATAACCTTTTGTCAAGTCCAAAGTGGTCAGTTAGCGGGCCTTACCAAGTCGGTCTATAAGTTCGTCTACCCTGGGCATTGGGTACGTGTCAAATTTTGTCACTGCATTAAGCTTTCTGAAGTAGTTACAGAACCTCCACGTGCCATCTGGTTTTGGAACTAACACGATGGGGTTAGACCAGTCAATACTGGACTCCTCAATGACATCTAGACGCAACATCCTTTTAACCTCATTACTGATGTCCTTTCTTCTAGCTTCAGGATTTCGGTAGGGTTTGAGTTTGACACGGACCCCAGGTTCAGTAACTATATCATGCTGAACTGCTGAAGTTGTGGTAGGTAACTCTGAAAATTTCTCTCTATTCCTTATCAGGAGCTCTCTACCTTCCTGTTTTTGGGAATACCACAGGGTGTCTGGAATTGTGACCTCAGGGATCAGAGGGGACTCAGTACCCTTAGGCATTAATGGAAGGGACCCCGCAGTTAGTGCCAGTTTATCCTTCCAGGGCTTTAACAGGTTTTTATGGTAAATCTGTTCGGCTTCCTTTTACCTGGTTGATATACTTTTTTATTGACCTCCCCAACTCTTTCAATTACTTTAGAAGGGACCCTACCCTTTAGCCAGGGACTTTCTTTCAACAGTGGGAACCAACACCAGGACCCTGTCACTAGGTGAGAAAACACGGAGCTGGGCCCCCCTGTTGTATATGCTCTGTTGGGCTGCTTGGGCCTGCATTAAGTGTTCTTTTACCATAGGCACGATTGCTGAAATCCTGTCCTGCATTTGAGCGATATGCTCAATGACACTTTTGTGGGGTGTCTGCTCCCCCTCCCAGGTTTCCTTGGCTATGTCTGAGAGTCCCCGAGGGTGTCTCCCATAAAGCAACTCAAATGGGGAGTACCCCGTAGACGACTGGAAAACCTCCCTGATGGGAAACATCAAGCATGGAATCAGGAAGTCCCACTTTTTCCCATCCTTGTCAACAACATTTTTTAACATGCTCTTTAATGTTTTATTGAAGCGTTCCACCAAGCCATCAGTTTGAGGGTGGTACACAGAGGTTAGCAACTGTGTCACCTTAAATAACTTGCACAGCCCCCTAGTTATTCGTGACATAAATGGGGTGCCCTGGTCCATAAGGACCTCCTTAGGGATGCCAACACGACTAAACACCATGAACAGCTCTTTGGCAATGTTCTTAGCAGATGCTGTGCATAAGGGAACTGCCTCAGTGTAATGGGTAGTATAATCCATGATTACAAGGATATACTGGTGATCTTGGGCAGACTTGGGGAGTGGACCCAAAAGGTCCATGGCAATCCTCTCAAAGGGCACTTCAATATTGGGCAAGGGCACTAAAGGACTTCGGAAGTGGGGTAGGGGGGCTGACATCTGACACACAGGACAGGATTGACAATAATTCTCAATATCTTCCTGTATCCTGGGCCAGTGAATCCTGTGTAACACCCTTTCAGTGGTTTTCTCAACCCCTAAATGACCTCCTAGCAAGTGCTCATGGGCAAGTTCCAACACCACCCGTCTGTATGGCTTAGGGACCACCAACTGTTCAACAATTTCATCATTCTTTTTATAGACACGATATAGTAAATCCTCATTGCTGCCGAGATAAGGAAAACAAGGCCTGTCCCCTGGTTCGACAGGTACATCGTTAATCACTTTTACATTTTCCCAGGCCCTGGCAAGAGAAGGGTATTTTCTCTGCTTGGTACCAAAGTTTTCCTTGTGCACATTAGGTCAGAAAACTCTAATGTAGCCTCAGAGTCAGCAGATGGCTGTCCACTTTCACTGGTTGTCGGGACTTCCTCAGGCTCCTCCAGTTCTCCTGCCACAACTGAGAAAGGAAAACCCGGAGAACTCTGATTGGAGTCTCCTGAACCCACATTGTTGGTGCTGGCCAAGAGTTCTGGCTCTGCCACTAAGTCAGTTACTGTGACCGAGTCGGGACGATCCCACAGTTCCCAAAACTTAGGGAAATACCTACCAATGATGGCCTCGTGCACCAAGTGGGGCACAAATACGACTGGATGGGTCACTGTACCCAAGTCAGTTTTAAAGTGAACATTGGCTGTAGGATACTCCCAGGTATTCCCATGTACACAGATCACAGCAATGTTTTTAGCATGAAAATTCACAGTTTCAACCATCTCAGCTTTAACCAAAGTCACTAGACTTCCAGATTCCAGCAAGGCCATAATAGACTTATTATTAACAGTCATTTTGGCACATGTGTTTTCCTACATTTGGGGCTGCAGCGCATAAAACAGCAGCAAATATAGACTGCCTTTGAAGAGATACGTCACACTGCATGGGTTTATCTGTCAACGGACAGTTTGATGCAACATGTCCCAGTTCTTGGCAACGGAAACACCTGATGTTGCCCCGGTTTGGTTTGCTGACAGGCAGTGGCTTCCCTTGTTTGGGATGCCAAACTTCTGTCCTGGCACCAAAAATCCTCCCTCTATCTCCTTGCCATGCTTACCACCCACTTCCCCTGGAACAGTCTTACCAGTTGCCTAGGGAGACCGTGGCTTTGTGTGGAAAGTCCGTGCAGCTGTAGGGGTGGTGACCAGGCTCTCTGCAGCAAAGTATCTCTCAACGAGTTCCACCAGGTTGTCTGCCGATTTGGGGTCTCCTTGACTCACCCACTTCTGCAGGGGAATTGGCAGTGACCTCAGGAATCGGTCCATGACCACACGCTCCACTATTTGTGGTGCAGACAGGGACTGCGGCTGTAGCTGTAGGTGGATTAGATCAAACATCTTTGGGGCCTCTCATCTTGGAAGAACCAGCTGTCGACCCGCTGTGTTCGAACGGCCAAGGTGACACCGAATCATGCCAGGATTTCCTGCTTGACCTTCTCATAATCTCCCGCTACTGCCGACTCCAGATCATAGTAGGCCTTCTGCGAATCTCCAGAAAGTAAGGGGGGACCAGTCCTGCCCACTGGGTTTCAGGCCAACCTTCCCTCTTAGCGGTCCATTCAAACATTAGCAGAAAGGCCTCTGGATCATCATCTGCAGTCATCTTAGAAAGAAAGTGACTCACATGGATAGCTGAGGGCTTGTCTCCAACATCATCAATTTTAACAGGTGACCACTGTGCTAGCATCTCCACAACCTAAGTCAGGGTTTTCCTATCCGCTTTTGCAGCAGTGGTTAGCTGTTCAAAAAGCATCTTCACAGCTTTGCTCCTGTACAGCACCAATCTGTTGGCACAGCGCCTTGGTTTGCTCCTGTGCGATAGCGTTGGCTTGCTGTTGTGCAGCGTTTGCTTGCTGCTGTGCAGCGTTGGATAACACCAATTGTTTGAGGATTTCCTCCATGTTTAGTCACAGTAGGTACTGGCCTTTTAAGTAGTAACTTACTACAGCTGGTCGCAGCCTCCACCATATGTAACCTGGGGGACAGGTAGGCGGTACAAAACTCCCTGGGTTAAGCAGTCTTTCAGGCACAGATACCAAGTCCAGTGAGGTAGTGACAAACAGTGTGGTGTTTATTGGTGATATATACAAGTCTATATGCAGGTGCTGTACAGTGTTTCAGAAAACAAACAGAACAAAAATAGTCAAACAAAAACCTAGCTGTGTCTCGGCTATAACTATGCAATATGTATTTACAGGCCCTAACTACCAGGCTGAGCAAGCCTACAGCTTGTCAGCTTCCACACATACAGCTTAACAGCTTTTTACCAACCTTTTGCTCTCACAGACCAGTGATGTCTGTGTTTCCTAGGCAGAAAGCGAAGACTGTCTGTCACAGGTTTAAATTGGCCTGGACCAAGATCCGAACTGGAGCGTGGATCAGAGATCCTTGAACGTGTGTGAGAGGAGCCTGGGAGACGTATAAACCTTGAACAGGACTTTTCCTGGCTCTCTGGGACGCTCTGCTACAATATATATATATACAGTGTAATATAAATAAATATATATACCGTATTTATCGGCGTATAACACGCACAGGCGTATAACACGTACATTCATTTTAAGAGGGAAGTTTCAGGAAAAAAACTAAAATTTTTAATAAGGAACTTTGAAGCAAAATAAGGGTCAGTGCCCATCTGCAGCCTCACCATTGCCATCAATGCAGCCTGATCAATGCCCATCTGCATCCTCACAAGTGCCATCAATGCAGCCCCATTAGTCTACATCAATGCAGCCTCACTATTGCCATCAATGTAGCAGCATTGCCATTGCCATCAATGCAGCAGTCTCACCACTGCCATCAATTCAGCAGCCTCACCACTGCCATCAGTGCAGTCTGATCGATGCCCATCTGCAGCCTAGAGGGGACAGGGAGGGGAACGGGACAAGCGCTGACAGATTACATACAGTGAGAATCTCCTATGATAGACAGAACAGTGGTCCAATGGCGGCCCAGGAGACGGGACTTTCTATTACAGAGGCCGCCAAGTAAACAGGAGATTCTCACTGTATTTAATCTGACGGCGCTCATCCCGTCACCCTCCCCTCCGAGGCAGCTAAAATTGAAGTATTGGCGTATAACACGCACACACTATTTGCACCCGATTTTCATGGTGAAAAAGTGAGTGTTATACGCCAATAAATACAGTATATATTTCTAATACCCATCAGGTGGTATACACAGTATATAATACAGGGTGTACAGTTTCTAATACCCATCAGGTGGTATACACAGTATATAATACAGGGTGTACAGTTTCTAATACACTTCAGGCGGTGTACACAGTATATAATACAGTGCTTACAGTTTCTAATACACTTCAGGCGGTGTATTAATTTATATATATATATATATATATATATATATATATATATATATATATATATATATATATATATATATATATATATATATATGTATATATACAGTATATATACTCTGCATTCAGTGTAGTCTTTATATACAGTGCTTGGTGTTTTGGTGCTTTCTAATACACTTCAGGCGGTGTACACATTATATAATACAGAGTGTACAGTTTCTAATACACTTCAGGCGGTGTATTATTATATATATACAGTCTAGTATATACAGTATCTCACAAAAGTGAGTACACCCCTCACATTTTTGTAAATATTTTATTATATCTTTTCATGTGACAACACTGAAGAAATGACACTTTGCTACAATGTAAAGTAGTGAGTTTACAGCTTGTATAACAGTGTAAATTTGCTGTCCCCTCAAACTAACTCAACACACAGCTATTAATGTCTAAACCGCTGGCAACAAAAGTGAGTACACCCCTAAGTTAAAATGTTTCAGTATGTCACAGTACATGTTGGCATTCATGGTTCCCTCAATAAATTGTATCTCCCCAGTGCCAGCAGCACTCATGCAGCCCTAGATCATGACACTCCCACTACCATGCTTGACTGTAGGCAAGACACACTTGTCTTTGTACTCCTCACCTGCTTGCCGCCACACACACTTTACACTATCTGAATCAAATAATGCCGCGTACACACGATCGGACTTTACAGCATACTTGGTCAGGCGATCTTTTCGACGGACTTTGTACGCTAGGTGCGCCGGACTTAAAAACGGACGGACTTGGACACACACGATCACTCCAAAAGTCCGATGGTTTTGAACGCGGTGACGTACAGCACGTACGGCGGGACTAGAAAAAGGAAGTTCAAGCCCCACTACGCCACCCTTTGGGCTCCTTCTGCTAATCTCGTGTTTATCTCGTGTTAGTAGAAGTTTGGTTAGAGACAATTCGCGCTTTTCACACTTCAGCTTATTTCGATCATTTTCTGTGGTTCAGCGTGTGCTTGTGAGGTTTGTATTTGCTTTTCAGTGCGTGTTGGTCAGTTTGTAACCTGCCTAGCAGGCCGTTCTGGTCCGCTCGTTCCTCAATTTCAGGTCGCTCTTTATAGGCCTTGCTGTTCTTCAGTGCGTTTGTTCTAAGTTTGTTTGACCAGCCGACCGTTTTGAAGCCATTTTGCATTGACGTACTCGTTCTGGAGTTCGTGCTGCGTGGGGACTTGGTGTTGGGGTTAATACTTTGACCTGAGTCCAGTCCATGAACAGGGCGAGGAGGAGTTCATGGATGAAGAATTGGTTGCGCCAGCGTGACCAATTCTCACACATGCCTTTGCTCCGTGAGATCCGTGAGAATAATCCTGAGGATTTCAGGAATTTTCTCAGGATGACTGACCCTGTTTTTGAACGTCTGCTGGCTATGCTGACCCCCTATATCAGCAGGCAGGATACCTGCATGAGGCAAGCCATCACTGCGGAACAGAGGCTAGTTGCCACTTTACGTTACTTGGCGACTGGGAGAAGTCTTTAGGACTTGAGGTTCTTGACAGGCATCTCTCCCCAGGCTCTGGGGATCATAATCCCAGAGACCTGTTCTGCTATTATTCAGGTCCTGCAGAAGGACTATATGAAAGTTTTTTCCTTTAACATTACATGATATGTATTTAATGTTTGCTAATGTATTGTCTAAATGTCCTCGTTACCTAATTACCATGCTTTGAATATGCTGGGAATGTCCCCTTTATCTTCATGCATGCCTGTTTTTTTGCCTTAATAATTTTTGGGCCTACATGCATATTTCCTTTCAATAACCTCCCCACCATGCAATCCTGGGTCCATTTATACCTCTAGCCTATAGTCCTTTGAACAATGTATATTGTCAACTCCATTGTACTGTTTTACCCTCCCCCACCCCTCAAATGTTTGCAACTGTCAGGTGTGTTCTTGGCCCCAATTAGTACCCCTCCCCCACCCCCTCAAATGTTTGCAACTGTCAGGTGTGTTCTTGGCCCCAATTAGTACCCCTCCCCCACCCCCTCAAATGTTTGCAACTGTCAGGTGTGTTCTTGGCCCCAGTTATGTTTAAAAGTACTTATATTTTTTTTTCTTGTTTGACTCCACAGTTTCCTTCAAACACACAGGAATGGCAGACTGTGGCCTCCCAGTTCGCTGACCGTTGGGACTTTCCCAACTGTGTCGGGGCGATCGATGGAAAGCATGTCTGCATTGTGCCACCACCCCATTCGGGGTTTTATTTCTACAACTATAAGGGGTTCCATAGTGTAGTTTTGATGGCAGTGGTCTCTGCACAATTGAAATTTATGTTCGTGGACGTGGGGAAGAACAGCCGGATGTCTGACGGAGGAGTCTTTGCACAGACCGAGCTGTGCCAGCATCTCCAGACTGGTGGCCTGGGATTGCCACCTGATGACCAGAATGTGGATGGACTCAGTTTTCATTGCTGATGAAGCGTTTGCTCTCGACGAGCACTTGATGAGGCCGCTCCCCCAGAGGACACTCACCCCTGAGAGGAGGGTATTTAATTACCGGCTGGCCAGAACAAGAAGAGTTGTGGAGAATGCCTTTGGGATTCTGGCCAGCCGGTTCCATTTGTTCCTCTCTGCAATAAATCTAGCAGAATACAAAATCAATTATGTGATCTTTGCTTGCTGCATTCTGCATAATTTCTTGAGACCTCATTCTTTGACATATATAACTTCTGTTGGGCCTGAGGCCGGACTTGGTGTTGATGAACCACTCACAGGCCTGGAAAGTGGCCGTATTGGCTTGGCCCCCCAAACCGCCTGTGAAGTGCGTGACAGATATGTCAATTATTTTAATGGTTGGGGGGCCATTGTAATGCAACAAGATCTTTAAGATTTTTTGAAAAAAAAAAATTTTTGGCAACAATCTCTTGTTTTGATTCTTGTTTGCATTTAGGTTTGTCTGTCTCCTAGTGCACTTGTAGTGGCAAGTGCATTTCCCTTTAGTTAATAAAGCCATTTGTCACTGTAACCACACAAAAAAATAACAAACTGTTATTGATAAATAATAAGCCATACACATTGTAGTAGTAAAAACATTTTACTGTGTGCACAATGAAAGGTGCATTTTGTTTGAACGTGTTTTTTTTTGTTAACAATATTTGTTTGAATTTTTTTAGTTTAGCCATATTTGTAGAAAATATACATTGTTTACAAAATTTGGCTTTACAACAGGATTTTAAAAACCATAAGAACAAAAAATGACAGGAACTTACAAAGTTCAGCATGTTAATAACGGTGCTGGTGATGTCACCCATGTAAAATAAAAAAATTGCAGATGCTCACAATTTCTCGTGAAAAAAGGTTCAAGTCAACATGTGCTATCTCCCATCATGGGGGAGCAATGGACATGTTTTGTGTGTGCAATCCCTTTGTTCCTCTCACAAACTAACATTATTCTGATGAAGGGGTTGCAAACACAAAACAAGTACATTGATATCCCCTAATGGAGGATAGCACATGATGACACACCGTGTGCATCTGCAAAATTTTTACATTATAGTATTTAGCAAGTTAAAACATTTTAGAAAGGTAAAACTTGACAATGAAATGAAGAACATGATTGATGTTTTTAGGCAAAAAGTTATTACATTCTGCCCAAAACATCAATCATGTTCTTCATTTCCTGTTGCATGCTGTCCAGCCGATTTCTCATGCTGTCAATTTGGTCACGCATTCTATCAATTTGGCCATTCCACACCATTATCTGGCCAATGAGTCTTTGGGGACTGTCTGTGCTAAATGGCTCTGCCGCTTGGCCTTCCACAACCAGAACATCACCTAAAATTTGTGGATAAAAAATTATTGTAAAATATGCACGCCTAAATAGATGAACTTAAGCTGGGGTGTCAGTCACTCACTTGGTGAGGTCGAAATATTGCACACTTCCTCCACCTCTCCTTCCTCCAGCTTGTTGAGTGGGTGTGGTCTTGGGCTGGGGCTTGGGGTAATGTCAGCTTCAGGCTGGTGACTTGGGGGGTCCTGGGATCCTTGGACTGTTGTCTGAGTCTTTTCTCCCCTATGATAATTAAACAAAAGGTATAGTTAAAACACAGTGCTATTTCAGTCTTGAAAAAGGAATATGAAACGTTCGTTAGAAGTTGTGGTCAATTGTCATTTTTTGGCCCCAAAAATTTTGAAGACAGGAATAAAATTCACTATGCCCAAAAATGCCAAACAATACACATTTTCATGCAAGTTTCACAGATGCAGAGACCTCAAGTATCCCCTGGAGCCCCTATGTGTATTACCCCCCAAAATTTTCTTGGGTGTCACATAGTACACTAGTGCTCGTGAGTCCAGATGTGGAAACAGCTGCTGTGTCCTGTCCTTACATTACACTGAATAATTATTGAAGAAGCATTATATTTTCAAACACATCTACACAACATCACCAAATTTTTGGAATACGACAAATTATCAAGACCTAAATGTATGTCCAAACCCTGTACCATCGTATTTGGTGAAAAAAACCCGTCATTTTTTTAGTATCATATGTTTTTTCAAAAGAATGGTCTTTACGAACGATGCTGTATAAACGAAAAGCATATGGATCAGCATGCAAGTTAAGTATCTCATTCGGAACACACAAGTACTTTTTTAAGCAGCTTCTTTATTCGCCAATATTGTTCAGGCTCCCTACTTTTGAGGTCAGACCACCGCTTCCTCAATTGTTCTTTAGCCCATTTAGTGCCAAATTTTTGCTCAAGAGCGGTGACAACTGAGGACATTATTTTGTCCTTCCGCATATTGGGTCGGGTGTACGGTCCTTTTTTGCCATCGTAGTCCTCCCTTCTCAATATGGACCCCATCTCCACCATCTCTTCAAAGGCCATGTTGGTGGCCTTATATCTCCTCTTGGATCTGGATGGTTGTGGCTCCGAGCTTTCCTCCGCGCTACTTGCAGATAATCTCTCCGCCATCTTTCTCTATATCCTGCCACTGCACAACGAAGAGTGAAGGGGCAGGGACAAATCATACTAAAGAATGTCAGGGGCGGGTGATGCAGGCGTAGCATGACACATGCGCAGTGTATATAAAGCTATTACGCTGGCCTACATATGTCCGAGAGGAAGTAGCTAGCATCAGAAACGAAGGTAAGATTAAACGTGGGTGTGTGTTTGGTGGATGTGTTTGGTGTGTGTGTGTGTGTGTGTACCCTAGATTGAGCCAAATATAATACTGGGAGTTTGGACTGACATTACAGTTTTTATCTTCTGTCTTTTCTTTCAGCAAAAATGAATCCTTTTAAGGAGGAAGAATTTTTGACACGTTTTCTTGATTTGTATCAAGAAAACAGAAACCTGTGGGAGGTCAAGCACCCATTGTATTTTAATAGGGATGTAAGGAGGGCAACACTGGGCACACTTTTGGAATTTGTGAAGACTCGAGTCCCCCAGGCAGACCTTAAGTTTGTGGACAATAAAATTGGTATCTTGCGCAACATGTACAGGCGGGAACACAAGAAGATTCAGGAGTCGCGCAGATCCGGAGCAGCAGCAGACCAGGTTTATGTCCCCAAGCTGTGGTACTACCAAAAAATGCGATTTCTGGATGACCAGAAGCAAGGCAATCACTTTTAAACCTTCCCTCCAGCCTTCCCTCCAGCCTTCCCTCCACCCTTCCCTCCACCTCCACCCTTCCCTCCAGGCTTCCCTCTACCTCCACCCTTCCCTCCACCCCAGCTGAGGAGTCCCAAGAAGAACTGGGCCCTTTCATCCTTGATGAAGTGGATGCGCCCAGCTTCAGCCAGGTATACTTTTTTGGTGAATTTAGGATTGTGTAAATATTATTGATGTAAACCTAAAAATTTTGAAGTGCTTCACCAAAAATGACTTAATCACAATTATTAATATGTAGACATATCACTAGACAGTAGTGGCCAAAAATATACTTCAAATATTGGTGAGCAGCTAGAATAATGGTAGGGTCAAAAAGATACCCTTTACTATTGGTTTAGAATTATATTTGCAAGTCATGAGCTGAAAATTGTGTGTGATTGTGTAAGCAAAAATTACAACTACCGGTATGTCCCTTTTTTTTGACCCAGGATGAGCTCAGCCAGGAGGAGTCCGTGCCCAGAGGTATAGAGGAGGAGGCCTTGCCCAGTGGGAGAGAGGAGGAGGCCGTGGCTGGGCCCAGTAGAAGCCTCACGGAGTGTCAGGTGCCTCCCCTCCACATTACCACCAGAAAGATAACCCGAACAGAGGAGGAATCACTAGCCCTCATTCGCGAAGCCAGCCAAATCCTCAGCACACCACCCAATGCGGAAGAGGCGTATGGAACCTATATGGCCACCAGATTGCTGGAACTAGAAAAGGAGCAACGTCTCCTCTGTGAAGGTCCAAGGAAGGCTGCAGCGAAGCGTGGAGGGAAGGCTGCAGGGCAGCGTGCAGGGAAGGCTCCACGGAAGAGTTGAAAGTGATTGTCTGGCTTCTCTCTGGTCTGACTTCTGACTGTGCTCCCTAGTCGCAAGATACCAATTTTATTGTACTCTAACTTGATGTGTGTCCTGGGGGACAAAAGGCATCACACATTCCAAAAGTGTCTCCAGTGTTGCCTTCCTCATTTCTGTTTTGACCAAAATAAATGGATATTTTCGTTACCTTACATTATTGACTATGTGTTTTGATTCAAAAAGGACATTTGGTTTGTGAGTAGGCAGGTACAGGTCAAAAAGACTATATGTGGGTTATTTACAAAAGGCTAAATCATTTTGCAATTCAAGTGCAAAGTGCTATTGCAAAGTGCACTTGATAAATTGCACTGCAAGTGCACTTGTTGGAAGTGCAGTCGCTGTAAATCTGAGGGCAAGCTCTGAAATGAGGGGAAGCTCTGCTGATTTTATAATACAATCATGTGCAAGAGAATTTTTTTTTTTTGGGGTTCCTTGCATGTGCCCCTCAGATCCACAGCGAATGCACTTCCAAACGCTCTTTCAGGGCAATTCCAAGTACAATTTGCACTTGTAGTGAAAAATGATTTTGCCTTTTTAAAATAACCCCCCTATGTCTAATTAACAAGGGACACCAACCTCATTAAGGTTCATTAAAACAATAAAAATTATTAAGGTTATTGTGGTAACTTGAAACTCAAAATCCAAAAACAAAAAACAAAAAAAAAAACAAAAACATTTTGTATAATTTAGCACACATTATTTATATTGTTGAAATCTGTAAAAATAAAGAGTCCAAAAAAAATTTGCTACTTTATAGTTCTGGAGATCTGGCTTTTAAAAAATATCATATTAGGGCGTACACACGGTCGGACTTTGTTCGGACATTCCAATAACAAAATCCTAGGATTTTTTCCGACGGATGTTGGCTCAAACTTTTTTTGTCTACACACGGTATTTCCGATCGCCAACCACGCGGTCACGTACGACGAGACTAGAAAAGGCCGGTTCAGAACCAAGCGCAGCACCCTTTGGGCTCCTTAATCTCACACCCTAATCTCGTGTTAGTAAAAGTTTGGTGAGAGACGATTCGCGCTTTTTTCAGACTCGTGGCTTTCAGATCGTTTTCTGCCGTTCAGTTTGTGCTTGTGGGTTTGTATCTGCTCTTCAGTGCGTGCAGCAAGTTCCGCGTGACTTTAAGTAGTCATTGTATTCTTGTTCGTTCGTTACTGTTTTTCAGGTCGCTCTTCACAGGCCTTGCTGTTCTTCAATGCGTTCTGTTACTTCGTTCTGAGCAGCCGACCGTTTTCTAGCCATGTTTCGTATGCGTACTCCTCGTAGAGTTCGTGCTGTGTGGGGGGGCTTGGTGTTGGGGTCCTGACCTTGACACAAGTCCAGTCCATGAACAGGGTGGGGAGGAGTTCATGGACCAAGAATTGGTTGCTTCAGCGTGACCAGTTCTCTCATATGCCTTTGCTCCGTGAGATCCGCGAGAATAATCCTGATGATTTCAGGAACTTTCTCAGGATGACGGACCCCATGTTTCACCGTTTGTTGGCTTCGCTGACCACCTATATCAGCAGGCAGGATATCTGCATGAGGCAAGCCATCACTCCGGAGCAGAGGTTGGTCGCTACCCTGCGGTATTTGGCCACAGGGAGAAGCCTGCAGGACCTCAAGTTCTCGACAGGCTTCTCCCCCCAGGCTCTGGGTATCATTATCCCAGAGACCTGTTCTGCCATCATCCAGGTCCTGCAGAAGGAGTATATGAAGGTAAGATTTTTATCCTTTAATATCACATTTTATTGTATTGAATGTTTGCTAATATATTGTATTTCTTTCCTCATTCCCTAATTACCATGATTGGAATATGCTGTGAATGTCCCCTTTGTCCTCATGCATGCTGGATTTTTATGTAATTATTATTTTAGGTCCTTCATACATATTTGCCCTTCACTAACCTCCCCAGCATGGTGTCTCCTGCCCTATATTCACCTCATGTAGTCACTTAACAATGCATTTTATCAGCTCTATAGTAGTGCTTTACCCCAAACACCCCCTAAAATGTTTGGAAATGTTATTTTTGATTTAAATTCAGGCAGAGTGCCAGAGGCTTTTTTTTGTGGTGTCCCCAAATCATTTTTAGTAACCCTCCCTCCCCCAACTGCTAAGTCAGCTGATCGCAATTCTCTATCCTCAATCATCTATCTGCTGACTTTGCCAAACCCATACACACTATACCCATCTCTTTTGTGGTCAGATTTATGGATGAATTCCCCAAAGCATGTAGTGCAAGGGCCTGCCTGTATACTTTCAAATGGTACTGTTTAAAGTTGTTGTATCCTATTATTATCTTGACAGGTAATAGCAGAATGTCCAAATGTCCTCCAATGTGTAAAATGTGTATTTATATCTTTGTATTATGACACTTCTTACCTGTCCAGTGGTCTGCCAATAGTGTAACTAAGGAGGGTCTGTTCAAAGTAATACCCTGTATTTAGGCATTCATCTCTCAATGAAGTGAAGATGGTTACCTGTCCAAGATTTCCACACACCCCCTATAATGTTACAAATGGCCCATGAGAGGGGGGGAGGGGGAATATGATAGGTGTACCTTATACTTTGGCGTTGTTAATTTCCCCTTAATAAATGCTATCTGGAGGTTGCCCCATAATGTTTGTGTCTAATCTGCTTGCCATGTTTCAGAGTAAAAATAGTAATGTTTATTGTTTTTTCCTCAACAATTTCCTTCCACGCCACAGGAATGGCAGACTGTGGCCTCCCACTTTGCCCAGCGGTGGGACTTTCCTAACTGCGGAGGGGCAATAGATGGGAAACACGTCCACATCGTCCCACCACCCAACTCGGGGTCGTACTATTATAATTACAAGGGGTTCAATAGTATAGTGATGTTGGCGGTGGTGTCCGCTAATTACGACTTCTTGTATGTGGACGTGGGGAAGAATGGCCGGATGTCCGATGGTGGAGTCATCGCCCAGACGGAGTTCTACAGGTGTGTCTAGAATGGCAGCTTGGACTTGCCAGCTCCAGAGGACAATGTTGAAGGACTCCCATTTGTGTTCGTTGCTGATGAAGCATTTGCGCTGGGGGACCACCTGATGCGGCCATTCCCAATGAGGACCCTCACCCCGGAACAGAGGGTTTTTAATTACCGGCTGGCCAGAGCCCGAAGAGTGGTGGAGAACACATTTGGAATCCTGGCCAGCCGGTTCCGCCTATTTATGACACCCATCCATATGGCGGAGTATAAACTGAACCATATTATACTTGCGTGCTGTGTTCTCCATAACTTTTTAAGGAAACATTCGGCCAACTATGCTGGCTCAGTTGGGCCTGAGGCCGGAATCATACATCAAACCACACTGACAGCGCTTGAAAGTGGCCCTCCTGGCTTGCCCTCCCTGAGTGCCCGTGATGTCCGGTTACGCTACCTGGAGTTCTTTGCGGGTAGGGGGGCTATCAATATGCCAGACAATCTGTGAAGCCTTTTTATAATAAAAAAAACAAAAAAATTCTTTGTGGACATTTACTGCTTGTGTTTGTTTTAGCTGACCTTGACAGAAATGTGTTGAGTGCAGAAAATGGCGTGATTGTTTAACCTTATACAAAGCACTGTTGGCTGTTATTTCCTAAATGCAAAAACACATTTCACTACAAGTGCACTTGCAACTGCACTGAAACTGCACTTGTAGTGCCAAGAGGATTTGCCCTTAGGAAATAACCCACATTTTCTCAGAAAACAACAATTACATCACCCCAAAAGTGTTGTAGCGTTGAGACAATAATCCACACATTCTTGATTAAAAATCTTTTTCTTTTCAATGGTTTTTATTGAAAAATTATAAAATAACATTTACATAATGCACGACTCATACATTATAAAATTGTATGGTAATAAAAGAAAAAGGGAAAGGGATAGGGGGGAGAGAGGCATATCTCAGCCTATATGTCCTGCGGGTATCCTATGAACATATCATATCATGCTTTGTTTCTTTTCACAATATAAGGTAAGCGCGTCTGCCCGCCTGTATTAGGTCCGTCAGACATCACCCACCTGCACATGTGTCTAAATAAAGTACCAAGCACTGTACATTCGGATACATGTTTTGCTTATTATAATTATATATCAAACCAAACATTTATTTCCCTCTTCTCAATTTTGTGTGGAAAGGAGGTGCTCCGCCGGGACCTGACCGCCCACCCCAATTGGGGACTCTGCTGTGGACGGGGGGGCCCCCACCCCACACCCCTCCCCTCTTATCACTCACATTTCAAAAATTATCATATCTGGTACGATGACATCCATTTTGGGTAGGAAGTCCCGCAAGGTGTATTAGAGATGGGGGGAAGAAAAAGAAAAAGTATAGGAATAGTGAAAAGGAAAGTGAAAGAAAAAAGGAGGGCCAGAGAAAAGTTTGGGTTGAGTGCACCCCTAGGGATCCCTCTCAGGATCCGTTAATTATCAAAGCCTGTAGATAAGTAGGACAACCATGGTTCCCAAATCCTGTCAAAAGCCCCCTGTTTATCTAAGAGAGTTGCCGAGAGGCATTCATTAATCATGATCCACGTCAATTTTGCTTTTACCCTTTCAAAAGGGATCAGGGGCTTTCTCCAGGATCCTGCTACGGCTATTCTAGATGCTGTAAAAATAAAAGATATGAGCTTCCTGGTATGACCAGGTATTCCGTCTACTTGATCTCCTAGTAATGCTTGTTGTGGAGATTTGGGAAGGTTAACCTGGGTCAGTGAATATATGAAGTTGTAAATCCGTATCCAAAATCGTTTGACCTTAGGGCAGGTCCACCAAGTATGGAATATTGTACCTTCCTTGCCACATCCTCTGAAGCACATAGGAGAGGCACCAGCGATGTATGTTGCGATTCTCGCCGGGACCATGTACCACCTTAATAAGACCTTATAGTTTGCTTCTATCAGAGAAGTATTAATATAACCTTTTGAGGCTAGCTGGGCCATTTTATACCATTTGTCAGTTTCCATCGTCACCTCCATGTCCCCTTCCCACCTCAGCATATAGGGTAATTTCTCCGTTTTGGAAATCAAAATGCTATAGATTAATGATATGTGGCCTTTATGTTTATCGTAAGACTTGCATAAATATTCCATTGGAGTGGAAGATAGGATGTCAGTTTTACGTTGTAGAGTATGCAAAAAATGAACTATCTGGAGGTAAAGATAGAACTCGGTGTGAGGCAGCTGGTACTTTTCTATTAGTGCTTGTTTCGGTATTATACCTTTGTGGTCACACATGTCAGCTATGCGTATCAGACCCTTATTAGTCCACCAGGAAAAGCTTTGGGGATTAAGACCCGGGGTGAAATCTGGGTTTCCCACCAAGGGGGCCATAGGAGAATGTGTGGAGCGGAAAGCAAAAGGTTTTTGTAGTCTATCCCACAAACTCATTGAGAAGGATAGTGTGGGGCACATTAAGGTTGGTCTGTTTTTCATATTAAGCCACATCATGTGGCTAATGGGTTTCGTGGGATAAGGAGCTGATTCCATTTTCATCCAAGACGGAGCTGGAGCTCCAGAATGGGAGCGAATTAATTAGGCCAATTGGGCTGCCTCAAAGTATTTAAACAGGTTAGGGATGCCCAGGCCTCCTTTTGTTTTGGGGGTATAAAGTGTTAGCTTATTCACCCTAGGTCTTTTGTTTCCCCAAATGAACTTCATTATTTTTTTCTGAAGCGTTTCAAGATCAGATCTGTTGATAGCAATCGGGAGAGTCCTGAACAAGTACAACAATCTTGGCAAAAGGTTCATTTTTATGGAGTACAGTCTGCCGAACCACGACGGAGGGCTAACAGCCCATCTTGACAAATCTGCTGTTAATTTTCCATATAGGGGAGGATAATTGGCTTTGTAGAGGGTCTGCATAGTGGGGGTTAAAAAGATGCCTAGGTATGGGAGTCTATCTGTCTGCCATTTGAACTGGAATGACATTTGGAGTTGTTGAACCGTCTGCTGTTCTAATGTGAGATTCAGGGCCTCAGATTTAGTATTATTAATCGTAAGACCAGAGAAAACCGAAAAACGTCGTAGTGTCTGGAATAAGTTGGGAAGGGATGTGACTGGAGAGGAAATAAACATCAAGATATCATCGGCGAACAGAGAGCACTTCTGTTCGCCGTCTCTGCAATGTATACCTTTTACATCCTGGTTTTGTCTTATTTTAATCGCCAGGGGTTCTAATGCTAAGATAAATAGAATAGGTGATAAGGGGCATCCTTGCCTTGTTCCTCTGTGTATATTTATTTTATGTGATTTATAACCCTTTATCTGGATTCTAGCTGTAGGTGCATTATATAATGACTGCAGTATTGTTAGAAAATGAGGCCCAAATCCATACCTCTTTAATACATAATAAATGTATTCCCATGTGACCGAATCGAACGCCTTGCAAAGGTCTAATGAGAGTAGCATACCCTTCCGTTTCCCCAAGTTATCCCAATTGGAGTTGAGTGCGGCTATAATATCTATCGCCCGTCGGGTTTGATCTGGGGCCTGACGGCCGGGGACGAATCCCACCTGATCTGGGTGGATATATTTGGCTAAGAAGACGTTCATTCTGGTCGCTAACACTTTTGTCATCAATTTGAGATCCACGTTGATTAGCGATATAGGGCGATAACTGGCGGGATCTCCATGATCTTTCCCCGGTTTAGGGAGAACTTGTATGAGGGCCTCATTTTCGTTTGCACTTAGTGTGTCACCTTTCCGTATTGCATTAAAAAAGGTGCATAGATGGGGGGTCAATATGGCTGCATATTTCCTATAATAATGACCCGTAAAACCATCCAGGCCAGGTGCTTTTGAAGGGTTCAGGCATTTGATGGCTTCTAAAATTTCCCCCTCAGTGAAATCTGCTTCCATTAGTTCTATATGTTCTTGTGCGATTTGTGGTAATGAAATATCGTGGAAAAATTCGTCTGCTCTGGTTGTAGGAAATGAATTAGGTTTATTATATAATTTGGTGAAGAACCCAGAAAATTCTTGTATGATCGTTTGGGGATTTTGGGTGGGTTTCCCATCTTTCGTCTGAATTCTCGGCATGGCAGAATTAAACGGGCGGGGGGTGAGTTTTCTTGCCAATAGGGTTGTAGGTTTATCTCCCCTGGTGTAGTAGCGATGCCTAGACCAGCGGAGGTACTTTTCAGCCTTGGTTGTGAGACTAAAATTTAGTGCTGCCCGTGCTACATCTATTTTATGACATAGATCTAACTGGGGGTTAGCTTTTTGTTCCTGGACTATTTTATGTAATTCTTCTTCCTGTTGCTGTATTTTCTGCCTGTTATTGCGCTTGTTTCTAGAGGCTATTTGGATCAACTTACCCCGAATAGTAGCTTTGTGCGCTGCCCAGTTAATACCGGGTGAGGTGGCGCTAGGATGGTTATCTATGAAGTATTGTCGAAGGTCTTTCTCTACTTCAGTGTATATTATGGGGTCATTGAGTAGTGAAGCATTAAGCCGCCAGGTTGATGGTTGTGGTCTCATCCACAGGTCCGATAATGTCAATAATACTGGTGAATGGTCTGACCATGAGCTGGGTACTATTTCAGTCGAGGTAATCGACGGTAATAGTGAGGATTGTATGAGTAGATGACCTATGCGGGAATATGTTTTATGGACTTGGGAGTAATATGTAAAATCTCTGGTTGTGGGGTGAAAGTCTCTCCACACATCCACTAAATCATGGGAATATAGCACCCTAGCTAGTTTAACGCCTTGTTTTGGAATATGTTTCACCACGGGTTTGTGTACATTTGACCTATCTAAGATTTGATCTAAGGAGACATTGCTGTCTCCACCCAGAATTAATTTGCCCTGTATGTGCGGGAGCAAAACTTTCAGCATATTTTCGAAAAATGTCACCTGACCCGTATTTGGCGCGTAATATGATATGAGTGTGAGGGCACTTTCATTGACTTTTCCCACAACCATGATATATCTCCCTTCCTTATCTTTGATGACCATATTGGGGGTAAATGGGACTCTCTTTGCGATGCAAATCGCCACCCCTCTTTTTTTATCTGGGCCGTTTGATAAGTAGAAAGTGGGGAATCTGGGGTTTAGATATCGGGGGGCTGAGGAGCGCGAGAAATGTGTTTCTTGGAGGAGTAGAAAATCTATTTCTAAGTTATGGTAATTTTGGAAAGCTTTGGCCCGTTTTGTAGGGGAATTTAAACCTTGGACATTGTGTGTTAAGATACGAGTATAGGATTTATAAGGTGATGTACTCAACATTATGGTTCGACAGACCGTACTTGCCCATTGTAGTTGTTTGCTATCCCCGTCTGAGTGAGGTTGTTTCGACCTGATTCTTCATCGTTTTTCGTTTGTAGGGGTGCACTCCGGGAGAAAAAGAAAAAAGGGAAAAAAAAGAAAGAAAGAGACAGTGAGAAAACAATGTTGGGGTAAGATGAACTGGACCACTGTCCACCCGTCCCCCCAGAAATTACGTGCTTAAACATCTGATGTAAACCTGAGAACTTATACAACCGGGTCCAGGAGAACAAAATCTCCATCTAGTAGAGCGAGGTTGTCGCCACCTAGCTGATGGCGGCAAGCTCGCAGGGAAGTGGCATGCGGTTCCGCCCCGGCTCTTCTGTATAAACTATTGTTCTAGAAGGAGGGAATCCTAGCATATTTAATAAACTTATATTCTATGAGAACTGAAGTCTCGCCAAGCTAGACTTAAACAAAACTGGGGAATCATTTTTGAGTAATTTGTAAAGCCTTCAACTGAAATTGGTATCTATTAATATAGGAATTTCAAATCATGTCACTCAATAATGGAGGGAGGTTATGTCCCTCCAAAAATATGGAAGTCTCATTAATGCCATAAAGATATATATAACTGGCTCAACCGTAGCCAACCATGGAAGTTCTAAGTCCCTGAGAGGGAACCTTACAGTGGTATCATCCGTCACTGTGGGTGTAAAAGGAAAAAATACTTCTCATCAGGAAATGTTGTCCCGTCAACCGTCTGGTCCCGTAGCTGGATGTCGTTTTCTTGAAGCATGTCGTGGATGGCGTTGTTCCCATAACGGTGAAACAGGGCGATCCAATTCTGGTCGAGATTTCGGGGATAGTGGTTCTCTGGAGATTATGCCGAGGCCCATGAGGATGTTTTCTCCGTCTGGAAAATTAGCAAAAGAATATGTTTTTCCCTTAAAAGTAAAGGAGAGGCGGAAAGGAAATGACCATCTGTACTTGATTTGGCGGTTGGTAAGCTTCACCAATAAAGGCTTAAGGGCCCGTCTCTTTTGGATAGTCACTTGTGAGATATCCGCGAAGATCTGTATGGGGTGTCCCATAAGGGTGATTTAGTTCTTGCCCCGGGCTGCGGTCATTATCTGCTCCTTGATTTTGTAAAAGTGTGGGTTGACTATCACATCCCTTGGGGGGCCGTCTGGTCTTGGGGCTGTCAGTGCCCTATGGACTCTGTCAATTTCCATGTGGTGGGGCATGATGTCTGGGATCAGATCTTGCATTAGTGTATGTACTACTTCTTCCAAATCTGTCACTATTTCTGGTAGTCCGCATATACGGAAGTTATAGCACCTGGATCTATTTTCCTGATCTTCAATTTTGGCCTTGGCATCATCTAACTGTTCCTGTAGTGAGGATATCATGCTTGAGTTCTGGTTAACTCTCCGCACCGTGCCATCCATTTTGGATTCAATGTGATCCAATCTTGCTCCAATATCATTAAAATCATGCTTCATTTCGGCAGTAATTGATTGACAGGCTTTAGTTAATTCTTGTTGCAATAGTGCTGAAAAGCGAGCAAGGAGGACAGAGTCTCCTGAATATGGTGCTGGAGGTGGGGGAGGCTGATCACTCGCTGTGCTATTTTGGCCTATGGCAAGTTCAGCTATTTCAGCCATGTTCCTCTCCATGGAGGACGCAGGGGAGATTGCTTCATCCATTCCCCCTCCCTGGTAAGTGTGGGAGGGAGATAGAGAGAAATGTGGGGACTCACCCTTCTGCGATCGTAGCGTTTCTTCCTGCGACTGGGAGGAGAAGGGGTCCCGTGTGCTATCCATATCTGCGGCCACAGTGTGTGGAGAGGAGGCTTTCTGTGCAGGGGGGGAGTGGTTGTTCTGGGCCCCGCTCACCTGCTTTGTTATGTTTGTCTCTGTCCTCCGGCTAGACGCCATCTTGGAAGGGGGGGTCCGTGCTGCGTCGTTCCCCGAACGGAACGAATAGCTGGATGTTGGGGGTTTTTTCTTCGCTGTACCCCCTCCTCGGCGATTCATCTCCTGATCCCCTGGAAGGCTGCTAGTTTTGTGGCTTCCCTCTGGCTTAGTTTGGCTTCAGAAGGCCGGCAGCGTGCGGAGCAGGTCAGATCATGTCCGCTCCCGTGCCCGCGCGCATGCGCACTAAAAAATCTTTTTAATACCTGCACAATCACATGTGCATTTACCAAATGTTTTTCAAACAAACCAACATGTTTGTTGTATAACAATTTTTGTGGTGGCATTATCCAAAATCAAAATGTCCATTTTATAGAAAACAGGCCTGTGTAAAACCAACAAGAAAAGACACAAATCTTGAACTTACATACGTCACATTTGGTCGAACTTGAAGGCAATATCAGACATGAGTATTTAGGAACTGTGTTTGATATAGCGTTCAGATGGGGTGAAATCACCCCAGGAAAAGCCAAATTTGGAAGATGCACACAAATTTCACAATGTCAACATGTGCTAGCTGCCATCACGGGGGATCAAGGGATGTGTTTTGGGGGAGCAACCCCTTCCTCTCAGCTACTTTATAATTGAGGAAGGGGTTGCACCCCCAAAACGCGTCCATTGATCTCCCGTGATGGCAGATAGCACATGTTGACACACTGTGTGCGTCCTCCAAATTTGGATTTGGGAAAAATCACAAAAACATTTAGCACATTGTAGCACACAAAAGAAGAAAGTGATTTGGAGGGGCTTTAAACTCACCCCAAAACATCGATGATGTTTTTATATTTTGGAATAACATCATTGATGTTTTGCTTGATGATTTCCAATTGTAAATTACACCCCATGATCTCCCATGATCAGGATCTGGGCACTTTCGGATGTGAAAGGATCTGGATCCACAACCTCACGATCACCTAAAAAGAGAGGAACCCCAAAATAAATTAGGTCTAAAAAATATGCCGCCATCCATCTCTTACCTGAGCCTGTGGTCGCAGACACTCACCTGTTGTGGTGACCAATTCCACCACGTCTTCCTCCTCCTGCTCAGCTTGTGTTGGAGGGATTTCCCCTTCTTCCAGAGGGGGGTGGGCTCTGGTCTCCTCGGATGAGGGGTGTCTTCCGAGTCTTTTCTCCCCTATGTAAGACAAAAATGGTATAATTAGCACACAGATATTTAATGTCAGAACTAGAAATAGGAAACATTGCTTGGAAGTGGGGTACAATTGTCAATTTTAGCAGAGTTCCAAGATGTTGCTTTTTTAGTGTCCTTTGTCAACCTGCAATACTTACCTGTTTTGTACAAGCTTCCCAGATGGAGTCACCCCTATAGTATACACTGGAGCACCTGTGTGGCCCCCCTAATAAAAATGGTGTTCTTGTGTCCCACACTAGTGCTCCAGTGTCCAGATGTGAAAACAGCTGCTGAGTGTCCTCTCCTTACACACAATCTAGTTTGCATTTCATTCTAGTAACAAAGCCCTCTACACAACCCAATTCTTTGAAGACAAGTATAGGGCGTCAAAATGGTGGCCAAATGCATATGGACTAAACAATGGTATGTTATAGTTGGAATGAAAAATGTTGGATCCGAACGAATAATGTGCCCATGAACATGAAAGTTGCCATTTTAAACTGTACAACAGTTCCTAAAAGCACATGGAGCAGCAAGAACGTAATAAACACAAAAAGAATAGGAACACAGCACAACTACTTACTTTTTTGCAGCACTCTCCGGATCTTTCTGTACTGCTCATGTTCTCGTAATTTCAGGTCCGACCACTGCTTCCTGAGCTGATCTTTCGATCGTCGTAACCCGAAATTCCGGTGCAGACTCCTGACCACTTCCACCATGATCTTGGCCTTTCGTATATTGGGGTTGGGGTAAGGCCCATACTTTCCATCATAGTCGGACTTCTTCAGGATGTCCACCATTTCCATCATCTCCCCAAAGGACATATTTGAGTCCTTAAATCTCCTTCTGGATCGGGATGTTTCAGGCTCCAGTCTTTCCTCCTCCTCCTCCTCCTCGTTGCTACAATTAGCACGCACCTGCTGCCTATCCGCCATGTGCTCTTCCCCCACTACGCCGAATGAAAAGGGGTGGGGAATAGACTAGAAACGCCAGGGGCGGGCGGAGTTATACGCATGCGCAGTGTGTATAAAGCGTAACACATGTGCGTATTACGTACGATCTGTGAGCGGAGGAAGGAGCATCGGAGATGCCGAGCGTGATAACGAAGGTAAGATCTAAACTTGCACCTATACTGCTTCGAAATTGAAGCCTATATTGTAACAAGATTAGGGGAGTTTGGCCTGACATTAGGGTTTGTCTTGTGTTGTGTTTTGCAGAGAAAATGGATGGGTTCAATGACCACAATTTCCTGCCCCTGTTCATAGACAAATACAGGGAGCTGCCCTGTCTGTGGCAGGTGAGACACTCCCACTATAATCACAAACAGAAGAGGCAGGCAGCGCTGGAGAAACTGCTGGAGTTGATGACGCCAGTGGTCCCCACAGCAACCATCCCCTATTTAAAAGCTAAAATTGGTGGCCTGAGGAGCACGTATTTTAGGGAGCGCAAGAAGGTCACAGATTCCCTGAGGTCCGGAGCTGCAGCAGATGACGTTTATGTCCCCAGGCTGTGGTACTACGAGAGACTGCGATTTCTGTCAGACCACACTGAAGTCAGGGAATCCCTCTCCACTCTTCCTTCCACCCCAGCTGAGGCTTCCGATGTCCAACCTGGGCCTTCCAACCAGGAAGAAATGAAGGAGTCCAGCTGGAGTCAGGTATAGCATTCTTCTACAGATTTCTGGTCAATAAATAAATGATGTTTACTAGATGTTATTATTGATCACTAATTGCTGATAAAAAAAAGTGTTTTACATATCAATAGACAGTAGTGGGCACCCAAAATTGGGACAAGAATGAAAAATGCTGGGCTCAGAAGGATAGTCTGTTATATTTGTTAACATTCAATTTGCAAGAGTCAGGAGGTGAAAATTGTGTGTGATTGATAGAAAAAATACTAAAACTATGTCCCTTTTCATACACAGGAAGACCTCAGCCAGGAGGAGGTTGTGGAATGTGGCAGTCAGGAGGAGGCGGGGAGTAGTGGCAGCCAGAAGGAGGCGGGGCTAAGTGTCAGCCAGGAGAAGCCAGGGACCAGTCACAGCCTGACTGAGTCTCAGGTCCCTCCCCTCCGCCTGCCACATAAATGAGCCAGGAAGGCCATTCCAAGTCCCGTGCAGGATTCAGCGTTCAGGCTGATCCAGGAGGCTTCTGCGTTCCTCAGAGCCTTACCAACTCCTGAAGAGGCCTTTGCCTGCATGGCTGCCACCAAACTGCAGGGCATGCAGGAGGGTATACGCAGGCTCTGTGAGGACCTTCTGTACAAAGTCCTACGTAAGGGGGTGAGTGGGGAACTAACACCCAAGACGGATGTCATTGAGATGGACGATCCTCCTCCTCCTCCTCCTGCTGCCACAACTCCACCACCAGAGCCACAGCATGGAAGGAAGTGTGGAAGGAAGACCAAAGAGTGATGGCCCTGGATTCAGTCTGGTCTGACAGAAGATGCAGTCTCTCGTATGACCACAGCCTGGGGACACAGATGTCATCTGCTGCTTTCCGGATCTCTGGGACTTCTGGACCAGACTGCACTCCCTTAGATATGGATTCCTCAGGCCACCAATTTTGCTTAAAAAAAGTTTATGTCTGCCCTGGGGGTCCAAGGCTTCACCCATTTCTGCAGTTTCTCCAGCGTTGCCTCCCTCTTTGTTTAGTTGTGACCCCTTAATAAAATTTTTTAGATAGATTATACTCTCCCGTGTGTGTTTTCATCCAAAAAAGACAGTTTGTTGGTGACGATTCAGGTACATTTCTAACATAAAATGTGAAATTAACAAGGGACAACAACACCAAACAATCTCCTACAGATTAAATAGAACAACATATCAATGGTGTTGTGGGAACTTGACACAAAAAACACACACAAATCAAATCAAGTACAAATCAAAATCGCAAAAAAAATAAAAATAAAATACAAACATAATAAAAGAATCTACATTAAAGCCAAAAAATATATAAAAAATATACAAAAATATGTTGTCAGATGTGAGAAATCAAAATATATTGAGGGAATAACGATAAATAGTAACGAAATAAGTTTGTGAGAAGTGTGTGTGAATATGAGCAGCAAAACTAATATATTCTTGTCACATTATAAAGAAGAAAAGAGTGCCCTGTATTAAACCATTTTGAACATTGCAGCGTGATGAAAGTGCTGTATCCATTGCGAACGCTAAGTTTACCAGAACGAGCTGTTCCGTCTTGGAATTTCTTCTGAGCATGCGTGGCACTTTGTGCGTCGGAACAGGCCACACACGGTCGGAATACACGCGATCAGTTTTTGTTGTCGGAAAATTTTATCTCCTGCTCTCCAACTTTGTGTGTCGGAAAATCCGATGGAAAATGTCCGATGGAGCCCACACACGGTCGGAATTTCCGACAACACGCTCCGATCGGACATTTTCCATCGGAAAATCCGACCGTGTGTACAGGGCATATTAGTCATGGCATGAGGATAAATCATGAAGAAAGTAGTTTGTGAGAACTCTGTGTGAATATAAGCAGCAAAACAACTTCCTTCTTCTCGCATTATAAAGAAAAAAAGAATGCACTGTATTAAAAGATCACAGAAGAGGAATGTGCTAGCTTCAATACGAAGGCTAGTTTTACCAGACCGAGCGCTTCCGTCTTGTACTTGCTTCAGAGCATGCGTCAGTTTGGGTCTGTCGGACTAGCACACAGACGAACGGTTTGTACGCTAGAAAGCAGAGTCCGTCGGAAAGATTTGAAACATGTAACAAATCTAAGTCCATCAAACTTTTGAGAAAACAAAGTCTGCTGGAGCCCACACACGATCGAACTGTCCGACGAAATCCGGTACGCCGGACCAAGTATGCCGTAAAGTCCGATCGTGTGTACGCGGCATAAGTTTATCTTTGTCTCAGCAGACCACAGGACATGGTTTCAGTAATCCATGTCCTTAGCCTGCTTGTCTTCAGCAAACTGTTTGAGGGCTTTATTGTGCATCATCTTTAGAAGAGGCTTCCTTCTGGGACAACAGCCATGCAGACCAATTTGATGCAATCTGAGGCGTATGGTCTGAGCACTGACAGGCTGACCCCTCACCCCTTCAAACTCTGCAGCTATGCTGGCAGCACTCATACGTCTATTTCCCAAAGACAACCTCTGGATATGACGCTGAGCATGTGCATTCAACTTCTTTGGTTGACCATGGCGAGGCCTGTTCTGAGTGGAACCTGTCCTGTTAAACCGCTGTATGGTCTTAGCCACCGTGCTGCAGCTCAGTTTCAGGGTCTTGGCGATCTTCTTATAGCTTAGGCCATCTTTATGTAGAGCAACAATTCTTTTTTTTTTCAGATCCTCAGAGATTTATTTGCCATGATGTGCCATGTTTAACTTCAGTGACCAGTATGAGAGAGCGATAACACCAAATTTAACACACCTGCTCCCCATTCACACCTGAGACCTTGTAACACTATTGAGTCACATGACATCGGGGAGGGAAAATGGCTAATTGGGCCCAATTTGGACATTTTCACTTAGGGGTGTACTCACTTTTGTTGCCAGCCTTTTTAACATTAATGGCTGTGTGTTGAGTTATTTTGAGGGGACAGCAAATTTACACTGTTATACAAGCTGTACACTCACTACTTTACATTGCAGCAAAGTGTCATTTCTTCAGTGTTGTCACATGAAAAGATATAATAAAATATTTACAAAAATGTGAGGGGTGTACTCATTTGTGTGAGATATTGTATATACTCTGCGTACAGTGTAGCCTATATATACAGTGCGTTTGGTGGAGTACAGTTTCTAATATACTTCAGGCAGTGTACACAGTATATAATACAGTGAAGTGCAGTGTTAAAAAAAATAAAATAATCATGTCTGGAAGGCCACTAAGGGGAGGCAGATGCTCACAGACCACTAGAAGAGGGCAAGCAGCCTCTGTGTCTACTGTCAATTGTCATCCTCTGCAGGTGGCCGCTTGTACTTTTTTTCTGCTGCTGGCCATGTTATTGAGCCACAACATGCAGAAGAGTTGGTGGAGTGGATAACAAAGCCATCCTCATCCTTCTCATCCTCTGTCACCCAGCCTCAGAGTAGTTTGCCTTCCGACGCAGCTGCCTATTCCACTGGCTCCTTGTCCACAGTCACTCCTTCCATTACCCCGGGTGACCCCGCCCTCTCTGATGTCAGGGGGAAAGCCATAGGGGAAGTCCCCGTCAAGTTCCCGTGCGTCAGAGGGGGGGTCACCGGGTGGCCCTGCCCTCCTTTATTTAAGAAGTGTCAGAAGAAGAGAAGCGTCACACAGCGGGAGCCTCCCATGGATGCAGAGCGACCCAGGAACAAAGCGGGGAAGAAGACGCCGTGGAGGAAGATGCCGGACGAGAACACTGGAGCAAGAAGCAGAGGATCGGAAGAAGAAGATGGAGGAAGAAACCGAAGGAAGAAGGAAGAAGACCCGAAGAAGATGGAAAGAAGAATACTTTAAATAAAGGAATTGTCAAAAATGGTCTCTTGCCATATTTAACATTTTTGACACTTTTTTTGTGAAATGGTAGGGGTACTTTTGTACCCTATTACCATTTCACACAAGGGGGGGTCCGGGATCTGGGGGTCCCCTTGTTAAAGGGGGCTTCCAGATTCCGATAAGCCCCTCGCCAGCAGACCCCCACAACCACCGGCCAAGGGTTGTGGGGATGAGGCCCTTGTCCTCATCAACATGGGGACATGGTGCTTTGGGGGGCTACTTCAAAGCACCCTCCCAATGTTGAGGGCATGTGGCCTGGTACAGTTCAGGAGGGGGGGCGCTCTCTCGTCCCCCCTCTTTTCCTGTGGCCTGCCAGGTTGCGTGCTCGGATAAGGGTCTGGTATGGATTTTTGGGGGGACCTCACACCAATTTATTTTAAACTTTGGCACGGTGTTCCCCTTAAAATCCATACCAGACTTGAAGGGCCTGGTATGGATTTTGAGGGGGACCCCCACGCCATTTTTTTTTAAATTTTGGCGCAGGGTTCCCGAATATCCATACCAGACCTGAAGGGCCTGGTATGGAATTTAGGGGGACCCCCATGCCATTTTTAAAAATTTGGTTTGGGGTTCCCCTGTGGGGAAATCCCATGCCGTTTTTATCAATGAACTTTTATGTGTATTGTCGGACTGACAATTCATTAATAGCCGCAAGTAGTTTTAAATGACTTTTAGACTGTTCTAAACACGGGAAACATGCGCCCTTTTACAGGCATACTATAGACACCCCTCAGGTACAAAATTTAAAGGAATATTACACTTTTATTGTTTCACTTTAAGCATTATGAAAATCACTGCTCCCAAAAAAACAGCCATTTTTAGAACTTCTTTTTGCATTGATACATGTCCCCTGGGGCAGGACCCAGGCATATAAGCCTTTAAAATTAGCACTTTTGATTTCTCCCATTGACTTTTAAAGGGTGTTCCGCGGCTTTCAAATTTGCCGAGAACACCCCAAATTGTTCGCTGTTCGGCGAACTGGTGAACAGCCAATGTTCGAGTCGAACATGAGTTCGACTCAAACTCGAAGCTCATCTCTATACAGTATTATGGCACCACCACCAACACCCAAGGCCCAATCTTTCTGCTCCTGTTTAACAGAGCATGTAATTACAATTTTTGAAATAATATTTAACAGCAGGGCCCGTTCCTGTGCCCAACAAAAGTAACTGTGAGGGGTTACAGTGTTCTGGCATCACCAACACCTAAGGCCCAAGTTTTCTGCAGAGTATATAGTGCAGTCCGTATAGTATATATACTGTAGTTCAGAGTATATAGTGCAGTCTGTATAGTATATACAGTATCTCACAAAAGTGAGTAAACCCCCTCACATTTTTGTAAATATTTTATTATATCCTCATGTGACAACACTGAAGAAATTACACTTTGCTAAAATGTAAAGTAGTGAGTGTACAGCTTATTTGACAGTGTAAATTTGCTCTCTCATCAAAATAATTTAACACACAGCATTTAACCACTTCAGCCCCCGGAGGATTTGGCAGCTCAATGACCGGAGGACTTTTTACAATTTGGCACTGCGCTGCTTTAACTGGTAATTGCGCGGTCATGCAATGTTGTACCCAAACGAAATTTGCATCCTTTTTTGTCCCAACAAATAGAACTTTCTTTTGATGGTATTTGATTGCCTCTGCAATTTTTATTTTTTGCGATTTAAATGGAAAAAGACTGAAAATTTTGAAAAAAAAATGATATTTTCTACTTTTTGTTATAAATTGCTTTTAATAAACTCAATTTTAGTCATACATTTAGGCCAAAATGTGTTAAGCCACATGTCTTTGGTAAAAAAATGTCAATAAGTTTATATTTATTGGTTTGCGCAAAAGTTATAGCGTCTACAAACTAGGGTACATTTTCTGGAATTTACACAGCTTTTAGTTTATGACTGCCTATCTCATTTCTTGAGGTGCTAAAATGGCAGGGCAGTACAAACCCCCCTAAATGACCCCATTTTGGGGTAGACACCCCAAGGAAATTGCTGAGAGGCATATTGAACCCATTGAATTTATTTTTTTGTCACAAGTGATTGAAAAATGGCAAAAAAAAAATTACACAAAGTTGTCACTAAATGATATATTGCTCACACATGCCATGGTTATATGTGGAATTACACCCCAAAATACATTCTGCTGCTTCTCCTGAGTATGGGGATACCTCATGTGTGAGACTTTTTGGGAGCCTAGCTGCATACAGGACCCCGAAAACCAAGCACTGCCTTCAGGATTTCTTATGCCACATACACACGACTGGGCTTTCCGGCAGAAAAGATCCGACAGAATCATTCCGTCGGACATTCCGATCGTGTTTGAGCTTCATCTGACTTTTTCTTTCTAAAATTCTGACGGCCCTAGAAATAGAACAATAGTTTCAAATCTTTCTGACGGAATCAGTTCCTATCGAGGTCAGCTATTGGATACTGGCTATTGAACTTCCTTTTTCTATTCCCGTCGTATGTCATTGCGTTCTAAACGATCGGACTTTGGTGTGATCGTGTGTAGTCAAGTCCATTTCAGCGGAACTCCGTCGGAAAGACTGTCGGAGTCAATTCTGACGGAAAGTCCGGTCGTGTGTATGCAGCATAAGGGTGTAAATTTTTGATTTCACTCCTCACTACCTGTCACAGTTTCAAAGGCCATAAAATGCCAAGATAGCACAACCCCCCCCCCCCCAATGACCCTATTTTGGAAAGTAGACACCCCAAGCTTTTTGCTGATAGGCATATTGAGTTCATGGAATATTTTAAATTTTGCCACAAGTTTCGGGAAAATTACAGTTTTTTTTTTACTACCTATCACTAAATGATATATTGTTTAAACGTGGCATGGTTATATGTGGCATTACACCCCAAAATACATTCTGCTGCTTCTTCTGAGTACGGGGATACCACATGTGTGGAACTTTTTGGCAGTATAACTGCGTACAGGACCCCGAAAACCAATCACCACCTTCAGGCTTTCTAAGGGCGTACATTTTTGATTTCACTCCTCACTGCCTATCACAGTTTCGGAGGCCATGAAATGCCCAGGTAGAACACCCCCCCCCCCCCCAAACGACCCCATTTTGGAAAGTAGACACCCCAAGCTATCTGCTGAGAGGCATGTTGAGTATTTTGCAGATCTCACTTTTTGTCACAAATTTTTGAAAATTGAAAAAAGAAAAAAAAAATTTCTTTCCTTTCTTCATTTTCACAAATAAATGAGCTTTTCAAAATACTCACCACACCTCTTAGAAAATACCTTGGGGTGTCTACTGTCCAAAATGGGGTCATTTGGGGGGGGGAGGTTGTGCTATCTTGGCATTTTATGGTCTTCAAAACTGTGATAGGTAGTGATGAGTGAAATCAAAATTTACACCCTTAGAAATCCTGAAGGCGGTAATTGGTTTTCGGGGTCCTGTACGCGGCTAGGCTCCCAAAAAGTCTCCCACATGAGGTATCCTTGTACTCAGGAGAAGCAGCAGAATGCATTTTGGGATGTAATGCCACATATAACCATGCCAGGTTTGAACAATATATCATTTAGTGACAATTTTGTGCACAAAAATAAAAAAAAAGTGTAATTTTCCCAAAACTCTTGGCAAAATATAAAATATTCCATGGACTCAACATGCCCATCAGCAAATAGCTTGGGGTGTCTACTTTCCAAAAAGGGGTCATTTTGGGGGGTTTTGAACTGTCCTGGCATTTTATGCACAACATTTAGAAGCTTATGTCACACATCACCCACTCTTCTAACCACTTGAAGACAAAGCCCTTTCTGACACTTTTTGTTTACATGACAAAAAATTAAAAAAAATTTTTGCAAGAAAATTACTTTGAACCCCACAAATATTATATATTTTTTTTAAAGCAAAGGCCCTACAGATTAAAATGGTGGGTGTTGAACTTTTTTTTTCACACAGTATTTGCGCAGCGATTTTTCAAACGCAATTTTTTGGAAAAAAAACACTTTTTTATTTTAATGCACTAAAAAACACTATATTGCCCAAATGTTTGATGAAATAAAAAAGATGATCTTATGCTGAGTACATGGATACCAAACACGACATGCTTTAAAATTGCGTACAAACATGCAGCGGCAACAAACTACATACATTTTTAAGAGCCTTTAAAAGCCTTCACAGGTAACCATTTTTGATTTACAGAGGAGGTCTACTGCTAAAATTATTGCCCTCTATCTGACTTTCGTGGAAATACCTTTACATGCATGGTGCAATTGCTGTTTACATATGACACCAGACTGATGCTTGCGTTTGCCTTTGCGCATGAGCACGGGGGGACAGGGGTGATTTTTTTATTATTATTTATTTTGCTTTTTGTATTATATTTTTAAACTGTTCCTTTCATTTTTTTTTATCATTTTTATTGTTATCTCAGGGAATGTAAATACCCCCTATGATAGCAATAGGTAGTGACAGGTACTCTTTTTTGAAAAAATTGGGGTTTATTAGACCCTAGATAGATCTCTCTTCTGCTCTCAAAGCATCTGACCACACCAAGATCGGTGTGATAAAATGCTTTGCCAATTTCCAAATGGCGCTGTTTATATCCGGCGAAAACGAAGTCATGAAATGCTCGTAGCTTCCGGTTTCTTAGGCCATAGAGATTATTGGAGCCATTCTGGTCTCTAATCAGCTCTATGGTCAGCTGGCAGAACCACCGGCTTCATTCTCAGGAGAGCACGAGAAAACCATGGAAGATGGTGGGGGGGGGCATTCCCTCCCACTGCTTATAAAAGCAGTATAGAGGCTAATTAGCCACTAGGATTGCTTTTACATGAAAGCCGACTGCTGGTTGAAAAGAATGATACCAAGATGATACCTAAACCTGCAGGCATCATTCTGGTATAATCACTCAAAGTCCAGCAACATACCAGTATGTTGCTGGTCCTTGTTGGGCATACATTGTAATGTTCTTTTTTTCATACAGTCTGTAGGCTGAACGAAAAAAAGAGATTGATTGGTGGGTATGCCCACCATTAGAATACAGCGCTTCATCCACCCACTTCTAATGATGGGCATAAATGCACCATTGTTTTTTAACTGTGGTGGTGATATCGTCTCCGACAGTGCTGGAGTCACGGCTTTACGTATCATAGGAGCAAACGCTGTTGCTGTCAAGATAAATAAACCCGTGCTGTAGCTGAATGGCATACCTGCTAAGCAAATGATGGTTAACAGTAAAACAAACATTACAGTATAACATACCATGCCTACAAAGCAAATAATAAAACATAGTAAAAATAAAACAGAGAGAGAATGATAGATATAGAACAATAGTGAGTGAACAGTAGAGCGGACAGTAGAGAGCGAACATAAGAGAGAGAGAACAATAGAGAGAGAGAAGAAAAATACAACCACAATTATATTTGTATTTTTTATATTATATTTTTTGTGTTTTTGTGTGTTTTTTTTGAACGTTGCAGATTAGGGTCTCTCAAAATGTGATGGCCATCACATCTTCCGAGACCCTGTGTATGTGTGCCTAGGACTGTGTGGTGCTGTACCCTACGCTAATACTCAACTAGTGTGTGGTAGTGTTTGTAACAGTCACCGATGCAGAGACCAGGACAGGAGGGACAATAAAACCAGGTGTCACGCCTAAATCCCTGTTTACTGCAGACACGACATCTTCTTTGGGGTGTTCTTTGGGTATGGGTACCAGGGAGGACATAAGGAAAATGCCTCTCATGCAGCCGGCTCACTGCATCTGCGTTGGGAAGGTGGGCCAAAGCACCGCCTGGAAACACAAGGGGTGTGACGATCTCTTCCTGGAATATAAAGAAGGATCCTGTCCGTCTTGAAGCTTTGCATAGCACAAAAGCATTCAGCAGAGCCAATTAAAATAAATAAATATACAGACACTTTTTTGTACCAGCGTCTGGCCTTACGGGCAACTAGGTACAGCGCAAACAACTGATCGTTGAGGTCCAACCCTCCCATGTTAAGGTTGTATTCGTGGACACAGAGGGGTTTCTCCACAACACCAGTCGCCGTAGGAATTTGGACTGCCGTGTCTGCGTGAAGCGAGGACAGAACGAAAACATTCTATGAATCCCTCCACTTCACTGCTAACAAATTATTACACCTCAAGCAGGCTCTCTCCCCCCATCTAAGTCGGGATTCTACAAGCCGTTGGGGGAAGCCCCAGTGATTAGATCGCATGGTGCCACATGCGCCAATTCCATAATCAAAAAGGTGACTAAAAAGTGGCACGCTCGTGTAATAATTGTCCACGGAAAAGTGGTACCCCTTTCCGAATAGGGGGAACACCAAGTTCCACACTACCTTACCAGTGGTCACTATGTAGTCTGGGCAGTTCTCCGGCTCTACGTGACTATCTCGATTCCCTCGTAAACCATAAAACTATATGTATAGCCTGTTGCCCTGTCACAGAGCTTATACATCTTGACTCTTTATCTGGCACACTTGCTGGGAAGATACTGTTTGATAGACAAGCGGCCAGAAAACTTAATCAGGGACTCATCAACGCAGACAACTTGATCGGGAGTAAACAAGGCTACAAAGCTTTGGTTGAAGTGGTTTACAAGGGGCCGAATTTTGTAGAGCTGATCAAATCCAGGGTCATCCCGAGGACGACAAAGTTCCTTGTCGTTGAAGTGCATGAACCACAAGATCTGCTCATATCATGTCCCGGTCATGGAGGCAGAGAATACGGGTATATGGTGAATTGGGTCAGTGGACCAATATGACCGCAACTCACTCTTTTTAGGAGTGAGGAGGGATAGGCCCAGAAAGGTCTTAAATTCGGAAACTGTAATTGGTTTCCAATCTCTGGCAAGGGTCAGCGGGATTACAGTGATGAATTGACCAGCATAAAAATGGCTTTGGTTCACAATAGGTCTATAGAGATCTTCGGTGAAAAACAGCGAATAAAAATCAAGTGACGTAAAATCAACTGTTTCCATCTGAATTCCGGGTTGGCCAGTGAATGGGGGAAGTACAGGTTCTGCAGAAGTGGTGGGTTCCCAATTAGGATTGGCGAATGCAGCAGTAAGGGCACTATGGGCACTGTGTTTGTCTTCTTCTTGGTGGCAGCGGGACACTACTCGTGCTTGCCACCTCGTCAGCTTGAACTGCACTTATGGGACTCGCCACATCACAAAGTGTTACTGCAGTGCTGGATGTTCGACCAGGATATACTAGGCCGCTGGTGCTTGCCAGTTCACCAGAAGGATGAGCGGCGCTAGTACTGGCTCTCTGCTCCATACGATAGCCCTGTGGTTCTTACACCTCAACGACAGCAAAAGAAGAACATTGTCAGAGCTATCTGTCAGGATGCCGCTTCTGTCTACAGGTTTGTATTTTGAGCCTGAATCTGACAGATGAGTGACTTCCTCTTCACTATCTGTCATGCTCAGAAACTTGTAGGATTCTTCACTAGTGTAACTTGGATGTAACATTTTGGTCTCTAAATTTACTGGTACACTAGTGAGACTCACAAGAAAAAAAGCACCTGACTGTCAGCGACTGCTTCAAATGCTGCAAAAAAAAACTGTTAGCATTCGCAGGGATCAGGCCTGACTCTGCGAACACTGCAGTTATGTGTTTTTGTAAGTCACAGTGATCGATTGATACTGCGCTTTGGTGGGCAGGGCTGGGCTGGGCAGAGGGGCTAAATGCAGGTGCTAGCAGGTTTTAGGGCTGATCCCGCTAACACTGTGTTTTTGGGAACCCTAAACTGCTGGGGACGCTAGTATAGATCTGATCAGATCAGATATCGATCCGTTCAGACACTATACTACTAAGGGAGGCGTATGGTGCATGCATGAGTGTTAACGCCACTGGCACTAATCTGGCGCTGCCTGGGGTGACGCAGACCCTATCTGACGCTAAAACCTAACTTTGATCACCCGCCAGGTGATCACGGGGTTAAACCTTTATTGGGTAAAATACGACGGGTGCCCTGACGCTATAAAAAATAAATTAGCTAAACTGCGTCACCGTGAGACTTATACAGTGATCACTGGTGACAGGGAGTGATAAAGGGGTTAAACCTTTATTAGGGGGGGTTGGGGGGTCCCTAGACCTATCTGGGCCTAAGACTAATTACCCTAATGATGATTTTTGTCACTAATGACACCAGTACAGTGATCAAAAAAAAATATGAATGCTGTACTGGGTGACACAGTGACAGGTGGTGAAGGGGTTAACTGGGGGGTGATCTGGGGGGTGAATTGTGCGCTTACGTGACCTGGTGTCAGTGTAGTGTTGGTGCACTTACTATTAGATGTTGTCTCTCCTCGGTCTGGAATGGAAAAGACCGACACGAGGAGAGATGACAGCACTTCCCCTGTCAGTGTTTACAGTTACATGTCAGGGAAAAGATCTCATTCGCCAGGACCGATCACCGGGTCCAGGCCAGATTTCATTGGCCTGGGCTTGGAGATTGAGTGGTTCCTGATCTAATCTGTTTGTTGCGGCTGGCAGGGGGGCATGAGTGATCAAAGTTAGGTTTTAGCGTCAGATAGGGTCTGCGCCATCCCAGGCAGCGACAGATTAGTGCCAGTAGAGCTAAAACTCACGCACGCACCATACGCCTCCCGCCCCCAGCCGGACACGCGAGATACAGCTACGACGCTTTGCGCAGTTGGACCAACCTGCCGCAGTATAACTGTGGTGGCTGGACCGGAACCAGTCAATGTCTAAACCACTGGAAACAAAAGCGAGTACACCCCTAAGTGAAAATGTCCAAATTAGGCCCAATTAGTCATTTTCTTTCCCCGGTGTCATATGACTCGTTAGTGTTACAAGGTCTCATATGTGAATGGGGAGCAGGTGTGTTAAATTTGGTGTTACAGATACAGTGGCTTCCCTACATGAATGAGTAAGGGGTACATACGGTGGCGGCTGGTGCTCAAAATAAATTTATCAAAGCAGGGACGAAAAAAACACAATGGGGTTGATTTACTAAGGGCAAATCCACTCTGCACTACAAGTCAACTGCAATTTTACTTGAACGTGCACATGGAAGTGCAGTCGTTGTAAATCTGAGGAGAAGATCTGAAATGAGGGGAAGTTCTGCTGATTTTATCATTCAATCATGTACAAGCAAAAATGCTGTTTTTTATTTTCCTTGCATGTTTCCCTCGGATCTACAGTGACTGCACTTCCAAGTGCGTTTCCAAGTGCACTCGCAGTGCAGTTGTAGTGCTAAGTGGATTTGCCTTTAGTAACTAACCCCCCCCGTGTCCCAAGCGATGTAAACTGTAAACTCATAGACTGTATGGAGGAACCAGAACGAATGCAGCCATCAAAATGCATAGAAAGGCAACTTTGAACCAAAAAACAACAGGATAGTCAGCACTCTCTAGACTTGTTAATAATGATCCATTGAGCTATGGGAATACATCCCCCAAATATATTCAATGTAAGCCATGTGTCAAAGCATCACAGTTTGTTGTCCAAGATCACGGAGGGGATAGCAAACAGAGTATTTAAACCCAAAGGCTATAGAATTGGGGGCGGGATTGGGCAGAGCAAACCATGGACCTGGAATACTATTAATTCATCACTGCCTATACATAAGCGTATGCTGCCGCATTGGTTTACAAAGCTTTTGATATCTCTAGTAAAAACAATCACAATCTAATAAAGATATTATGAGGGGGAGGGGTGGAAAAAAGGGGGGATTATATAAAAAACAAAGAAAAATTGGTTGTTCATAATAATATAAATTATGAATATAAACTTAAATAAAATAAAAATAAAGTTAAAAATAATAAATATAAGAAATAAAAATATTATTAAATATTCATAATGTATATTATATAAAATGGACTAACCCCTAATATACCCAATAAAAGAATCCAATAAAATAATCTGCCACTCAAATGATGTTATGTATCTCTAGGTCCTCATTGAGGCCGTTAGGGGACAAAGATCCAAACTTATAAGTCCAAAATATCTCCCTCCTACATAGAAGGGAGAATCTTTCATTATCAGTAAGTGAGCCCCTAAGAATGGTCTCGATTGTCATGACCTTCAAGCAACTGATGTCCTTATTGTGTGCATGGAGAAAATGGTGGGGAATGCTGTGTTCATTGCAACCTTTCTGGATAAATCTGGGGTGCTCACCTACCCATTTCCACAATGTGCGTATCATGCATCCCACATAAAGTGAGTTGCAAGGGCAGCTTAGAACATAAATGACAAATTCAGTCGAGCAGGTAATAAATAGTTTTATCTGAAAAACATTCCCTTCACTGTCAGTGATGTTGGAGCACCCATGCTTTAAAAACTGACATGTTAGGCATCCTTTTTTCTTACACTGTAACACCCCTGTCCTATTTTCAAAATAAAATCTAATATCTGAATTGGGCCTCTTGTCTGGGGCTTGTAACCTACTCAGAGTCAAGATGTTTTTTATAGTGTGCCCTCCTAAATGTGACCTGAGGGGCTGATGGTAGAACTGAGGCTAATCTCTGATCGAACCTTAAGATGTTATAATATTTGCAGATAATCTTAGAGATAGACCTATGCTGGTCATTGTAGAAAAAGATTCCACCATCAACAGAACCAGGTGTCCTGTTGCCAACATCCCAATTGATTGAGAACAAAGAAATATCCCCCTTGGGACCAGGACTTTAAAGGTGACACAAACACCAAATTGTTAAAAGGTATATATTTTATTACAAAAGAAAGTGAAACATATCAATAAATTCATGTCTGTGCAAAGACAAATAAAAAATTGTCAATATGGGTTGATGTATGACATATACAGATACTTGGTTGGGCTCCAATGTACCCAACACATTTTTGGCTTTAATCGCCTTTCTTCAGGGATAATAACAGGGAGAACTGTATTTGTACAGTAGTTCATTTAGTATCTTGTATGCTCATGCACTTGATAATAAAGGACCTATATGAGGTCAGTTGCCACAAGGTAGGCCAGACAGGTAAGATGGAGAAATGGCTGACCCCAAAGCAAAGAATCCCCCTGTGGAGGTCCACCTCAAAGAGGGCCACAGATATAAGGCATCACATATAGTCTGACCTGGATAATGTGTTTGGTTTCAGGCTCAGATGGCTGTATCCTTGGCCTAGGTGAACCAATTGCAGCCTATAAAAGATTCCCTACTTAGAGGGCTTTCCCCTGGCGTCCACAGGCTCTCGGTGTGTGTGATGTCTCATCAGTCATGGCCTACATCTTACCTGTCTGGCCTACCTTGTGGCAACTGACCTCATATAGGTCCTTTATAATCAAGTGCATGAGCATACAAGATACTAAATGAACTACTGTACGAATACAGATCTCCCTGTTATTATCCCTGAAGATAAGTGTTTAAAGCCAGAAACGTGTTGAAGACCAACCAATTATCTGTATAAGTCATACATCAATCCATATTGACAATTTTGTATTTGTCTTTGCACAGACATGATTTTATTGATATGTTTCAAATTTTTTTTGTAATAAGTTTTATACCTTTTAACAATTTGGTGTTCATGTCGCCTTTAAAGTTTAAAGATAATTCTTTGTTCTCTATGTTGGTCATTGTAGGTCGTAATAAACATTAATGCATTTGGATTCCTGTCCAGTGATGTAATGCTTACTTTTTTCTTAGTAGAAGGATCCATGTGCATGTTAAAGGCCTCTTGTATCAATCCTAAAGGATAACCTTTTTCTAAGAACTTTTGTGACATTGTTGCTCCTTGTGTGATATAGTCCTCCATTTTGGAACAATTTCTCCTTAGTCTATTAAACTTTCCACTGGGAATATTTCTTTTTCATGTCAGATGGTGGCAACTGAAAAATAAAGGTAAGAGTTTCCACTAGTGGGTTTAGTAGGATTTCTACTAATAATGGCATGGTTGTTGTAGAATAAGACTCGATCCAAGAAGACCAATTCATGAGAATCCATTACAAGCATAAAAGACAATCCAAGAGAATTGCTATTGCAATGAACCACAAAGGAGGCAAACACATCTGGACCACCATCCCAGATGAGCAAAATGTTATTGATATACAGTACCTACCGTAAAATACTATGTATTTGGCAAAAGGATTGTTGGTCCAGATTAGGGATGAGCCAAACACCCCCCAGTTCGGTTCGCACCAGAACCTGCAAACGGACCGAAAGTTCACGCAAACTTTAGAACCCCATTAAAGTCTAAGGGTCTCGAACGTTCAAAATCAAAGGTGTCAATTTTAAAGGCTAATATGCAAGTTATTGTCCTAAAAAGGGTTTGGGGACATGTATCAATGCAAAAAAAAGTTTTAAAAACAACCATTTTTTCGGGAGCAGTGATTTTAATGATGCTTAAAGTGAAAAAAATAAAAGTGAATTATTCCTTTAAATATCGTACCTGGGGGGTGTCTATAGTATGCCTGTAAAATGGCGCGTGTTTCCCGTTCTTAGAACAGTCCCTGCACTGAATGACATTTTTAAAGGAATAAAAGTCATTTAAACTGCTTGCGGCTTTAATGTAATGTCGGATCCCGGCAATATGGAAGAAAATCAGTGAGACAAACAGCATGGGTAACCCCCCCCAGTCCATTACCAGGCCCTTTTGGGTCTTGTATGGATATTATGGGGAACCCCGCACCCAAATTAAAAAAAGGAAAGGCGTGGGGCCCCCAGGCCCTATATACTCTGAACAGCAGTATACAGGCAGTGCAAACAAAACAGGGACTGTAGGTTTGTTGTTAAGTAGAATCTGTTTGTAATTTTGAACTGGTACATTTTTAAAGTGTAGCTCCAGCCAAAAAATCTATTTTTAAGCTTTTTGGAAAATATAGGGAAGGGTTATCACCCCTGTAACATTTGTTTTGCTGTCTGTGCACCTCTTCAGAAGATTTCACCTCACTTTCTGTCCCAATGACAAATGTTTTTTGAAAATTTGTGGCTTTTAGTGAAACAAGGATTGGTGATAAAGCATCAGTGAGGAGGAGACACATTTTTCCCATATTAACTCTTACAGGAGAGAATTTTCTAGGGTTAGATTTCATCTCACTTCCTGTTGTCTCCTTGCGTTTGCAATAGGAGTCGTTTGTAAGTTGGATGTTTGAAAGTAGGGGCCTGCCCTATATACTCTGCAGAAATTAGGAACTACAGTATAAATACTAAACGGATACTATATATACTATACTCTGCAGAAAACTTGGGCCTTAGGTTTTGGTGTTGCCACAACACTGTAAGCCCTCACAGTTACTCTTGGTGGGTGCAGGAACGGGCCCTGCTGTGAACTATTAGATCAAGAATTGGAATGACATGCCATTGTTGAACAGTGGTAGAATAATTGGGCCTTTGGTGGTGGTGGTGGTGCTGGTGCCACAACACTGTAAGTCCTCACAGTTACTCTTGGTGGGCGCTGGAACAGGCCCTGCTGTGAAATATTATATCAAGAATTGTAATTGCATGCACCTGTTGAACAGGGGCAGAAAAATTGTGCCTTTGGTGGTGGTGGTGGTGTTGCCACAACACTGTAAGCCCTCACAGTTACACTTGGTGGGCACAGGAATGGGCCCTGCTGTGAAATATTAGATCAAGAATTGTAATTACATGCCATTGTTGAACAGTGGTAGAAAAATTGGGCCTTTGGTAGTGGTGGTGCTGGTGCCACAACACTGTAAGCCCTCACAGTTACTCTTGGTGGGCGCAGGAATGGGCCCTGCTGTGAAATATTAGATCATGAATTGTAATTACATGCACCTGTTGAACAGGGGCAGAACAATTGGGCCTTTGGTGGTGGTGGTGTTGCCACAACACTGTAAGCCCTCACAGTTACACTTGGTGGGCGCAGGAATGGGCCCTGCTGTGAAATATTAGATCAAGAATTGTAATTACATGGACCTGTTGAACAGGGGCAGAAAAATTGGGCCTTTGGTGGTGGTGGTGTTGCCACAACACCGTAAGCCCTCACAGTTACTCTTGGTGGGCGCAAGAATGGGCCCTGCTGTGAAATATTAGATCAAGAATTGTAATTACATGTCCCTGTTGAACAGGGGCAGAAAAATTGGGCCTTAGGCACTGCTGCCACAACACTGCAACCCCTCACAGATGCTATAGTTGGAGCGCAGGAATGAGCCCTGCTGCAAAGTACTGCATCAAAAATTGTAATTACACGCCCCTGTTAAACAGGGGCAGAAAATTGGGCCTTGGCCACTGGTGGCGGTGCCCAGAACCAAAAATGTTCTTACAAGCTATCAGCATGAAAATTGAGGAGGAAGAGGATTGTCACTCAGCATCAGCATAGGCAGTCTTAAAGGGATCTCACATTAAAAAAAAACAAATCAATTGGTTACATAAGCATCAGGTGCTTGGTAGCTGGTGATCCAAGACTGATTCATTTTTATGAAGGTCAGCTGATCGACCGATTCGGTGGACAGGCGCACCCTGTGATCAGTTACAAAGCCTCCAGCAGCACTGAATGTGCGTTCCAAAAGAACGCTGGATGCAGGACAGGCCAGTAGCTCAATTTCATACTGTGCAAGCTCTGGCCAGTGATCCATCCCCAAGATCCAGTAACCCAGATGATTTTCAGTGGGAAAGGTGTCCAAGTCTGATCTTACCCCTAGGTAATCCTGCACCATGTCAATCAGACACTGGCGATGGTTGCTGGAACCATGAGGGTGCTGACTAAAAATTTGTCTGAATGCATCGGTCAGATGGCCACCTTCTCCACTGCTACTTCTGTGACTGACCAAAGCCTCAGCAACACGTTGTCCAGAAGGACCAGGAAATTGTAACCTCCCAGGTTCTGTAAACGCGTTGCACAAACCTTTCTGCAGGGCCTCCCAAAGATGTTTCATCCTCTGCTCCCTCTGCAATGGCAAGATAAAGTCCGCAACCTTACCCTTGTAACATGGATCAAGGAGGGTTGCCAGCCAGTAATCATCCCTCCCCTTGATACCACGAATACGAGGATCCTTCTGCAGGCTTTGCAGGATCAGGGAGGCCATGCAGCGTAGGTTTGCTGAGGCATTCGGTCCAGAGTCCTCTGGGTCACTAAGGACTAGGGATGAGCCGAACACCCCCCTGTTCGGTTCGCACCAGAACATGCGAACAGGAAAAAAGTTTGTTCGAACACGCGAACACCGTTAAAGTCTATGGGACATGAACATGAATAATCAAAAGTGCTAATTTTAAAGGCTAATATGCAAGTTATTGTCATAAAAAGTGTTTGGGGACCTGGGTCCTGCCCCAGGGGACATGAATCAATGCTAAAAAATTTTTTTAAAACGGCCGTTTTTTCAGGAGCAGTGATTTTAATAATGCTTAAAGTCAAACAATAAAAGTGTAATATCCCTTTAAATTTCGTACCTGGGGGGTGTCTATAGTATGCCTGTAAAGGGGCGCATGTTTCCTGTGTTTAGAACAGTCTGACAGCAAAATGACATTTTGAAGGAAAAAACTCATTTAAAACTACCGCGGCTATTGCATTGCCGACAATACACATAGAAGTTCATTGATAAAAACGGCATGGGAATTCCCCAAAGGGGAACCCCGAACCAAGATTAAAAAAAAAAAAAGACGTAGGAGTCCCCCTAAATTCCATACCAGGCCCTTCAGGTCTGAGATGGATATTAAGGGGAACCCCGGCCAAAATTTAAAAAAAAAAATGACGTGGGGTTCCCCCTAAATTCCATACCAGACCCTTCAGGTCTGGTATGGATTTTAAGGGGAACCCCGCGCCAAAAAAAAAAAAACGGAGTGGGGTCCCCCCAAAAATCCATACCAGACCCTTATCCGAGCACGCAACCTGGCAGGCCGCAGGAAAAGAGGGGGGGATGAGAGTGCGCCCCCCCCTCCTGAACCATACCAGGCCACATGCCCTCAACATTGGGAGGGTGCTTTGGGGTAGCCCCCCAAAACACCTTGTCCCCATGTTGATGAGGACAAGGGCCTCATCCCCACAACCCTGGCCGGTGGTTGTGGGGGTCTGCGGGCGGGGGGCTTATCGGAATCTGGAAGCCCCCTTTAACAAGGGGACCCCCAGATCCCGGCCCCCCCCTGTGTGAAATGGTAAGGGGGTACAAAAGTACCCCTACCATTTCACTAAAAAACTGTCAAAAATGTTAAAAATGACAAGAGACAGTTTTTGACAATTCCTTTATTTAAATACTTCTTCTTTCTTCTATCTTCCTTCATCTTCTGGTTCTTCTGGTTCTTCTGGCTCTTCTGGTTCTTCCTCCGGCGTTCTCGTCCAGCATCTCCTCCGCGGCGTCTTCTATCTTCTTCTCCTCAGGCCGCTCCGCACCCATGGCATGGGGGGAGGCTCCCGCTCTTCTCTTCATCTTCTTCATCTTCTTCTCTTCTTCTTTTCTTCTCTTCTTCTCTTCTTCTCTTCTTCATTTTCTTCTCTGGGCCGCTCGGCACCCATGCTGGCATGGAGGGAGGCTCCCGCTGTGTGACGGCGCTCCTCGTCTGACAGTTCTTAAATAACGGGGGGCGAGGCCACCCGGTGACCCCGCCCCCCTCTGACGCACGGGACATGACGGGACTTCCCTGTGGCATTCCCCGTGACGTCACAGGGAAGTCCCGTCAAGTCACCGTGCGTCAGAGGGGGCGGGGTCACCGGGTGGCCCCGCCCCCCGTTATTTAAGAACTGTCAGACGAGGAGCGCCGTCACACAGCGGGAGCCTCCCTCCATGCCAGCATGGGTGCGGAGCGGCCCGGAGAAGAAAATGAAGAAGAGAAGAAGAGAAGAAAAGAAGAAGAGAAGAAGATGAAGAAGATGAAGAGAAGAGCGGGAGCCTCCCCCCATGCCATGGGTGCGGAGCGGCCTGAGGAGAAGAAGATAGAAGATGCCGCGGAGGAGATGCTGGATGAGAACGCCGGAGGAAGAACCAGAAGAACCAGAAGATGAAGGAAGATAGAAGAAAGAAGAAGTATTTAAATAAAGGAATTATCAAAAACTGTCTCTTGTCATTTTTAACATTTTTGACAGTTTTTTAGTGAAATGGTAGGGGTACTTTTGTACCCCCTTACCATTTCACACAGGGGGGGGCCGGGATCTGGGGGTCCCCTTGTTAAAGGGGCTTCCAGATTCTGATAAGCCCCCCGCCCGCAGACCCCCACAACCACCGGCCAGGGTTGTGGGGATGAGGCCCTTGTCCTCATCAACATGGGGACAAGGTGTTTTGGGGGGCTACCCCAAAGCACCCTCCCAATGTTGAGGGCATGTGGCCTGGTACGGTTCAGGAGGGGGGGCGCACTCTCATCCCCCCCTCTTTTCCTGCGGCCTGCCAGGTTGCGTGCTCGGATAAGGGTCTGGTATGGATTTTTGGGGGGACCCCACGCCGTTTTTTTTTGTTTTTTTTGGCGCGGGGTTCCCCTTAAAATCCATACCAGACCTGAAGGGTCTGGTATGGAATTTAGGGGGAACCCCACATCATTTTTTTTTTTAAATTTTGGCCAGGGTTCCCCTTTATATCCATATCAGACCTGAAGGGCCTGGTATGGAATTTAGTGGGACTCCTACTTTTTTTTTTTTTTAATTTTGGTTCGGGGTTCCCCTTTGGGGAATTCCCATGCCGTTTTTATCAATGAACTTCTATGTGTATTGTCGGCAATGCAATAGCCGCGGTAGTTTTAAATGAGTTTTTTCCTTCAAAATGTCATTTTGCTGTCAGACCGTTCTAAACACAGGAAACATGCGCCCCTTTACAGGCATACTATAGACACCCCCCAGGTACAAAATTTAAAGGGATATTACACTTTTATTGTTTGACTTTAAGCATTATTAAAATCACTGCTCCTGAAAAAACGTCCGTTTTTAAAAATTTTTTTTGCATTGATCCATGTCCCCTGGGGCAGGACCCAGGTCCCCAAACACTTTTTATGACAATAACTTGCATATTAGCCTTTAAAATTAGCACTTTTGATTTCTCCCATAGACTTTTAAAGGGTGTTCCGCCAGCATTCGAATTTGCCGCGAACCCCCCAAATTGTTCGCTGTTCGGCGAACTTGCGAACAGCCAGTGTTCGAGTCGAACATGAGTTCGACTCGAACTCGAAGCTCATCCCTACTAAGGACGATATGATCCGCAGCCACCTCCTCCCAGCCACATACAAGTCCATGGGTTTCTTGGGACTGTAAATGATCCCTTGAAGACTGCTGCTGATGCTGAGTGCCAGGCTCCACCTCCATTCTGACACAATTCTCCTCCTCCTCCTTGTCCTCTTCCTGTGTGATCGGCGGGCATGCAGGAACACTGTCTGGATAAAGGGGGCCTTGAGAGCTAAGGAAGTCCTCCTCTTCCTCTCTCTGTTCTGACTCAAGTGCCCTGTCTATTGTTCCATGCAGCGTGTGCTCCAACAGGTGTGGACAAGAGGGACAGTGTCACTGATGCATGCACTGTCACTGCTCATCATCCTCATGGCCTCCTCAAATGGTGACAGGACAGTGCATGCATCCCTGATCATAGCCCACTGGAGTGGGGAAAAAAAACAAGCTTCCCTGACCCTGTCCTGGTGCCATAGTCGCATGGGTACTCATTGATGGCCATCTGCTGCATGTGTAGCCACTGCAGCATGGCCAACGTTGAGTTCCACCTGGTGGGCATGTCACAGATTAGGCGGTTCTTGGGCAGGTTAAATTCCTTTTGGAGGTCAGCCAGCCGAGCACTGGCATTATATGACCTGCCTCAGGACATCCTGTAAGCCTGGGTACCTGCCCAAGAACTGCTGCACCACCAAGTTAAGGACGTGAGCCAAACAGGGCACATGGGTCAGTTGTCCCTGTCGGAGGGTGGAGAGGAGGTTGGTGCCATTGTTGCAAACCACCATACCTGGCTTAAGCTGGCATGGCGTCAACCACCTCTGAACCTGCCCCTGCAGAGCTGACAGAATCTCAGCCCCAGTGTGGCTCCTGGCCCCCAAGCACACCATCTCAAGCACCGCATGGCATCTTTTTGCCTGTGTGCTTGCATAGCCCCTTGAACGCCTACGGAGCACCGCTGGTTCTGAGGACAAATCAGCACAGGAAGAGGCCATGAAGGAAGAAGAAGAGGGGGTGGAGGAGAGAGGTATGGCAGAATCACCACTAGTAGAATTTTGGAGGAATAGTGGAGGAAGAACCTCCAACATTAGTGCACCCTGTCCTGCATCCTTCCCAGCTGCCAGAAGAGTCACCCAATGCACGGTGAAAGATAGGTAACGTCCCTGTCCATGCCTGCTGGACCATGAGTCAGCGGTAATAAGCACCTTACCGCTGACCGCCCTGTCCAGAGAGGCCAAGACATTGCCTTCCACATGCCGGTAAAGAGACGGAATCGCCTTCCATGAGAAAAAGTGGCATTTGGGAACCTACCATTGAGGAACCGCACATTCCACAAACTCACGGAAGAGGGCAAAGTCTACCAATTGAAAAGGCAGCAGTTGAAGTGCTAGCAATTTAGCCAAGCTAGCATTCAACTGCTGGGCATGTGAATGACTGGGAGCAAACTTCTTTTGGCGGTGCAGCAGCTGGGGCAGGGAAATTTGCCTGGTACAATCTGACGTCGGTGTACAGATAGCAGATTGCCCGCAAGTACTTGGCTGTGACACACCTAATTCTACACCTTCATTCCTTTCAGTTCAGGTTTCAGAGAGGACTGGAGGTATAGCGGGGTTGGAGATCCCAGCTGATAAGAAGCAAGGAGAGGTCCGCTTTGTTCTTTGGTGTGGGTCTTTTAGGTACTCTTGGCAACGAACTGCATGGCAGGTCGACATATGTCTGGTCAAGCATATGGTGCCCAAGCGGGTTATGTTTTGGCCACACGAGATACGCTTGAGACATATGTTGCAAATAGCAGCGGTGGGATCTGATGCACTCGTCTCTTTAAAGGTCCACACCAAAGAACTTTTTGAATAATGCGCAGAGACTGCAGCGTCCTGCACATGAGGAGCTTTGTGGTGTAATGCAGTCAGTGTGCTGCCCTTAAGCTGGCCCTTGGAGGGCATCCTGCCTCTTTGGAGATGTGCCTCCTCCTCCTGTTTCCTATCAGGCACCCACGTAGAGTCAGTGACTTTCTCATCATCCCCTCCCTTCCCCTGGAGCAAAGCTGGCAGTATGCTGCAACTGGAGGAACATTTCTGCCAGATTGCTGTCCTTCTTGGGCACCCCCTCTCTCTGGGCTCATGTTACTGCCTTCCTTTAGCTGGGTACCATCATCGGAGCCTTCAAAACGCTGGGCATCCTCCTGGAGCATGTACCCAACACTGTGGTCAAACAGTTCGGGGGACTCCTCAGGAGGACATGGCGGGGCTAGGGAAGGAGTGACTGATGCCATTGAGCTGAGGGAAGAGGCCGCATTGGCAGCTGCTTTGCCAGACAAAGTACCCTGAGCCTGGGTGAGAGAGGATGAGGAGGATGAGGGCTGCTTGGTCATCCACTCTACCAAGTCTTCCGCATGTTGTGGCTTAATGCGGCCAGCTGCCGAAAAAAAGGACAATCGTGTCCCACGGCCATGTGCTGATGATGATGCACCGTCTCCATGACCAGCACTGTTGCCTCTAGACACAGAGCCTGCTTGCCCTCTTTTATTGGCTTGTGACTGTCTGCCTCTCCTTGTTGGCCTTCCAGACATACTAATGGCCTGCAGTGAGATGTAGCTGCACAAAGATGGGATGTATATATATATACTGATACTGCAGTTAGCAGAATCAGCTGCCTGCCTGTAGTATTATTAGTATGAGACCAACAGCAATTGTCTTCAGGTAGCTTTAGGTGCACACTGTGCAGAGGACACAGTACACTAACTGTAAATACTGTAGCTGCCTGCCTGTGGTACTAATAGGATCAGAAGAACACCACCAATTTTCTTCAGGTAGCTTTAGGTGCACACTGTGCAGAGGACACAGTACACTAACTGTAAATACTGCAGCTGCCTGCCTGTGGTACTAATAGGATCAGAAGAACACCACCAATTTTCTTCAGGTAGCTTTAGGTGCACACTGTGCGGAGGACACAGTACACTAACTGTAAATACTGCAGCTGCCTGCTTGTGGTACTAATAGGATCAGAACAACACCACCAATTTTCTTCAGGTAGCTTTAGGTGCACACTGTGCGGAGGACACAGTACACTAACTGTAAATACTGCAGCTGCCTGCTTGTGGTACTAATAGGATCAGAACAACACCACCAATTTTCTTCAGGTAGCTTTAGGTGCACACTGTGCGGAGGACACAGTACACTAACTGTAAATACTGCAGCTGCCTGCTTGTGGTACTAATAGGATCAGAAGAATACCACCAATTTTCTTCAGGTAGCTTTAGGTGCACACTGTGCAGAGGACACAGTACACTAACTGTAAATACTGTAGCTGCCTGCCTGTGGTACTAATAGGATCAGAAGAACACCAGCAATTTTCTTCAGGTAGCTTTAGGTGCACACTGTGCAGAGGACACAGCACACTAACTGTAAATACTGTAGCTGCCTGCCTGTGGTACTAATAGGATCAGAAGAACACCACCAATTTTCTTCAGGAAGCTTTAGGTGCACACTGTACAAATGACACAGTACACTAACTGTAAATACTGTAACTGCCTGCCAGTGAAAGAAAAGAGGATGCCTAACATGTCAATTTTTAATGCATAGGTGCTTCAACATCATTGACAGTGAAGGGAATGTTTTTCAGATATAAATAAGGATAAGAGTGCAGCACCAGATAAATACTAGTGAGTATGATATGTGTAATAATAATGTATACAGTATATCATCAGTATAACAATAGTGATCAATAATCCAGTGCAAAAATGAAAAGTCAAGTGAAAAACTAATTGATATATATTTACTCCATTGATAGTAAACATGCAAATAAAAACACAAAAAATTAGTGACAAAAATAGTTCATAAATGAAAATATCCAAAAGGAAGATTTCCAATGCGTGACCAGGGTCTGTGGTTTCACCACTTGTGCTGCCCGTCACCTTTCAATAGAAATAATGGAGGCTTACCAGAAAGCCTGTGACCGCCCTTACTCAGGGGGGTCTAAACAGGCTCAGTAGAGCAACAGGCATGCTGCTAGGATCTCCCAGACCTCCTACACAGGTGACCGGTCAACTTCAATGAAGATCATCCTCAATGGAGCACTTCCAGGAGACAATCGCCATACACCAATGGACGTGCGCTTCCACGGATCAGGCGTGAGCATCCAGTGGTTAACAGATCAGCCCAAGAACTGAACTGGCTCATGTGAGGATGAAGGGAGTGGGAGAGGGGGTCCCCAACAAATGCCTGGCCCAGAGCTGAGGCAGGAAACCCAAACCAAGTCAGGGGGTCAGCCCGTAGGCAGGCCAGGTCATCACAATGCAATCCCAGAGAGGATAGATGATCTAATAACAATCCACACCAATCTTGCATGTTTAAAAAACAATGTTAAACCAGTGATGTGGTGTCTCTCTCATGGTGAAGGATTGAAGACTCTTGAAGACTCTGTATGGCGATTGTCTCCTGGAAGTGCACCAGTGAGGATGATCTTCATTGAAGCTGACCGTTCACCTGTGTAGGAGGTCTGGGAGATCCTAGCAGCCTTCCTGTTGCTCTACTAAGCCTGTTTAGACCCCCCTGAGTAAGGGCGGTCGCAGGCTTTCTGGTAAGCCTCCATTGTTTCTATTGAAAGGTGACGGGCAGCACAAGTGGTGAAAACACAGACCCTGGTTACGCATTGGAAATCTTCCTTTTGGATATTTTCATTTATGAACTAAGTCAACCTATGATGAAACGTCGGGGGCGTGGCTGTGAGACGTGACGTACAGCATTGTGAGCCACACTGAAAGAAAGGAGCTTTGTTCACACGGAGGGACGGAGGACATCCAAGGGAGGGGTGAGATAGGTTACCCTGCACCAGCACACCTCGGGTCCGCCGTGACCACTTGTTACATTTGGATCCACTGGAATTATTTTTGATGTGATTTGCACGTTATTTTGGGCTGTATTTTATCATTTTACATGTGAGTGTACTGATTGAAGATTGCAGTGATTTTAATAAATGTGTGAATTGGTTTACACTATTGGAGCATTTATATTTTTTTCATGTGGACCGGGTTTGAAACATTCACTGTGGAAACAACGATTGATCCTACTACCTTGGTGTATGGTAGAAAAGTGATTATTGCCTTGCATGAAAGTGCTGGCAAATCAAGTCGGTGAGTGTAGGTCTTGAGGGAGTGGAATCACTGCTCACGAGAGGAGAGGTGGAAGAGACACAACATCACGTGTGTGTTTATCAAGAAATACTATCACTTTATTTGGACACTATATTCTCACGTGTGTGGTCACGTTTTTGTGGACTGATTTATATTTTTATATTTTTATATTTAAAAAGATTTTTTTAATTTTATTTTTATTTTTTATTTATAATTTTGAATTTTATTTGAAAGTTTTTTTTGCATGCGCAGCATGATATGAAGTAGTAGTACAGATTATATCACTGGTAATATACCTAGATATTAATACACGATATGTAAGGTTTATACACATTAAGGGGTTCGCACCATCACTGTGTTGTTAAACATTTGACCACTGATTTGGCTGGTACATGTACACTATATATTATACTTTTTTGTTTAGATTTATTTAGAGATCCCAGTCTTGCATTTGTGTTTATATACACACGTGTAGGGGGTCACACCATCATTGTGTTTAACACACTTGATTGTTGTTTGAAAGCGCCTCTTATTTTTTCCTAGATGTCTGTGGGAGGATTCGGGTAGTTTACAGACATCTCTGATTAAATATTTAGTATATGCATTTTAATTTTAAAGGGGCTGCTTCATATTGGGTGTGGGGATTTAGTTCTTCACGTGGTTTATGGCGTATATTGATTTTTTAGCACATTCACATTTAATTTGTGAAACTTAGTTGGCGCGGTGGGGGTATTAGTTTTTGGTGAAGGGCGGTATACCATTTGTAATACCTATTGCATTTATATCTGAAAGGATTAACATTATCACAGGGAGGTCTCTTCAAAAAAGTAATCGGAGCACTGGGAACCATTCAACCAGAGAAGCCAAGGAAGGTCTGTTTTGATACCAAAGTCTTCAAAGCTGCTATATACTAGAAACTTTGTTTTCCTCTAAGTGGGACTTTATAAGGCAAGAGTCTTCAAAACGTATATCAAAATCATATATATAATTTTATTAAAAAAACTAAAATCATGACAGAAAAAACATGAAAAACTTTAGTAAAAAAGACAAGGATGCCTGACAGTACACATAATGATGACATGATTTACAGTACAATGATAAACACAAAAAACACCACACCAACTTATGCGGCTAAAGTCTGCGCATGTAAAGATCCCGACGCGTTTTGAGGTAATAATTGGATTGGCTGTGTTATTTCTCAAGTCATCATATGCTGATGGGTTTAAGGGTGTCACCTGCCCCCCTGATGTGAGACCTGGTCACGCAGAGTCACCTAATACTCATCCCTATCTTACCAAGCTCCATGCGATTTTCCTCTATCTGACATGAATGATTTTCATTCTATGTAAATTCATAGGTGACATATAAGTTTTCACCACAGTGGTCTTCAGTGGTTTTGGTCTGTGGGGGGGGGAGGGCGCCCCTTTGTGTCCTGTTGTTGGGCTGCTTGCCTACACTGTGTCCTTGGAATTGGCTTTGGTCCATGGGTCTGTCTCCCGCCAGCGGGCCAATGTACCTACTACCTCCCTTTTAAAGTTGGATGCTTTCTAGTACAACTTAAAAAATTATATGATAACCACTTATTTCATCATCTGCCCCTGAAGAAGAGGTTCCAATCCAATTAAAACCTCCAAACACATCGGGTTCTTTACATGTGCAGACTTTAGCCGCATAAGTTGGTGTGGTGTTTTTTGTGTTTATCATTGTACTGTAAATCATGTCATCATTATTGTGATCATTATGTGTACTGTCAGGCATCCTTGTCTTTTTTACTAAAGTTTTTCATGTTTTTTCTGTCATGATTTTAGATATTTTGATAATAAAATTACATATGTGATTTTGATATACGTTTTGAAGACTCTTGCCTTATAAAGTCCCACTTAAAGGAAAACATTGTTTCTAATATATAGGTATACAGGGATGTGGGCAAGCAGTCTTCTTCCCTGAGGCTACCGTCACTACCCTCATTCAAAGCTGCTATGGGTATCTGTCTCCAATGGAGTGTGGAAGGAGGGATTGATGTGCAGGTGCAGAGTACAGGAAAGGCAAATTTGGCAGGAAGCTTACATGAGCAACAGAAGGGGTTTGCTGATAAACAGAAACTACTGTTGTTGGTTGTATAAAGACTGTATTCTCTGAAAGAAACAGCAGGTAAGAATGCATGGGAAAAGAACGCCTGAAGCATTCTGTACCACACCAATAACACTGGAAGTAATTGTGAGCCCTGCCAAGTGTATAAAGCCCTGTTGTCATTGGAAAGTCAGCTCTGATGACAAGTGGTCCCTGCTGTCCTGCTTCTCCATGTTCTGTCCTGTCTTTGATCCAGAACTATTAAGCAAGAGACTCTCCTGGTATCATACGTTCATAATATCCAAAAGGTGATGGTGATAATGATAATGAAGTCCCAGGTGTGCCTGGGTTCAATTTGCAGGGCGTTTGCTGAACTGAAAGTCCAGCATTTATAAAGCTGTCTGGGCTTTCAGAAAACAGGGGGCAGAGAGTTGAAGTTACACTCAGCAGAGCTAAGTGAGGAGAGATCTGAAAGCTGATGGGAAGGGACACATGCCCCTCCACACAGCACACAGAACAGAGCAGAGGGGATTCATGGTGCTAGCAGAAGAATGAAGCAGCAGACAAAAGCAGCACTTAGTGCTCCTAAAGGAGACAAACACACACTATAGAGAGATATGTTGTGTTCATATTTTATCTCTGAGGTTTACTATCACTTTAAAGGGCAACTATAACCCTTTCACCGCTAGAACCATTTTTGAATGTTTTGCACACATATTTAGGAAAAATCATTTTACATCAGGAGATTTTTTTTAAACCCCTAGGCATTATATATTTTCTGAAAGCAGAAATACTGGAGAATAAAATAGTGGTAGTTCTATTTTTTTAGGTCTTATAACATTTGAGCAAGGGTTTATCAAGTGCAATACATTTAAGTTTTTGGCATAAAAATGCAATATCTTACACAATTTTTTTGGTAACATATAAAAGATTGTAAGATATAAGAGGTTGTGTCAAGTAAATTGATAACCAACATGTCAAGCTTTAAATGGAGCATGCTTTGCTGGGGTTTTTCGCTTTCCTCTGAATCAACTGTGGATTGTGTATATGGGATTGTATTATTTTTTTTTTGGTTGTAACTAGATGGACTTGTGTCTTTTTTCAACCTGACTAACTATGTAACTATGTATCTTATGATCATGATTAACGTAATGACATTATATGCTGGTGGTAGAGGGAGTTTTTTATTCTGTATATATTAAACAACAACAGAAGTATAAACCTAAAAAACCCAAATAGATTACAATATATAATATACTCAATCCATTATATATATATTTTGGTTTTAAACGAAATTATATTTTTAATTTTTTAATAAAATGATTCTGAAGTGTTTTATAGCTGGCTCCATGATTAAATTAAACAGTATAATTAAACATACTGCATGTAGTATGAAAAAAGGAATATAAACTTTAAATGGTTATGGTTTCAGTAGGTAACCTTTGCTAGTAGATTTAGAACAACTGAAGGCCAGGCAAGTCAACAATTATAACATTTTTAACATGCAAAAGAATGGCAACAGTTTTACTTGGTCTGAGGATTTCATCTCATAGCTATTTACCCTATGGTTCAATTATATGCATGAACCCTTATAAGGACTACTATATGCCTCTCAGACCAAAGTTCAAAGCATTACAGATTTCCACAAATATATCATTTTTTTCAGAACTTAAAGCGCAAAAGAACTTGAATATGCATATCTCCTAGGTACCACTTATTGACAGAAATTTTCTCATTGGTAAATTATCTTATAAAAAACATATGATCACGTTTTATGTCAGCCATGATCTACCTTTTAAATCAGTAGTCAATTTTTAAAATACCAATTTCTATATATCATGACACTAAACAGCCATTAAGTGCCAGGATAAAAGTTTAACTTGAGTTCATCCTCAAAACCTTTTTTTTATGTTGTATATATTTTTCCCATTGAAGATAACAGAGTTCCCTTTCTGGGAAACCTGTCAGTCTTTTTCTCTCACCATAAATCCCGTTAACCACATGCCATATTTATTATAAATGTGATGTGAGCAGGGTCACAGCCAAAGTAAAGCTCTCCCAGCTACATATCGAGTCATCCTTCGCACGCACGCAGTTGTTAGAAGATCAAACTCTTCAAGCAGGTGGCATGAGTTTTGCTAGACAAAATAAGGTCCATAGGAAGTTCATGTGATAAGTACTATGTACTAAATTTAAACCAGAGGCTTCAACTGACCGTGAATGAAGCAAGGGGTTTATAGTGCCTCATGGTCATCTGACCTGTCCTTTAGATAACACAACCCTATAAGCACATACTCTCCATTACTCTTCTCATAGTAGTAGGGAACAGAAAATTGTGTGGGATTATCAAGGATTTTTAATTCATTAATATGGATATATTTTATGTGCAGAATCACCATGTGTTCAGGGTGAAGCTGAGCCCGAACCACACAAATATTGCATAGTGCCTTGTTAACGCCAGCAAAGCCTTTTTTATTGCAGAATACTGCAGTCTGTCTGTAGTTTTTATTTAATTAATTTTCATCCGGGTAATTGGAAGCAGCTTCTCCCTTTGCTTTCTTAAGGTTTAATGAGCTACATAACTCCTTGCCTCCCACAGAGGGGGGCTTTGCACAGTACAAAGCAGTAACACCTTCCTGAAGCCCTTTTATTAGTGCATTCACTCACTTTCAGTGGAATTTAAATACAAATACAATGTATTGCTAACTACTGATACTACATCTACTGTAAGTGTGGTCTCTACCAAGGGCATAGCAAACTGAGAAAATATTTAAATGTACAAAGGTCTTTTATAGAATCACCTTATTTATTAAACAAACATGATAACCTTTATCACAGCTTCATTGGTGATTTGCATTATTCTCTCCTCCCCCTAATGTTTTTTTACAAATAGCATAGTTGTCCTGACAATTGTTTTAAAAAATGTGCCACACCTATTTTTGATATGAGCTTACATCTAGAAAGGTCAGCACCACCAGCATTTTGAACCAGACAATGACAATGAAAAAGAAGGCTTAAAGGGCATGGGGCAGGTATTCAGTATAGCATCATGATTTTGTAAATGTAGAAGACTAACCATCCAGGACCAGGAAGAGAGACTGACAATGATAGAGACAGAAAATTAAAAAGGTGCTGGCAGGGAGAAACGTAAGCACAGGAAAAAAAGGCTTAAGCGTTAAAGATCAGGGAGAGACCCACAAATTGTAACAGAAGAAGGAATCTGTTTATCAGCAACATTAAAGACACAACATCTGTCAAATTATCTCAAGACCAGAGCACCAAATATACTTTAAAAAATCATGTATTCCAGTACCCTATGAAAAGTCTTTGGCGGCAACAATATTTCAAATGATGATTTCTTTATTACAAAGAAAAAAACACACACACACACCCACTCTAGATAAAACACCAAAAACATAAGGAATCAGCAACAAATCTCCTCTTAAATTGTATGAATCACCCACCCACCATTTTTCAACCGATTTTTGTCAAAGTGACAGGTCTAAAAATTCTCTGCCGAACAGCATTTCCATCCAAACAGACATGTACATAGCCTGCTTAAATATAGTAAAGTAAATATATTTAGGTGGGCACCAGTACAGTAATATTATATCACTTATACCGCTTCAACCCCCGATATTTCAGATCTAGATTTGTACCAGTACACTAGACAAATAATCACATATGTAGCACTAACTCATGGTGGAGCTGCTGGTTTAAGCGGGTCTGTTACCTTCACGCTGCTTCCCTCTGTTTCACCGGCATCGGGTCTAGGGTTCCGTTGAGTTTACTTCTGGATGACACACGCACCAACACTGGAGTAGGTTTTCAATGCTTTATTAAACAAATGACTTAAAGTAGCACGAAATAGCAGGAAAGAGGTAGAAAGGAAACTTGCAGGAGAAACTCAAATATTCTCTGAAAGGGTTCTCTTGGCAAAAGGTCTTGGTATGATTCAAATACTATTTGAAATGCGCTCCCCTCGTGGGACACACTCCTTGCTCGTCTGGATAGGCCTCTCTCACTGGTCTGGCAGCCAGTATGCAGCACGAATCATAGTCTCTGCCACAGACTTGTTTGGGAATAAAATCCGTACGATCCTCTGCCACAGGATGTATAGATTTGCTGTAGTGAAAGTCAGTCACAGTGCTTGAACCTTTAAGCCGAGCCGGCAACACTATGCTGTATAGTTATTTTTGGATACGTCCTCCAACCGAGTCACCAGGCCCCTCTATAGACCAGCATGCGGCGTGATCTCTCCAAGACGGGGCCTCCCCTGGGATCTCCTCGGTTGTCCAGCTTCGTCACACAGGACTGACCGCTCAGGACCATTCCTCGGCCGCAGTGGCAGGCTCCAGACAAGCCTCTGGATCCACCCCTGCACCACTGTATCGTGGGCCTCCCGGACGGAGGACCACGAGGTAGCTCCTTAACACATACCTGTCGGCCAGGAGGGCCAGCAGGTGGCTGTAAAATGAACCCCAAAATATGGCATCTGTCCCATAAATACCCTCGCCCAGAATGCACCTCGGAGGACGACCTCCACCGAGCGTGCCTCCGGGACAGAGGAGTATCCATATGCTTCAACACGTTGCCTTTCCAATCCTGACCAGTGGTAACAGCGACACCCACCGATCAGCACGGAAACACCCACAACATCAGCCAAGCTGGAACAGAGGCAAACTTTTAACCTTCCTAACACACAATTTACTAAATTTACCTAACATGTGGTAGATTGCAAATCTACCAGCGCTACACATATAAGTATATTATCATCAAAGTTCATATGTCTACATATTGTTGTAACTCCTGATTACTAGTGTAGGGATCTGCTACCCTCCACTGTCTGTATTTGTAAAGGATTGTGCTTGTAAATTACCACAGAGTTAGTTGGCTATAGATAGGTACTTCCTGTCCCTGCTAGCTAGATGAGTTTCCATAAAGTAAAGACAGATCTGAGCCACATGACCCTATACACGCAGCAGATTTTGCTGCTGTATTTTACCCAGACAAGAAGCAGAGATTATTAGGCAAGTATTTCTATGCTCTAATAGTTTAACTGCAGCTGCCCATAGCTTCTTGAGTGTGCATCTGAATCCTTGTGACAGAAGTACCGGTATCTATATCCTATTGGTAATATCTTACATGCACACTGCCAAATAGCTAGGTCTGTGCTACTGTATGTGTGTAGTGGTCACAATCCAGTATATTAGTAGGTGAACCTGTGTATTGCAATATATTTTATATGTAGCTCCCATTATTTAAGTTAACCCTGTCCCTTCTAGTCTTGGATTCTATCGATAATTTTAGTTTAGGGCTTAATAACCAGCATAGGCCAGAACCAGGTTAGGCATTTGATAGCTACTTGGTAGTTAGAGGTCTGGTTGCATGATGGTTGAGACTAGAAGCTACTAGGGATTAAAACACAGAGTAGATAGGTTGACTCTGAGTTCACAGCATGCTTTCTGTTGGTAAAACGCTATGCTCCAGGCTGGTTGGACAACGCTTGGAGAATCTCCCCATCATTGTTGATTTTGTCTTCAGGTCTACGACACCAAGATGGACATCACATTCCAATCATCCTCAGGGGCCCCTGCAACTGGATATTGCTGCAACATTCATCTGGAGGTATCTTTATTCATAACTATATGTACCAGGGTATATTATGTGCACAATTCCACCAGGACTCTTGTTAGACCCTTTACTGATAATATTTGTTTGTACATTGGATATATGTATTATTTTTCTTTTCTCATATCAAGTCTTTTCTCATATAAAACTTTTATTTTTTCTTTACTGGTGTGCATGTATATAATTACAGTTAATATAATTAATAGTTCCTCTTCTCCCAATGACTTTGATTAGATAACTGGTTAATTTCCCATTAAGGGAAGCCCTTCTGTTTAAAGAGGACCTGTCCTGGGTGTATGCACTGCCAACTTCTCTATCAAACCCACGCCTCCACTTAGTAAAGGTTCTGGTTCTTTTATTTACCTACAGGTTTAGCACAATATCCTGTTTGGGGGAGGTGATTTGTCATGACCCCCCCCCCCAAAAGAAGGCTACACTAGTA